>CM053625.1:339159438-339223035 GCA_028646595.1 Phalanger gymnotis
GGGGGGGGTGGAAATGGGGAGAAAATCTGTAATTCAAACGCATGTGAAAATCAATGCTGAAAACTAAACATATTAAAAATAAATTAAAAAAAAGGAAAGATTAAAAAAAGTTGTATATAAGGCAAATTCACAATTTCATATTCATTTTTTTCCTATCTTTGTATACAGAAATGTCCATGTTTGTTGATATTCATAATAAAGTTTATAATAAAAAAGTTAAAAAAATGTTTTAGTATATTGTGTTAAGTAACATTTAATTTAGTCTTGTTTTCTAGATTGTTCCTACTGCTTAAAGAAAAAGCTTACACCTACGTAATACTTAAGATCGACTTTAATTTAAACCTAGCTAAATAAATTTTAAAATTAGACATATTTCTTGTGAGCAATATATTGATAACTTTTGTTTCTCAATGCATTCTATAACTCATTTCCTTTTAATGGGAGATTTTAGATAATTCACATTTATCATCACAAATAATACATTTTATGTTTTTAAAAATCATCTTCATGTTATTCAAACAAACATTTGTAAGGCACTTATGTGCCAGGTGATGTGATAAGCACTGGGGATAGAACGTAAAAGTGAATGAGCCCCTGCCCTCAAGGAACTTATATCCTAACAGGAAAAATAAACCACCTATGGAGTAGGTTCACAGAACATGTAAGTATACCCAAGATCTATACTAAGCAAATACTAGCTACTTTGGGTAGTCAGGAAAGGCTTCATGTAGAATGTCACACCTGAGCTGAATCTTGAAGGTTACTAAGGATTATAAGAGCCAGAGGTAAAGTCTACCAAGTGCAGGAGATGCCAGTGCAAAAGCAGAGAAGAGACAGGAGTCATAGCATTATGTATGGATAACAACAATTACGGCCTTGTGGATAGTTTACAGAATGCATGGAGCAAAGGCATGTGTAAGATGACCAGAAAGGTTGTGAAGAGATCCTTGAGCTAATGAAGTTACAAGAGGGGACAGAGAGATTATCTGTCGAAAAATCATTTTGGTGGTTCTGTGGAAGATGGATTGGAGTGAAAGGCAGCTGTGTGAAGGATGGATTTAGCAGAAGAGACTGTAGGCAGAGAGACAAATTAAGAGGATGTTATAATAGTACAGAAAAATGTAACGAGAGCCTTGAAGAGGCTTGTGGTCGTACGACTGGAGAGAAGGGGATGATGTAGAACAGTGGTGTCAAACTCAAATAGAAATGGGGAAAGGTCACTAATCCACACATAAACATCTCTGCAGACCACATACTGACTTAGTTTTAAAATGTAATATCATCTTCACCTTACTGTGTTTTTATTTATTTTGTTAAATAGTTCCCAATTTTATTTTAATGTGGTTTGGTCCACACACAAGAGAGTTTGTGTCACATGTGGCCCACGGGCCGTGTGTTGAACATCTCTGAAACACAGAGGCAGAATGAATAGGCCTAGTGCTGAGCTGGAAATGAACGAACAGAGAGACAGATCAAAGATGACTCCAAAGCTATGAACCTGGGTGACAGAGAAAGAGAGACGTTAATTAAAGGAGTCTTTAGCAGGCAGAGGGATGGACTCAATTTGGGACAGTCTGAGATAGCAATGGGACGTCCAGGCAGAGGGTCTGGCAGCCAGTTGGTAGATTGGGACTGGAAGAATCTCGACAAAGAGATTAGGGCTGGATATACAAATGCAGAAATCACCTACACAAAGGTGATAATGATAAATGAACCTGTAGGTTTGAATGAGAGCACTGAGGAGTTCCACAAAGACTCAAAGGCAGAAAAGAGCGAGAAGAGGTAGAGATCTTGGGTGAAGGAGAGTTCATAGAATTATACAAAGATTTTAAACAAGAGACCTATAGAGGTCATCTAAATAACACTGATTTTTGTAGCAGATTTTAGTTCGAAGTGCACTGTACTCACGGGCTATATCCTTGCAGCTTGAGCCTGGGGAAACATCTCAGCACTTCAGAATGACCAAGCAATGCGTGACCCCCCGTGGGGCTCTCTCTTCTGTGCTTGGTAGACAGGACAGAAAGAGAGGATGCAGGGCAGATTGTTCCTTTTTAAAAAGCTACTGAGTCAAGTGGGATTATAGATTATTAGCTGGAAGAGACCCTAGAGGCCACCTAGCTCAATCTTTTCATTTTATAGACAACGAGATTGAGGTCCAAGGGGTCAGATGACTCATCCAAGGTCACACAGGCGGTGGTGTCTTTCTCTGCCAACTCCTTTCCTTGTGTCTTTGGGAAGCTCTGTTACACTGTTAATTGATTTCTGTTGTGGTGGAAAGAGAGCTGAGCTTGGAGGCAGGACCTGAGTGAGATCCTGGCTGTATCATCAGCAAGCACCTGAGTGAACTGCGTTGGGTAGGCCATTAAAACCCTCCGGGTTCTAGATTCCTCATCTGTGAAATGTTGCAGGGCTGGGAATGCAGTATACCTTCATGGAGTGCTAAGCCTGTGCCCTGGCGCCTTCTGGAAAAACAGCTCAACCCTGAAGGGCTTGAGAACTTTGCAAAGGACAAAACTCTTTTTTGATTGCCTAGCATGAAAAACCATCGACTCTTGAGAACCAATGTGGCACAGTGGAGAGAATGGCACATTGAGAATTATTGCTGATTGATTGACTGACTAGGCAGTTACAGGCTTGGTGAGGAGGAAAGTCAGTCGTTTCAGAAACATTTGTTTACAATGGGCCAGGCAGTGTGCTAAGCATTTGGGAATGCAAAGAAAAGGAAAAAATGCTGACCTGCCCTTAAAGCGCTCACATTAAGACAAGGAGACATCATCCCCCAAACAGAGTCAGAGAGTCAGTGAGAGCGAGAGAAGAGCGAGAGCGAGAGAGAGAGAGCGAGAGAGAGAGAGAATGGACAAATGGAAGGTGCTAGGTCTGAAGCCTTGCTCTGCCACTTTCTATCTGATCTTGGGCAAATCATTTAACTTTTCCCAAGTCTCAGCCGCCTCATCTATAAAATAAGAGAACCGGACCAGATGACTTCTCTGTTTGATCTCTTCACCTCAGCCTCCTCTGCCCTGGTCAGGGAGCATTTGGTAGACTGTTTTTGGTCTGAGGCATGACATTTTAAGAAGGGCACAGAGGAGACCATCCAGAGGATGGCAACCAAGATGGGGAAGGCCCTCCGGTTCATGCCATAAGAGCACTGGTTTAAGGAACTGGGAAGTTTTAACTTGAAGACTAAAGTTGAAGCTTGAAGGTTTTATTTAGAAGGGGTAGGGATACAATGACTGTGAAGGATGAGAATTGTCTTCAAATATCTGAAGGGCTTTCAGTGGAAAGAAAATTAGACTCATTCTGCTCGGTCCCAAAAAACAGAAATGGGGGAAAAATTGAAGACATTGAAAAGAAGAGGATTCAGGCTTGATATGAAGAAAAGCTTCCTGCCAATTAGATCTCTCCAGAAGTAAAATATCCTTTCTCTGGAGGCTGTGACTGCCCCTTCACTAATGGACTTTAAGCAAGCAGAGGCTGGTGGCCATTTGTATGCTGTAGAGGAAATTCTTGGTCAGTGGCATGGGTTGAACTAGACAGATGGCTACAGAGGTCCCTTCCAAATCTGATGCCTGATTTTGTTATTCTTGTCATTTTCAGTTGCGTCCAACTCTTTGTGACCCCATCTGGACTCTTCTTGGCAAAGATATTGGAGTGGTTTGCTATTTCCCCCTGTTCCTCACTTTACAGAGGAGGAAAGTGCCCAGAATTACACAGTTAGTAAGTGTCTGAGGTCAAATTTGAACTCAGGTCTTCCTGACTCCTGGATGGGCACTCCATCCATTGCGTCACCTAAGCTGCCTGGACACCTGACTTACAGAATCGCAAACTCCTCAAAATACTGCTTCATGCCTGGCCTTTGGCTTGACAACCAACCTTCTCTAGAGCTACCCCACCATATCTAGATACGAGTGGCAAAGACTCTTATTAACAGCATTGCTCTCAGCCAGGAGTGGGAAGCCTGTGGCCTCAAGGCCAAATGTGGCCCTCTAGGTACTTGGGTGTGGCCCTTTGACTGAATCCAAACTTCACAGAACAAATCCCCTTAACAAAAGGATTTGTTCTATTTGACTTGGATCCAGTCAAAGGGCTGCACTCGAGGACCCAGAAGGCCACATAGGGCCTCGAGGCTGCAGGTTCCTCACCCCTGCTTCTAGACTATTAACCGAATGCCAACTATGAAAGAGACGTCATGCAGAATAGCAAATGTGGACTCTAGCTGTATCAAATGAGCCATAGCCGGACTAAGTCCTGGAATAAACAATAAGCTAGGTGAAAACCACAGGATGCCAAACCACTCCTTTTGTTATTTCTCTTTAAAGCACTTGACACAGAAAACTCAACACATCACTGAAGACAAGCTCAATGAGCCATCTTAACACGGTGGCCACGAATTTTTCCAACCCACAAAAACACTGAAAGCCCTGCTAAGAACCTGTTGATCAAGCTTCCACTGTTTGCTTTGGAAGCCACCTGTGGGGCTGTGCATTCTGGAGATGCATCTGCGGGCTTACGCTGCTCATTCCTATTTTATGCACTAAAATCCAGACAAATACTTTTATTGCCCAGGGACCGTAGGAAAATGACATGGTGCTGAATATGGAAAGTCTGAAGTGGCACCCGAGGCTTAGCAGATAAATGGAATGGGTCCACTGCTTTTTATACAGTGTAAGTCCACTCTGTGATCTCTCCCAGAGGAAAAGAATGGCTATGATGAAGTGAGAGACCCAAAGGAAAAAGAGGAGTCTTAGAGCAATGTCACATGCGGTGTGGAACTGCCTTCTAGACATCCGGAACGGGATGTCCCATAGGTATCTCAAACTAAAACAGCTGAAACAGAACTCGGTGTCTTTCTCCCTCAAACTCTCTCCTCATCTGAATTTTCCTATTCGTGTTGAGGCCACCCAGCATTCTCCCAGTCATGAGACTCACAACCTCAGCAATCATCCCTATCTCCTCACGCACTCCTCACAATCTCTTGTTAGGTCTTGCCATTTCTACCTCCACCATCTCTTGCATATTCTTCTCTATTCACACAACCTAGTGGGGATCCCCATCGCCTTTGGCCTAGGCTCCTGGAAGAGCCTTCACACAGGTCTGCCTGTCTCAAGGGCCTCTCCACTCCACAGGTCACTCTCTACTCAGGCTACCAAAATGGCTTCCTCAGAGGGCAGGTTATGACCATGTCACCTCTCTCCTCAAACTCCAGCAGATCCCTACTTCCTCCAGGATAAAATGTGGCACTGAAGGTCCTTCACAACCTGACCCTTCCTACTTTTCCCATCTCCTTACATTTTATTCCTCTGTATGCCTGCTATGATCCACCTTCACTGGCATGACACTCTACCTCCTGACTCAGTGTTTCTGCATGGGCTTGTCCATCATGCCTGGAAAGCTCTGACCCCTCACCTCAGCCATTTAGTTTCCTTGGCTTTCTTTAAGACTTGGCTCAGATACCATCTTCTGCAGTTGGTTTTTTCCAGTCCTCTCCCCAAGGTAATTCCAATCCCTTTCATTTTAGCTTTCACCAAGAATTGAAGAATTTGATTGCTCAGCTAGAGCACAGACAGAAGACACTTTCTCAGGTGGGGAGCTAATTCTTAACTCATCAGCATGAATGGAGCTGGCATTCCCTAGTTCCATTTCAGGGGCCTCTAGAAGCATTAAAATGTGTCCAACTGCTTTTCCATTGTGAAAGGCAGCTATCTCTACTTCATCTCTAATTCCATTTTATGAAGGACCAAAAGCTGGCACCATCACAGTACCATGTTACAAATACCATGAAAGAAAGTATTTTCAAATCTAAAAAATTACTTTTGCCAGATGAACCAACTCATTAGAAGATGGAAGTCTCCGCCATGTAGGAAATATCACAAGTACAATCCTAGAAATAGACTAAGTCTGTTTCCTAAGGAGCAGCCCCAATCAGCAGAGAGGTGCTCATCACCAGCAGGCCAGCCCTGGCGACCCACGAAATCAACAAGAATATAAAATTTCCCCTAGACCAGCCAGGCCTTCCTCTGTTTAGAAGAAAGGTAGGGAGAGTTAACTCATAGTTCTCTCTATAGAAACCTGGCTTCCTTTAAGTTCCAACTAAAATCCTACTTTCTACAGTAAGCCTTCCCCAGTGCCTCTTAGTTCTAGTGCTTTCCCCTCGTTAATTATCTCCTATTTATCTTGGACATAGTTTGCTGTTGTATGTTTGTTGGCACGTTGTCTCTCCCATTAGACTATAAGCTCCTTGAGGGCAGGCACCATCTTTTGCCTTTTTTGTATACTTGGTACTTAGCACAGTGTTTGGCACATAGTAGGTGCTTAACAAATGTTTATTGATTATGAACATGAAATTCAACCTACGATGATGAGACAGTGTAGACAGGCTGTGTTCTCTACCACAATGAATGACGTCACCATTCATTTTAGGAACTTGCAGGCTTTGTTCTTCATCAATCTGCAGGAGGATTCCCCATCTTTCTGCTCTTGCTACCTATTTCTAAATTTCCTCCCTTCTCCCTCATTCTCATTTACCATGTCGCATTGACAATTGGCAGGCTCTCTCCTCCTGATGTTTTCTAAGACTGATTTTACACGTGGAGCCACAGGAGAGTCACAGAGGTCTGGACAAGAGCCATTACCTCTGCATCCTCCATTAGAGGGGCTGTGGGAATGGGGGCCCAGGCACATGCTATCAAAGTACGTAAAATGCGACTGACACATGAAGACATTCAAGTGTTGCCTTGTATTGAAAATATTAATAATGGTGCTTTAAGGTTTGCAAAATGTTTTACAAATACTATTTCAATTGATCTTTACAACATCCCGGAGAGAAAGGTGATATTATTATCACCATTTTGCAAATGCAGAAACAAAAGCAGACAGAGGTTAAGTGACTTGCCCAGGGCCACACTGCTAGGACCTGTCTGAGGCAGGATTTGAACACAGGTCTTCCTGACTACAGGTCCAACATCTGATGGATTGTGCCATGAAGCAGTTACCATAGAGGACAATTTTTCTACGAGTCTGCTTTCCTTTCTTTGCTTTGCCAATTAATTATTAGGGTTTCTCCAGCATACGTAGCACTGTGGACCTACATGGATGAATGAATAAATCACAGCAACAGCCACTACCCTCAATGAACTTAGTCATATTGGTGAGATGACATTTAGCCAGAGTAGGGAGAGTCTTAGAAATATCACGCTTTCCATATTAATCACAGGCTCCCGGGGGTGGAGCTGGGGTAGAATGGAGTTCCCATACAGTTCATACAATTTCCTAGACAGGCTAAACTTTTTCAGCGATGAGGTACTGTGACTTCACAAAACAGGTCATTGTACTTGCCAGCCATCCTAGCTGTTAACTCTATGCTGGGCCAAACTCAGCCCTGCTCTAACTTCTAACTTATTGGTTCTACTTTGTCTCTCCTGGACTTACATCAAGTCTAAGCCGTGGGTGGGGAACCTGCAGCCTCGAGGCCACACGTAGCCCTCTAGGTCCTCAAGTGTGGAAATTGGTTCTGTGAAGTTTGGATTCAGTCAAAGGGCTGCACTTGATCTAGAGGGCCACATGTGGCCTCGAGGCTGTAGATTCCCCACCCCTGGAATCCCTTCTCCTATTCAATAAAACTAGAAGAAAACATGTCTCAAGTTTTCACTGATCCACCAAAGTTCCTCTAACCACGTGACCTGGTTTCTAGACCTTTCACTCTCACCAGCCCTTTTAAGAACCTTTATCTGCCCATGCCTCTCTCGGAGGGAGGCTCTGCACTGCTTGAGGTACTGGAAGAAGCAGCTTGATCAAAGAAAGGCATAAAAGAATCTTAGCATCAAAAGGGCCCTTGGAGGTTAAGGCCAAATGATACCTAAGCAGGAACATCCTTCACGGCACCCTAGAGTAGTCTCCCATTCTCTGCTTAAAGATCTCCAGTGACAGGGAACTCATCACTGCTTAATTAAATAGCTTCTTCCACTTTGAGGCAGTTCTGCTCAAATGCCCTCCCCTTATATTGTGTCTAAGCTCTTTCTTTAACTTCTTCCTGGTCCTAGTTTTGATCTCTGGGGGCAAGTAATTTAAGTCTAATCTCTCTGACATGAATAGAATGGAGCTACTGCTTCTCTGCTCAGGACACTACACTTTGCTTAATCGAGCCTAGGGTAGCGTTAGGTGTTTTGGGCTGGTGTGTTACATTATTGACTCCTAATGACCCTGCAGTCAAATAAGACCCCTGAAGTCTTCTGCACAACATCTATTAACCGAGGCTTCTGCCATCCCACACTTGCCCAAATGATTACTTTTAAATTCACGCACAGGACTTGGCATCCGTCCCTCTGAAGTTTTATCTTGTTAGATTTGGTTCCTAGTTCCAGGCTGTTGAGATCTTTGGGGATCCTGATTCTATTACCAAGCATTAGCTAGCCCTTCCAGATTGGTATCACCTGCAAATTTCATAAACATGCCATTTATGTCTTTCCTCAAGATACTGGCAGAATGTTGAACAGAATGCAGCCCAGGATAAAAAATGCTGCAGCATGCCACTACAATACATGCGAGACCACAAACGATCAATTATGGGGGTTCAAACATTACACTCAATGAAAACAATCCAGCTCAAACATTTGTTAAGCACCTACTATGCAGTGGGCCCTTATCTACTGGTGTCTTGTATCAGTGCTGGTCATATAAAAAGAATAATGGCAAACCTGACTCTCAAGGAGCTTACAATCTCTATTAGGATTAGAACCTGTGCTTGTATTTTGTTCTGTTTGTGGGGTAGGGTGGGGGGCCAGAAAGAACCAAAATATTCTGAAAGGGACTATGAGAATATAAAAGTCTTAGGCAGAGGGTTAGAGGAAATTGGAGGAGGAAAATACTTTCACCGATAGAGAGAGTGGGAAGGATTTATTGGGAGGTGGGGGAAGGGAAAGAAGGTGTCTTGGGTTGTCCCTCTCAAGGCTCATTGACAGAGATGGGGTAGGTGGGAGGGTGCCCACTTTAGGAATGGGAGATGGTGAATCATGGTATGGAGACCAGTAGGGACAGTGTAAGAATGGAGACAGAGGTCAAGAACTCAAGATGGGGAGAAAACAGTGTGGTCTGACATCCTTGGACAATTCTCCCTGAGGGGGTGGGACTCTGTGAAAAGAAAGTAAATCTATAGCAAACAGAACATAAAAGGAAAAGAAATTTACCTGAGGGCATACAGCTTAGCCTCCTAATAAAGTGGTCAAACCTGATAAGACTTAAGGTCTGAGCTGAGGCCTTGATGCCAGGCAGTTATCAGATGGAAAACATGAAAAATTCCTTCCATTCTGGCACAGAACTAATTCATCAACAACACACACAGCGCCCCAAAGGGTACCTGCGTTTCCTTTAATGTCGCATTTTTGTAACTGTAGCAATACACAACCATCTGACACAACAGAAAAACTGAGTCTAATCTGATTAGAAACCTCACATTTCAGTGCTTTCTCAGAGGTTAAAAAATGCCAGCTGCTTAATACCTCTTCTGACCTGGCACACAGCTGGCTGGGCATAGCAGATTGCTTTTAGCCTCAGGTCAACTCTTAGGGTATGACTGTGGAATGATCTCAAGCTCGGATTTCAGGCCTGACTCTAACTCCATAGGCAGGCCTCAAATCCAACTGGATATATCTGGGACCTCTAACCCAGAAGTCCTAGGTTCTAGAACTCTAGGACCCATATGAGTGAAGTAGGAAGACAATGAAGTCCCAAGGTAAACCATCAAGAGATTTGGGTCAGACTCACACAAGGTCCTGGTGCCGGTTTGCTCAGCATGTATATGACGATGGCCTATCCCATTTCACTAAGGAAATTAGGGATATAAGTTACCAAAAGAAAGTCTACATCTCTATAATTGGCAAAGAGAATCATTACACCTAGGGAAGATTAGTGTCAAGGTCACTAAAACCAAAACGGTGGATTTCCACTTCCCTGCCTTTGTCGGCATAGCTCAGGGACGTGGTTCGGGTTCAGAATCTCACCCGACTTCAGAGACATCGCTGGAAACACCAATTCCCATTTTAGAGTGTTGTCGCAGGAGTGGAATTGGATGTATATTAGCCCCAGGACACATCTGAGATAATTCTTTCTCAAAGAAATCCTCCACAAGAGCTGCTTATTTTTCCTAAACATGGAATATGGCCAAAAAGTTCTTATTAATCAGGAGTTTAGTTAGTTTGTTTCTGGTTAGTTGATACCAAAGTTGACTGGGTTTTTTGGGTTTTTTTCTCCTCTTTAAGAGCTAAAGGCCACAACTATCTCAACCCTCCCACCTTAGAGAAAAGAACGATGCCAGATGTCAGAGATGGCCATCAAAAGAATTCCCTTTCAAATATCAAACAGATAACAGAGTATTTTTGAAGTGAAGGGAAAGGCCTAGTTAGAACCAACCAATCCCAGTTTTACTCCTGATTGTCCTTTTGCAGCTGCTTAGTTGTTTTTTCCCTTGAGCTAATAAAGACTTAAGGATCCTCTCTAATAAGAAAAATGCTGTGGAATAAGTTAGCAGTCAGAGCTTCCTCTCTTTCTGCTTAATAAAAGCCATGACTTGCAGTTGACAAATGCCTGCAAGAGCCGGCTGGAGGAGCTGGGAGGGAATGGTGAAGAGATCCCTGCCCCATCTCTGTGACAGTCCAGCAAGCCTTTGGTCTGCCTCCCATACCCAGCTATCTAACCACTTCCTTCCTACCAGGCGCCTCCCATTAGAAAATTTTATTAACCAAATGCTTGGGGGTTTGTATATATTTACGTTACCTCCTGCACTTCCCCCTTCTCTACTGGGGCACATAGAAAAAAAAAGTTATGATAAACTTTAATAAAAACAAAATTAAAACGATTAAACCTTTCATATCCTTTAAAGATAATCTGTCCTTTGCTAGAAGGAAACAACCTGTGGCTGCTGCTGTGTGTGTGTGTGTGTGTGTGTGTGTGTGTGTGTGTGTGTGTGTGTGATCCCCTAAAGAAACCAAAATGAGTTGCTCATGGCTGGGTTTTTTAAATACACTCATTTCCTCCCAGGACCCAGGCTAGCTAGGTGTGCATTAGTCCCTCACTCCTATATAGGAGGGATCTCATCTAGACCAACAACTTTCCTGGGTTTTAATGCTGTCCTCAGGGTTTGGAGGGTCCAAGGTCCAATAGAGTAAAACAAGAGTCTCTCTTGGGAAGGTTATTTATGAGTTCTCTCCCACCCATGCCAATGATATAATCTCGCGGAAGCGATCGAAAGCAGTGTTGTTGCTCATTGCCTACCCACTACCAAGTGAACCCATCTTGAGGATTCTGAAGAGCCAGAAAACATCGTGGAAAACAGACGTCTTCTGTGATATCAGGGTATCTTTTATTCTGCTTGGTTCTGATCACATTTTCTCGGAGAATCTAACTGCTGTAGTAAAATGAGATCATGTCTGTTTGTTAAAGCTCTGGGCGGAGGTCAAGGTTATACCTGGGGCACCAGCCCTGCCAGGATGGGATAATGGCTTCTGGAAACCAGGCATTTGGAGATCTCACCAGAATAACAAATCTCAGCAATGAGTTTTCTTTGGGTCTACAATAAAATAACGAAATGAAATCCTGGGTGGAAAATAAACAGCGTAATCTGAGACATCAACAAGTTCTGCAGGGTTTGGCATGAAGATCACAGGCCCTGAAAATTGGGTCGGGGCACTGGGAGCAGAGGAATTGAGAGGGACCGGAAGTTAAGTGAAGTGGGTTTACTTCTCTTAATAAGTAGACTGCCAGGAGCTATTTTCCCTTTCTTGGTATTTTGTTTTCCACTCTAGTCAAGAAAATATTTTTCTAAAAGTAAAAAAGACAAAAGCCTTTCTGGCTCTTCACGTTCAGGTGACAAGACAGTAAGGGCAAACTTCTCGTGGTTGCTTATTGGAGCCAATCCTTGATCTATAAGGGCTAGTGATGGCCTTCACACTTGGGGCTGTTGTTATCACAGGCCAACTACAGGTAACTAACTATACAAGCTGATTTTTCACGGCTCTGGATCCAAGTAACCTGTTCTTAGTTGGTTAAGTAATCAAACAAGTTTAATGAAACTATAAAGATTACATACACTGTCTCACTTCCTCTCAACTCTACCTTGAGTAGGTCCATTTCTGCGTGAAAGGAAAGGGAATGGCAGCTACCACCTTTATTTGTGTTTTAATTTTCTTCTATAATGTATCAACCAGTATGGACTCCAAAAAGGTCATCCATCCTCATGACATGAGGAAATAAGAGGTTTCTTACTAATTTCTGCTTCATACTCATATCCAGATTCACTTTTTTTTTTCCTGCAAAGACATGATAGATAAGGACAGACCTGAATTCAGAAAGACTTGTGTTGGAGTCTTGCTCTGGACACTCACTAGCTGTGTGAGATGGGCAAGTCAGTGGAAAACAGTACTGGTTTTGGAGTCAGAGGATCTGAATTCAAATACCACCACTGTCAATGTCTCCCTGCAAGTCACTTTAATTTCTTTCCTGGGCCTGTTTTCTCATCATAAAAACAAACAGGTTGGTCTGGATGGCCTCTTTAAGGTCTAAATCTGAGATCCTATCACCTTCTGCAAAACGGTCCTAATAACCTGAGGCCAGTCCTCCATGAAAGCATTGTTTTGCGGCCTCCATGAGAACAGATGGAAAGAATACCCAGTGTTGGCTGTTGCTATTACTATCATTATTCCTACAAGACATAAGAAAAGCCCTGGAGTATTCTCCAACATTTACCTTTCCTTCCATCCTCTTGATCTGGCATGTCCTCCCTTCTCTCTGCCTTTCCCCCTTCCTCATCTTTGGCTGTTAGTTCCACGTACTTACCCTCCTGCTTCCCAATTTTCCTAAGTGATCATACTTTCTACAGGGCTTTAGACTGTGCATATGTCCAAACTCTAGCTAGGGCTAGAGTAAAACATCTGATAATGATGGGAATGGGTTATCTTGAGCAATCAAGGTACCCACGATCTACAAGGCCCTAGACATGGTAGAAGCGCCCTAAGAGGGACGAGATGAATGGGCCAGCTACAAGACACTCAACACAAGTCTGTCTCGTTTGAGGAGGGCAATGCCGGGAACTGTAAGCAAATTCTTGCTTTTCTAACTAGCAACTAGGAAGTTGTTAGCCTTTGAACTCCCTCTACAGTCCTCAGCTTTCCTTCCTTCCTTCCTTCCTTCCTTCCTTCCTTCCTTCCTTCCTTCCTTCCTTCCTTCCTTCCTTCCTTCCTTCCTTCCTTCCTCCCTTCCCTTCCCTTCCTTTCTCCCTCCCTCTGTCTCTCTTTCTCCAGTCCATCAGAGCCATTCTTAGGATAAGACAGACTGGGATGTCTGTATGGCCCTCTCTATGGGAAGAGCTGGAAGGTGGAGGTAGTATATATCAATGGGAGTGAAATACCAGTGGGACCCCATCACTTTCCTTAGCCCGGTAAGTGACTCAACTACTGCCAGCTTGTGATAACACCCCTAGAGCAAACATCCATTTCTGTGTGGTAGATTTCTTCCTACTGGCTGTTCCATATTATGTTTACACTTGAGGCTCTGCTCCTGAAGGTGCCACTGGTAATCAGTTTAGCCATATTTCACATATTAAAACGTGGCTAAAATTAAAGAAGGGTCCTGAAAACTGTGCCTTTTCTCTCTAGCATTACAGATGCTTTTCTGGAATAACCCTGTCCAACACACACACACACACACACACACAATTGCTTAAGAGTAAAAACCTTTAAACTGACTTGTTTCTCTAATGCCAACCTTGGGGTCCTCGCACAGGACCATGTGCTAGGTGGAAATGAGTTACACAAGGTCATTCTGGTATTTCCAGTAACTGAAGCCCTTTGGATGGGGTCCAAGACAGGCTCGTACTATAGGAAATTCTGCACTACAACAGGTAGCATCATATAATAAAAGCTCAGTTCCAATGCACTCTTTTAATCCCATGGCAAGATACTATTTATAATGCCAAGTGGGTTATGTTTCATCTCAAACTGAAAGTCCACTGAGGGTAGGGACCATGTATTTCTACAAATTATACAGAGAGGCCAATATGCTCTGGCTTCCTACTGGAAATCTAACAGCAGCAAATTATTTGAACATTTACTAAGAATGTTGAGTTTTACTGATATGACTCTCTAAGACTGGAAGCTTCCTTGATCTGTGCTGATGAAGGACTCAAGAGCACTGTGGCTAGGCTTGGCGAGGGAAGAAAAAGCCGATGGCCAAGGATACTCAGCTGACACCATGTTCTGACCCTTTTCCTGTCATAACAAAGGCTTCTTTGAGCACTGTTGGCTTTGTTTAGTGACTCCTTCCAGAAAACCTTCTTTCTTCACATGCAGAGACCCACAACAATGGCTTTATGTGTTGGGGAAAGATGGCTGAGGATTTGGCAAGGACTAATGGTGCTGCTGAAACAATCATGACCACCAGGGGGATGGGATCGCTAATGTGGCAAACAGCATCCCCTTTGCTAGAAGGGAATACTCTTTCCTTCCACGACCTGAATTTTAGGATAATATATCAAAGGAAATAATAAACTGCCCTCAAATGCTAGGCCAATTTCAGGGAAAAAACTCCTTCAAGAATTGAAATTAAAATCAATGAAAAAGGTTATCACCTTTGTAGGCAGGGACAGGTGGAAGAGAAGCTCATACACTGCCCTCTGACTTTATAAAGTCTAATTCTAGGCAAAAGTCTAACCACAACAGCCAGCACAGTTCCAAGAAAAATTATACAACTGACTGAAGGTGGACTTTTCCTTTAAAAAATAGTTATAACTCAATTTCAGAATTCTCTGAGCAACAATAATCTCTTATGTTAATACACACATGAAAGGGTATGAATTTGCATTTAAAAAATAAAACACTACAAACTACAAAATGTCCACAACTTGCTTTCAAGAATACATTTGAAACACTATGGAAATTCCATTCCTCTCCCCCAAACTGGTACCAGATTAAGATTTAGGTACTAAGGGGAAAAAAAATTAAATAACCATTTGAAAAAATACCATCTTCCACAGTGAAGAAACTGGGAAAAGAAGGGGAGTATGAAAGAGGAAAGGCAGAGCACATGATTTTGGTTGGAAGAGAATATGACATGAAGAATCTAGGTGGGCCCCAAAGTACATTTCATACACTCTCCAACCTCTTCTTCACCCAGTTATTCTTTCACAGGACACTAGGAAAGCTACTCTAGAAAGACGTTTACATTTTCTTTGCTGGTTTAAGAGAAAGAATTGTTGACAGAGATACAAGTTTGGCCAAGGAGGGAGGTTAAGGGCAAATCTGAAGCCACACGATATTTTCCCAAATTTAAGCAATTTTTTTTCATTTAGCAGTGCTATAGTAATAAATAGTGATGTTAAGTTAACTAGTAAAATTTTGAAAAGTTCAGTTTTGCCTAGGGATATCCTGGGTGAGCTAAGTGATTCTTTGAGGTATCTGGCAGTTGGGGTGGGCTCTGTTTGTGCCAATGATGGCATGGAAATAGGCACCAAATTCTATTTCCCTCCTTAGATAATTCAGACAAGGAAACCTGGAAACTAAGTGGAGGATAAAAGTTGTTTATAGAAAAGCTTTTCTTACATTGGTAAGTATAAGAATATTTTTTGAGACTAATTAATATTTGAAAAGGTCACCCTACTTAAAGGACAACAGTGAGGCATGTCGGACAGCACAGTGACTGAGGTCAGTGAGCTAAGTTCTAGAAATAAAGTCTTACGATGTGGCCAAGAAAACTTTGGGCTCTGACTTCCGTTTCCTAACTATATCCGTCACTATATTCCCACCCCTTCCTCCTCCTGTCACGGGCCGAAAGAAAAAAAAAATCCTCTGAAACAAACACATCGTGATCCTGACTCGCTATCCATGTCATTTTGTAGTGGTCATGAATGCCACCTAAGAGGTCTTGTTCCTAAAAGGATGAGCTGTTCTGAGCTAAAAGACGAATGCAGGATCATTACTAATGCTATTCAAGCAACCAGGCCATTGGGAAGGAACTTTGTCTAATCACAGGCTTGCTGGCAACTCCTCACATATGGTGGAACCTCACTAAACTCTCTTTTACCTACAAACATTACAAGGCTATGATTCAAGAATATTTTGAACAACATAGCAAAGACCTTGTCCTTGCCCCCACATACACACAAAGAACTAAAGACATGAAGAAATTCAACTGCTAAAAGGGATATTGGGAATTGCTGTGGGAAAAGAGGAAGAAAGAGAAAAAGAGTGCCATGCCTATGGAGACACACTCTGGACCTGAAGACAACAAGCTCTTTAAGAATTATTTCCAACAAATGTTTTTTTAAAAAAGTAAAATAAAAATTTAAGCTTAAAATAAATAATTAATTTAAAAAAATTAAATGAATTTTTAAAAATACTTTAAGAGAATCCTTTTTCCTATAGTTGCCCTTACTCAATACCTCCAAACCAGTCCTTTATCTGGGATGAATCCCAGCTCCTCTGAACAAATGGTTCAACCAGCTACCAGGCTGCCCCATCTCCCTCTACCAGAATACCATATGCCCAAGATTTTGTTTTCATATTCTCCTCCCAAGTTTCTAAGAATTTAGCATGTACATGGACTAATGGTTCAAAGTTTAGGAAAAAGTCAGGAAAAAAGAGAACAAAGGATTGAGAGAAGTTGGGGGAAGGGACCCCTTTCTAGATCACAGATCTAGAACTGAAGGAACCAAAGAATCTTGTTTTACAGATAAGGACCCTGAGGGATTAAGTGATTGTCTAAGTTCACAGAGCTAGTTTTGAACCTAAGTCTTTTGACTTCAAACTTGGTGCCCTCGTGGTGTATTTTAGGATGTTTATATTTGGTGTACACAGGAACACAACCTTAAAACAATATAGTACAGGACAATGATCCAAGTGGACTCTGATGCCTTATCTCATTTAATGCCTTGATGACTCCAGAAGGCAGGGTAAGTATCCTAATTTCACAGAGGAGGTTCCATGATTTATTCAGGGTCTGACAGCCACTAAGTAGAAGACAGGCTGGGAGCTCCAAATCCAGTGATCTTGTTCTCATGTTCTCATCCTGTAACATAGGTTAGAAGTATCTCTCCTGTCCCTAAAACCAAACAATTATGAGTTCAGTGCCATGACAGGTCTGACATAGGGCAAGCTATAACTTTAGGGAGAGGGAGCACATTCCCTACCAATGATCTGGGATTCAATTCAGTTAACACCTCCATGCAAAGGACTGACCTGGGCACTTGGCAATACAAAGCAAAACAAATGATGGCCCCTGCCCTAAAGAACCTGGCACTCTACTGGGGAAATATATGTATAGAAATAGGTCAATATAAGGTAAATTAAAGAAGGAGAAAATAGACCCAGGGTGGGTGGGGTGAGGGAACAGGGAAGGCCTCAAGGCAGCACCTGAGTTGGGCCTTGAAGCAAGAGAAAGATTCTGCGAGGGGGAGATAGAATGTTGAGATTGGTAAGTATGGACTGGGCTGGAATAGACAGTAAGTGAAGGAAAACGGTGTGAGACACAGCTTGGAACTAGGTCATGGAGGGCCTTAAATTCCAGGTGTTCTTGTGTCCCCGAGGCAACAGAGAACTACTGAAGGTTCTTGGGCAAAGGAGCAGCACAGTCATACCTGTGCCTTGGGAAGACTGTTTTGGCTGCTATGTGGAGGATGAATTGGAAAGGGGAGAGACTAGAAACAGGTCATGCTACAGGTGGTTAGAGCAACAACCGTCCAGGTGACAAGGCCTTCACTGGGGGAGTAGCCCCATGAATGGTGAGATGAGGACTGAGTTATGGAGGTAGAATCTACATGGCTTGACAATTAACTGGATGTGGAATTGGGATGGGGGAGGAAGCAGGAGAGGAGGGTCAAAGATGACTTTGAGGTTACATGGAAAGTTGTCCACACACATTCCTTCCTCTCTCCCTTAACCTCTCCCCTCAAACCTCCACTTCCTTCCCATACCAGTTCCTCTAATGGATATGAATGGGATAAAAATATGTCATAAAACACTTATTTGAATGCCTACTATATGCAAGGCACTATTCTAAGACCACTTTGGGGGGAATATAAAAAAATCATAAATTATAAAATTATTTAAAATATGAAGTAGTCTTTGCCCCAAGAGGCTTACAGTTAGAGGGAATTGGGCAAAATATGTAAAAAAAAAAACCATTAAATAACACAACAAGTAATATAATGAAACATGGCAGAGTATTCAGGTAGGAGGCAGGAGACCCAAAGTGGAAATCTGGCTTCAAAAAATCACAATGGATCAAGCGGTGAAACTAAATTCAAACATTTGGCCCATTTCTCCCCGAAAGAGTTAGAACAAAACAAAACAAAACTTGCTACTTGTCTCAGACTGACTAATATTACAGAGAAATGGTGTATACCATGGAGGGATTTCCTTGAAAGAAGGGTGCACATAGGACATTGAAGCCACAGCTTATGCAATAGCTTTCATTGGTTCAGAACTGAATTTCAGGCCAAATTGGACACAAGCCACAACCGCCAAAAAACAGAGCAGGAGCTAATGCAAACAGTACACACCAGCCTCCGTCTCTGCCTGGACACGGGCCACATCCTGGCTAAAGAGAATCTTCCAGACCAGCAACTTTTCACAGACTTGCAACAGTGTTCTGCCTGGAACTACCTTCCTGTAGCTAGGGTCATTTGCATATTTTGCGGAGAGCAAGCAGAAAAGTTTAATTGTCCCTAATTATCCAGATCAAGAAGGCACCCAGATAATGGTTCTCAGATTTCTTGCCTGGTGTCCACGTAATTTCCTTGCCTCTGGCTTCATTATATCTCTCCAACTGGAAGAAGACCATGGCTTCTGAGGCTGCTTTCCATAACAGACCCACTGGTTCCTGAGAAGGCCGTGGTCTGTGCCATGGGGACAAGGGAGGAGACAAAGGTCTCTTGTGTGGAGGCATGGGGACGCCAGTTTTTGCATAGCTGTGTATGTACATGTGTATGGGCACCCCCATGTACCCGGTGGGGAAAGGCTGAAATACAAGTAATGTGTAATCAGAAGCCATCACAATTACAAATGTAAATGAACAGGCAATTGGCACTGACCTTTGTAGATTGTTAGAGGACTAATTAAGGCAAATCAGGAACTCTGTTCCAACAGAAAAACAAGATAGTACATCCCTGTCCTTGCCACATAAAGGGGAAAATACAAAGAATCATTGACACATAACACATGGGGGTTGGGGCGCATCACTACATAGAAACTCCCTTCCCCCCACAAAAGACAAGGCACATCAGGAGCTGGACTTTGACCATTAGAGCCCCAATCATATTAAAATTAGCCCTACTCACAGAAATGTACCTCCTCATATGTCACCTTGGGTGGGGGGAGATCCCCATAACACTTAGGCCCACCAAAGATTCTCAGAAGCACTCTTAAGAAAACTAACTGAAAAATCCAGTGTTCACTCAAAGCTCCTCTAGTCTTGTGCACTTCTAATAGATAAAGAAGAAATGGTCCTCTCCAAGTACTTAAAAATCAAAAGTTTTGAAAACGTAGTAATCAGATACAGTTTGCATTTAAATTCTGTAGTTGAAATACACTGCCCTTTCCCTCTGTCCATTTCCCTTAAGGACCAACTTAAAAATGAGAAAAAAAATCAAGAGCATGTCTCTAGCTTCAGTTTTGCACAATATTACTACAAAGTGGAAGTAAGTACACTTTGGAGCTCAGGAGGAATTTTAGGGTCATCAGAAAAATGATGGTCAAACTCCTCTTGAGAAAAAATACAGCGTTATAAACCTTATACATAAATGCTACGTAAATGCAATTTATTATTATAGTCTTCCTTCTGCTATTTCTTATAAACCGTTCAGACTTAACAGACTGTTTTATGCCAATTCTGAAAGCCTAACATGAGACTGTTTAGGGATAAAATTAAAATGCAATATTCAATATTCACTTTCGATAGAATCAGAACTTCCAGAAAAAAGTCTGTTTTTAAATTGTCGGGTAAGTCAAACGAGTGCAATTTTCAGTGAGGTCTGAGTCCCTGATGATTGGGGTGACTGGGTCGAGTTCTTGATTTCTTCCTACCTCCAAAGCCACAGGACAGATCAGCACAAACCCCATTCTGAATCACAGGAGCACACGGTCTATGTCTGTGCAGTGGGCTAATCCAAGCACAGGGAAGAGTCAAACACCTTGAAATTCCTCTCCCTGCTTTTGTCTCTGCAGGCTGTCTATATTTTTAAGGTCTCTTGAAACTCCAAGTGATCAGGCCCTTCTCGAAATTATGTGTACATTTAATTACATATTATTCCTGGTACATTTTCAGTAAGTAGTGCTCATCATTAACACAAGCCGCCCTTCTGTGAGGTTTAGAAGTCTCTGTGTACCTGAAAGAGAATGCAGATACTAGAAGGACAAGAGACAGAGAGCAGGAAGAAAAAGCTGATGAAGTGTTATACAAAGAGTCACCCATGGATCTCATAGAGTAGAACTTGTGGCCATGGTCAAGATTCTTCCATTGGCGCATTTGTTAATGTGAGAAAAAAGCCTGCACTCCTTGAAGCATGAGGCTATTGTTCAGGGAAAGCACTTTGTAAACCTTAAAGCATTATAGAAATGTGGACAATTATTCAGTCCCTGGGTGGATCTCTGGTCTTATCAATGAGAATACTAGTCCCTAACAACAGAGATCAGAGTCTATTCACCTTCTTGCTCTCTGGTTCATGCTCATATTCTCTCATAAATCCACCACGGAGGACCCACCCAGCATACTGAGGGCCTTGCTCTGGCTCTCTTGACATTTCGCTGATATCAATGGTATGCGCAAGCTGTCCATCTGTCACCCCTCTTCCTTGCTCCACAACCAGTCAACCTCTGTTTCTAATAGTATCTAATTCTAAAGACATCCTTTGCATGATTTCTTTTGTACAATTCTTCGCTGTATCGCCAGCCAGTGTGCCCTACCTATATCTACCATGCTCCTCCCAACTTTCTTCTGGGTAGGTGACACTCAACTTTGATTCTTCAATGACTTATAGCCATCAGTTGAAGAATATCAATGTTAGAGAGCTTGGCTTTTGTTTTGGCAAGAAATGTAGGGTCCCAAAAGCACCAGGCAATTTTCTAAAGGTAATCCAGTCTGCTCTCCTCTGTCTGTTCCTTCAGTTCCATGACCAGCTCCTTGCTAATCTACAGCATAAGCTCAAGAGATGTGAAATAGTCAACCAAGCCTATGTGCTGTCAATCCCTCTGTACAACACAGTCCACATGACATCAGTCTTCATGCATTTGGCTTTTCTTTTGGCCATTATTAAACTAATCTCTTGAGTAACTATAGATCTCCGAATCTTGATACTTTTATCACTAAGTCATATGCCAAGAGAAGATTCTAAAGGGACTCCCTCTGTATAGGGCATTCCTCTTTGATTTGGTGATGGGCACCTCCATGACAATGGCAATTGTACTTTTACCCATTTTATGTCTCACTTGATCTTACAGTAATCACTGTAGAGTCCAAGGTGATTTTTGCTGTTAAACCTTTCAAGGGATCTTGGATGATTTTGACCATAAGTTCAGGACACAACTTGTTTGAGGATAGCCTTTAAGACTGATTTTTTTTTTCTTTACCGAATTAAATGATTCTTATAATCAATGTACAGTGAACATAAAGGAACTTTGGATGTTTTATATCTCTCGGTCAACTGTACTGTAGAATAATATCTTTGTGAGAGCCTGCCTTGTGCCTTCTCATTCTTTCATCAAGGATACCTTTTAAAGCATCCGTCAATTATTCTCATAAAGATTTTGTAGTAATAGAAAATAGACATAAAGATCTAGAGTTATTTATATTTGGCGTCCATGAAATGGGTGTTGTTACTAGCCTGCTTGCCCCTATATACTTCACTAGATGGCTGTGAGAATGTGCTTTGTAAAGTGTCAAGTGCACTGCATAAATGCAGTCATTTTACTATGGGCATTACTTGAAGAATGAATACAATGCTTCGTTTTGGACAGCGGCCTTTGCTGTGTCTAGCCACATTCATTCTGTATTACTCTGTCTTCCCCCAGTAAAGCCATGCCCCCTGTAAACTCATCATCGGGAAATGTCTTCGTCTTGTGAGATCCAATCAGCTTTGTTGCTCACACTTCCTCAGGACCCTCTGTCCCTCAGATTGGAGGGTGGAACCATAAATGCCTCCATTTAAGGAGAGGGAACAAGACTGACCAGCCCCTTCATTTCTCTTCATTCCTCATTCCACTGTACTCTGATTTCCTTGACTCCTCCACCAGGTCACCCCCACTACCCTTTCAGCTTTCTTTCCTGTGTGTCTCTTTCCCTTAGATTGGAAGATCCTTGAAGGCAAGAACTGTCTTTCTTTTTCATATGGGTATCCCCCAAGGATTGTCTGGCACATAGTAGGTGCTTAACAAATGTTTAATGACTAACTGCTTCACACATTTTCACTACAATCAAGGGTCTCCTCCCAAGGGTGGAAACTTACAAACTGTGTTTGTTGAATATTGACTCCCCTAAAGAGGCAGTGCTCAAAACCACTACAGATTTTTTTTTAAATACAAACCATTTTTCTTTTGCTTACCAAATACATGTATTTAGATGGACTTAAATTTCATTCCTGGTGAAGGTTGTGATATGCAACTAGTTACATTCCATGTATTCCAACTAGTTAGAATTCCATGTGGGGAAAATGTACTGATTTTACTAAAATAAAAAGTTAATGATAAAAAAATGAACTCATACAAGCATGTCTTATGGAAGTCAGTGCATCTGTAGGCTTTAATAATTCATTTGATAGTTTTATTAGCTTACAACTGCACTAAAATTTTTGGAACACATTTTATGGTGCTTCCTTCATCATCACCCAGTGAGGTGGGGAGTGAAAACATTATTATTCCTACTTTACAAAGGAAGAAACTGAGTCTCAAGGGGTTGACTTGACCATAGCCAAATGGGTCAGTCTGACCCAGATCCAAGTCTTCTGACCAACCATATTTCTTTCTATTACAACAGGCTATCTGTCCTAAGAGGTATCAGAAAATCACAACAAGAATCTGCTATCTTCATTTTTCAGCAGGAGAAGAGAACATCCATATTCATCTAACGGATACTAGAAAACAATCCAATTCTAAGCCCCACAGATGCTGCTAAGGAACTGATGAGTACCTGGACATTTCCAGAGCAGGGACAAAAGATTTCATTATTGAAATATAGTGCCCAAGAAAGGGAGGTGATCACCATTACCTCCTCTGCCCCTGCGAGATCACATTTGGAATATTCTGTTGAGTTCTAGGGGCCACATTTTAGAAGGGCATTTTGACAAACTCAAGTCTATCTAGGGGTGAGCTACCAGGATAGGGAGAGGGTCAGAAACTTTGCTCTCAGACAAGTGGCTGGAGGGGGGGAATGGAAAGGTTTTAGCCTAAAGGAAGAAAGACTTGGTGGGCACTAGGGGGTGAGGGGAGAATAAGATGGTTGTCTACCAAATATCTAAAAGATTATCACAAGTAAGGATTAGATTTGTACTGTGTGGCCCCAAAGGATAGAAAGGGGATTTTGGCTCCAGGGAAAGAGATTTTGCTAACAATGATAGCTATTTGAAAACAGAATGGGATGCCTCAGGGAGAAAGGAGTGAGGTCCTCCAAGCAAGCCAGATGAAAATATGCCAGTGATGCTGTCCATGCTGTGGGATCCATAATGTGGGTAGGGACTAGAGTAAGCATATGAAATCTATCTACAAGCCTTAGGAGTCTACGGACCTGAGGTTAAAAACCACTTGGCTAGAGGAACCAAGTTAGGGAAAGTTAAGGAAAAAGGGGTTCAGAGTCTAGCAAGAATGAACTAGAGGATGTCAGGCACTGTGGTACATGCCTCTAATGTCTGCTTACATGGGGGCTGAGGCTGGTGGGGTCACTGGAGCTTGGGAGTTCCAAATGGCAGGAGGGCTAAGCTGACCTTGGATACCAATAGGCTGAGTCTCCAGGAGAATGGGCCCAAGTCGGAAAGCTTTTGTGCCAGTCAGAAGTGGGATCAGGCCCACAAATGGCTGCTATATGCTCTCATCTGGGTGAGAAGGGGAGACTCAGCCTCAAACGAAAAAGAACGAGAGGAAAGGATTTAAAATATGATGAAAATCTAGTCGTTGGGGATCAAGAGCAGGTAGGAATGGAAATCTTTAAAAGTAAAATCAAGAAAAAAAAATAAACTAATATTTTATTAAACTAGAAACCCTTATAATGAGAAGATGTTGCTGTTATACTTTGGAAGAAGCTGCTGGAAGGCCCAGAGCCAGGGCGTTTCTTGCCGGAAAATGCTTAGCATACACACATGACTACTTAGGTATTAATTAATGGTGGTGGAGATCAAGCAGAAACTCTAATGGCTGAGGTATTTAGAATTATCCTAGATAATGCATCTTCAAAAACCCTGGAGGAGACAACCTTGCAAAGACCTAAAGGTTAGGCAAAAAAAAAAAAAGGTGTTGTGATTTAATAGACCCTCCATGGTTACGGTACTAACTTTCCTAAACAAGTTTTATCTACAAAAGATCTGAAGAAGTAATAGTTTGACTTTCTACTGTAATGTCGAGAAACTCAACTGTTCCATCAAAGGGAAAAAATTCTCTCATCCCTCTGGATAACCTAACAGCTTAGACAAATAGTAACACTTAAAGGAAATTCTGAAGTGAGAGAGAAATCCCAGTGTTTTACCCATCTACCTTTCCTCCCAAAGGTGCTTTGAAAAATATATATAATACACATCACTGCATGTGCCCAAGGGCCTGAATATCTCAGTATTAAGATTCTTAAGCTAACTTTTCTACCTGTCAGTCCTGAATTGGAGAGTCTTCACGATCATAAATGAGTTTCATTTAAGTCCTATATTATCAGAAATATGATTAAAAATAACTTAAAGACTCTCTAAGATTTCTATAATCTAATTCCTAGGTGTGCTGTTTTTATTTTTAATAGTAGAATGGGAGTGATCCCTTCAAAGCTGTAGACTAGACTTTTAAACCACAAACTACCTCTCTTTTTTAAAATTTAATACTGCATGCAACAACATTTGTTTCAAGCTAATTTTGGCGATAATTTGAAGCCACATTCTGTATTTGAGGGACTGATGGAGTTCAAAATAAAACTTATCCTCTTAGAGTTGGCCGTCTTAATTGCCTGATACATTGCCTTTTATAAAGATTTAATTCTGTACGTGTGTCCAGAGTTCTTAATTAAAGCAGAAGCAGATTCCTACAAATCAACCAATCAATACTTCTTCCAAAATATATATGTAATCTTTACAGCTTCACATATTGTTCAGTTATAAATATGTGGCCTATATCCACCAATATCTTCTTCCGTAAATTAAATCAAAACAAACCAAACATGAAAACAATCCTTCAGGAAGACCTACAAAGTCGGATCCCTTTAAAAATCTTGAAATCCCCAAAGTCATATATCAAAAAATCGAAACAAAACCCAAAAAACAAAACTCAAGAACCTCGTTGTTGTTTCGACTCGGTATCAGAGTGAAGATGAGCGTGTGCTCTAGAGGCCACTCACCTGGATCGGTGGCCGGGCACTTGCGGATGGTGAAAATCTGCCCCAAGTCTTCTTCTTCCTCCGGAAGGCCCTTCTGCAGTCTCTGCAGCTTGCGCAAGCTCTCGCTCCGCTGGTGTTTCATGGAGCGAACATGCTGTATGAGGTTAAGCTTGGCCTTGGTGGAGTAGCTGCACAGCACGCAGTGATAGTAGCAGCTTTCTCCCTCTACCCCGGTCTCGTGCTGCTGAAGGTGCTGTGAACAAAAAATGGGCACAGTGAGTGAGCGGGCCTGCTGGCCAAATTCTCTTCCCTCCCTCTCGACTGCAATCACCCCCGTTCTAGTTATTCCAGCAATGCCCAAGCACCGGGTTGGCTTTAAGTAAGGCCTCAAGTGGGTGCTCTCTTTCTCTTCGCTATCTCCCCAATTCACCCCTAAACAGTGCTCCATGAATCCAGTTCGACGCTGTGCACAGAGTGTCTCAGCAAGATAGGCCAGTAAGACAAGGTTGATTAAAATCTTTTCAACAAGAACCATAGCCTGACAGTAGAAACCCTGAACTGGAGACTCCCTTCCCCAGGGACAAAAGGAAGAAGGATTTCTCCTAAATAACTTACTGATGTGACTGTTAGATTGCGAGCTCCTTGAGGGTAGTGGACTGTTTTTTGCCTTTCTTCACAGACACACAGTGTTTTACCCATTTTAATCTTTACTCAATCTTTACCCACGCTTAATAAAAGCTTGTATATCTGACTATAAGGCTCACTGGTTCACCCAATGGGTTAAACTCCACTTACTCCAGGGAGTCTGGATGCAAGAACACCAAATCCCCTTCAATGGAGGGGGAATGACCAACTTTAGGAAGCATGAGACCCGGAGTCGTTTAAAGATCTAGCCGAGCAATCAGGCCTACCCCTAGAAGGGAAGCTACCATTGGAGGAGCCAGGACGTGGAGGTGGGCCTGGTCCAAAAGCCAGATATGCTGTCTTCTGATCCTGTACTCTCTTCACCACAATGTCCAACTTCCTTTTTGAGGAAGAAATACAATTTTCAAAGTGTCTCAAGAGTTTCATTTCTCGCCACTCTTAAGTTCTTTGTAGGTAAGGCTGTGCCATGAGTAGTACTGTCCACTGGAAGCTTTAAATCCTTCCTGTGATACATGTAATTTATCACCAAAGAAAGACTCAGAAGTCACAGAGAGTAGAATCTTCTGGCACTAAAGCAAGTTCATTTTTGAAAAGGAATACTTTGAAGTGTCCCTCCCTTGCACACTGTAGCTGAGGCAGCTGGCTGCCTGCCCTGCCCATCCCCCTGGTCTTTGCTCCCCTACAAGGGTTCCACCATCTGTGGAATCTATGCTTCCTCTTGGCATGCCACGTTAGCCGCCAGCCCCGCATAGCTTAGAACAAAACCTTAAACCTAGCTCCTAAGGTACTTCTAGGATACCCAAAGTCAGAAGAACATCAATAAAAAAAAAGACAAGTAAACTTGTGAGTGAAAATAATTCCTGTTTGATGACACTGCTCCTGAAACTCATGTGTTCATACACATGTCCTCAATTCACAGAAAAGGTGTGAAAAATCTAGAGACATGTTTGCACATTGTTTGGAGCAGTAACATGAATGCTCTGGGTAATCCATGTAGAAAATTACTATGGATTGAGCTCTGAGACCTTCAGCCCTTAGTCATACACACGAGCAAAATTATTCCAGAGAAAATCTTGGTCTGGAATACAGACTCACAGATTCTGGGTGAGGACTAACATGGTTTTCGTGTGCACCCAGCAGGAAAACTCCCTTTTTCCAAATGGATGGGTTAACACCTGCATATGCGGTACCTTGGGAAAAAATAAATCCCTTCAGGAACAACCATTCTAGACCAGTGTGTCAATATGAAGAGGCTACAAATGGGGGAGCTGAGTAATGCTTGATGTTGAAAGAGCTACAGCTCAGATAACACAGTTCTCTTGGAATAATTAGCAAATTTTATTAAGTCTTCACTTCCTAACCACCTTCCCCCCATCAGAGATGTGTTTAGAAGGAGATTCAGCAGGAAAAAAAAAGATCTGCTATGTGAACGTATTCTAAGACTGAGGTATCAACCACACCGTCCGTGGCTCAGGACTCTCCCAGCAAGGCTCAAACCAAACTCAAATGTAATTGGGAAATATTTAACAAAATAAATATACAATCAAACACACATAATGTTCATGTGCAGTTTTCTGCAGGGGTCTTTATGTATGGAGGAGTGGTCCTCATTTCTGTTTGCATTTCACATCAAATTCTAAGGGATCCTAAGCGTTGACACTAGAGAAGCCTGAGCTGGTAAAAAGAAGTAGGGAAAGCCATCACAGAGGGCTGGGCTATCCCCTCCCTGCTCACATCCCCCTTCAGGCTTCCCTTAAGTGTCAGGTAAAACCTCAACTTTTCCCAGTCCCCCTTGATCTTGGTGCTTTCCCTCGGACATTACCCCCAATTTATCCTGTCTGTGGAGTGTTTGTACAAAGCTATTTGCATAAAGTTTCCCCCACTGGTCTGTAAGCTCCTTGAGCTCCTGTCTTCTGCCTTTCCTTGTATCCCTAGTGCCCTGTATCCCACAATGCCTGGCACATAGCATGGGCTTAGTAAATGCCGACTTAGTAAATATCCAATGCCCTCCAGTTGCAGGTTCTCTTTCCAGTCACCCTTCTCCCGGACTTTCCCCAGCAGGTTTGATTAAAAGCCAAAGGTCAACCATGCTACCTGTGTGAACCACGGCTTGGCATGGATCTAGAGAGGACAAGGCTGTAGGATGACTTAGGTCACAGAGATGAGAATTATAGTTAATAAAACTACAACTAAAACTGAATGAATTAAAAACAACAAAAAGAGAGTCATGAAATCCAAGGCAAGAATTTCAGTCAAGGAATCTTGGTAGCATCATAAACCATGAAATTGGAGCCATTATCATTCCTTCTTAGCCTTCAGGCCAATTTCCCATAACCTCCATCTTTCCCCTCCGCCCTCACTCAGGATTTCCTTGTCATAAAGTGCTATATTTTTTTTCTACAAAATTCTATTACGGGTCTGCTATCTCTACTCCAAAGTAGCTTGGATTTCCACCTGCTATGAGATGGCCAGGAGTAACATATATGGCTCATTAAGGGTCCGAATGGGGCTGCCACGCATTCTTGAATCTATGGGTTCTTGGGTTAATTCTAAATCAGGACAATTGTCTCATCCTGCAAAACCCTACTTTAAAAACTCGACATAGTAAAGATGCTGCCAATTCACTCTGCCTTCCTGTGTCACCATTATTAGGTATTCCCTTGGGATGATAGAAACGATTTTGTCTATTACTCTCGATCCATTTCTAGGGAAAATGGTTATATAAAGCCAAATACTGAAAAAGAATAAAAAAGGAGGAAAAGGTGAAAAACAATATAGTGACTATATTCAGCTTTCTCACATAAACTTGCAAAAAAGCAGCTGGGGACTGGTGGACTAGTTCATTCTCTTAAGGTATTACATGAAAAATTCAGACTAAATAATTGCTAGTCTGCTAAAGAAGGCACACCTAAAAGGCTGTGTGTCATCTTGCCTCTTCTGTCCTTGCTCAACTAGCCTAACACTCTAGAAAGAACCCTAGATTTGGAATCAAAGGACCCGGCTGTGACTCCTATCTTGACCGCTGTTGTCTCTGTGAACCTGAGCAAGCTCTCTCTTTGCCTCAGCTTCCTCTTGAGGGATTTAGACTAGAGAGGGTCTAAATCCCTTCCAATGCTAAATCTATGAATCCATAGATCTGCCTCTTCCCGTGGCCCCACTGAAAGTTTTGAAGTAGCCACACTCACTATGGTGTCTCAAAATTACGACAGCTAGACAAATACCAATAATTGGTCCAACTTCAGGAATCTAAGAACCAAACCATCGTAGTTTTACTATTTCTTTAAGTACCCTAGAACAGAGTTGTCTGCCTTCCTGGGCCAGCAACAGCCCACAAAACTCCCTAATGCTGCTAGAACCAGACAAAAAATGATTAACAAAAGAAAAATACAATATAACATAGATATTAATTTGTGGTTTTCTAAATCAATATGTGACTGCAGGGATCTATTTCTATCTGAGTCTGACACCACTGCCCACTTCTTCCTACTATTACTGTCTGTCCAATCCTCCCAATTTTTGAAGACCGAGATACTCCTGGTCTCATCTGTGTACCTGTCAGTCACCGTCATACATGGCGTCGTCCTATCCACAAAGCTCCAGGTTTTGCTCTGGGCTAAATAAGAATCAGGAGGGGGCTCGAGAGGCGCATCTGATCCCAAAGGGGTAAGTCAGCCAACGACACTTCTAACCCTCAGAAGGGAGTAGGAGATGTTTTCATTTGCAGTAGGAGAGAGAGAATAATTTGTTCCTGACCCAGCTAATTAGAATACCCTCAATTGGGATCACAATGTATTTAATTAAATTCACTGTAATATATGAAGAATCCACTAAGGCACAAATCCCAATGGTACACTCAATAAAGGAGCTGCTTTCTTTCAGAGTTTCTTCCCTTTCACAAGTCAGAAAATTTTCCTCCCTCCCCTCCCCATCATCTTGAATTTCTCTATCTTTTCTTCTAAAATCTGGGATTCCCCTCCAAACCCACGGGGAAAAGCATTATGTCCAATTCAATTTTAATTCAACAAATATTTATTAAGTTTCTAAAGTGTGCCAGACCCCGGGGATACCAAGAGAAATACAACATGGACTCGACTCTAGAGGAGATAATGATCTAAGCCCTGGATGACTGCTCATCAGGTAGGTTAGAGTGGGCATTCTTTTTCAGGTATGGATGGGACAAGATGGCCACTGATACTCCTTTTCACTCTAAATTCGGTGGTGGTATAACAGTAGGGGGAAGCCACAGACCCAAGTAACTAGAATGCAAGGCAGAAAAATATACATCAAAGGAGAGGTCAGGGAAAGGTGCTAGGCAACATTTATGGAGCAAGAAGTTCGCTTTCATCTGGTTTGGGGCAGGGAGCGGGGAAGTTCGAGAAAGGCGTCACAGAGGACATAGAACAGGCACTGGGTTTTAAACAAAAGGGCAGTACTCCAACAGAAGGTGATTCGGGGCTGGAGAAGAGGAGAGTTTCAGGTATGGGATCTGTACAGGCAGGCAAAAGGCCTGAGATTGGAAAGGGAAGTGGACAGGAGTCCCATTGGCCTAGATTGTAGGGAGAGACATGGAAAGGGGCACAATAAGAAAGGTCTGGAAAGGCAGGTTGTTCAAGAATAATGTCTAATATATAGTGAAGTAGGTATGACATTTAAGGAATTATCTGGGAGGGGGTGTTATTTCTTAGCTCTTAAATATGTTTCTTAAGCATGCAAATATATACATATATACATGTATGTATATACATTTATACATTTATGCATATATGCAGAGAAGAAGGAGAGGAGGAGAGAAGGAGAGGGAGAAGAGAGGAGAGGAGACAAAGGCAGGGGAGGGAAGAAGGGAGAGGAGAAAAGGGAGAGGGAAAGGATGCATGGTCCTGACCCTCTAGGAGAGTTATAAACCCAAAAGAGACCAGGCCTACAAGGGCTGTGGTTTGAACGGGGCATGGTTGAGCACACATTCTGTTAGGGTGGTCCTTACTGTGGCTCAAACAATTAATTATGTGAACACATCATGTGCGGACAGTGACTATCTCAGGGACTTGGCAGCTCACATCTGAAGTTTCACTACCCACTTGTACCCTGCCAAAAGGAAGCCCTATCCAGATGCTAAATTCACCTGCTCCAACCTGGTAGAAGGAGCGGAGTCATTCAAGACACCGTGGGCAATGAGCTCAGCCTAGCCAGGCTCCCTCGTAGGTATCGCTGGCTCATGCCAAGATCTACTTCCATTTGAATTCCTTGCTTTAAAAAGAGCCACAGGAAAATGATGAGACTCCAAGTACAGCGGGATTGAGAGTAGACATCTTTTAATCAGATTCTGTGGAAACATAGTCAAGTTTCCAAAAGTTCAAAGTGCACTCCAGGTAGACCACGTTTCATTACCAACCTTCTCTCAGAACTCAGACTGGTAGAAGCTAAGCCTCACCTCCAGTTAACGGACCTAGAAGCTACTTCCGAACCAAAGGCAACCGTGTCAATAAAATATGCAATTGCTAAGTCCTGATATACAAGGCTCTAAAGTGCTGAAGAAATCTCTAAAGTCTCCTACAGAAGGAAGCCTCTGCGCTCACCTTTGGGGGAAGCTAAGGATTCTAAGAGACCAAAGGGAGGAGGAAATGCATTGCAGAAATGCTAGACAGCCTGCCCAAAGGCAAGGCAGTGGGACACGGGCTGCTTGGGCTAGTTTGTCCAGAATGTGTATCAAGCACAGGGCAGCAAGGGAACTCAGTGGACAGAGCACTGGGCTTGGAATCAGTCAGACTCATCTCATGAGTTCAAATCTGGCCTCGGGCACTTACTAGTTGTAAGTCACTTCACCCTATTTGCTTCAGTTTCCTCATCTGTAAAATGAGCTGGAGAAGGAAATCCAAACCAGTATCCATTCCAGCACCTCCACCAAGAAAACCCCAAATGGGGTCATGGAGAGTAGGACATGGCTGAACAGAGACAAAAATATAGAGCACAAAGGAGAAGAGGGTTAATAAATCTGGGAAGGTGAACTAGAGTCTGCGATTTAAATGCCGACCTGAGAAGTGTGCCTGGAGGCAACAGGGTTCCACTGAAGGCTCTTTAGCAGGGGAGTGGTTAAACCTAGGGGTGGGAAGATTCTTTTGGCACTTGTATGGGAGATGGATGGAAGAAGACAGAGACTGGCAGCAAGGAGACTAATAGGGAAACCACCATAATAGTCCAGAAGGGAAGTAACGAGGGCCTGCGGCAGGCTTTATGAAGGCAGCATGAACGGAGAGATCTGATCGATGCTTAGAAGGAGAGTAAAAGGAAAGGATGACTGAGCTCGTGAATGTCGGTAACTGAAGGAAGGATGACCCCATCCTTTAGCAGAAACAGAGAAGTTAGGAGGAGGGATCAATTTAGGAAGGAAAAATGAAGGGTGGGGTCTATCTAGCTGGGAACTATCACTGTGGGACTGGAATTCAGCAGAGATATTATGGTTCGATACATGTTCCTAATTCTTGGCACCATGGGACTTGACTGAGGCATACTGGGAGATAAGCACGCTGTCCTGAGGGTCACTAGCCAATGACCAAATGGATTACCTTGTCTCTGTTGAACTCACTGATATCCTACAGCCCTCCTTCATTCCTATTAAAAGCTACTCTCATGCTTTAAATGTACTTAATTCTCTCTTAGTCCAGCTGGAATCTTGCAATCCTATGTTTATGACCTGGAAATGACTGCTACCCCAACTTCAGCTCTGTGATTTCCCTTCTGGATTTGGTTCATGGAAAGGAACCGGACAAAGGAAAATCCCATTCCACCCCCCGCCCCCCGCCTTTTTTTTGCAATAGGAAACACCGTAAATACTTAGCCAGTGCATCAAAGAAAAGTAAAACAAGCAAATTAAAAATTAAACATATGGGGCTTTCTGCAGACCCCTTCCCCTTTTAACGCGTATCCCTCCATACCAACAAGACAACAATAATTTTTAAACCCCCACACATATAAGACGGTTCTTGTCAGAAAATAATTCATATTGGAAATTTAAAGAATATGTTCCTGTTACTTGTTTCTCAAGAAAACTAAACAACTTCTGTCAAGAGAACATTGATTTCTATAAATCTGGAGGGGCCAAGTATCCCTTTTCTCCCTCACAATAGGAAACTTCTAACATCTGGTTCTTCATGCATGGAATGCAAAATATCGATCAGGTTTAGTCAAAGCTTTACTTTAAAGCAAAAATGGACAGAAATACATTCTGATAAAAACCAAAAGATTCACAAGTGAAGTTTCCTCAGGGAATAAGGCCTGTTACTATATATGCACCCACACACAGAACTGAGAACACACTCTCCTCCTTACGCAAATCAACTCTCCTACAAAAGTAAATGAAAACCACTGGGCACTTTGAAGAGAGAAGCTGGTTCAGAGGTCTCCCTACAGAGCTAATCTGCTATCTCCAGGGGACAACCAAACACCTCCTGCTGAGCAGCAGGGAAACACCTCAGCAGGCCTTTCTCTTCTGCGTTAGAGTTGCAATGAAGACATAAAGCCATCAGCAGACAGCACACAGAAGAGAAGTCCCTGAACAGTGACCAAAGAGCAGGATTAAGGATCTCTGGAGTTTTCATGTATTAGAAAGTGATGCTATGAAAACTGTAGGCCCTAGACTGGAGAAATAATCTGGTTTTATCACCTCTCTGCAGGGGAACACAACTCGGTATATCAATATACCTGGCACATCTAACCCAAGAAATAAGGCTCTTACTCTTTTCTTAGACGAAATTATTAAAACAAAACAAAAAAACCTCCCTGATTTGGAAGGCTGTTGGGAAGAGGCTGAAGAAGGCTAGTTTGACCTGGGAAAAATGTAGAGTCTATTAATGGACTATTTTAACTCAGTTTCCTTAAAGTATAATATTAAAACCTAGAATATAAATGAGCGTTGAAAAACAAGGTATATTTTGACTAGCTCACATAAGAGCCTGAAACAAAAGTTGAAGGAATATAAATTTGGTTTGAAATTTTGATGCTCTGAGACTAGGTTCTCTTCACTTGGGAAAGAGGGCCTAAAATTCTGATGGCCCCAAAATTTTGAGCTTTTGAGCAAGTTATGCCACACGGTGTTTAAACTATTCCAATCTGGGGATCCGCTGACTTTGAATTACTAAAGTTTTTGTTACAGTTTAAATAAACAAATAAACAATAGTTAAACAATTCTACCATAAGTAAGCCCTCCCCAATAGTTGAGACTTTTTTAAAAAATTTAATGTTAGCCCCAATGTTAGCCCAGATTTTTATCTACTCATGTCCATAAATCATCAATACTGACTCTGAGAACAGTGTTAGAGGATGCTGGACATGGCATAAATGCCAAAGAGCATGATAAAAAATTTAAAATAATATTCTAACACAGAAAACAACTGGTCCTAATGGAGGGGGAGGAAGTCATTTTTGAAACAGCTAGATAGTCCTACCTCCCAAGGTTACTGTGAGGCTATGTGGATATGAAAGTACTTTTTGTGGTAGCAAACAAAGTGGGTGCCCATCAAATGGGTACATGAACATAGTGGAATATTTCTGCACTATAAGAAACAATAAACATGAAAAACCCAGAAAAACATGGGAAGACTCATATGAACTGATGCACAATACAGTGCTCTGAATGAGGAAACCAACATATGCAATGGCTACCGAGATGTAAACAAAAAAGGATAAGGATAATCATGACCAGTCTAAGCCCTCCTTGAAAATACCTTCCTCCTTTCATTAGGAAGGTGGAGGACTATGGGTCTAGAAGAGGACATACACTGTGCGACATGCTCAAAATGGCAGCTGGTTCTGCTTAATTTTTTTTTTTTTTGGCTTCGGTTACAGAGAAGGCTCATTAGGTAAATGTGGGAGAGATGTCAGAAATATCACTCATGTAAAAACAAAAAAATTATCTAAAAGTGAAAAAAATGTCTTATTGATGGCTTTTATTATTATATCAACCTCTACCCTGGACTCCTTTGGTACTTTTTTATGTGTTAAACTGTTAGATTCCCTTCTGAGTCGACATCATGCAAATGCCTTGCAATAAAACCAGGGACTTGCCAGTTCTTCCAAAGAAGTTAAGGTACAACCAGACTATAGGAAATTTACATATGTCTGCAGTCTTTCCCCTAGAACTGATGACTCTTCCACCAAAGACTCCTCTGGCCTTTCAATAAGAAATCATGAGGGCAGAGATAAAGAAAACACCTAGATGAGAAGAGATCTGGATCCTGGTCTTGGAAATGGTCTAAACTCAGCCTCAGTCTTCTTATCTGAAAAGTGGAGGTGGTAACTTTTCCTAGACATTTCAGATAAAGAGTAAAGAGAGGGCCTTGTACTCAGGAGGCATTTGATGTGCTTTTTTTGACTTAACTAATGAATGTGATTAGAGCTTTTCTTCAAGGGCTCAGCCATTAAGCTTTTAAAAAATTATTATTCGGCCAACATCCTTCTTATTTTAGTGGTTGGTATCCTTCTCTGTCCTGAAAATTACAGTTGCTTTTACTTACTTGTTTATCGTAGAACAGTGTAAGCTTCTTGAGGGCAGGAATAATAACTGTCACTGCTACTGCTACTACTACTACTACTACTACTACTATTACTATTACTATTACTAGTAATTAATGTTGCTGAGTTCAGTTGTGTCAGACTCTTTGTGACCCCATTTGGGGTTTTCTTGACAAAGATACTGGAGTGGTTTTGCCATTTCCTTCTCTAGCTCATTTTACAGATGAGGAAACTGAGGCAATCGGGGTTAAGTGACTTGCCCGGGGTCACACAGCTAATAAGTGTTTGAGGTCGGGTTTGAACTCAGGTTTTCCTGACTCCAGGCCTGGGGCTCTATTCACCGTGCCACTTAGCTAGCATCTATACAGTGCTTTAAAGGTTTGCAAAGCTTTTTACAAACATCCTCTCATTTGATCCTCATCACCCTGGAAAGCAGAGGCTATTCTTATTCCTTACTTACAGATGGGGAAACTGAGGCTGGAGAGGTTAAATGACTCGCCCAGAGTCACAGTTATAAAGTGTCCAAGGATGGATTTGAACTCCAGTTTTTCTGACTCAGGTCCCAGCATGTCATCTGCTTCACCCCCCAGCTGTGCCTCCTTCTCCTTGTCTAGCACAGCACCAACTTAGACTTCACAATAAGCAGGCATCTAACGTGAAACTAAAAATCTATTCTATCCAACTTTTGAAAATTTCTTTATTTCCAAAGTGTTGAAAAACTGTTAGTTGCATCTGTTTACTCTTGAATTGCATTTGTATGGCCTTCGGAGGGAAAGCCAATCATCATTAATTTCTCCTTCTTTACTAAGCTTGTAAAACACTTAAGGCTGGTCCTTAACGAAGGAAGCTACAAAGCTAGACCTTGATCATCCTCATTAAGCCCATCAATCGCTTCCAGCAACTGGTGGCTTAGATTCCAGAGGGGACAAAAGAACCAAGTGCAGGTCTATGCTCCGGAACAGCTGTCACTTCGTTCAAAGCAAGGCACTGAATGGGACGAGTGGGTGGGTGGGTCCTAACTACAGTGAAGCGTCTCAGGAAAGGCCTATGACCAAAGTGCTTGCCAATTAAAATCTGTAACGTTCTGACTTTTATCATGTTTTTACTGTATAGCAATCATACTTCAACAGCTCCTGAAGAATATCCTTTCATGTCTGCTCTAACGCTGTTTACCTGTTGTACTCTTCTGTGTTTCTGAGGCTAGAATCCATGGAGCTGATAATGTGGTTCTAGGTCAAACAGCTTCCAAAGATGGGCAGTCTCAGCGTCATGGAAACTCAGAATTGGGAAGGTCTCAGAACTCATCCATAACAGGAATCCCTTTGATGACATTCCAGACAAGTGGGTCATCCAGCCTTTGCTTCCATACCTGTGGTCATAGAGAGCTCGCTACCTCCTGAAGCCTCTCATCTTACTTTTGGACAGCTCTAGGTATCAGGAAATTTTCCTTCTATCCCGTCAAATTTTGTCTTTCTACAACTTGCACCCAAAATTTTTCTGCTCTTAAGGACCAAGCAGAAAAAAGTTATAATTCCTTTCACAAACAATAACCCTTAGAATACTTGAAGACAACTCTTATTCCCTGATTCCCCTCTCTCTCCCCCAACCTTCTTTTCTACAGGCTAACAACCAAAATCCGACTCTCAACTCTCTCACCATCCTGGCCGCCCTCGTCCTGGCAGGCTCTTGCTTGTCAATTTCCTTTCTAAAATCTGGCACCCAGAATGGTGCACCGTACCCCAGATGCAGTCTGACTAGGCACTCTAGTCTCCCTTGTCTGGATACTACACTCCTATGAATACAGTCTCAGAGCCAATTAGTTGTTTGTGGTTTTTTTTTTTGGCTACCATAGCACACTATTGAGTCATAATGAGTAAATTATTAAACAAATGTTACATAGTAACCAATATAGATTTTTTTTAAAAAGTCTGTTATTGTGAAGAGAGTGTTCTCCAAACTTTTTTGATTGAGCACCCCATCATTAAAAAGAAAACCAAACTAAGTATGCACCCTCAATATGTGTCTTTTACTTATTAATAAGTTATATACGTGTACTAATCTACTAATAACTGTGAATATTACAAAACTTCCACAAAAAATAGAAATATAAAAATGATGAGACAAATAAAAACAATGTTTGCTTCAAGAGTCAATGGGGAGACACTAGAGTTTGTTGAGTAGAGTCACGTGGTCAGATCTTTGCTTTAGGAAACTCAGCTGAAAGCTATGTAGAAGATGGATGGAAGAGGAGGGATTCTTGAGTCAGGTAGATTAATTAGAAAGGTGAAGTCTATCCCTGCCTCCCTTTGAATGTTAAATTCTAGGTCATTTTAAAAGTCCAGCTCAGACACTACTTCTTCCATGCAGCCCTCCCTAATTGCCCCACATGGCAATGATTGCTCCCTCAAACCTTTAATCTTGTATGCTACAGTTGTCTGAATGTTCACTAAGTGCTGAGGATACAAATGTGAAAAAGAAAGTCAGTCCTTGCCCTCAAGGAGCCAACAATCTAATGGTTACCATCCCCCTACTCAAGGTCCTAGTCAAACCTCAACCTTGAATTTCAGACATCCAGTACTATGCTGGGCGCACAGGTACTGAATGTGGCATTGTAAAAATCGGTCTAAAGGGAGTCATATACTTAACTCACTTTCTTTATGATCCTCCTACGGACCAAGAGCCTGCCACATTCCTACTCCCTTTATTGGCTAAGATGGCAGGTGGAAGTTTGGAGCTGGAAGAGGGGAAACATTCAGAATAAGTCTAGCCAAACTGAGAATGGGGTGAAGATTCTAGTGGACTAGCAGACTCTGAGATGAGGAAGAAGGCCTGGGAGGTTTGGAACTCCACTCTCCTTTGACCAACTACATTGTAGAGTTGTTTCAGATTCTAGCCAAGTACTCTAGATAAATCATGCCATGTCTGAAACCAAGAATTCACTTCTTTAATGAAAAAGTCATGTGGAAGCAGCTCCCAGCTGCTGGTCCATTCTAAATACTCCATAAAAGTCACAACTGGCTTAATTCATCTTCTCTTCCTTTAACACCTGCAATCTACTATTTCCGGGAGTTGCCTAAGCAGCAGTAGCACTGAATAGGGGGAGAATCCATATACTATGGTATAACAGGCAGCAGAAACCACCTTTTTATTTGCTGGTGTTGGACTCTGCTGTCTACACCTAGCCATGCTAGAACTGGGCATGTGAAAGGATTTGAGACTGATGTGAAATAAAGGGAAGTGGTCTTTCCATCTACTTCAATTGTTTTCGTGGCTACTGCTCACAGTGGTATTCGCACTCATATCCTGAAATGTCTCCTCAGTGTTGGTGGTTGCAGCAATGAATATATCGCTCACAAATTTGGATGAATGGTCTCAGGAATCAAATCACTGTTATTAAAAGGGAGGATGAAGATAGCCAAGGTGGCAGAGAAGGGCTAATGACCAGAATTGCTGCCTCTCCAAGGGGAATTTGACTTTTTTGGACGGGTAGAGGGAGGAAGACAATAGGATGAATCAAGGATCCAAAAACTAAAACTTTTCAGTAACTCAAAGCCTTATACACAAGTACTCCAAATACCCTACACGCACGCACACACATGCACACACACACACACACCACACCACACCCCTTTTTAAAGGCCCTTTGAAATTTAAAGGAAAAAGCTGAAGGCAACTATTTTCGTTTGAGATGGGAAGAGAAGGGAAAGCCCAAAAGGAAATAAAAGTTCTTTGGCAAAGCAGAAGCCAGTTTCTGAGTGGGGTGAAGAAGGTGCTTTGTGTGGCCATCAGAGGGCGACCAGAAGGACAGACCCTCATGTGGTCGGAAGACAGGCTCTAGTTTTCAGAAGGATGCTGCTGCTGGTTTCTCTCAAGGAGCTTTCGGGTCCCCCCATAAATAACCCAGACAAACACCCTGTAGACTGGGTTTTGCTTTTTCCCCCTTTTTAAGTCTCATTAAAAGCCAATATTGTTCAGCCTAAAGATGGAGAGCTCAGCATGGATTTTACTGAACGTTAAATCAACCAGCAAGCGCAGCCAGCAAACTCTGTGGCACTTTAACTTTAAATAATGCAATAATTATTGAATTTCCTTTTTATAACCGAAGTGCTGGAATGTAAACAATGGGGCTGTAATTGCAGGAAGGGGGGATCAATAGAGGCAATCGTTTTCAGCCATGTTAATTGTAAATACAATTGCTCCAAGATGTCAGCCTTGTTCTTCTTGCTCCCAGAATCATCCTAACGGATGACAGAGTCCAACTTTCCCATTACAGCTGTTCGTTCCTTTAAGAGGTTCTCAATCAGGTCTGATCAATCTGTCAAGATAATGCATGGAGTAAGTAAGACTCTTCCAAACACAAGCTCCCAATCAATAGCCCCAACCAGCTTAATGAGGTGGGGCTAAAGCCCAGAGGGAGGTAACAGCCCCCAGCTTTCGCCTAGGTTTGGCAGGCTGGTTTCTTCTCATGGCCCTGATAAACAGATCAGCTCTTAATGAGGATGCTGTTTATGCATGCTTCAGCAAGTAGGAAGGCCCCCATCCCTTGGGACAAGGAGACAAAAAGCAAAGTAGATTAACAGAAAATATGGGGCCAAATTAGGTCTAACTTAAGACTTTCACACCCTTCTCCCACTCTTCCTAATTGCATGGGATAAGAGAAAGCATCAATTAATCATCCATTCCTGAAGATTCTACTGACTGGGAGCTATGAAGATACTGAATGAACGTTTAAGTTAAAATGCACAAGAAGACCTTGGGATTCGTCCTACTTCCCACAGGAAGAACAGCAGCGAAACCCAAGTCTTCTCAAAATCCTACCGTCCCTTGCTCTTCTACCTTTAGACCACCCGTTAATTTTCAACATCAGTCACTGTTTTTCCCCAAAGTACACTAGTCCTAAAGCAAGAAGGGGACGCGTCCACTAACCCTGAATCCCGGAGTAGGCCACCAAACCTGCTTGCCCTAGCCCTAAGAGCCAAGGATGAAAGAAAACAAGAACCAAAGGGAAAAACAGAAACAATAACCAAAAAACCCAACACTTTAGTAATGACAGCCCTAACTAAGGTCCAGGGACTAGGGTCTGGGGTTGGCTTTCTTGCTTACTGATGAGACAGAAATTCTCCAAAGTTCTGTACCTTCGAAGAGTTTTTAATCCATTTACTTGAGGCAGCCAGGAATTCCTACAGACACACCTCTAGTGCCTCAGCAAGAAGACGAAGCCTGGAGGGGCCTACGATCAAAGAATCTCATACTTGAACCAAGAAGTTCTTGTCCAGAAGTAGTCTGGACCATTATCCTGAAGGGTTTATTAAAGCCTCTAGCTGCCGGCCTGCAGTAGATTGTATGTAGGTATGTATGTATGTATGTATGTGGATAGAAATGTATCCGTGAGTTTAAGAAGTACAGCTGGTCCTGTACCTTCACATTCCAACTAGAATATAGAAGTCCCCTTGACAAGCTGATCTGCCAAGGCTTTCCTCCTGAGCAGTATATCGAATATTAGGTCAGCCAGACATTACTTTTTCACTTAGTTCTTAGAAGCTCAAGGACTCACCTTTCTCAATAAAACTAGGGTGCTAAAACATGGCATCCACTTAATAAGAAACAATTAGGTCAGATCAGAGGAAGAAAAAAAATTGATGTTTTTGCCACCCCCTTCTCCAAAAGAAAGGCAAGACTCATAGTGTGTAATAAAACCACAGAGTGACACATCTAAAAACTGTATTAAACTTGGAGACGTCTGGCCCAGTCAGGGCATCATAGCTTGGCCTATCAACATACAGTAACTGAATTTTCAAAAAGTGACAACATATTGATATAAATAGAAACTTGGAACACTCTTTAAATAAGCAGATCTCCTATACAATGCAAAGCCAAAGAATAGATCGCAAATAAATTAATTTGTAACCATGAAGTTACATTTGCTATCTGGTTTGTTTTAAATAAAATTTGAGAATAAAAAAGGCCATAAATATTAATAGCTTGACTCAATCGCTGTCCCGGCCTCAGGATAAACTTTGTAATGTGTGGAAATCAGGAGATGTCCATCAAAAAGGAGAGGGAGGGGGGGAGGGAGAGAGGGAGGGAGGGGGAGAGAGAGAGAGAGAGAGAGAAGGGCATGAGGGGAGGACTGGTGGGCCTCTCATAAATGATAATTTGTCATTTATTTGAATTTGGTCTGGTGTTCTTCTTAATGCGCTTAAGTTCTCTTAAATAAATACATATATTATTTATGATCTCACGTGAAGATAAAATAGTATGATCGTAGGATCATCAATCTGGAACCGGATGGGACCTGGGAGGCCATTAAATCCAAGCCCCTTATTTTACTTAGAAAGCTAAGTCCAAGAGAGGTGACCAGGGTCACAAAGCTGATTGATGTCTCAGACAAAATATGACCTTAATTCTTCCTACCCAGTGGTCCACCTAAAGGCTAACAGAAACAGTGGAGAAACGGGTCAACTGGAGAGAAGAGGCCAAGGACCAAGACAGCATTGATAGCTTTCCAGCAGAAGCCTGTCACAATACATGTGTATTGTGTATGAAAGTGTATATCTTTATATATGTACACATAGACACATAGTACATTTTTATTTTTAACTTTTGTTTACACACACGGGTTAGGCTGCCTATCTAGCTGTGCTATCACAGTCTAGGAAATACCGGTTTCTCATCCATTTCTTTTTTCTAGTGTAGATGGTTTGACCAAACTATCTTACTGATAAAACTGCCAGGTTTTGTTGAGGAAGAGACTATTAAGTGGAACTTACTAGTTTTGTGGGTTTAGGTTCCGCTAAAAAGAAGACCAACATGACTCATCATGCCTGAAAAATCACTAAGATTTGGGTTATAAATTCTCGCACTGGTTGTTACCATACGACCTTCAACAAGGTAATCCCCTCTCCCTTCCCTGCTTCATTAAGGAAATGTGAACAATACTAAGCACTTACTTTATAGTGTTATTGTGAGAAGTTATTAGCAAGTATGATTATGAAGCACTTTACTGAGTGCCATATTACTTAACATTTATAATAATAGCAACCATTTCAGGGATAAAAAATTAAATTTTAGCTAAACTGAAGATTGAATACATCCACTAATGATCTCAGTGTCCTTCCCGTATAAGAGCTGAGAGTAACTCAGCCTTCTAAAAGGCCTGGCAGTGACTTAAAAGAGAGGGTACCGCAGGTTAAGTCACTAAAACTGGGAGGGCGCGGGGGGGGGGGGGGGTGGTGGTAATTTCAGAAATCTTTTAAGTAAAATAAGAAACAACTGCTTAGGACGATTCCATATGACAAGTGTAGTGTAGTGGGAAGAACAGTAGAGAAGGAATAAGGGGACCCCAATTCTAGTCACAATGGCCTCAGTTTCTTTCTTTGTAAAACAAAAAGGTAGAAGATCTCTAGAGGTCTTCCAAGTCTCTGTCTTTGTCTCTCTGTCTCTCTCCACATACATGCGTGTGTATACACATACACACACAGGCACAGATAAACATATACATATTTGTGTATATGGATGTGTGTGTGCCTATATTATGTTTTTATATATACAATGCATGAATGCTTGTATGCCCCAAGGTTTTAGTTGTGATCAAATTAGACAGGTAAAGTGCTTTGAAAACCTTAAGATGCTAAGTGTCAGCTACTATTAGTCTTGGAAGGTTATGAACTTCTCAGCCTGGCATTCAAGGCCAGCCAGTACATTTCCAGCCTTATTCCTGACAAACCAGAGTCCTCTTTTACCCCCGACCTCACTCTTGCTGCCATATAGTTGTACACAGGTTCTTCCTGTCACTCCAGGGAGAGAATGGACTTTCATCTCTGCACATCCCCTGCCCCTTCATCATTTCCTGTTTAAATCTTCCCAAAGGAAGTAGTAGGGAGAGAGAACATTTCCAATATGGCGGGACAACCAATGTAAAGACAAGGAGAGAGGAGGAGGAGGGGCTGTGTGCAAGGAGCAAGAAGGCCAGTACAGCTAGATATAAGAGAGTACATGGAAGACAATGATGTATACAAAGTCTAGAAAGGCAGGCTAGGACTGAGCTAGGCTTTACATGCCAAACAGAAAGGTCTGTATCAAGATCACAGTGTCTCCGGGGTTTGATGAGTTAGGGGCTGGGGGGGGAGAGGTGACATGCACTTTAGAAAAATCACTTGTAGACGACAGAGACTTAAGGAAGAGAGGCCAATTACGAGACTACTACAACCCTCTGGACAAGAAGTAATCAGAGCTGAACTTATAGGGTAGATCCTGTGCAAGTAGAGAGGAAGGGGAGGTAGATAAAGAAGGTTGTGAAGTTACAAATGACAAGATCTGACAGCCAATGTAAAGTGAGAGAGTGAGGAATCAAAGATGGCACCAAGGTCGTGAAACTCAATGATGGGAAGGATGGTGGTGGCCTTGAAAGATCTAAGGAAGCTGATAAGGGGAGTGACTTTGAGAGAGAAGATACTTCTGTTCTGTTCTGAATACAGTGGGTTTTTATTTATGACTACAGGACAGCCAGTTTAAAGGTTCCAGGAGGCAGTAGGTGATGTGGGAATTAGAACCTGGGAAACTAAGGCTAGAGATGGAGAGTGGGGAGTCATCTTCATGGGGATGATGGCTGAACCCACGGGAACTCTCAAGGTGGCCAAAGAAAAGAAAGCTGAGAGAAAAGGGAAGAATGCCCAGAACAAAGACCCGGGGGACCCCCACGGTTATGGAGGGGTGATGTGGGGTATAATCTAGCACTGGGGGAGGAGAAAGATAGAGAGGAGAGGGAGGAAGAAAGGGGGAGAGAAGAGAAAAAGAGGGAGAGAGAGTGAAAGAGGGAGGGAGAGACACAGAGACAAGAGGGTGGTCAATTGTGTGGAATACAGCACAGAGGTCAAGAAGAATGAAGGTTAAGAAAAGGTCATCAGATCTGTCAATGAAGAGATAGATCACTGGTAACTTTGGACAAAGGAGTTTCACTTGAGTGATGAAGCTGAAGCCAAATTGCAAAGAATTTCAAAGGGAGCAGACCAATGGGAGGCAAGGAGCAGTCAGTTTCTTCCAGAAGTTTGGTTGAGAAAGGGAAGCTAAGTATAGGATAACAGTTAGTGGGAATGGTAGGATATAATGAGTCTTTTATTTTTCTCTTTTACAGTATGACAGAGACTTGGTCCTATTTCCAGGCACTGGGGCAGGAATCAATCCATCTGGAGAAACTGACCGGACTTGGGGAAAAGACAAGCCGCCTCTTCACCAGAAACGAGAATAAAGCAGGAGATGGCAGGGCGATGGCAGAAGAGGCGTAAAACGAAGAAGGAAGCCATCATGTATGCTCTTCTACATACTTAATTATAATACAACTTCTATTAATTATTCATGGATAGGTTCCTCCCTTACTAGATTGTAAATTCCACGAAGGCAGGAATTAGGTTGTTTTGTCTTGTTTTTATCAAACACAGAGATAACTGATCATGATTCTAATTATTCTAATTATGAATATAAAGCCATAAAAAGGAAGGTTTTAAAAAAAACCCAACTTTGACAGCTTTTCTGGAGAGTATGTCCAAATAGAAAAGGACAGATGCCATTTGTGGTTGCCATTATGTTGACGGAATCAAGGCCCACAATATTACAGGGTACCTAAAATGAGATCCACAGACGCTAAAAAAGAAACTGACCTAACAGTTCCCAAAATGGATGGGGAATGCTTATTATTTAGGTTTTTGTATACAGTTGGGCAGGCAGCCAGTGAGGTAGGTCATCAGCGCATGTTATCTTGGGTAGTCATTACAGATGGACAATAGAAGTGGGCCCAAAACTGAATGGGAGGAAAAGAATTTGCTGGATTACATTTGAGAAATTTTCCAGCGCTCTCCCTAGTCCCAAGCTGCTCCTTCAAAAAACACACCACTGTTCTTCCAGTAATCTATTATGGTTGATAATCATGGAATGTAATCAGCTCTGGAGAACCGTAAATGACCCACAAAGCAACAAAGAGACATGTGGGAGAGGTAAAGAAGACTGCAGCGATTGTTAACAGTGATGTGCGCACAAGACATGAATAAGGTAAAATCCAAGAAATGTATGATCAGCCAAGGAGATGGGCTGGTCCCAGGGTAGGGGAAGAAAGAGACAAAGTTCAAGTGTCCCATCTATGCTCAGAGAATATTATAAGACCTTAAAGGAAGGTCTCCAGTATATTTTTCTATGGACGACACAGACATGAATTAAAGAAAATGAGAAGGTGCTGGTGAGTTACACCAGCACCCTGCAGTGATGGAGGGAATAGTTACATTGATGAGAACCTCAGAGGGGCGCACACCCAAGGATGTCTTGCAGATTGTAGGTAGCTACTGAATGTTTTTAATGGCAAGTAAAGAGAGTCACTTCCTGACTCACAGTCATTCCCAAATGGATTAGCATACTCTAGTAGAAGGCTACCTGATAAGTCTTGTGTCACACAACAATTTTATGAAGATCCTTGCTTTCAGCTGCCATATCCCATTCTAAGCAAGGGGAAAATTAAAAGAAACTCCTTGTCTGTGTCACGTTCATGGACTAAAGTGAAATGTGGAAACTTGACTCTAGAGGAAGATTGCAAAGTAAATGTCAGAAGTGTTGAAGTAAACTGGGAACAATTAATTCCACTGTTTTAATTTATGCTTTTAGCTGTGAGAAATTATGTAATAGCATTCTACTCAGTAGTAGACATGACATGAACAAGGATACATTTTCTATAAAAAGTGGGATGAAAAACTACAGCACCAACACTGATGACAAATCATATACATCCTACAGGACATTTAACCAACTACAAACACGGTAGATCACCAAGACCATTGCTAACGAAAACAATCCACCTTCCCTGCCCTGCAGGAATAAGGAATGATTCCGATTTAGACATCTACACTCCCCAAACCAAAAGAATGAAAAAGCTAGGTCATTGTATATCACTCCCATATATGTCCCACACTCCCAACTCTGAAACATAAACTCCATCTCAGAAAATGATAAAATCTGCATTAATTTTATCTCAGCATCTATGTAGACAGCTGGTCAAGAAGTTTAGCTTTAGGAAAATATTCTTTCATTTAACAATAATTTTAATGTTTTCCTGATACTGTATTAGATTTGTAAACCTAAGCTTACACACATACACACTCACATAGAGCATGTGCACTTTCTAAGCACTTTCATATCCTTCATCTGTTTTCCACAATAATCCTACGAGCTAGGAAGCTGAAATTCAAAAATCAAATGATGTTTCCCAGATTTCACAGCTAGTACATGTCACAGATGGGGCTTGTGATCCAAAGTCTTCTGAAATCCACTTTGTGGACATATATCTTAACATATTGACACTATAGCATACTATATATTAACATATTAACGCTATGGCAACACTGCTGAAGCAACTAAAAACCCCTCTGAAAAAAAAAATAGTCTGGTTCCAAGTGAGGAAAGGGGCCAAAAAGCGAAGCTATATTAGGGGGGAAAATATGGGATTTAATAATGTACAGGGTCACGAGAAACATCAAGTAAATGTTGTCATAGGAGTTAATATTTATTAATTGGAAGAAAAGGTAAAATTAATGAGGACATTAACATAACTATTTAAAAAGCAGCTCCATGTGTTACAACGAGAAAGAGAGACAAGAAACAATCAGTAAGTAATTGGGGGAAAATGACGCTGTCAGCTCTCAATTATCTGCATGAATGGAGTGCTCAATCGCACGGATAATCCAAGTCATTTATATTTGGATTTAAAATGCATAATATGCCATAAAAACACTTACAAATTTTACCATCCTAATTATGTCATAATTAATGCAATATTAAAATGTTTGTATTCCCTTGGGAAGATGCATGCTGGTAGGTTGAAAGGCAGGGATGGGAGAATTTAAAATTGTAAAGGGATAATAATAACAACTAACATTTACATGGCACTTTAAGGTTTGCACAGTAGTGATTGGATATGGATTCTCTCCTTTGATCCCCACAACAACCTTGGGAGGCAGGTGCTGCAATCATCCCCATTTTACAGATAAAGAAGTTCAGTGACATGCCCAATATCTGGGTCTTCCGGACTCCAGGGCCATTGCTCTATCCACTGGGCTATCCAGCTGCCTCCAAGGATAACCTGGAAGGCAGAATAGCACAGTATAAAAAGTGTCAGCTCTCAAGTCGAAGGACTGGGACTAAAATTCTGACTCTCCTATTTACAATCTGTGACTCCCAGCAAACTACTTAAGGAAACTAAGAAGAAAGGTTAGAATATAAACTAACTAGTGAGGTTATCTGTGAAATGAGGAGGTTGGTCTAGGTTTCCTGTGAGATCCTTTCTAGCTCTGAAACTATCAATGACCCTACTGCTTTCATCCAATCCCCTCGTCATGCAAATGAAGAAACGAAGGCCCACAGAGGGTAGGCCACTCAAGAGATGGGACACGTATCCTAGTCCTCTGATTCCCTATTAGAGGACCATGGGAGTTAGCACTCTAAGGCAGTGGTGTCAAACTCAAATAGAAATGAAGGCCACTGGTGGTACCATGGATAGAGCCTGGGCCTGGAGTCAAGTTGCCTGAGTTCAAAGCTAGCCTCCGACACTTACTAGCTGTGTGACCCTACAGGAAGAAAGGAAGGAAGGAGGGAAGGAAGGGAGAAAAGAAGGAAGGGGGGAAGGAAGGAAAGAAGGAAGGAGGGAGGGAGGAGGGAGGGAGGGAAGGAAGGAAGGAAACCCTAAATGAGGTCATGAAGAGGCAAGCACAATTGAAATAACTGAACAACAACAAAATAAATAAAATGTAAGAAAGATCCCTATGGACCACTCGCTGACTTAGAAAACTACATATTAACATTATTGATATTCTTCATAAATTTATTTGCTAAGTTATTGAAATTTGTTCAATGTATGTATTTGTTGTTAAATAGGTGTGAATGTTTCCCGATTCCATTCTGATGGCTTTACTTTCTGCTCAGTGGCCACGTGTTGGACATCTCCTTCCTAAGGGAGCTAAGAGATGCACTAGTTCACCCCCTTCATTTTGTATGTGTGTGAGAAAGCTGAAGCCCAGGGAAGTGACTGGCCCAGGGTCACACAGCAGGTAAAGCTGTTGGACTACATGATTTTGAAGTCCCTACTAGCCCTGCTCAAAGCCTGATCCTAAGCATTAGAGCCAGGATTTGAATCCAGGTTTTTGCAACCTAAGGGTGAAGTCCAGGACTTTTTCTACTACAGACTTCACAAGGCAGGAAGCTGATTGAGAGTTTTCCATGTACTGCAGAGGGGCCCTAAAGCAGACAACTTATACGAACATTTAGAGCTTCCCAACACTCTTTTTCAATACTTTAAAGTATGTCAGCAACCAACATTGGTTTCTCGAATCCTGTATGAAATCAGAAATCCTGAGACAGTCAGGGAGAAAAGGACCTAAGACAGTACGCTAAAGTTAACAGGAGATTCCCTGATACTTTGCTCTGCTATCCAGTAAGTCTAATTTTTAGGAAGCATAGCATAATGCTTGGAGAACTAGCCACAGAATGAAAAGACTGCAGTCAAAGTCTTATTTCTGATACATACTGGTTGTGTGACTTCATCTAAGCACGTTACTTAATACCATGAGCTGAACAACACTTGGTGATCAGCATCTCTAGAAGGAATTTGCACGTGGGGAATTTTTCTCTTGCTGCAATATCAGGTCAGGAGTACCTCCTACTCCATCAAAAAGCCAATCCTCATGAAATAATAAAAAAGATTTAAGGAATAACCAAAAGACAAAGCATCGCCTTCCAAAGAAATCAGGCCAACGATTTCAATGGCAAGGCCGAAAACGAACCAAGGCTCCATTAAATGCAAGCACCCGTGGGGTCCCTACTCTGGGCCACCTGCCCCAAATCAGAATGAAGGGCAAACAAGGAGATGATGATCAACAAGGCCGAGTCCTGGTGAGGCATCTCTTCAGGTGCCACAGGGAGCAGCATCAGTGTCAGGTCCAGTGTCGTTTAACATCCTCATTAATTATCTTGAAAGGAGAGGCTTGGTAAACAGCAAGTTAATTAAATTCTCTGAGGATGCTAATTTGGGAGGCTTTTTTTTTTTTTTTACCAACACTGGCAATGATAGAGACAATATAATGGCACTTGGGGAGGTTAGAAATAGGAGTAGAAAATAAAACTAAAACTCATTCTGGGTAAACACAGCTAGACAAGTCTTGTGGAATAAATTAGAATATGTAACCAAATGAAAGGAGGACATGTAGATAACATTAAGGCTTTTTAAAACAGTACATTTTTTTAAAAGGTAACAGCATGAAGGTAAGAAGGCCCCATGCTTCCAAAGCAACCCCAGTAGGGGAAATGGATGCTTAGAAATCGCTAACCCTTTGGTTTAAATTCACACAAAGGTAGACCCTCTGCCTAATGTTGACTGAAAAATGTAAATTGAAGGGGATTCAAGTTGATGCAAAAAAAAAAAAAAGATTTAAAAAGGAGAAGGTATTTATGAGGCAGGTCTGAAAGACCTAAATACTGTGTGGCATTTAGCAGTCTTACAGATCTGGGGGGATCTGTTCCTTTTAGCCGACAGGATGTATTGTCTATACTATACATTTGGCCACTGGATTATACACTATGTAAAACTTTATTACATGTTGTTTTGTCTCATTCGCCTCTTACTTCATATGTGTAAGACCCGTCCTTCAACTAAGATTGCTTAAGTAGAAAGTGGGAGAGAAATAGTGACACAGAAAATCACATGAAAAAGACCCGGAGTTTTTAGCAAGCAATGACTATAAGCTCAAGATTAATCAATAGTATAACATGACAGTCAAAGAAATTAACAAGGTTTTAGGATGCAGGAACAGAAGTCTAGTATCTGGAACAAGTGGGAGAAGAGGTGATAATACTTTTGCACTCTACCCTGGTCAGACCATATCTGCACTCCACCAATTCTTCTTGGACAGCAGTTTCAAGAGTCAAAGTACTGTGTTCTCTACAACTAGAAATACTTAGGCGAGACCAGATGACCTGCACAGAGTGACTGAGAAAGTATTCCTGCTTTAAGAAGGAGGCTGGTTAAATGGCCTCTAAGTGTCCTGAATCTAGGTCATTTCTTCTTCCCTGTTACTACTCTCACAGCAATTGCTTGGTGGGACTAAAGGACAAAATATAAAAGAAGCTTCTTATAACAATTTCCTCAGGAGAAGGAAAGAAACAAAATGTAGAGACAAAACTCTAGAAGACCTTCAAGAACAATCATGTCCAGGATGCTCTGGGGAGCATAAACATAGTAACTTCGAGTTTGGCAAAACAGTGCATTTTCCTTACAACAGTACAGTGGAATCTTCTTGAAGGCATAGTATATGCCTAACATAGTGCCCAAGCACAGGGCATGATTATGAATACCCCTGGAAGGTTGGAAGCACAAGCATTATCATCCCCATTTTATAGATGAAGAAACTGGGGTTCTGAAAAGCAAGATGACTCAGCTATGGTCACACAGCTGGACAAAGTAGTAATAGATAGATATGATAGAAATGAGAGCATGTTCACACTTTCTTCCAGAACCAGATATTCAAAATTCTCGGCTCCTTCTCTTAAAAAGCCTAGAATAAGGAGTATCTCTGGACTTAGGAGGTATTCTAGGACTGAACAACCCACCTCAGTGGGGAGAGGTGAGTTTTGGCAGAGAGGAGAGTTCAAAGATAATAATGAGGAGAGTGAAGTTATTTGGATGAGATACCAAGAGACTAAAAGAAAACACTCAGAAGGATCTTATTCCTTATTTAGACTCATTTCACACTCCTGTCAAGGCAACTAAGTTCTAAGATGGTAGGCACAACAGAAATTGCTGGCTAACATAGCCATTATATTCTCTCCTGAATGCCTCTATGCAGAAAATCATGACAGGAGTCCCCAAAGAAAGAGTTCAAAGGGTTTTGGGGGAAGGAATAAAGGACAAGGGCAAGGAAGGGGCTACCAGTACATTTGACTTGCCTCTACTGTTCTTTTTGGTACAATGTCCTAGGAAAGTGGCCAGGGCCTTGCCCTGGGGAAGAAGCAGAGGGCAGGCCTCTATTGGTTTCCTAGCAACCCCCACTGACAGCAGGCAGTATCTTAGCCAGGGCCAGATAAGAAAAAAAGAAATGACCACATGCACAGATGTGCAACCAGAGCAGACATGGCTTTCCAAAGTCAGTACAGACAGGCTCCTCTGGTTCTTCACCATTCACCTCCAACACAAGTCCTTTGTCCTGAAGGAGGCACGGGGGGAGGTGGGGGGCGCGGGGTGGAGCAGCTACAGACCTTGTCTCCTCCTCCATCTTTTCAGCCACAGGCCCCTCTGTATAACTGTGGCATTGGCCCCAATGAAGGCACAATACAGAACCCCACTGGCTGACATTTTTACCTTCAAGGGGAAGTAGTCCCCAGACAGCATGGCCCAAGATAAAGTTTACTCCTAAGCTGATGGCAGGCTGGTCAAGGTTTACTTTTATTATATCACCTGCATTTGCAACTATGAGGGCAGGCCAGATACATCTGACCTGCCATCACTTTCTGACTGTTTTCCTTGCCTCCCCATTACAAACACTTAAAGATGTGATTACTGCTCAGGCAGGTCCCTTTCCCCAGACTTCCCTATAGCCTTGATAAATCACTTACACCTGGTTCCACGTTCTTTCACAACTCTGTCACACCCCATCACCTACCTCGTTTCTCTTATGTCCTCTTAGTCCTTTCATTTGCCATGCCCCCAATCAACCCCAAGGCAGAAGGGCAGAATGAACACTGTGGTGGGAATTAATTAGAAGACCTGAGTTCTAGTCTCAGCTGTATCACTCATTGGCCATGTGACCACAAGTCAATTTCCCAGGCCTCAGTTCCCTTATCTGTAAAATGAGGAGGGTGAACCAAATGTGCAGCTCTAATATTCTCTGACCCCGTGCCTATGAGGGGACTCCAGTGTGAGCCTCAGGACCAGAGCCGATCTGCCCCAGTGCCCACTACGAGGCACATCAACCTAAGCTAATGATGGCTTTAGACACTTGCTACGTGCAATTCTTACTCTCTAGTCGGGGACTAAGACTTGTAGGATTGACAAATATAAGCAGGGCCAAAGTCTATTTTACTGGTCACTAAAATGAGCCTGTATTCTTATTTCTTAAGGTGTTTTCACTCATATTATTATCCTGAAGTTGAGTAGATACAGACGATGACAATAAAACAACCTCACCTTATTTTAGAACAGCACTTGGAAAACTAATGTATCTTCACATCCATTGTCTCCTCCAGTGCAGGGATCATCCCCATTGGTATGGAAGGTAAGTATCAGAAAGTTTAAATGAACTGTCCAAGTTTACATGCAAGAACCTGTACCAGAACAAAGGTTTTCCAACTCCTAATCTAATATTCTTTTCACTATATCAAGTCATCTCCCATGTATAGGTCATGAAAACAGGTAGAAACGATCTCACCAACCCACAAAATATGTGAATGAGGTCATCCTACACAGACAATAAACAAAAGCAGTATTCATTCACCTGGGCCTGTGGCTAATCTGCAAGGCTGTCTTATTAACACAGTAAGGAGGCATTAGCGTCCCTGGTAGGTCCAGGGACAGTAGACTTGGATGAACCTTTCCCTCACCTTTCAAGTCCTAAGTCTATCCTAGCTGGAACTAGATAAAGCAGGACCTCATGTATCAAAAAACCCAGTTCAATAAAGTAAAGGCTGAGACCCATCATTCACATTCAAGTGCACGAAGTACACCTTCCCTTCCTACCTTGAATGGTTTTGTTTGTGGCCTCAAGCCACAGGCCTTATGGATATGGATTGACTTTCAATTCTGGTCAGTGCCTAGTATGCTGCTGTTACACGGTATATGTCAAAATACTAGTCATAGATGGCCTGTTCAAAAGGAGGTTTGTCATTTTTTTAAATATTGCTTCTGGTTACCCTGATTCCTGTTGCTGAAGTTAGAAACCACAATGCTGAAGCTTACAAGATGAAAATTAAAACACACGCCCTACTCCCAAAGACTGTTCCCATTCCCTCATTTGGAAGGCATCTCACTGTCTTCACTGACTCTGGGTAGCAACTTCAGATTTAACCAGACCAATCCAGCCTCTCCCTAATCTCCACTCCTCATGTGAGAATGGCACCCTTTGCAAGGTTAAGATGTCTGTAGTTTCTACTGTTCTCTACACGCCAAGCTCTAATTTAATTGTATTAAGTGGGGTGGGCTGGTTACTGGGTGACTGCCAGTTCAACACAGGCATTTTCAAATCCAATATAGAATCTGAAAAGATCCCAACAAAGAATCCGAAAAGACCAGCAACGTTAGGCCCTTCCGATGGTCTCTTTTATCCCAGCTCTGGTTATTTATTCTTGAATCCATGAGCAAAGGTGCCTGTTGATTTTAGTGGAAGTGATTTCACACTGCTGAACAAGATGTTGGTTCTTTTTCCAAATGAAAACAGGAGATGCTCAGGTAAAGTGAGAGTGCTACCTACACCGACCGATGAGCTGGCACCTAAGGGGAGGAGCTATAGCCCTAGCCTTAAAAAGGAAAAGAAGCTGTTGAATGCTGGGCCTACAACATTAATTTGCATATGACATTAATTTTGCTGTCAGCGTGTTAATGTGTGATTAATTCTGTCATGGGTTAGAGCAAGGAGAATTAGTTAATTGTCAGAAACCCTTCTCATTCATTGCCTAGTCTCTTCTCCCCACCAACCTTTAGTCTTTTTTTTTTCTTTGTTATTAAACTAACCTACAAGATGTTTCTCCCAGCACTGCTCTAACGTTTTAATCCCCCTTTCTGCCTGCCCTCTAGACAAATGTATCGATAGACCCAAGTTAACAGAGGGGAGCTGCTGTCTCAGCTGTTGCCATTAACATGTTTGTACTCTAGAATCTGCAACTCTGATATCCTGTAGATGGTAAGGCAGCCACGGGTTTGCCTCCTGGCAATAAGGGGACATGTTTCCTTCCCCGGTCTGGACACCACACAGCCCTTTATCAAAGCCATACTGTGGCCCCCACGATCTGCTGCACTATCATACCTGCTACCTCAGCTGGGCCCTGGGCTGCCAGACCCCTCCCCTATCCCAAACTCCCAGTAAGATCTTCGGCTAGTCACAGAATCCCAGGGTAGGAAGGGCCCTTTGTGGCCACCTAGTCCAACTCCTGCTTGAAAAAGAATTCTCTTTCCAAAGTGCCTAAAGGGGTCTTGCAGGCCCTGCTTCAAGATTTCCAATGGGAGGGAACCCACTGCCTTCCTGAAACAGTCCCTTCCACTTTGGGGTGGCTCTAACTGAGAGCAATTTTTTCCTGAAATCAAGCCTAAATGTGCCTTCTTTGTAATTCCCACCCTGTGGAACCAATCCTCCACATAGTAACCTGTCCCTCACCCTCAGTTCTTCTGTTTCCCATGCTAAATATCTACCATTCTTTCAATGGACCGCTGAGTGACATGAAGTCCAGGCCCTTCCTCATCCTGGATGTCTTCACTGGGATGCTCTCCACCTTATCAATGTCTTTTCTAAAATGCGTTGCCTAGAACTGGATCCAGTATTCTAGATAGAGAGTAAAGTTAGACCACCTTTTCCTTACTCATGAACACCATGCCTCCCATTGCAGCCTAAGATGACAGCAGCTTTCTTGGTTGCCCAAGAACACTAATGACTTGTTGCTATTGTTAACTATTATAATCTGAAGGCTGTCATCTTTGTCAAAAATCACAAGTTTTAGAAACACTTTCACGCACAGAATTAGTTACGCCTCCTTTAAAAAAGGAGAAGAAACCAACTTGCATGTTACAAACATGTCACAATTCCACCAACAGAAGGCTCACCTGTAATGTATATTCAGAGGAATATTACACCTAAATGTGGGTTTTTTTTTTAATGAACAAGGAATAATTATCATGTATGGTTATTTCTTGCCTTTTTCCTTTACACACATGTTCTGACTAGATACGTGGCAGAGTCCTAGCTCTAAGGCTTTTGATAAATTTCTCAGAGTAAACAACTCACCAGTGGTCCCCAGAAAGATTGTTTGACACATGTAACATCCTTTCAAATTAACTCTGAAAGAATCAAAGAAACTATGGATAAGAATCAATTCTTAGCTTCTCAACTGTTAATTCCTGTTACAATCTTTAAAAAAAAAAAACAGATAGGAACAAAAGGCTTCGAAAAGATTGCTATATTTTAAGTCTTCATGGAAGATGCCAGTATTTTCCCAAGAGAACTCAATGGTTTCTCTAATACACGGGGCTTTAGGTCACTCTTTCCTTTTCTGATTATATATAGCTCTAATTGTTTTAATATGGGTATTATTCACACATGAAACTGGAATTACTCAGCACATGGGAAATAGGTCCCGACCACCCGTAGCCATTAAATATCCCATGACATTTTTGTAAGACAGCCAAATTCCAATTCAGACAGAGAAGCACAAGAGTCAGTTGTCAGACAGAGAAAGGCCACAGGATTCCACCCTTTCCATTACTCACCCTCATTCTCAAGTTTTCTAGAATGAAATTGTCTGGGTACATAACAAGAATACGAATTTTCTTTGGGGACAGCACTTCACATCTAAGCAGTTAACCCCAAATTAGGTGGGAATCTCGGCAGCACACACAAAGGAATTCCAAGAAGCAGGCACTGTTGCCCATTTGCTAGTCCATAATGAAAAGTTTCTAACTAATCAGTAGAACTAGCATAGGGAGTCAAGAATTGAGAAAGAGAGTAAGGAGCAGTCCTGGTTCAGGGGCTTCCCAATTCTTCCTGTTGGAAAACTGTCTCTTTGAGGATCTGGTTCACAGATTCCCTTTCCAAAAGTCTTTCCGCAAGTTTCTTCTCCCTTTGCACCTTCCTGCCAATTTCCCTGAATTTCCCCGGGTCCTAACATTTCCACCCTTTTTATTTCTATGAAAATAATTGTTCCCTCTCCCTAATAGATTCTTGCCAATCCCTACTCATTCCCTCTCCTCGCAGCTTTAGTATCTGAATCTCTCCTCATCCTCTCTCAGTCTCTTTATATGAATTATAGCAGCCTCCTTCAGGGAATCCCCAAATGCAAGTTCAAATAAATACCTAAAGAACATTCTCCATTGTGCTCCTGAAGACTGAATGCTGAAGATATCATTTAACATACCTGAAGCTCCCACGTATGAGGACTTACTAGGCCTGAGCTCTTAACCTGGGGTCCATGAACTTGTTTTCTTAACATCTGGAGAACCGTATTTCAGTATAATTGGTTTCCTTCATACTCCTATGTGTTTTTTCATGCATTTAAAAACATGATTCTAAGAAGAGGGTCCATGGGCTTCACCAGATTGCCAAAGAGGTCTGTGACACATGTGAAAATGGTTAGGAACGCCTGGCCTAGGGTAATGGGGTGGATTATGACTCTAATTTACAGACTGGCAGAAAAACCAAAGCTTTGTAATGGCTAAAGGTGATGAAATGATCTGAGAGATTAAGCGCTAAACCAAAGGAAAGCATGACTACACTGTTGCTACAGATGTCAACTCCAAAGTCATGGCTCTCAGAAGGCCTGCTCTTCAGAAGCCTTTACTCCTCAGCCCAGAGGAGGAGTGGAGTGAGCAGCCTGAAGTTTGTGGTACCCTGTTCCTTTAAAACAGGCCCTGGGAACCTGCTGCTGCTGCTGCTGTCTGGAGCCCTCACCCTCACTGGGTAACTGTAAAAGGCTTGCCATGCCAGGCACACTCTCTGCATTGCGTTCTCTCCTTCCCTCCCTCACTCACTCCCCCACCAAAAACCCCGAGGCCTCCTGAGTGTACACTAACCACAAGCCTTTGAGTGGCTCATGTATTTACAAACTGAGGCATGTCGAAATCAAAGGGGATACCACATGACATAATTCGCATTAAAATGTCAACAGGCTGACAATTTATAGAGGCAATCCACGGAAGGTAGAGAGAACTAAGACTTGGTAATTGTTTAATTCCTGCTTAAACCAACGGCAGCTTTGCCTTCAGGAATGCTGGGATGTGCTGGGCCTGTGGAGCTGCGTTCTCAGCCAGCTCGTGCCGAGCCTGGCACCCAGCCAAAAGTTAGATAACAGGTTTAACTATTTATGGCTGCTTCTCATTAAGCCCTCCTTTAAAAAACGGGGTGGGGTGGAATGGCAGGCTTCTCCCCTTTCCAAATCTTGGGGGCAGCTTTTTAAACAGTTAAAATGATCTCAGAAGAATGACTGGTTTCCTAACACCAAGCACAGCCCCACCCCCATACCCTGTCCTCAAGAACACACTTCATTTCTGATGAACCCAGAGACTTATAATTTAAATATATGCAAAACCACCACCCTAGGCCCAGGTTGGCCCAAGTCCCTTAGAGAAGGCTCATTTGCCCAGAGGCGACACAGTTCCCCAAGCTACACTCCAGTGGCAGTTAACAAGAGTAGGCCCTTCCTCTGCCTCTGGTTAAACCCCTGGGCAATTTCAAAGGCTTTCTAGAGTGAAACCAAGAATCTAAGAGAGTCAGTGCTCCTCAGGTGGAAGACTCCAGTGACCTCAGACTCTCCAGTCCACATACAACTTAGGCTCTGATTCACCTGCAGTGGTGTTTCCTTTTGGCCCATGGGACAAAATACTCAATTCTTACTTTCACTGACAAAGCCTTTCCATTCTGTCCTTCAACAATTTGGCTCCAACCCTCCTTTTCAACATGATTTCATATCCTCCCTTTCCCACCTGAGACATTCCAATCCAAGTGGACTAGTCGCCATGCCTAGAACTCAAGCAGCTCTCTCCTGACTCACAAATTCCATTCCTGTGGGCAGTTCCCCAGGCCTGCAATGTACTTTCTCATCTGCCCTTTTTGTAGGCAGCCAGGAAGACCCAAGTTTAAATTCAACCTCGAACACTTACTAGCTGTGTGACCCTGGGCAGGTCAAATAAGATAATATTTGTAAAGTCTTTTGTAAACCTTCAAATACTATAGAAATGCTAGCCCTCATTTTTACCATAATCTTCTTCCTCCTGCAGGATGCAACTAAGGGGCCACACTTAGGAGACTGTAAGCCCCTTAAGGTCAAGGACAGAGTTACCATTCCTCTTTGAATTTCCGGCCCCTGGTTGGTACCTTACACAGCAAATGTTTAGAAAATATTTTTCCAGCTAAATCAAATCCTGTCTCCTTACTCTGGAACCAGATGCTACTCAAGGCATGGCCATCCCACTTCCCTTTGTTTCCAGAGGTGGTAAACTGCTACAGAAGAGAAGGAGGCATTCCTATGATTCCTTGGCAGGACCCATGGGCTAACAACTGTGGTCTCAGCATTAGCCAATGAAAACATGGCCGGAGAAGGTGGGTCCTGACCTCACCGACCCTTCATAGAGAGGGAGAAGAGAGCTCTCTAATAGAAGAGCTCTGCCCAGATTCACGGTCTGTGTATAAACAGTAACACCTCATTCTCTCTTCTACCTCATTAACTGAAACACATTAAAACAAGTGTGCATTGGGAGTAGAAAATGAGACTGTTAAACCAAGCTGATATAATCCTCATCAGCTGTGGGAAATGAGGCCGCATCAATTATGCTGAATCAACTGCACTAACAGTGATTTACTGAGAGCTCTGAGACCCTAAGATTAAAACACATACACACACACACACACACACACACACACACACATGCATGCATGCATGCATGCACAAAGTGGGGGGGTCCCCTAATCTCTCTCACCTCACATTTCCCCCCCTGACCCAATATACCATCCTCCAATTCTTTACCTCATATCATAATTCTCTTTGCCAATCAAATTGTGGGAGTGAAGGGCAAAGCTAGGGATGGAGCACACAAAGACCAAGAGGAAAATAGCCCCCTGCCCTCAAGAAGCTTCCATTCTATTTGGAGATGCAGCATAAAAATATAAATAAATAAAAGAGTTAAGGAGAGAATGGTGCTGTGCTTGTGTACACACACCCCTCCTCCACAGGTTGTGGTTTATATATGCTTTGCTTAACCTGCTGACTTAAGGTGGGGGAGGCAGAGGTGGAGAAAGAGAGACACATGCACACATCCATGTTTGGCACTTGGTCTAGGGGTGTCTTAGCTCCAAGTAGACTAAACTCAATTTTTAAAAAAGAAAACATAAATAAACCCAAAGCTGAATTACCAAAACCGAAGTGTATGAAAAACTCACCTTTTTAAACCTACATTCATTCAATGTCATAAAATGTAAATTTCAGCATGACTAGAAATATTTCACTGATTCCATACATCTGATGTATCATTTATCATACAGGATCTTACAAACTGTGAAGTGAGTATGATGGAAATCGCATTTCCTGGTTTATGTTTAACTTTTTATTGCTATGAATTTGCATTTAATCTAGAAGTGTTTCCAGAAGACTAGGAGAAAGAGACTAGGAGAAAAAGCAAAAGATTGCAAAAAGATGAAAGAAAACCATAGTGAATACTCTCCAGGGACACCTCTGCACACCAGCACTGAACTCAGCTTATCAAAGCTTTCATTCTTCATTCCCAGTATGGACCAACTACTTCAGGTCAGTGACAAAGAAGTCCTTGGTTATTTCCAGGTATCCTTTCCAGATCAGCCCCCAAAGATTAGCCATCAATCATGCAATGAGCTAGGAAGATTTTCTATAGCATATGCTCTTTAACAGTGGTTTCAGATGTTAAAATTTGTTCCACATTTGTTTCTTTAAATGGAGAGGAAAATGACACCTACTCCCATTGGCAAACTCACAGCTAGCTACAACTCAAATCCCTAAACAGATGTGCTCTGGTCTATGCTCACTACTAAATGGAAGGGAAAAAAATCAATTTGAGAAGCATTTATTAGGCACTTACTATGCGCTGGGGCTACAAAGAAAAGCAAGAAATGGTCTAGTCCTTTTCTCTCAAGGAACTCCCAGTCTAATCCAGGTGTGGGGAACCTGCAGGCTGCACCCCTGGTAATTACTCTAACGGAAAGAAGGTAGCAAACATCGATACTTCAAGTGGCCAAGTAGACTTCCTACAAATGTTCGAAGGGGAAAATTGAGGGCTTTTGTGCTGTGATCCGCTAGCAAAAGGTTCATCTCGTGAAATCTGGAACGTTTACGGATAATTAAAAACCAAGGGTTACCCCAGAAATGGTTCTGCGTCCTAAACTGCAAGCGTTCACCTCACCGGTCAAGAAAGGGATCTCAAAGCAACAACCAAGGCTACAAAGTAAACAAGAAAGGAAGCTTTTAAAGGCGATGTTCACTAAGTCATATTGCTAAGGCCTCTCCCGCCCCCTTTATGAAGGCTACGGTATTGTCAGGGATACAAATGTAAACACCCCCAAACACACAACCTAAAGTTCTTGGGGAGGGACACTTATCAAAGAGTCAAGAAGTCAAATACATTGTGTCAAACACTCAACAGAGACTCCCTTCTGGCACAAAAGTCTCCCCAAACTCCATTTTAAAATACCTGTCCCTGTCTAAGATAAGAGTCACACTGCAAGAATAAAGTTGTCCCTAAAGATGTTGTTCGACACCCACTTACAGGCCCCAAATCTACTTGTGATTTATTTTTCATGTCACAAGTGTCAAGAAATTAGGCACCTCAGGGGATAAACTGGGTCTAGTCAGGAAGACCTGAGTTCAAATCCTGCCTCAGACACTTGCTAGCTGTGTGACTCTGGGCAAGATGCTTGACTCTGTTTGACTCAATCTCCTCATCTATAAAATAGGGATATTAATAACACCTAACTCCTAGGGTCACCCCTTTCATCTTTTCGGATACAACTCGGGCACCATCTTCTGCACAAAGCTTCTCCTGATTCCTCCTGCAACTGTTAATGCCCTCCCCTCCCAAGCTGCCTTCTAGTCAACTGCTTTGTATTTCCATGACTTCCTCTTAGATTTATTCTGTATCTACTTATATACGTGCTTGTTGTCTTCCCCGAGTGGAATGTAGACTCTTTGGGAGTAGAGATTTTTTGGAGTCTTTGAGGCTGTATCTGGCACAGAGCAGGCACTTTCAAAATGTTTCTTGCCTGATTGTTTGGGGGATGGTTTGACGATGAGGCAAGGAGACCAATTCTCAGGTAGTGTTAAACAGGAAGGCACAGTTCAGAAAAAGAGGTCAGTAAGGAAGAAGGCTGGGTTGAGAAAGGTACCTTTTTTTTTTTTTGACACAAATAGGTTGACTCTAAGGTGCCTCTAGGACATGCCATTCAATATGTCCAACAGATAGATGTTGTTGCAAAATGGGACCTCAGAAGAGAGACTAGGATTGGCTAGCCAGAGCTGGTAGTCATCGGCAGAGAGCTGATAAGATGATAAAGTCACCAAGAAGGTGTGAGAGAGCAGAGGACAGAACTGCATGGGTTCTTGGAGATCATCTAACAGAATGTGTTGATTTTACCAATAAGGAAATCGAAGCCAAGAGGGAAGAAGTGATCAGACCAAAGTCATACAGCTAGATGGGAACCCCCTTTTGGACTCCAACTACCCCTTAGGGATAAACAAAGTCTTCTACTTGGGTTCTAAAAATTGATGCCACAAGTAGAAGATGGGAGATGTATGGCTACATAGCAATTCATCTGAAAAAAAAACTCTGGGGGTTTAGTTAACTGCAAGGTCAACTAAATCAACCCTGTAATATGGAAGCCAAGATAGCTAGACTCAGCTTGGGCTGCATGAAGGTCCAGGCCTAGGTGGGCAATGGCTCCACTGTACAGGTCAGTCCATCCAAAACTATTAAGTGCCCACTATGTGACAGGTACTGTGGCTAGATTGTATCGTGAATCCTATGTCAAGTTCTAGGCATCTCATTGTAAGAAAACTGATACAGGGGCAGAGACAAGATGGCAGCTGGAAAGCAGTGACTTGCCTAGGGTTCTCCCCCAGGACCCTCCAAACACCAATAAAAAATGGCTCTGAAAAAATTCTAGAACTGCAGAACCCACAAAATAGCAGAGGGAAGCAGGGATCCAGCCCAGGACAGCTTGGATGGTCACTGGGTAAGGTCTACTGTGCATGGAGCTGGGAGCAGAGCCCGGCACGGGCCATGCCAGGACCAACCAGACTGGGAGCTAGGCAGAACAGGCCCTAGCAATCTGAATCAGTGAGCTGTGGCAGTTACCAGACTTCTCAACTCACAAACACCAAAGATAACAGAGGGGGAAAAGCTGCTGGGACAGAGTGAAAGGAGTTCAAGGTTCGGCAGTGGGGGTGGTGGAGCTACAGAACTACAGCTGCAGCTGCTTCCAGTCCCAGGCCCACCTGGTGAGACGAATTAAGTGGCTGATCTGAGTGGGAGTGCACAGCTTGCTTAAGATCTGAGTCCAGTCCAGGTTGGTCGTTCTTGGGGGAGGAGAAGTGCTGATGTGGCAGAACTTGCTGTATACAAATAGCTCTGAAAACAACAGTGCATCCCCACAAGCTTGGAACAAAGTACTCTCTACTCTACAAGCAGTCATACCCCGACAAAAAACTCAAAGGTCAAGTAGTTGGCTGGGAACATGGCCAGGCAGCAAAAACAGACTCGGATTGAGACTCAGTCTTTGGAATCTTTCTTTGATGATAAAGAAGACCAAAACATAAAGCCAGAAGAAGTCAACAAAGTCAAAGAGCCTACAACAAATGCCTCCAAGAAAAACATGAACTGGTCTTAGGCCATGGAAGACCTCAAAAAAGATTTGGAAAAGCAAGTTAGAGAAGTAGAGGAAAAATTGGGAAGAGAAATGAGAGTGATGTGAGAAAACCATGAAAATCAAGTCAATGACTTGCTAAAGGAGATCCCCCCAAAAAATACTGAAGAAAACAACACCTTAAAAAATAGACTAACTCAAATGGCAAAAGAGCTCCAAAAAGCCAATGAGGAGAAGAATGCCTTGAAAAGCAGAATTAGCCAAATGGAAAAGGAAAATACTACCTTAAAAATTAGACTGGAGCAAGTGGAAG
>CM053625.1:339223535-339313409 GCA_028646595.1 Phalanger gymnotis
AAAGGGACAGGGTCAAGGGAGAAAATTGGATAAAGGGGAATAGGATAGGAAGGAGCAAAGTACAGTTAGTCTTTCACAACATTGAGTACTGTGGAAGGGTTTTGCATAATGATACACATGTGGCCTATGTTGAATTGCTTGCCTTCTTAGGGAGAGTGGGTGGGAAGGGAAGAAGGGAGAAAATTTAGAAATCAAAGTTTTAGAAAAAGATGTTCAAAAAAAAGTTTTTGCATGCAACTAGGAAATAAGATATACAGGCAATGGAGCATAAACATCTATCTTGCCCTACAAGAAAGTAAGGGAAAAGGGGATGGGGGGAGCGGGGTGACAGAAGGGAGGGCTGACTAGGGAATGGGGCAATTGGAATATATGCCATCTTGTAGTGGGGGGGAGGGTAGAAATGGGGAAAATTTGTAATTCAAACGCTTGTGAAAATTAATGCTGAAAACTAAAAATATTAAATAAATAATGATGATTTAAAAAAACAAAGAAAGAAAGAAAACTGATACAGTGAAAAGCACCCAGAGGAATATGAGGAGGATGGACAAGAAGTCTTGAGTTGATGCCAAAGGAGGATTACTTGTAGGAACTGGGAGTGCTCAGCCGGGAGAAGAAAAGACTTGGGGGAAGGAGAGAACGGTAGATGTATTTGAACAGCTGTCATGAGAAAGAGAAAAAGGAATTGTCTTCCATAACACACTGTTGACTTTGTTCCTCCTCCTGAGAGCAGGCAGAACAAGAATAACAGGAACACATCCAGAGTGGCAGGGTTGGGTTTGATGAAAGGCAAAACTTAAAAAGTGGTCTGTCTGGGAAGAAGATGGGCTTGCCTTCTCTGGCACTTTTCAAGGAAGGCTAGATGACTGCTTGTCGTGTGGCTAAGTATGAGGGTCCCCCCAACTATGAGCTTCTGTCATTCCTAAGCCAAGAAAAAGGGTGGGCATGTTCCTTATTTCCCATTGCCACTTCCAGATCAGTCTTCTCTTCACATCCCTAAATGACCCTCTTCTGCAGTCTACCCGATCCACTTATGCCACAATTTCTCCCCATCCTTACTGCTCCCATCTTTTGATCTCTGGGTTACTCTTCTTTTATTTTAGAGACTGGCTCATGGTCGGTCTTCTTTTCTACCAGACCCCCACCCCCTCCTCCATCATCCTCAGAGATAGGAATATCCTTGCTGATACCTTTTCACAAAGGTCAAAGTGACAATTAAGAACTAAGACCCTAAGAATGTGACCACACAATTACTCAACACCAATAGAAACTTCTACTCTACTTCTTCCAAACAATGGCATTGCTCAGATCTCACCATCTCCTTCATTTGTGAGTTCACAGTCTAATGGGGGAAAACAATACACAAACTACCACTTACAAACTATAGACAAGATAGGGCAGCTAGGTGATGAAGTGGATAAAGCGCTGAGCTTGGAACCAGGAAGACTAAATGTGGCCTAAGACACTTCCTAGCTGTGTGACTCTGGGCAAGTCACTTCACCCTGTTTGCCTCAGTTTCCTCATCTGTAAAATGAGCTGCAGAAGAAAATGGCAAACCCCTCCAGTAACTCTGCCAAGATAACGCCAAATGAGGTCACCAAGAATCAGACAGGACTGAAATGAATGCACAACAACAACAAAGAGGCCACTAGTATGCCCCATCCAGATTATTTCAATATCCGCCCCCCCTCCCGGGCCAACTGGTCCTCACTTCACACTGTCACCTCCCCCACCCCTTAAGTCAGACTAACCTTCCTCATGCAAACAAGTGGTAAAGTGCGCTGCCTGAAACAACACTGGAATGCTATTGGTTCCACAAAGAAACACCTAGTTTACCTGAACAGCTATGAGTAGGCTTTCCATGGAAGCAAAAGTTAGTAAAAGAGTTTGGCTCAAACAAGGGCAAATGTCTTCTCAGGGACATTTACGCTGGTGTCACTGAAAGCTGAAGCTGTTAATTAAGTCTTTAAAGAAAAAGAGAGACAGAAAGAGAAAAGAACTAGACAGAGAGACAGAAGGAGGAAGGAAGGCAGAGGGAGAGAGAGAAAAAGAGAGGGGGGGGAGGGAGGGAGAGAGGGGGAAAGAGAGGGAGGGAGAGAGGGAGAGGGAGAGAGAGAGGGAGAGAGAGAGGGAGAGGGAGAAGGGGGAGGGGAGAGAGAGAGAGAGAGAGAGAGAGAGAGAGAGAGAGAGATGGCTATTTCCCTCCCCAGCAAACCATTTTATGGGGCGGGGTGGGGGAAGATGAGAATGGCAGTTATATCAAGGCGCAATGTATTCATTTTTAATTGAATAGACAAAAATGACCATTACTAGGTTGGCATCAGGTTGATGAATTTTCCTGTGCCATTACACCTTTTGGAAGCTATCTACTTAGTTACAAAGGTTGTGATACACATTAGTACAGGGAGGACCTATGTTAGAAGCGATTTTTAAAATATTATTCAGCTAGATGAATACAAAAAAGCATGAGAAGATGCAAACTGAAGTGGGTAGTTCCAGGAAATGCAATATATACAATGACAAAAACAATGTAAAACAAAATGATAACAAAACAATTGAAATGGGATGTGATAAAATTATAGTGGCTTATCAGTCCCAAATAAGAGATAGGAAAAGGCCCCAATCCATGCTTCTTTACAGAAATGTAAGACTTTGGGAATAGAATACTGCAGGCAGTCATAATTTTTTCATATGTTGTTTAGTTTTGTTGAACTCTTTTTTCACCCCTTTTTGTTCTCTATTATACAAAATGGCTCTGTGGGAGAAAGAGAAAAACGGGATATTTTGTGAAATGCAGCTGATATAAAAACAAAAGGCAATGACAAAATTTACTTTTGGAAATATATCATTCCATTGTGTTTCCTACCTATAAAGACCTTTGCTTTTGTAAGAACGAATGGAAAAGTAAATGAATGGAGAAAAAAGCAAACAGATCAATCCAGAGTTATTTATTGAGCACTAATGATTATTATTAATATCTTTTAATTCTTACAAGCACCCTGTGGGACAAGCAGAGCCATTATTGTCATAACTTACATCAGAAGAAACTGATTGCAAGAAGAAACTTTCTCTAAAGTTTTGCCCCTTTTAAGTGGTGGAGCTGATCTTATTATCTCAGATATTCTGAATCAAATCTAGGGCTCCTTCCACTACACTGTACTTAGATGATGAGAGAGATACAAGCCAATTCAAACCCAGAAGCATTTATCAAATGCCTACACCGTGCTAAGTGCTGGGGATACAAAGGAAGGCCAAACAAACAAAACCCAAGAACGACAGCAACACAAACGGTCCCTACTCTCTCGAGGATCACACAGTCTAATGGAACCAAACCAGTAGGACACCTTCCCTGCCATCAAAAAGCTTTCGTTTTGTTTACTAAGGAACAAGAGCAGAGACCATTATCGGCCAGAGTAATTGGAGGAAACAGAGTAGAAATGGCAGGATTCTAGTTGACCCTGAAGAATGAAGAGTAAGAAAATGGGGTTCACCCTCAAGTCTAGTGCGATGGCATTTTTTTTCAAAAGGCTCTGAAAAGTCTAACACCAGCATGTCACGTGTGCAACCAAAGCATGAAGAAACAAGTACTTAAAATGACATCTGTTCGATTAATTAGCTGCATAATTAGTTTCCCCTCTGTGGAGTTAGGCTTTGTTACTGCTGTCTAAATCTTCCCCAGGTGAAGTTCCTCCTCTCTATCCACCCCCTGCCATTTTCTTAGGAGAAAGAAAAAAAAATGAATGGAACAGACAAAGAAGAAAGGGTGTCACTGAGGGAAGTGGTCAGGACTTTTTTTTTTTTTAAGTAAAGGCCATCTTAGAGCACTTTATAGGATAAAGCTAAAGAGAAGAGGAGAAGTTGTATTTAGACGAGTGTCCTGAATACTACGAAACCCTCGGAATGGTCTCAATTGAATGGGGAAGTACCTAGCACATAGTGGGTGCTTAACGGTTGAATGGAATCGACTTCTCCATTCTTCCCTCCTCTCTCATCCCCATTCCAGCTAAGGTTTTTTTTTTTAAGCTACTTAAAAACCTTTGACATTGGCTAGACTATGACTTAGTGACTACTTGGACACAGCTTTGACCAGAAATTCCCCAGTTATTAAAATTATTGTGATTTTATAGGGAAATGACACTGAAGTAGGAAGGGAAGGGCGGGTTCCACACTTGGGCTTGGTGACATAGGATGGAAGACAGAACTGCTTTCTCCAGAACAATCATTCAGCCTTCCTACGCTAGTAATTTTGGATCATGTTAACGGGAACATAGTAAGGGCAGGGAAATATAAAGATGGTCAAAGCATATTCAGAAAAACAGAAAAAGAACAAACACTTGCGAATCCTCATCTCTAGCCAACTCATTACACACAATGCTTCTCAAACCACAGCTGGCTGCAAAGTAACACGTTCTGACTAATGTCTAGGATGGTGAGGAAACCACAGATCTGGGACCAAATCCACTTGGCTTGACTAAAAAGCCTGGCCCAGTGTCCCACAAATTCTCCTCTCCTTTTCCCTGTCCAGAAAGGCAAAAGAGGGTGGGGGGTAGTATTCCAAAATAATAGTCTGTCTGGGGGAAATAACAGGTCTATGTACAACACATTAACTATGAAGAGGAGAAAATTTATTCCATGGGTAGAAGCAGATTTCATGGTAAAATGTTCATTACTACCAAACACTGTCCACTTTAGACACAACTAAGGAACACAGTTGACTCAGAGTATCTTTCTGGGACTACGAGAGCCTTGTTTATGAAGAGGCTGGAACTTAGCATCAAGTGTATTGCTGTAGACTTGCATCAGCTGATTTAAGGCAATCTAAACTGGGTTTAAACCCCACAGTATTGTCTACCTTTTCAATAATACTTTTTCAGGGAAAACATTCATTTCCAATGTTCCCAATGGTGAATCCAAACTTCCAAACCATTTTGGAGGACCAGAACACAAGAGGGCATGTATACATCTACAACAATGTCATGCCCTTCGTCACAAAGACAGCAACATTAATTCATTTATGTAAAGGTGTAACTGAGTAACAAGCTGTGTGTGCAAAGCCAGACAGAATGGTCCTATTATCCTAACAAGCTTTCTGGACAAGATGGATAAGAAATAAAGACCCAATATCTTTTGCATGGTGTCAAAAGTTTTAAGTAGCAGTAAGAAAAAGAAAAAATCTTAGCTAGAACGGGTGAGAGAGGAGGGAGAAATCAATTCAATTCCAACATTTAGCACCTACTATGAGCAAGGTACCATAAAGGAAATGAATCCATCACTTGAATATTACTTTTAAATTTAACCTCAATTTAGGTGATTTTAAAAATTAATTCAAATAAATTCAATTTAAAAAACATTTATCAAAGTCTACCATGTGCTAAACCCGTGTTACAAAGATAAAAATCAAAGCCTCTCTGCCCTGAAAGACGTGGGTACAGCAAGGGGAAAGGAGAAGGTTGACTGACAGACATAATATGTACACAGATGAGTAAATAGAAGGAATTATTTGGGAGGGAAAGAGACAGACAGAGCTAGAATGAGAGAGTAAGAGAGAGAGAGAGAGAGAGAGAGAGAGAGAAAGAGAGAGAGAGGGAGAGAAAACAAGCCACCACAAGAAGAATTCCAGAAGGCTTTACAGAGCAGAGAATCCCTTAGCTGTGGCTTGAAGGAAGATGAAGTGAGTAAGGAATGGATATCAGGCATTTTGGATGGCTTATACAAACACTCAAAAGGTGGAAGATGGGAATGCCAAGGGAAGAGAACAACTGTGTAGTTCAGAAATCACCAAAGAGAGAAGAGAGAAAAAGAGATGAGAGCTAAGAATGGCGCCTTAAGGGATGATGATCCAGCCAAGGAATATTGGAACTAACAAGTCAGTGGAAGAACCAGGAGATAAGAGTATCATGGCAACCAAGGAATGAGATCGTATCCAGAAAGGAGTGATCAACAGTATCGAATGCAGCAGAGGATTTGAGAAAAGGATTTGGCTTTTGAGAGATCACTGGTATGCTCCAGACTAGAGAAAGTGGTTTCAAATAGTGTGGGAGGATCTGAAGCCACATTTCAGTGGGTGGAATGAGTACACACCATTTCTAAGACATTGAGAGTGAAAGAAAAGGGGAGTGAAGTGAAAACTCTGGTTTTGCTTTTATTATTTTTGTTTTAACTGGGGAAGAACTGGGTATATTTATGGACAGTAAAGAACAAGCCAATGGAGAGGAAGAGACATAAAAGAACAATCAGGCCTGGCTGATAAGGCAAGATCCTAGAGGAGCCCAAGCGCATGTAATAAAGGGCACAAGTAGAGGGTCTCTCCTTGGAGAGAAGGGCTTCTTCGTCCTCAGACTGGCACAAATGAGGAAAAAGAAGTAGATGGGTTCTGAGACATAAAAAGGGCATGAAGAATCTGATGATTAATGACCCGCCCTCAATCTTCTCTGTAATGTAGAAGGCAAGGTCAGAACAGAAAAAGAAAACCAATTACCCCATAATATGGAAAAATAAAGCAGCCATCCTTGGTCTGACATGTGCTTGGGTAAATGTATCCTTCGAGCAGAGGAGATGCTGGTGAACCAGAAACTAGGAGGACAGATGGAGAATGGCTAAAAGGTGGGGGAAGCTTCTATTTCAATTGTCATATTCGTCAGCAGCAGTACTCCAAGTCACAAATAGAACAGGGAAGGGCACTTAATCCAGCGCCTTCTACAAATACACCTTTCTAGAATGCCAGAGTTGACAAATTATTCATGTAGGCCTCAGAAAAATCTCTCGAGTATAGCACAGCACTAACTCAGAACAAGGAATCAGTAAACATAGTTGACTGGCCAAGTGAATAAACTCTATTCCCTTTCCTGTCCTCAGAGGAACATGGATCCAAACAACACAAGGGCTCGCCCTTGTGGAGCAATTCTGTTCATCCAGCCCCATGGTTTGTTTGCTTAGCTCTTGAAAGTTGCTGTATTTAGCTCTAGGAGTGGGAGCAAATCAAAAGACGTTGAACAATTTTCCATCAGGGGACCATGATCTTTTTGTCTTACCTTTCTCTCTCAACTGGCTCTTGCCCTTCCACCAACAAATATGTCCATACTCCCCCATTCTTAAAAAAAAAAAAAACAAAAAACAAACAAACAAACAAAAAACCCAAAACCCTCATCTGGTTTGACCAACCCAGATAGCTATCTTCCTACATCTCCCCTCTTCTTTAGTGCTCCATTCCTTGAGAAAGATATCTTCATTCACTGTGTCCACTCTGTCTCTTCTAAGTACCTTCTAAAATCCACTGTACCTTGGCTTCTGACCTCACCGTTCAACTGAAACAGCTCTTTCCAAAATAACCAATGATCTCTTAATCATCAAATCTAGCGGTGGCAACTTATACATATGGTCTAAACAAATATCGATAAGGACAAAACAAAACAAACAGCGGCAGGCGATAAATTAGAGAATTTGGCCTTCCAAATAACAGCCCACAAAACAAACACTTTCAACAGCTGAACATCTGTAACCTTCCAAGCAATTTACTTCTGAAGTAAGAGATTTTTAGAACTCAAGAGATTTCCTAAATCATTCTTCATCATGGTTGGCCCTAATTTCCACATCCCTGCCTTTCCTTCTCGCTAGTTGCATCTATGTGTCATTTTACCCTGTCACTTCAGCAGTGTGACATGTAATAACTAACTCCTAAGTGACTTGAATTTTTGTCTTCATATAGCTAATTACTACAGAGCAAGGTACAAACAACCCAAATGTAGCCAAAGAAAAGCTGAGTTTATGGGAAACGGTACCAGAGGCTGTAATGCTGATCCTGACAGCTATCTTACTGCCTGCGACAAAAGCATTTCAACAACGAGGATAATGAAAAAATATTGAAAACTGAATTTTAACAAATAGCTCTGGAGAGAATTTCAGATTTCATTATAGGAAAAGCATTTTATTTAATGTAGAAAATACAAAAACTTGATATGACAGCTTTCTATAAATAACAAAAATTGGAAACCATCATTAGAAGCATTTGTAGTTTTCTACTTTTGATGGGAAATACTGAGAGAAAAAAGTGAGAATTAAGCAACAGGGAAACAATTTATTTTGCTTTACATTTCCTGGCCTGGTTTCAAAACCCTTTAGCAGGTCAGTAAAAGAGGATTCCTTTACTACCCATGACCCAGAGGTCTTTCATGAAACATTTGTACTGGTATTACTAAAAACTGAAGCTGTTAACCAGGTCTTACCAGGCAGAATCCATAGTTTTAAAAATTCCCACCATTTATATTAAGGACCTATTCTTACTTCAATTCATGTAACTTTTAAAAAAAAAAACTACCAAGATGCAGAATACATTTTTTTAAAGGACCAGAGGTCTAAATTTACCAGATATTAAAGTATAAATTTATGCAGTCAGCACTAACAAAACGATGTTCATAGCAACATTGATTCTCCCACCCTGCACTTAAAAAGTATTTTCAGTCACGAGCTATATTTAAACTAGGATACCAAATTTGGTATGTGAAAGGAATACATTTATGTTCCCATAAAGAACTTCACCTCCTTACTGTTTCAGGACTGTGTTAAAACTTGGAGTTATCTTAACAAAGCTTAATTATTCATTTAAAATTTCCCTTTCAAAAACAAAACCAGGAACACCTGTTGGTGTTTAATGTATTCAAATTTGGCCTTTGAAGTTAAGCCTTCATCATCAAAATGAAAAGAGGGGAAATGAGGACCTCTCTTTCTGTCATTCTTTAGCTCCAAACAGTTTTCTGCTAGACTGGGTTTACCTAGGACTTCATCATACGTTGTTATGGCCGTTTGGAATGCAGATGCAACCTCAGAACTACATTTTCCAGAAATTGACAGAGCAGGCACCAAAAGAGCAAATGCCAGTCGGGGGCGGGTAGGGAGGGGGGAGGCTCTAAAATTACACTGTTTTTCTCTACATCTCAGATTAAAGTGGGGTGCTTTAAGAAGGAAGATTTTAGCAGGCAAGAAACACATTTCGAAGTGATGCTTATTAGATTCTTTCAAGAGGGAGGATATAGTTCTAAATTTCTCCTCAAGCACAGTTTGTCTGTGTAACAAACTTGTCAACGACAAATGACGATTTTTCAAAGAGGAACTTAAAAGAGTAACAAAAATACTCACGTCATGAGCACTTCCCCACAAGGAAAAAGTTTAATGCTTTAAAACATTTATTTTCTGTAGATAACAAATATCAATACAGTTGAAGTTCCTTTAATCCAAATTGAGAAGTGTCCACTTAAATAACATAGCTGCTATAATAATGCTGAGGTTTTCAGTTACTGAAGAAATAAGCCCCAGAACTCCTATTGAGCTTAATATCAGCCATTAATCCTCCAAACCAGTTTGCCTTCAGGCAAAATATGGAGGAATATATTTTATCTGTCTGTCTGCCTGTCTATCTATCTATCCATCCATCTATCTACCTAACAAAAACTGAATGGTTAATTACAATTTCTTGGCAAAAGTTTATCCTCAACTAAATTATAAACTTCTTTACGGCATTAACAAAGTGCTTGGTATCTAATAAGTGCTCAATAAATAGTTGATGATTTATAAAAACTAAATATTCACAACTAAAAGGAAATGTTAACTTCCTAGGAAATGACTGATAAGACTACTGAACTGTAACATGTTTCTGTTACTTTTATCACCACATCATAAACCAGTTTGCAGAATCTAAGAGTTGGAATGGACCTCAGGAGACATTTAATGTGACCTATACTTTAACATTTCTAATAATTGGTCATTCAGCCTTTGCTCTAGTCTTCATTAATTCTTGAGGCAGACTGTTCAAGTTTGGTGAATTCTTGAGAAGTTTCTCTCCTTTTCCATCTTATTAAGTCTTTGCATTGTGTCTTTGCAAATTCTGCCTACAAGGACCAGGCAGAACAAACTAAGACCTCTTCCATAATGGCAATCCTTAAAATGCTTGCAGATGATTATTATGTCCTAAGACTTCTAATCTCCAGGTAGAAAATACCCAGTTCCTTCAACCCATCTTAGGTTATATACGGCAGGCCAGTGAGGTCTTTCACCACCCCAACGACCCGAGTTTTGATGCTTTTTCGGTTTATCAATATTTAGATGGATCTGTAATGTCTGATGTAGGCACAATGGCCAAGATTGCAATCCAATCACTTCATCTCATCCTTTACAACTCTTGTTCATGTCCTCCAGTAAATCTTCTGCAGAGCAACACGCTGGGAGCCTTCCCAGAGTTTTCTTGACATTGCCTTGATATCATGGGAGTACATGGGAGGAGGAATTCACTGACACAACTTGTGAAAGTCTGTCTTCATCTTCCTTATACCTTCTTCAAGGGTGCCTTCAATGTACATGTATATTGTACATGTAAAAAGGTAAAAATAGGAAAGCAGGTATATGAGTTGGTAGCTATGGTTATTTTCTGTTACTTTTTGTTCTCTTTTCTGTTTCTTTAATTCTCTCAGGATGATTTGCTTATTAGTTAGGGCTCTTAATAAATTTTCTGTAAAGTTCTCTTCCCAACCATTGCATCTTGGTGTTTTATTAAACAATAAAGTTCAATCTTCCATCCTTTTATTTCTTAAGACTACAAATGAGTTTATAGTAGGTGTTGCTTAAGGCTGCCATTTCTCTTAGCTTAGCAAGATCAAGTGGTTACTGGATGAGGTAGACTGCTAAATTCTTTTGGTTGTGGCAACTAATTTATATCAAATTATCTTTTTCAGGAGATGGTAAGAGTTGGTGTCAATGTCCATTCCTTTATTCATTTTTTTCCAGCTCTAACAGCTTTGTTTAAATAGGTCAAGTTAGAGTTGTCTTCATCACATGCTAAATCTCTTCATTGTTAGTTTTTTAGCTTGACGATGAATATGATCTTTGCTCAAACCAGTCAGCATTCTGACCGTATACAGTGTTGAGTCCCACATTAGTAACCAAACAGTCCTTGTATTCTCTTGCTCTTGAAGCATGTTTTCCTACATATTTTCATCTTTGCTCACCTTTGCATTACAGTCATATAAGTTACTGAGTGCATGTTTAGTTCAGAAAATCTTGAGCTCCCCAAAAGAGTTCTCCATCTCCCCATCCTCTGCAATAGATATGGCACATGAGCTGGATTCTTTTTTTTCCATGGTGGTCACTGAATAATGTCATGTATATGCAATGAGATAACTAAATTTCCAGTGAAACGACAAAAATTCTTATTGCCCCCAGATGGATAAAACTTGACACCAATGACTTTTTTTTAACTCTCCAAGGAGAGGTACGTTCTATACTTCCACCTAACTACAACTTCCCTTTGTCTTCTAGTTTTATTTTTAATGAGCACATCAAGATAAATGTGGCTCATTTTGTCCAGTGGCAATATCCGTCTGGTCACAGGACAAGGATATTGCATTAAGAATTTAAAAAGCCGTTTGTTTACAAAGTCCATAAATCGTGAATCTTTGTGCCCAGCAGAAGCGGAAGGAGGCCATGTAGCACTGAGGGCTATTTTGCATTTTTCCTCTCAGTCTATCAAGGTCTTTCTTAAAATGTGGCCCCTAAAACAGGACCTCAAACCCAAGATGGAGTCTAATCAGAGCAGAAGACACCAGGACCATCACCTTTCTGGTACCAGTAACTATTGCTTGCCTTAACATAGCCTAAGATTGCCTCACTTTTATTAGCTGCCACTTCACGCTGATGGTTGATATAAGTCCACTTGCAGTGCACTACGATCTCGAGACTTAAAAAAGAAAACTGCTCCATCCACCCTCCCCTCCCCCGCCGCCATTTTGTATTTGTCAAGTTGATTTTCTTTTTTTTTTCAAGTTGATTTTCTTAAACTCAAGTATAAAACTTTACACGCACCCCTCTTAAATCTCATCCTTCTTAGAGTCAGCCCAGTTTTCTAGCCTGTCTGCGTCATTCAACATGTAGCCATCTCTCAGAGGTTCGTGTCATCTGTAAATGGGACACACATGCCATCTGTGCCTTTCTCCAAATCTGCATAAAAATGTCAAACATCACAGGGTCAAGCCCAGATCCCCGGGGCGCCCTATACTAAAGGCCTCCTTCGAGGGTGACGTCATACCACTAATGACTAATCTTTAGGTCCAGTTCTTGATCCCCTTACTTGTCCAACTAGAAAGTCCTTGCCTCTTCGCCTCATCTACAGGAGGATAGTGAGAAACTCTGTCTGCTGCTTTGCAGAAATCTAGGTGAACTATGGATATTTACGTGCTCCCCTGCCCCCTCATCTACTAATCTAGTAATCCTGTCAAAAAGGGAAATGGGGCACAAATGTTTTTGATGAAGTCACGCTGGCTCTTAATGATCACAGCTGACTCTCCATTCCAGACTACTTGAAGAAGCGGCAGATGCGATGACTGAGCCACCATGGATGACCGTTAAAAGACCATGGAAAATAAGAGAAGTGCTGCAGGATCGAAGGACAAATGTTGTGACTCAAAAAAAAGGAAGCGGGTGAAGTTTACAAACCATAGGCCAGTGATAGCATAACCTTGATTCCTGGCCAAATTCTAAAATGCATTGTGAAAGGGTTGTTTTGCGAACAACTATTTGATAAGGGAAAATTTTAGGTCCGCTACAAGCAAAGATAGCTGGCTTCTTTTGCACTAAATGGTTTGAAAACACAGAGATACCAGAGAGATTTCTGCAATGTCTATAACATAAGCAAGAAGAGAAGAAAATGTAGAATTCCTCTGTGTGAGGAAGAGGGAAGGCAGCCCAGCAGAGAGAGAGCTGGTCTGACTCCCAAAGACTTTTTCCAGCCCCAGCTCTAAAACATCTGGCTGTGTGACCTTGGACAATTCGCCTATCGGTGTACCACTCCACAAACATGCCACTCTCAACAACTATAAATTGAAAAGAAGGTGCTGCCCCCTCCAATGTGCATGGAGTTTCCTACTGGGAGCTCCTAAATGCAGATGAGATCCCAGCTCTGGTCCCTTCTCAATCTACCATTTCCCCCTGGGATCCAAAGGCAGTTAGATCACACAGTGGATAGAACACTGAGCCTCAAGTCAGTAAGGCCTGAGTTCAAATCCAGACACTTTCTAATTGTGTGACATGGGCAACTCACTTAATCTCTGACTGCCTCAGTTTCTTCAACTGTAAAATGAGGATCAGAGCACCTATCTCACAGGGTTGTTGTGAGAATCAAATAATATTTGCATAGAATTCAGCACACTGCCTGGCACACAGTAGGTGCCTAATAAATGCTCGTTCCTTCCCTCCCTCCCCATTGTGTTGTGAGGGGGGGGGGAAGGACACCATCTTATTATGATCAATCAGAAAAGGCAGAAAGCTGGTCAGAATGCAAGAACCAAGGTTAATAGACATTTTGAATGTTGTGCTGACTGATACCCAATTAATACTGAAAAACCAAACCTTCTAAGAGAACCTCTTCTACATTGGCTAGATTCCCCTGTGGAAGACTTGGGCGAGGGCCTGGCCTTCAACGGATTACAGTTTATACTGACGGAGGACAGCGTATCCTCAGGAACAAGTCATAGAACTACGGACATACTTTAAGGATGTTTAAATAAAGGCAACAGACAAGAGACCGTCTCCAACAAGGAAGCTACTCGTAGCTCTGACAGACTGTGCTGAATTTAAATCAACCTGGGGCACACGGTGGCCAAAGCATGAAAAAAAAGGAGGGATTCGGGTGAAAGGGGGTAGAGTGAGTTACTAGGAAACCTGGGGGAGACTCGAGGAGTGCGTGAAAATTCCCCTTGAGTTCTAGCCCACTTCAGCGGGCAACAAAGAGGCTGTCATAAAAAACAGCAACGTTTGAGCTCCAAAGTGGCCAGATCCCAATTCAAAAGACCGCAATCCACCTCTCGAAAGCCTGTTGTGAAGGCGGATGGTTTCAATGTGCTCCCTCAGTCCCTCTCCAGAGTCTCCGGCTAGAGAGACTGAGCAGATTCTGGAGCAGCACCCATCTTCAGTCATGGTTAAAGAGTGCAGAGAATCCAGGAGAACTTAGAGAAGTTAGCTGCCAAGTAAACATGTGCCACTTTCTACCATGGCCCTTAGCAGCAGCGGCATCCAAGGGGGTGCTGAGGACAGCAGCTAAAGAAGAATAAGGAGAAAAGGGCTCCAGCTGCCCTGTAAGAAAAAGGTCCGCTACAAAGGCTAGATCTTTGAAGACAAACAGTCTAGCCTTCTGCACATTCTAAATTAATTCTAGTAAATAATCTGCCCTCTCTGCCTTTTTACATTTTGGTTGAGGGAGCAAAGGTGAGAAGGAAGGGGGAGTAGAAACATAATTTTAATAAAGACACCTGCTTAATGAGAAAACAAAGTCCAAGGAGACTGTCCCCCAAAGGAGGGATGCAAAACAGAGGCTCCAATAACCTGCAGGATGGGGAAGGTGACTGTCCCCATCTTTTCTAAATTAAAAGGGAAGAAAAGAATCTGCAACCCTTGACTTCCTAAGCCAGACATGAGCAGTCAGTGACCAAGTATGGGCACCATGTTTGGAGTCAGTTTCTGAAACTCTCCCTCCGCTTAGCTCCCAGCCCAGTTTAAAGTGTGAAGTCCTCTGAGCCAAGAGCTGGCTTCCCTGCATCTTCAGATCTGCCCACAAGCAAACAGGGACTGTCCTGACCCTGAGCAGAGCTGAGGCAGGTTGTGCACTGTGCCAGAGAAAGAATGGGCATTAAGAATTCCAAATTTAAGAAATTAGTTTCATGGACAGTTTCTTATGTTCTCAAAACTGTTTCACTCTTCTTCACCAAAAAAAACAAATGGCTTACAGGAATGGGAGCTCTCCCTCTGCAGAATAAGGATATCTGGGGCTATTCAAATGGTAACCTAGTTTGCCTTTAAAACATTACCTTCAAAAGCTAAGTATCAAGACCAGAGAAGTCAATTCACATGTGACCTAGATCTTACACTGTGACTGACAATTTTCATACTAGTATAATTTAAGATTAATATGAGGTCTTTGTTCCTGGCCGAGTCAAAGAATCCTCAGCTGGGAACTGTTTGGGTAATGGGTTCTGGTGGGGTCTTAATCTCTCTGTTAAAGTTGATGGATTTCTATTCCAGTGACTCTCAGGTGAAGAAAAAAAAAACATCAAAGTGAACGCCAGATTGTAATAGTTGGCAGGTGGGCACTGATTCCAAATGTCCTTCCTGTCTCTTTCTCAAAGGGAGGGGGAGGGGTGTTTCAGACACTGTCAGACACTTAGGAGCACTCACTTGTTACCACCATATGAAAAGGGAATGTGGGTAAACAATGCACAGACTCTAAATCATCCATTAGCCTTGAGAACCTAAGTTAGAGAAGAGAGAGGGCAGGGGGCTCGCTTGGGTTTACCTGTGACTGACCCTGCCTCTGAGAGGGAAGCAGGTAAGAACTGTGACATCTAAAACAGAAGTGGGGAGAGCAAGGGCCAAGTTGGAAGGGATTTCATGAGAAAGTCACGTCTTTGAAAGCTTCAACAATAACATTCTCTAAGACTGGCCACAAGTAGAACAAGAGAAGCTTGCTCTAAAACACGTCTCAACTCTGGATCAGAGCAAACCCAGAAGGGAACAGGGAAGCAGGATGAGCCTTGGACTTTGTACAGTGGCAAAAATCCTTCACCCTCAACAGTTGAGATCCTGAACTAAAAATCTTTGAAAGATTTTTTCTTCAAATGTTTACTACTTGGATAAGTAGTCAGATTATATGAACGAATAATTCTCAAAAAAAAAAACCCAACGAAAAAGACTTTTAAACCAATGAGTATAGAAAAGAGCACTCCAAATTACTATTAGTAAATGCAATATGAATCAAAACAATTCTGAGTTTTTCCCCAATACAAACTGGCAAAGATGACAAGAGATGGGGATAGAAGATGCTGGAGGGTCTTAGAAAGATGGGTGCACTAATAATACTCAGTGGGTGCAGCTGTGAATTGGTCCAACGATTCTGGAAAGCTATATGCTAAGACTTTAACTAAAATATTCATATCCTATACTCAGCCATTCCTCTGCCAGGTATATACCACCCCACCCCTGTCAGAAGTCAAAGACGGAAAAGTCGTGTGTGTGTGTGTGTGTGTGTGTGTGTGTGTGTGTGTGTGTGTGTGTGTATAAAAGCATTTTTGTAGTAGTAAATGGTAAAAAAAAAAAAACCATATAGGAAATGGCACATAATTTGGAATACCATTTAGAATATTGCTATGCCACAAGAAATTATGACTATGAATGAAGGCATGAGAAGACTATGAACCCATGCAGTGTGAAGCTGGCAGAACAGGGAAAAACATACACAAACATCTTTTGTTGTTGTTAAGTCGTGTCTGACTCTTCTCGACCCTATTTGGCAAAGGCAGTAGTACCAGGGGCCTCTTTGTTGTTGTTCAGTCATATCAATGGTGTCCAACTCTTCATGACCCCATTCAGGGTTTTCTTGGCAAAGACACTGGAGCGGTTTGCCATTTCCTTCTCCGGCTCATTTTACAGATGAGGAAACTGAGGCAGATAGGGTTAATTGACTTGCCCAGGGTAAGTCATATTTAGCCCATTCCCAACTCCAGGCCCAGCACTCCATCCACTGTGTCACCTAGCTGCCCAAGCAAACGTCTACAAGAACGTCAATGGAAATAACAAAAAGAAATTGCAGTTGAATTTTATATCATGACAACGACAAAGCTTGGCCCATGAAAACGGATACCCCTCCCTATGGGTGTGGGACGCAATATATAGGCATACTTTCTTACTGTCCTGGTAAGGATTTAAGAATTAGGAAGACCACGATTCAAACCCTGCCTCAGACACAACACCTGTGTGACCATGAGCCAAATCACTGAACCTTAATTTTCTGATCTGTAAAACAGAGATAAGTGAGTCTAACCCACAGGGCTAATTGTGAGGATCAAACGAGATATATAAAATTCTTTCAAAACTTTAAAGTGCTATATTAATATCAGCTATTGTTACTGGGTTTTTTTCTTTTGTCAAAAGGGATGCCTACCTGAGTAGTGAAGAGGGGAGGGATTTATTGTTAAACAAAAGTGATATAGAAATAAAGTGCCTATTTTAAGTAATGCCTGACATTAAGTTTAGAATTGTTTTAAGAAAATTTCTTCTGAATCTAACAAATATTACTAAATAACACAGACAAGGAATGAGGACAAAATGCACAATGAAGAGATCAATACACAAAAGACCGTTCTTAGCTGTCTAAAAGTAGAACGCGCTGCCTCGTTGTATGGGGAGAGTCCCTCCATTACTAGAATTCTCAGAGCAGAGGCTGGGGAACTGCTCATCAGAGATACTGCAGAAGAGATTCCTATTCAAAGACAGGCTGGACTAGATTTCTTCTCAAGTCCCTTCCAACTCTGAATTAGGAGAAGCTTTCAGTCTCAGCTTTCATATCTACAAAATAGGGCTAACAATACTCAAACTGCCAAATCTCTCGTGGAGGCTGACAGGAATACGTGAGACTAAAAGGGTGCAATGCTGGACAACTAAATAGAAGTTATTGTCACTGCTCATTATAACTTCTCTACTTTTCAGACATTCTCTGAACACTCATCCTTTCATGGCTGTGGACATCGATGACCTGAGGAGTCTACAAAGGAGAGTGATCATCTCCCCAAAATCAGAATCTAAAGGACAACCACCCCTTCAAGCTTTTCTTTCAACTATAATTGGACTGGTGGCATGGCCAGGAGAAGATAATCAATACTATTACCAATTTCTTAACATCTTCCGAATGCTCCAGTGACCACCCTCTCTCCACTTCCAGCAAGTTGGGCAGGTGGGGGTAGAAATGAGTGAATTGGTAATTCAAAAGAAATCCTTCTGTAATTATATGATTTTATTGTGAATTCTAAACCCCAAACAATGAAGACAAACTGAAAAAATCTGGATTGAAAGGGAAATGATAATGGAGTTTCAAAGTCTCCCATTTTTAAGATTCAAACCCATGAAACTTTTAGAATTTTCAGTTCCAACACAATCATCTCCTTTCCCTATTAAAATCACCCTTAAACATAGGACACCATGATGAGTGACTCAGAAACTGCAACTGTCATAAGGGACCAACTCTCTTCCCTTTGGATCCTTCAGCCTCCATCGTCCCCAATTCACAGTGAGGAAAAGAAAAAGAGAAAGCCTATGAAGACAGTAGATTACTGGCAATTCCCCATCCTTATTTATTAGCCATCAGCAGAGCTGGACAACAATTTAAACGTAGCCCAACTAGCCAATAAAGGAAACTAGCACAGTGTGTGTGCGCGTGTGCGTGTGCGTGTGCGTGTGTGTATGCGTGCCCGTGATAAGCCCGCTGCCTTCTCTCGCCCGGTCAGCAGCATCTGGAGAGGATTTTCTCCAGCAGACAGTAAAGAACTCGATTACACCCAGTTAACTGTGCTCTAAACTGATTACGCATGTGCCGGGCTAATGGATTACATTAGCAAGAGGAAAAATAACATCCAATCAATCTTAATTTGCTACAGACCACACCAGGGCCTAAGAGAAAAGCTGGTTCTCGAGCCCCCTCCGCCCTGACCCAGAGCGCCGGGGCTACCAAGCCCTGCGCTGGGCAGCGCTCTCTGGTGACGGATGCGCTCCTTAATCGCCGCAAAGGCTCGAGGGACTGAACCGAGTTGTGCCCGGGGTACTTCCGTGAGGCACACGGCTTCTCCCGCTGAACCCCTCTGCCAGAGTCGGGGACCTGGCAAATGGTCCGCCTTCTGGTAGCGCTCTGCGGCTTACAAAGTAACTTCACTCATCAGGCGAGTCACCCCAAGGTTATCATGCGCACTTTACAGCTGAGGCAGCTGAAGCATCCCAACTAGCATTTGAACCTGGGTCTTTCTGACTCCAGATCCAAGAGCCTTTCCATCAGACAGCATGGCCTCCTCTAAAGGATGGAGAAGCTGGCCTTACTGCAAAGAATTCCATCTGGAGAACGCACTGTCCAGCCTAAGTCTTCATCAACCTCCCTACTAGGCAGGTACACTTTGGCCTGCAGAATTTGGTGCCCACCCTCTGACCTTGTTAGACACTTAAGGTCTTTCATGACCTGGTCCCACCCTGTCTTACCAGCCTCCATTTCTCCCTAGAGGGAAGGTAATTTGGCCTTCTTTCCCTTCCTCACAAATGATGTCTTTCCAATTTGGGCACTGACTGTCCCTTTGCCTGCTCAAACCCCACCCCTGCGGTCCCCTACCTGTGCCTTAGGTTCAGAGCTCCTTAAAGGGCTGAATTACCATCACAAAATGGATGATTTACAAATCTATATATTTAGTCTTGTATCACCAACTGGACATTTCCAAGTGGATGTCCCAAGAGACATCCAAACTCGACCATCCAAGATGGAGCTCATGACCTTTCTCCTCAAACCCTCCCCCTTCCACAGTTCACTATTCCTGTTGGAGACCCCACCATCCTTCCAGCTTCCCTGGTTCATAACACCGCGTCATTATCCTTGTCTGCGCTCTCCCTTTCAGCCCACATGGCCAGTCACCAAATCTGGACATTTCTACCTACATCTCTCCTATCTGACCTCTTCCTTTCCGCTCAGTGCTCCCTCCTTAAATCCAGGCCCTTGTCTCCTTTTGCTGAGATGGTGACAACAGTCGCCTACTTGGTCACTTCCCTGCCATGATCCTCTACCCCCACTACCATCCATCCTGCAAAAAAACTACTGGCAAAGCAATTTCCTTCAAGCGCATATGTGACTATGTCACTCCCCTACTCAATCAACTGCAGTAGCTTTCTATTGACACTAAGACAAAATATAAACTCCTCTGCTTGATTTTGTAAAGCTCTTCAAAACCTGGCCCCAGCCTATCTTTCCAGCTTTAATGGACACTCATCCCCCTCCTACATTCTGTGAGTCAGCCACACTGGCCTGTTCTCCTTCCTCAAATGCGGTTTCACCTCCTGTCTTCTGCCCTTTCCACTGTTTATGTCCCCGTGGCCGGAATGCAATCCCTTCTTATCTCTGTCCTGTAGTGTCCATCTTTCCGTCTCTTCCTTTAAGACACTTCCCAAGCACCATCTTCTGCATGAAGCCTTTCCTGACTCTCCCCAACTATTGTGTATTTAACTACTTTGTATATTTGCTGTATGTCTGGGCTGTTTTGGCTGTCTCGCATTAGACTATAAGCTTCTTGAGAGTAGCCCGGCACAGCAGTAGTGAGTAGTGTGTACTTAATCCATGCTTGATGACCGATAAATTCTAAAAATGTTGCTGTTGTATGGTTATTATGCTGATGACATAGACAGGGATCAAGATGGAGTCACACCAGGGTCAAAGAGGAAGCACCACTCCCTCTCAAATCTTCTCCCTCAGCTCTAATGTAGGGGCCCTTTGGATTTCCTCCTAACTGTGACAACAGAATAAATGTGAGATGCCTGGACTAAATCTCTTTTGAATTATCTTCATTTGGTGAGAACAATTAGAAATCCTATCACCGCTTAAATACAATTAAGATATATTCCTTTCAGCTTCCACTTAAAAGCACTGTGCAAAGAGCCTCCATTTTAGGAAGAAGGGGGAGAATGTAGCACACATTACTTGACAATTTTTGCTAACTTAATATAAATGGTGGGGTCCCAATGAACCCCAGCAAAACTGAGACTCCTTATAGTCACGCCTCACTCTTAACCATACACACAACGCTCAAAGGAGGTTTCCAACTCTGTATTTATTTTTCCCTTCCACCTCCACCCTGCCCCACAAAAAAAGGAGCTCAATGTCACATACTATACAGAGGATTTCCCAAAATCATAAAAGTGATTTGGATTAGCCATATTACTGACACCAGGGAGCAACTGATCTACAGATTAAGAGATTTCACCCATTTGGACTCTCAATTTAAAACAAGAAGAATAAACAAGGAATTAAAAGGGAAATTGGCTAAAGAGCTAACCTGGGCATCATTAAAGTCTCCATACAGAATGCTTAGCGCCACAATGATACAGCACGGAGAAAAGAGTGTGGCAGGAAAGAAGAGAAATGAAAAATAAAATGGAGGAAAATGGGAAGAGAGAGAGAGGATGTTTGTGTGTATGGGTGTGTGCGTACGCGCATGTGTGTGCAGCAGATATGTGAAATGAGGCTAGTTAGATTTATGGCGATTTGTACCTGATTGTTCATACTAAAGCCATTATGGAATGATTAGAGAAAAAGGTGAAGCTTTAAGTCCAGTGAAAATCAATAGAAACGTCTGGAGCAATTCTGCCACTCGAGTGAAAGGCCTATTTACAGTATCCGGAGCTCCTCTTGGGTTACAGCCTACAGAGCTGAGAGAAGGAAAGGGGGGAAGAGGAAAGAAGATGGAGGAAGGGCAAAGAAAAGAAAAGCGGCTTGGCAGCTGGAGGACAGTCAAGAAAATAATGGCAGAAAAGACAAGAAAATGGAAGAAACTGGAGGGTGGGGAGGAAGAAGGAAGAGGAAAAGGCAGAAGAGCAAAATGGGGAAAAGGTGAGATAGAAAAAGAGAAGGGAGAAAAAAACAAAGAGGGAACAAAGGAAGAAGAAAGCAAAGAGAAGGAAGGCCAAAAGAGGAAGGGAGAAAAGAGAGTGGGTGTGAGAGCAAGGGCTAGAAACTATGCCTGTATTCATAGTAAAAAAAAAAAAAAATGCAAAGGGAAGAAAGCAACTTGAAGGTAAGGAGCTGAAACTCAGGAAGTGGGCAACACACCTTCGGTTGTAAACGAAAGACCTATTTGTCACCTCTCAAATTCCAAATGTAAGTTAAATGCCTATTTCATAATCAAACATTCTAAAGGCAAAAAGATCAACTTTCCCTCAGCAGGGCTTGCTTCCATGACCCTGACAGCTTCAGGAGGTGGGAAGAACAGTTGAATTCTTCCCCTGTTAATCTACCATCTTCCATTGGGCAAAATGATCCCTCGCTCTCCTGGGAAGCTCAGAGGTACCCACTCCCAAGAAAGAGAGAACAAATGAGTGCATCCTACCTTGTACAGCTTCAGACTCGCTTCATGCCTCGAATTGACCGTGTGGAGCCGTAGTTTCTCCAGGCTATTAGTATAGTAGTCACAGGCATTGCACTTCAAATGTACAGGGTTTCCAATGGCCACACACTTCAATCTCCACTCATTGGCCTTTCCACCTTCCTTGATGTGGGCCACCAGCTGGTACTTCTGTACGTGTTTGTCTGTCTTGCAATGGAGTTGAAAATTGGCCTTGAGCTGGGTATTGTAGCGGCAAAGCTTACACTGATAGGAGTCTCCCATCACTGCCTTCCATTCCTCCTCAGGGAGGCCACGTTCCATGTTCATGTGTAGTCCCAGCAGGTCCAGGCTGTCCGTGGTGAATTTGTTACACACTGCACACTGGAAAAGCTTCAGGGACGGGTCATTGGTCTGCGTGAAGCTCTCACCCAAGTTCATCAGTTCCTCAGACACCAGCTGCCCGCCCCCCAGCCGCATGTCTAGGGGTATTTCACCGCCCACTGCATAAAGGAGAGAAGAGAGAAACCAAGTCAGAAAGAGAGGCTCTTGTTTGCAACAGCTGGTTGTCTCAGGTGGAAAGGCCAAGCCTTTGTCCAGGGTAAAACGTTCTCTCTTTAATTCAAGTGAAGAGAGGAAGACATGAGTGACACTGGGGTCTGTTTCAAACATGAAGGGAAACCAAACTTTGCAAGGTGTGCTCCACAATACAGAAATGTTTCAAAGCCTGGGATTCCCCTGGATGCAGCTGGCTCAACCCTGCAAGACAGTCTGACATTCCAGAAAGTGTCTTTTGAAAGGCAAGGCCTCCTTAGACTGTCAACTCCCAGACAGCAAGGATTCTCTACATACTGGGTAATAGGATCATACATTTAGAGCTGGACAGGTCCTTACAGGTCATTAAGTCACACCCCCCTCATTGAAAGAATGAGGAAACTGAGAGGCTGCAAGAGTTTAAGTGACTTGAGAGTCACACAATTAAGTGTTTGAGGAGAGATGATTAATACAGGGTGTCCCAAAAGTCTTAGTGAAGTTTTAAGGTTTAGTAGCTTAAAACTGATGCACTATGACTTTATAGAATACCTTGTATGTGACTGTTGAGTAGGGGTGAGGGACAGCCAAGTGGCCACCTAGATTCAGTTGCCGAATCTGGGAGTACAAGCCGACACGGACACCTCAGCAGTCTGGCAGACAGAAAAATGGGCAGCAAGTTGGTCAACAGCAACCTCGTCCTGTGTCAGACTTCAAGCCACGGTTAAGTCCCAGGATTTACTTGAAGCAAAGTCTACTGGACGGCAAACACATCTGTAAACGGGACCCAGCTCTGCATTTGGGGAATGATGGGCAGCTTAGTACAAGAAAAGTAGCACCATTCATTTTAAAGAAAGGGGCCAGAGAAAAATTTTCCCCCTCCTTACATATGCCCTCATCAATCTGCAGTGTGCCTCTGACCTGGCTAAACAAAGAGTGGACCTTCACTCGTTTATAGTGAATTAATATAGTGGGTTCTCATTTGTGTTACTACAAATGCTGGGGATGTGTCAGCTTCCCTCCATTACCTGGAAGTGTCCCCACCCCTGCCTCTTAAGACACACACATGCACGCGCACATGCACACACGCACACACGCTTCAGCCAGTTTGTGTTTTTCTCCCCTCTAATATTTCAGTTAAACTTTTCTCTTCAGGTGGTCCAGATTTTGTTGTTTGTGTCTGATCAGTCTCCTAGCTGGTACCAATCCAACAGAGATGTTATCATTTAACATTTTTTTTAATATTTGGCCTATGAATGTTCCACTAGGAAGCATCATGATTGAGAAAGCATTTCTATGGGCTCTTTTCAACATCATGACTGTTTCTGAAGGCTAAGGAAAATCTAAAAAACCACCCAAATCTCTTAGCTACATACATTTCAGAAGACTTCAGAAGTTTACTTTTGGCATCTCTTGTGCTAGGTATGGTTGCTCTCATCAGGGAAATGACATTCTTTTTAGGACGAGAGAGCAAAGAACAGAAAAAAAAAAACCAAACCTCTACTTTTCTCACTCTTCAGTGTATAATAGGTCACCTGAGCAGAGATTACCATCCACAAAAAAACATACAACATTCAGGCCAAAAAAAAAAAATCTGCCTGGGGAGAGCATAAAACACGAAACAAATAAATATTTGTTTCCTTCCCATCCATGGCCAGCAACATCCAATCTCATCTTTTTTTTTTTAAACAACCTTGGTATTACTCTAAAAGGGATTTAAGCCCTCAGATGCCGGATGTTTAATTAAAAAGCGAAGTCCAGTTGTCAACCAAGAAGCTATAAATCTCTTTCCCACTTCCCAACTTCTTGACCTAAAATGAAAGTCAAGAGAAAAAAAAGCCAAAGAGAATTGGATTTGAAACTCTGAGTTCAGAAAACAGTATTGGCCTAAATATACTTCAGGTCCTAAATCTCAAGGAACAGATGTGAGTGCCTGATATAGGCAAAGCGGTGGGCATCCAATGTTGCCAAGTAGAAATATTATTTTAACACATCTAATTTATACAATGTTCCCCAATGCCAGAGACCAGCATATGTCACAATTCATATAAAAGAAAGTGGATCCCTATCCCAAAGTCCACCGTTTCAAGTCTTGCAGCCATCAGGAATCACATCTACCAATCAATCGAAAAACATTCATTAAGTTCCTGCTATGTGCCAGGCACCGTGCTAAGCACTGGGGACAAAAAAAAAGAGGCAAAAGACAGTTCCTGTCCTCAAGGAGACTCCAAAGATTCTGAAGCACTGCTTTAATATGGGTTCCCTTCACACCACTACTTAAAAAGATAAATGGCCTTGAGTTAAAGGTTGGAAAAACTACCATATGTGTGAAGTCCAATTCTTCCCTTTACATAGAATTTCGTCTAAACTTTCCTGCTACCATGGGACTAGAGATTCCATGCTTAACCATTTTCAGAAAAGGATATACCACAACCACACTGGGATAGAATGAGTTCCTTTGTTTAACAACATTTAAGTGAATGCTACTTCAAAAGAATGGCTAAAATAATAAATTTTAAGCACTGGGGTAAATTCTGCAACAGACAAACAAATAAATAAAATAGGAAAGATTCATTTTTCTAACCAAATCCAATAACCTGTAATACGTGAAGATTTCTTCCAGATTAAGAACTACTATATGCCAAGCAAAGGCAAAGTAGAAAATGACAGCTATTTTTATTTATCTAGATTTGCTTCCTATTACTGAGATCTGTCTGAGCTAAACTCTAAGCTCTCACATCGAATAAGAGACTTGCTTTCTCAGTGTTCCATCCGATCAAAGCTCAGAAAAGGCAATGTTTTATTCCCATGCCCACCTCGGGCTGCCATTTGAAAAGTCATGGTCATGGTGTCCCACCTAGAAAAAAATAACCCGCCAGATGAAGAAGATCTAGGAAGTGGCCAGATGCTCACTCAGTCACACCAGTTGCGGTACTGGGAATGCTGAGGTTGTTACTGCCTGGACCAGATAGAGATAATGCTCCTACAGCGATACTAACAAGTCTGTTCCTTTTGGAAACAAAATGGAGATTATTTGTACAGATTAAAAGATTATTTGTCATCAGTATAGGTCATGGAAATAGTCTGCTTAGATATATGTCTTCCTAATCTTTCTCCAGTTTCAGCTAGATCCATTAATCGCATCATATTAGGTACGGTGAGATGAGGCCTGACTGGGTTATCTACTCTAACATTCTGCTTCTAGTCAGAATGGCATGTGGCCAACGACAAGGTGATGATGTGTCACATGGCCATCATTCTCTACTTGTTTCACCTCTTGGGGAGGTTTTCCTCATCTGGCTCCCTATTTCTGGAATGCCCTTTCCCCTTCTACTGTGATTTTCTACCCACCTTGAACACTACTTCCTCCACAAAGCCTTCTTTGATCTCCCTCCTGCCTCATAACTGCTAACTTTTCCTTCTCAGAACTGGTATAGAACGTTGGCGACTCTCCAATTCATTTATGCAATATTATGAATTACAACTTTGAAAATTAGACCATAAGCTCCAAATGGGCAAGGAATCATCTCTTCTCTAAACATGGTATCTCCTCCTGCACGTGGCAAGATGCTTTATATGTGGTGCTTAGAAAATGTTTGAACGAATACATCTTAAATCCACAATTAAATTATGAGTTCCTAGAAAGTGCGGTCTTTACCATGGAACTTTTTTGGGGGGGAGAGGGGTGGTATCTCAAATAGGGAATTAGTAGAATGACAGACACACAGATATACAAGAAGCCTATTTCTCCACTTTACTTATTTCCAGCTCCGTCAAAAATTTCTGTTAATTAAAATCCCTATTGGTCCAACTGAAGCCCATCTCCTTCCTATATTCACAGAACAAAGAATTCCACTTCATTACTACCTAGACAGTTTCCCTTCATTTCCCTGAAGACCTACCCCTGGCTTCCAGTTCTCACTAGTATTCCTTCAAACTATCTTCACAGAACTGTTGGAGCAATAATACTGATGGCAATGGTCATGGTTTGTCCACTTCAAGAGTCAATAAAAATCTATGTTGACATAATTAAGCAGTTTAAATTAAAATATTTTAGCATCCATTGGAATTTAAGAGCTCTCTAAAATGTTTGAAGCTAGAAAATATTACAAATTTAAATACACACCAGGAAATAGACAAATTGAAAGTTATTAACAATTCATCAAGATCAATGGGGATTAAAAGAGCACGTGTCAACACTTGAGAATTACTGGATTTGTTTCTTCTGGCATGAATCTACACCACAGGACAAAGGCACTTGCACGTAGGTACTGCCCCTCTATCAGGAATGGGCCACATGGCTTAAGGTATCCCATCCCCAACCACAAGGGGTTAATGTCATCATAGAAGGTGGCGAGAAGGAGACCAAATGAGACCAAAGGTCCAGAGATACAAGTGGAAAGACGAAGTGGAAAGTTTAGCTTTAAAAAAGCGGTCCAGTGAAATAGCTTGGTTTGAAAAAATGGAATCTCAAAAGAAGCAGTGTTTGTTTCTAAATAATATGGTTTGGGGCATCCAATATACAAGAAGGACCTATAAGTTCTAGATAGGATAAGCACAAAGAGAATGACCCAGTAGGTAATCCCTGAGTATATGGCATTCTGATTCAACATTCCTCACTTTTCTAAAATTATCTCCAACCTAAAGATGGCCATCAAGTTCCTCTTAACTTAGCTGCCAATTATTAGAGCTAATCCGATTTTTCTACAAGCCAGGCCTCACTTCTACAGTCGAAATTTTCAAGGTGATGAAAGCACATTTACCAAGAGGTGAACCAAGTTCAGCCTAATCTACCTCGTCCTATTAATCTGAACCAAGCAGTCACCCATCAATGTTTTAACACTGAATTGTTAACTGCCCCAGCATCATTCCTTTTGACCAAACAGATGGTACGTAGCAACTCAATCCCAAATTCGCTTCCTTGTATTCCATACTCACCTTGTCTTCTTTTATTTTTTTAAGGGAGGGCTTGAGAATCTTATTGGTGATAGTGCAAATTCTTGGGAATCCTTAACAACCTCGACACAACGCCCAATGGATCATGCCCATTTCAAACCCTCCATTGCAATGCTTCAATGCTTCCTCCTCTACAATTTCCAATCATTCCCAACAAGTGCTAAGGAGGTGAGAGGAAGATGACAAATGTAGTGGATGTCTCAGAGAGAGAGATTCAGAGATAGAAAGAGCAAGCGTGGGAGAGTACCCGAGCGCCCCAGGTAAGAACCACCATGAGAGGGGGTGTATCAGGATAACTGAGATCCGAAGGGAATGCCTCTACTTTGAGCTCAGTCCGTGCCAGGTGTTAAGTAAGCACTACCCAAATGTTTATTTGATGAATAAATGGAATGAATTAATGAATTCTTGTGTGCCTATTTACAGGACATAAGGGAGTTTTGGGAAATACCTGGTGAGATCTAACGGACTAGGCTAGGGGCACTCAACAATCCACAGAGGAACCGAGAAGGGGGAAAAAATCCATAGAATAACCTGACGTCCCCCTCTCCCAGCCAACCCACAGAGCGAAAAAGTAAAATTCAGCCTCACCTAGAGCCGGAGTCGCCATTGCCGTCATGGGGCTGGTGGGATCCAGCTGAAATCCGCTCATCATGAACTGGGCGTCGGAAGCGGGGCTGTCCATCTTGAGGTTGGGCAGAGACATGTTCTGGGCCAGGTAGTACTGGTAGAGCTCCGCCTCAGCCGGGGAGGGCAGAGCCCCCAGGCCCAGGTGCCGGTTGTGCTGCATCTGGGTCATGTTCTGCTGAAGCAGCATCATGTTATGCATGTGCTTCTCGCTGGTCATGTGGATGCGGAGGTTCCTGGCCACGTTGGTCTCGTAGTCGCACACCTCACACCGCCAGGTGGGCTTAGTTTTTGGTTTGGTGGGGGAGGGGGCCCCGCAGGTACTGCCAATGTTGGCAGCCGCGGCCGCCGCCGCTGCAGCTGCGGCCGCCGCCCCAGCAGTGTGGCCAAAGACTTGCTCTCCCCCTCCGTTCTGCAGGTTCTGCATGTTGTTCAGATGCTTGTCGGACTGCATGTGAATACTGAGGTTGCCTTTGGTAGTAGTAGAGTAGTTACAGACCTCACAGCGGAAAGGCTTGTAGCCACACGTGTAGCTCTCCCCGCGTGCCAACCGCGGGTGAGGCTGCCCACTTTTGCAGTAGACGCAGGAGCCGCCAGGCTCGGGATGCTTCTCCTTCATGTGCGCCTCAAGCGTCTGCTGGTACTTATAGTGCCAATTGCACTTGGGACACTTGAGCGTCTTACATGAGTTTCGAGAATGCATCATGGTCATGTGCCCCCCCAGGGAGCGTGAGGAGCCCAGGACCGTGTCACACTTCGGGCACTCCACGCCACTCCCCGAGGGGCACTCCCCCACCCCAAGCTCACAGAGGGCTCCAGCGTGCTGGTGATGGGAGAGGTAGCCCCCATCTTCCCCCTCTGCGCTTTCATTTGGTTCTGGTGCTGTGGCATTGTCTTTATTGGCACTTTCATCGATAAAGTCCAACCTCCTGCTGCCCTCTGCCACACTGGCCCTGACACCCTCACTGTTAAAGCTTAACCGATTCCTCCTGTTTGCACCATCAAAGACAACAAAGGAAGAAGGAGAATTAGAACTAGTAGAAGCTGTGCTCCTCGACAATGTCTGGAGCATGTTAGGCATTAAGGGAGAGTTAGAAATGCTTTGGTTTGAGAGAGCAAAGTCATTTTTGCTGCTGCCACCTGCCATGGCCCCAGACTCCTCAGGGGGCCTGTCCTCTAATTCATCCTCCAACTCACTTGGAAAGAGTCCTTTGCAACCCTCCTCCTCCTCTTCCTCCTCCTCTTCTTCCTCCTCTTCCTCCTCCTCCTCTGCATCTTCCTCCTCCTCCTCTTCCTCCTCCTCTGCATCCTCAGCTGGCTCTGCCTTCTCTGAGAGGCTATCCTGGTCACCCACTTCTTGCTTCTCACCCTCTGCTACCCCAGGGTCCTTGCCCTCTGAGGATTTGGTAGGACTGGAAGCCAGGGGGCCCAGGGGGACTGAGGTAATTGGGGTCTTCAGAGCCGAGCTGGTCAGCCCGCCAAGGTTCAAGAGGGTCCCAGGCGTCAAGAGGCCTGACTGGGGCTGCTCTGCGGCACTGGCCGAAGCGCCCTGGAGCGCCTCCTCCCCTTCCATCCGAATGCCGCTAAATTTACCATAAAAGCTGTGTCCGGGGCCTATGAGGTTAGCTGCAGAAACTAAAGGGTGTTGAAAGTTTTTGTTTTTTGGTTCCAGAAAACTTACAAGGGGTTCCTTGTCTTTGCCTATTCCTTGGATGATAGCGGAAATGTTCTTATTACTAAGAATTTTCCGCTCTTCTTCACTCAGGGTCATTCGATGGTCATGCACTGCATGGGTCACAAACGAGCGGACATACCCAAAGGAGAGCTTACACAAGAAACACATGAGAATGGGCTTCCTCTTCCCGTAGAGCACAAACCCGTCAAACTTGGACAGGTCCACATTGTTGGGGACATCTTTGGATACACAGGAGCTTTTGGCAGAACCATCGCTGTTCAGGTAATCCTTGTTGCTTGTGTGTCGCACATCAAAAACGCGGAAGCTGTGCAGGACGGGGCTGATGCCCGTCAGGGCTGAGGTATTCGGGAAAGACTGGTCTGAGCCCTCAAACCATTTCCCGAAGGATGAGGCTATGTGGAAAGTATTGATGATCTGTGGGTAGACTGGTGCAGCAGAAGAGGGCTCCCCCTGTTTACCCCCAGCACTGGGTAGAGAGTTCAGAAAGAGCGACGGGAGAGCCCCACTGCCACTGCTGCAGGCTCCCCCACTTTGGATCAACTGGCTGACGCTTTCGACGATGTACGCCGAGCCATCCGGCTGGTAGACTATTTCTCCAGCCAGGTTCTCCACATCACTCTCCTCATCCCCCTCCTCACTGGTTTCACTCCCACTTTCCTCCCTCAGGGGAAGAGGGGGACGGGCGCTGGGGCAGTGGTGCTCCATATAGGTCTGTAAACTGGCAAAGGAGGCCGAGCATTCGTTGCAGCTGACCTCCTTGCTAGCGGGCTCAGCGGTGGGGCCGGCCGAGTTGGTGCTGTCCGGGATGCGCTCATTGAAGGGGGCCCTCAGGCTGTCTAGGGGCCCGTGGTTTTCTGTGGTGGACTGCTCCATACTACTGGGTTTGTCAGGGAGGTGGGTGCTGTTGAGTTCAGTCCATTGCTGGTGCTGAGGGATACTACACCCATTGTCCTTCCCAGGGATGACAGGCGAGTCACAGCCTTCCATGGTAAGGCCTGCATGGAGCTTTCATTGCACCCAGTACGGTTCGGACCTGAAGAGAGCAGAGAGGGGGAGAGGAGAGAGAGAGAGAAAGAGAGAAAGAGAGAAAAGGAAGAGAGAAAGGAAAGATGTTAGGAGGGCAAAGGCTAAGGTTCCACACAGAGCACTTTTAAGATGTTTCTAACTATACCCAATATAGTAGCTAAACCTCACAGAATAGGCCTAGAGAGGAGCAAAGGCCCTAATCAACCCCAAAACCACACTTTATGCTATTAAAACGTCCGAAGGTGATAATAACAGGGCATGTTCCTACAGGTGTCTGTGTTGTGATAAGTAGCCAAGGGTCCAAGGAAAGGAATACAAGAAATGGCTCTTCTGCTTCCATTACCCCCTGAAGATCACCCCCAACAGAATTTCAATTCTTCAGGGACATACTGTTAGCGTAAGAGCACGACGATGAGCACCAGGAGAGAAAAAATCAAAAGTAAATAGGAATAAAGGCTCACTCACTAAGTCGAAAAACAAAATATTTCAATCTAAAAGGTCAAGAATGAGACTTTGTATATATGGATGATCCCCAGAAACCAGGTACTTTCAGCTAATCGAGTTAAAAAAATTTTTAACAGCCACATTTCTACGCTGAGGTCTTAACGGAAAATGTCTAGGTATGGGACATCTAACTCAGGCGCTCTTTACTCACTTAACTCTATATGGCAGCTTCTACCCCTAATTCAAACTCACCAGACCCATTTACCAAATGGGGAAACTGAGGCACCATTTGCTAGATGACAACCTGCCCTTTCCTCTCTGTCCATCCCTGCTGTCTTCACCAGACCACATCTTCTCCTAAAATGTATGTAGCTGAAGTATGAAAACATTTGAGAAAGATGAAACATTCCCGTTTCCGGAGAGAACGTACTATGGTTTAATCGGTGACGCCCCTTGCCTGACTGTATACACCCCTGTACTCTTAGTGAAAAACTTTGATTCAGACATCCTGGTATCATTTGGCTGCTCTTCTGTCGAGGGTCTTTGCTGACCCAGAGACACCAGCTGTGCTCAGCAATCATTCCATTCCACACCTGCCTCTCAGTTCTCATACAATAACCAGGCAGCTGTCCTTCAACCCCGAGGCTTTTCCATTTCAGAGAGGAGAGTATCATTGAAGTGAATTTGCCCTTTGAGAGACATGCCTCCCTAGGGAGAGCAGCATCAGATTCCCCTCCATCACGCCATCTCTCCTATGGCATCCGCATCACAGGTGCATTTATTCAGTAGCCACAGTGTTCCTGTGAGCAACTGCTGCCAGCACAGTCCTGATCTCTTTAACTGAGAGATCCCAAGTCACTACTTCCGCAGCCCTCCTGCCCCTCCCTCCCTGAGTACAAGTGGTTGTTACTCTATCTGTGCATAAAACTCTTTCATCCCCAGAAGAGGAAAGTTGGGGGTAGGTTTGGAGTGATTTGTGGTGACTCTGGGTCGGTCGGTTGGTTGGTTTGTGTTTTTGGGTGTGTGTGTGGGATTCCCCCTTCTTTTTTTTCAAATCCTGATCCTAGCCTATAGAGTAAGCCAACAGCTCCCCCTCGGGAAAGGATTGGGAACACAGTTTAAGATCTCTAGGGAAAGAACTTTTTTTTTTTTTTTGCCATAAAGTGACAGGTTTTATTTATCTAAACACACATGCAGAGCTGCCACGCCTATTTATTGGATCTCTAGAGCTCCATGACAACAAAAGATCATTGTCTCTTATAAAAAGACATCACGTTGTTCCTGGTTTTAAACAGGGATACTCTCCAATCAAAAGAAAAATCCAAACGAAGGAAGAATTCCTTCCAAGGAGGCTCAACTCCAGTGCAAGTGAGAGGCTGTAGGGTGACTCCCCTTTCAGCCAGGACGTGATTGGCTGAAAGGCCCTTGATTGACAGCTCGGGCCAAAAAGGTTGGTAGGGCTGAAGGGGCGGGAGGGTTAACAGCCTGATTGTAAAATCAATGTCATAAATGCTTGGTAAGTTACAGGAACATGCGGGAAAGGGAGGCCACGATTGATAAAGGAGTGCAGCTTTGATGCTGCACTAGGGACTTGTTTATTGACAGGAAAGCCAATCTCCTCTCCAGGCCAGGCCAGGCCAGAGAAACCTGCAAGCGTTTACCAATTAATTGGTGGGCTTTTCTTCCTCTGCTTCTCTCTTCCTCCCTCTCAACAAACTGTCCGGTGGAAGAGGTATACCTTTAAAAATGTCGCCCCAGCAGGAGAACCCCTCCTAACCTCTCATCACTTCTTCCCCAATCTCTCCTCTCTCTCTCTCTCTCTCTGGCCTCTCCTTCCTCTTTTTAGGATAGATCTGTGGGCACCTGGGAATACAGCCTCCTCACCAGGCTGTTGAGTTTTTATCTGGGCACACCCAGCACCTAATGCGTGCGGCACGCAGAGACACCAGGAGACATCACAAGGGTTGGTTGAACTGCATTAAGAACAGAAGAAAACAAGTTTTCCCAACTTGGATGACCTACATGACAGTTCCAACAGTCACCAACCCTGAAATAGTGTGATGCTGTGATATCCAGTGATCCCAGCATCACTGGGAACTGCTGTTCCTAGGCTGGCTCAAAAATTGGGAGGGAATGCTCCCATTCTGGGTTCCAAACTACCAAATCTGCAACTTTGTACAGCATCTGCAACGCTTGGAGAAAACTAGCTATCTAAGTTAACAGGCAGGTGGCATTATATCAACACTAGTCGTATGCTTTTGCGGGGGGGGGGGAAGGAAGGGAGATTGTGAGAAATATAGGGTATGGGGGGGAGACAGAGAGAGAGAACCCCAAACTATGAAGATATATATCTTGTGATGCCAACACCTTTGTGCATCTAACACTTTTCCATCCTCTCCCTCATCCCACAGTCTCTCTTGGCTCCCCTGCTCTGTTTATCAGCCAGTCAATAAAATAAAGGTAGTTCTTACTTAAGGAGGCAGGAGTCAACTCGTCAGGTCGATCAGCACTCTGTCTGTAAACACGGTTTCCCGTAAAATCAATGATCTTCAGTTACAGAGAGCAGTCTGAGAACCCAAAGAGTCCCTGGGCTTCCACGGGCTACACAGTCAGCTGGAGTTAACAGCCCCTTTTGCTCAACCACTCTCCAGCCTCTTAGCCCCTTTTCTCTCCTTTCATCACCTTTCGGTTCACTCCCTCATTACAATCTCTAGGCCTGCTTCTTTTCCTTTAAATTTCCTCTAAAGCCTCCCCTACTCCAGAACACTTGTCAAAACCAAAAAAGACTTGAGTGTGGTAAGTTAGAGTCCTACAGAGAGTATCACTTAAATGGGATCATTAAAATAGGGGGTTCGGAACCAGGTCCTCATCTCTATATGCCTCCAAAGGCACCACCTTCAGAAAAGTCCTCAAGAACAGCAAATAGAACTGTCTCCCCAAAAGAGGGCCTAATACCTTCACCCAAAAAAAGCCTCCCTGTAGCATTTCTAGTTCTTGGATACTATCTGCTTACTCGATGCACTTTTAGCAAATATCAGTCTTTACTTTTTACTCATCTGATGTTTGGGACTACGAGCCAACATCTATCACCTTGTTTACTCCCCAATATAGTCAATCAATACTCCTAAAATTGATACAGTTAGGAAATCTTCCTTGCTCAGCAAATGACAAAACTCAAAGAGTCAGGGGCTTTTCAACTGCAACATTAAACATTTCAGATCTATTTCTTAAAAAAGTGTCCATACACAGAAGCACAAGGAAACAGAGAATGGTGGAGGGAAGGGGATTGGGGGGCTGTTGGAGGAGGGGTGAGTAGTTAGTCCTGCTGTTGCCCAGGCATCCTGAGAATTAAATATGAACAGTCGTAGTGTGTAATTTTAAATTGTTAATTAGCGCAGGGTTAATTAGGCGGTCCTTTCACAAGAGGCTGTTTGGCAGTAAACCAAGACTGGAAGCAATGGGAAGGAAGGAAAAACAAAGGGAAGAGGGACAGTGAGAAACGGTCCCCTCTGTTAATAACCCATGTGGCATCATGAAAAAAAAAAAGAGCTAAACAGGCAGGAAAGAAATTTCTCAACTGTTTCTCAAGGAAAGACGCCCTGAGGTTCCATCTATTAAAAACGCTCCTCTCCTGGGAAGCCTCCCTCCCAGCGTCAGCACTCTGGCATCCAAGCGCTTGTCCCGGAAGCAGAAAGTGGGCTCAACAGGAGCCAGTGGATATTTCTCCACACTGCAAGGTTATGCAGAGTTTGGCAATCTCTAACATACACACGTGCAGTCAAGTAACCGGAAATGCCAAGCCCTGAAAAAGGGAAATGCTGGCCACTCCCGTGTTCCCAACTCTGTATCCCAGAAGTGGGGCTCCGAGCTTGGGAGAAGAGTGAAAGTGAGTGTGCGTGCAGGTGGGAGAAGAACCTGGGATGGGGAAGGCACGAGGACCACAGGGACGACCCACCCCGGCCAAGAGAAACGCATTCTCAAGAATGACGCCAAGGAAGATGCCCAAGTTTGTGCTCCACTATGTTCTCCTAATGTAGCTTCCAACCTGCCAGCCTTCTCCACTGTTTAAGCTGCTGTTATGGTGGCTAGAGAGGCGGTCCATAACTCAACATGACACCATTTCAAGTTCCTGTCACCCCGGCAAGTCACTTATCAGTGCCACCCCTCCCCCAGGCCACGGTTTAAGACTAGAAGTTGCTGAGTAGAATTGCTTCCTTCACCAATGAAATCACAACAAACTGTCCCTCAAGATGAACTAATTTTGTTGGGTAAGAATATGCCACCGAGGTGCATGCTTTTGAAAACAATGGAGAGGTGCTGGGTAGATAGAGCATTTACTAAGTGCTCGGTATGGGCCAGGCACTGTGCTAAGCAGTGGGGATACAAGCAAACAATCCTTTCCCTCAAAAAGTTTATATTCAAATGGGGAAGACAACATATGAATGGCATTCTGGAAAGCAGGGAGTGAGTAACCCACAAAGGCAAGGGTGGTAGCCTAGGGAGGCATAGGGACAAAGAGATGATTGCAAAAAAAAAAAAAAAAAACGGGCTAGACACGCATGGAGACCGAAAGAAGGCTTATGGAAAGCCTGTGTTCCTTCCCTTCGGGCCTCCCTCCCCAGTCCAGGCAGAGTCAAGAGGCTTCTAAAGGAAAGTGTGGAAAGAGAAAGCCAATGGACTTGGCCAATGGGAAGCCAAAGACAAGAGTCATGATGGATAAGAAGATGTGAATGAACTGGATGGGCACCATCACAGGGAGAACCTAAATTGATAAAACCACAGTTCCATCAGGGTACCCGAGCATGTCTCCACATCCAAGGTCGGCAGCAAGGTATGGCAGAGAGATCACGGGATGCAGAGAGACAAGAGACCCAGCTCTGCCATTTACCAGCTGTGTGACTTTGGACAAATCACTTCATTTCTCTGTGGTCCGACTTCTTCCTGGTGAAAAGGTAAGTAGCCACCCTCACCTCCCACCTCACAGGGCTTTTGTGACGAAAACAACTTGCTAACATTGAAGTCCTCAGTGTCCAAAAACAGTCTAGCAGCTTCCAGGTGGGTATCTCCCCTTCTGGAATGGTTGAGTTAAATACCATTCTAAATTGGGCAGAATTCCAAGAAATTCAACAACGCTGACAGGCATTTCCCTGAGACACTATTAGGCATCTGAACTGGAACAGCCTATTTCATTAAATAAATGAGAACCAGCCCTTGTTCTAATAAGGAGGTACTCCCATCGATGATAACTACAAGAAAGCGAGTCAGGTACCACTCCAGAAAGAATGAATCTCCTTGACTCTGCAGAGCATGAATGAAATGAAATCCCGAATTATCAGCGCCTTGAGGAACCGAAGAAGGCCACAACCTCTCTGAGTTAGGCTAACAAAACAGATTCGAAGAACTACAAGGTCACTCAAGGGGAGAGAAACCATGTTCACCCACCAGTTCAATTCTGTGGGCACCCTGTGAAGGCATCATGTCCAAGTCTGTGCCCTGAATGGAGACAACTAATAATAATGCTTTAAGGGTTTCAAAGCACTTTACATACATTATCTTGTGTGATACCCACAACCCTACCCCGCTGTGACCCAGGTGCCAGAGAATGGTTGTCCCTATTTTCACAGACGGGGTAAGATTCAGAAAAGCTAATACGCCTATGTTCATACGAGCCAGATCTGAACCCGGGTACTCCTCCTCCAAGTCTAGCCCCTTACCCACTTCCCCATTCTGCTAAACTACTGCCTAGTGTATCGCTACTGCATGCTATCGGCATGACACAATCTAGAGGTAAAATCCAATCCCACTGGCCAAGATTTTCCAGCAAGACTGCACATGTATTTCTTTAATGGGGTACAGCCAGAAAACACATGCATGATTTAACGTCTTCTTCATGCTAAGAAAAGAGTTGAAACATCCAGGCCCACTTGCCTCCTGTTGGCTAATCATTTCATCTGTGCTATTTACAGCACAAACATAAATCAGTCTGGAAGTGAAAACTGCTTGCTCAGTCCGTTCTGTGAGGAATCTGCAATAACCTCAACATTGTGGTTACAACAGTGTCATGGAGGAGAGGAGGAAGCAGCAAGATGAAAAGCAGAAGTGGGCTGAGCAGACGGCTCTGGGCGCGGCGAGATGCGCCGATAGGTGGTGAAATGACCTCCATTGCCACCCTGCCCCTCCACACATGATGAAAGTTTCAGAACTACCCAAACAAAAGCTTGATTATTACAATATTCAATAACAAACAGGGTTCCTCTGCTATCAGAGATTCTGCCCACAGTGCTCATGAAGCAATTATCTACCTCCACACCCCAAAGCCTAAGGAGACGCTTTCTCATCTTCCCTGCCTGAGTTCACCTCACCTCCATTTAAACTCTCTACTGACCCTGCTCGGGCCACCCCCGGAGCCTCTTCATGGCATGGCATGGGCCTTGGGGACCTCCAACTGGACCATCCTTCCCTCTTGTCACAACTTCCCACGCTCTCGCTCCACTAGTCCCTGAACCACTCAATCTTGCCTACTTCATCCATGGAATCAGCATCCCTGAATTTGAGTTGGAAGGCACGGTTACTAAACAGTCCAAATCATGCTTGAAAAGTAATCCGCCTCCACCTCTTCCCTTGGGCAGCTAGGTGGTGCAGTGGGTAGTGCAACCTGGAGTTGGGAAAATCAGAGTTCAAATCTGGCCTCTGACACTTACTAGCCGTGTGACCCTGGACAAGTCACTGAACCCTGTTTGCCTCAGTTTCCTCATCTATAACATGAGCTGGAGAAGGAAATAGCAAACCACTCCGGTATCTTTGCCAAGAAAACCCCAAATGGAGCTATGGAGAGCTGGACACCACAGAAAAACAGCTGAGCTTACCCTCCAAGTAGTCACCTGGCCTCTGCCTGAAGACCTCCAGTGAGAGTGAACCTACTCCCCGCCTGCATCCCAAGCATCTTATTCCAAATTTGTACAGTTCTAATTGTAAGACTGTTTTCCTTTGCATCAAGTCACGTCAAGTTGACAGGCATATATTAAACCCCTACTACGTGCTGGACCACATACTAAGAGTTGGTCAAACCTACCTTTGCTCTGCAATTTCCATGCACTGCTCCTCGCTCTGCCCTCTAGGGTAAATCAGAACAAAGCTAATCCCACTTCCCCATGACAGCCCTTCAGACATAGGAAGACAACTGTCCCCAACAAAAAATGTATTCTTTTCCTGGCTAAACATATGTAGTTCCTTAAGCTGCTCTTGCTGTGGCAGGAATTCACCACTCTTCCCCGTCCTGGCTGCCTTCTTCTGGACATCCTACCTGAAACCCAGCACAAACAACTGAACGAACACCAGACTCCAGATCCAGTCTGACCAGGGCAGAGAACCCTGGGACCACTACCTCCCCAGACAATCTGCCCCTCTTAAGACAGCCTAAGAGATCCCACTCCCTCTCTGGAGGGCCCCGTCACCATGCTGACTCACAATGCATCTGAACTTCACTAAAGCCTCTCCCCTTGCAGCACCCCCACACCACATCTCTCTCAGATGAGTCGCTGCCTAACCTCACAGCCAAATCCTGCACTTAGAAAGTCGATTCTTTTGAACCCGAGTATAAGACTTCACAACATACTACTGCCTGGCACAGGTTTCTCCATCTTTTTCAGCAGAACAGCATGACAGACCCGATGGTGTGTTTTGATAAAATCTAGGTAAGTTCCAGCTACAGCAATCCCCTGATCTACCAGTCTGGTAACCTTGTTTTAAAAAATAGAAATGAAACAGTCTGGCGCGACAAGCTCTTGATGACGCTACGCAGACTCCCTGTTCCCTGACCCTCTCTTCAATGCTACGTTCCAGAATTCTGTTGGGCGGCTAGGTGGCACAGGAGATAGAGTGCTGGGCCTGGAGTCAGGAAGAAATTCAAACGTGACCTGACACTTACTAGCTCCGTGACCCTGGGCAAGTCATGTAACCCTGTTTGCCTCAGTTTCTTCATCTATAAAATGAGCTGAAGAAGGAAAGGGCAAACTAACTCTAGTATCTTTGCTGAGAAAACACCAAATAGGGTCACAAAGTATTAGACAGGACTGAACAACAACAAAAGAATTTTTCCAGGAATCCAAGTCATGCTCACTGGCCTACAGTCTGCAGGCTCCACTCTCTTGCCTTCTTTGAAAACCGAGGCATTTGCCCTCCTCCAACCCTCTGGTATGTGCCCATGGTCCACGATCTGTAAAATATCCCCAATAGTGGCTCAGTGATCCTCTACCGTGCCTCTCTTGTCAGTACCAGAGAAGCCTGGTAACTCTAATTCTTCAAAGGCAGGAATGTGCTTTCTTACTCTCCACTGACTTATCTTGGGTATTAACTCCCTATTAGTCATACGTGGTGCGCCTTTCCTAGTCCAAAAGTCATTCTGCTTATCAGAGAAAACAAAATCAAAATAAAGATGAGTCAGCTCAGCCTTCTGCTGCTTGTTACTGTCCCGTTTACCTAGAGCAGGGGTTCATTCTCAGATTTATTTTCTCTGTCTGCACCCTCTCCTCTCCTCTCCTCTCTCTGTCTCTCTCTCCCTCTCCCTCCCTCCCCCAACCTTTTGTTTGTCTTCATCTTCCTATCATGACCAACCCTCTTCTTACAGGACTTTACAATCATTTTTTTGTATTCATCCTATTACCTGCCCTCCTTTCCCTCTCTACACAAGTCTTCTGTCAAAAGTCTACTCCACTCCCATAGGGCTCTTCAGGAAACTTCCCTTTTTCCTCTTCCTTGGAATTCTCTTTGGGACTACAGTATGTCACTCACGAGAGCCATCCTTCTCTACAAAGTTGGCTTCCCAGGAAGAATTTCAATACATGGGATCCTAACTAGCCCTTCTCTACAACCAGTGAAATTTATGCTCCTCCTGCTCTACCCCCCCCAGGGAATTTGGGGGTTCATATCCCATTATGCCCTGCTTTTATGAGATGGAGTGGTTATTTTCCTCTAAGGGTGCCATCACATCCAGCTTTTCAACCAATTCCTTGTTGTTGGTGAGAATCACATTGGAGGAGGGGGGATCCATCCTTTTTAGCTTCTCTGCCCTCTGAAGGATGAAACTGTTATTTGGGAAATTAATATATATTATCATATAACATTACACATATTACAACTATATATTATTATAATTGATATGATATGGTTATAGTATTGCTATAGTATTTTATATATTGTTTTATTTATTATATTTACTTATTTGGTATTATTCACATATTAATTATATATTATATATATCTTATTCTGTTCTTTATAGAATGTATGACTGTGGAGGTCTGGAAAACTAACATACTATTCACCACCACTCTATATTCTCTGGACCAGCATTATGATCTGGTTCCCAAACACCTTGACCACTCCCATTCTGGCCAGGTGGTCTCTAGTATATTCCAGTGATAAAACAAAGTTCTCTTCTTTCTGCTTCCATTGATCTTTATGCTTTCCCCCACCCCCAGCCTGTAAATTTCTGTACATTAGTATACCTTCATAATATACAATGCTACTGCATTGGCTAGGTGGCCTAATGCTTTAGGAAGACTCATCTTTGTGAGTCAAATCTGATGTAGTTGTGTGATCTTGGCCAAGTCACTGAACCCTGCTTGCCTCAGTTTCCTCATCTGTAAAATGAACTGGAGAAGGAAATGGTAAACCACTTTAGTATCTTTGCCAAGAAAACCCCAAATGAGGTCACAAAGAGCGGGTCAGGGCTAAAACAACTAAGCAACAATGACTACTCCATTAAACCTCTTCCCCATCTTTAAAACCCTCTTTACCTATCCAGACTCTATTGAACAAACTATCCTTTCCAAAACCCTATTCCAGTGACTGGTCTCAGTGACACTTATGTGAGGTCAAATGTGCCTTTCAATGAGGACCTCTAGTTCATCTTGCTTGTTACCGATACACTGAACATTTGTAATAGACACCCACCTACAGACTTCATTACTGGCTCCTTTCTAGAATTTTGTTCTCCTGTGAATCTCAGAGTATGGACTGACAGTCTTGACTATTCATATTCGGTTTTCTCCCTCCCTCTCCTTTCCATTCTCATAATACTGTTGGGGCTAAACAGAATCTTTGTTCAGTCCCATCCCAGAATCTGAAGTCAAGGCTGTCCTCTCCAGGGGGCAGGACTCACTCAACTTCTAGACCACAACACTGAACCCTGGGTCTCCCCGAGTTCTCTTTGTCCACTACAGAAGTGTAAGGTATTCCTGAAACAAAACCCAAATTGCCTTGAGCTGACCCCTTAAACATAGCTGTTGTATGTATAGTTATTGTCCAGCTTAAGCCTGACCCTTGATGACACTTTTTCCTTTGGTTATTCCACTCAATCTTCTTCTACTTTTCATCCAATACATGCTTTTTGCCTTCTACAACCTGCGAAAGACTGAGATTACCTACCCCCTAGTTCACCTCACCTTCTAGGTAAGTAGCCCACCCATCTTCTTCCTCTTCACTCTGGTGAATCACTGCCCCTATATTCATTCTTTGGTCCTTTCCTCTCATTGAAAAAACAAACATTTCTTTTCTCTTTACAAAAATTAACACTGCCAACTTTACTCTAGATGCTATCCCTTTCAAACTCCGGGACTTCATCTTCCTTCAACTCCTCTCATACCCCCTTTAAGTAAGCGGTTTAATTACCTTCCAATTTCTGTCCTTCCTATCAATTCCCAACTCCTCACAAGTGTGGTCTCGACTCCTGCTACCTTCCTTTTTAAACTATCCATTCCTTCTTTAACAACTTTGCATCAGGCTTCCACTCCCACTGGTTCTCTGATGATGCTTCCTCCAAGGCCAATGTATTCCTGCCAGGCAAATATGATGACCTTTTTTCAATCTTCATCCTCCTCTCTCTCTCTTCAAAATTAGCCGCAGTCTACTTCTTCCTGAAACGTAATCTCCATTTTGTTTTCTTACTACTACTACTTGATTTTTCCTCTTCCTATCTCTTTGAACCTTTCTTTTTCTGTCTCTTTCTCTTCCTCTGACATCTGAACTAAGGGTATCCTCCAAGACCATCCCTAGCCTTCTGCTTTCTTTCTCTCTACTTGCTTAGCGAGCTCATCTATTAGCACGGTTTCAGCTCTTTCATCTATTTGGATGACTCCCAAATCTTCATTTCTGCCCCTTGACCTCACACCTGATACCTAGTCTCTTATCATCAATCAATCCACAAGCATTTATTAAATGCCCACTATATGCAAGGAACTCGGTTACAAGTACAAAAAGGAGTCTGCATTCTACTGGGTGGGAGCCAACACAGTCACAATTTATAGATAAGGAGATACAGAATATCCTTCCTCTCCAACCTTTTCCTCTTCCTTTATATCCTGTTTCTATCCCAATCTTCCTGACTTCTTGTGCCTTCTCTCTGTTGATCATCTCCAATTTATACTGTATGTAGCTTACAAAGCTTTTTGCATGTTGCTTCCCCCATTAGATTGTGAGCTTCTTTAGAGCATGGCCTATCTTTTGCTTTTTTTTTTTTTTTTGGTATCCCCAACACTTAGCAAAGTGTGAGGCACATAGTAGGTGTTTACTAACTAACCAGTTTTCTAGTCTTCACAGATAAAATGCTTAAGATCATCTGACTTTTCCCCTGATTTCATCTGCAAAGTATTAAGTCCTTATTATATTCACAATTCTATTCCCATTGCCGCTAGACCCTTGGTCCAAACCCTTGTCACCAGGCCATTCTGACTGCTACTTAGATGACCAACCTTTCAGTCTCATGCTAGTCTAATTCATCATGTAGATGTAAAGATAAAGTATTTACTAAGCTTTACTATGTTCCAGGCACAAAGTGTACGCTTCTTTTCTAAAATACCCCTTTTACAAAAGCCAGAGGCATAGCTTGTGTGACCGCTTAATTTCTTTGAGTTTCAATTTCCTCATCTGTAAAATGGGAATGATAGCTATCGTTTCTTCCTCGAGGCGACTTGTAAAGGTCAAACAAGATGAAGTAGTTACAATGCTTAGAATAGAAAACAGCTGATACTGATACAGAGTTTTGTAAATCTTTATGTACTATATATTAGCCATCTTTATCACTACATGAATTAACCTTTGGGGACTATCTCTTATATGGAGTTTCAATGCAACATTTGCTTGGTCAAAAATAGGAAGATGAATCAACTAGACTACTGGAATTGTCATCCAGCACTTCCAAATTAGCAGAAAATTGCACTTGTATAATATGTGTAACTGCTGTTGTTTAAAGGCCTCATCGACTAGAGACAAAGCTGAACTTGGCTTCCTTTCTCCATGCTAGATCTACTGGGGGCACATTCAAAAGGGATCCAGGACAAGAAAGAATGTATGCTATACGTTCTTCAGTTCTTACATAATTATTGTGATGATCATTATTACAGTCATCACCAATAGCTAATACTTACATAGCATCTAATGGTCACGAAAATTAATGGTACTTGGTCTCCTGTTTTTCATACTTCAATACTCCCTGGAATGGTGATGAAGACCAATATAATAACTACTCTAAGCCCTGAGTTGCAGTAAGACTAAAGATTTATCATCTTGTGACTCTTCTGGCAATGAACTGGTCCTAACATGGAAAGCAGTTCACTGCCAGGTGCATCCTTGAAGCCTGCCAGAGCTCATGCTGCAATGGCCTGGGCTCATCAGCTTTGGGAGCTTAGAGTCACCCCAATGCCACGCCGTGCCACAGCATTAGCGTGCTTCCCAGGTGGCTCTTAAATTCATCTAACCAGTAGGGCCCTTTAATTTCTTAAAAAAGTTGTAAGGCAATACATTCTAAGTCTAAGGATCATCAGACTTGGAGTCAAGGGAACTGAACTCTGATAATTACCAGTTAACATGCCCATTCTTTGTACCATTCTTGTCAATTGAGGAAAAGTCCTCTAGAGGAATGGTTTGCCCTCGGGCCCCTTTAAAGAGTTCTATGACCTTGGCTGGGCTTCCGTTTCCTCACCTGTAAAACTGAGGATACTTTCTGTGAGGCCTACCTCAGAGGTGCAAACAAAGTATTTTATAAACAAAACACTAGGTAAATAAGAGATATTACCGTTATGGTTCTTAACAGGGAAAAACAGCCAGCAGAAGGTAAGGGGAGAGATGACTTTGGGCAAAGGAAGGGTTCACTAGGCAGGCAACTTCAAAATGACCCTCTTTGTAAAACCAGCAGGAAGAAAACTACACATAAGGCTCACCATTGGCAGCTCACTCTGGCACAGGGTTCCGGAATTGGCACAGTGACAATACAAACATGGGCTGCCCTGTGAAGGCTCATTAATAGGGCAACACACACGCACACACACACGCACACACACACACACCAGCACACAGCAAGTTCTTCAGATCTTCATTAGCTTATTAGCATAAACAGCTTTTCAAGCAACAGGGAACAAAAGGACAAGCTGAACAAAACAGGAGTGGAAGCCTGAGGCTGAGTCATGGGCACAGAAATAGAGAGGGTCATCACTTGAAAAGGCACAACCACAAAACACCTCCCACATGCTTCCAGAACAGACTTCCAAGGCTCTAGCCTTTCTAGAACTGCTTCCAACTCCATTCATGCTTCACCTCATTAGCTCCTACTCAGAGGTCATCCTTGGGATACCTAGATCATCTAAACAGTTCCTTTCCCCGTCCCCTTGACCCCCCAAAAGATATGAAAAATCTTCTGTTCTCAAAATCTGGAGACAGAGTTAACTCAGGTTTCTATTACTCTCTCTGCCACAATGTGGAAAAAGAAAAAAAACTCTCAAAGATTTTGAAGGTAGACCTCAGGCCACTGTTTCTGTTAAGACTCTTGGGTTCCTATCTGAAATGCTTCCAGAAATTAAATTAAATACTCTCCAATTAGGATAACCTGGAAAAAAGATGAGAAGATGGACCACCCTTCCTTCTACAGAGGTAGGGTAGAAAGGTAGGGGGATGGCACACTATGGGCATGAAAGATTGCATTCAGTGTCAAATTTGGTTGATAGGTTGATTCATTTTGCTAAACTGCTTCCTTCCTCTCTCTCCTTTTTTCACCTTTGTTACAAGGGATGACTTACTAGGTGAGGAAAGGGATATAGCTGGAAAAGAAGGCAATTAAAAAAAAAGACTTTTTTTTTTTTTTGCAAAGAAAGGCTTCCAGATCCCAGAACCATATAATAAGTTGCACTGACCACACACCCAGTATGTGCATTGTTCCTTCCAATTGAGGCAAAATACCAGTGAGAAATATTTAGCTCTGGGCCCCTTAAAAAGAGTTGCTCAAGAAATTCAGCCATAAAACAAAATAAAATTCCTTGAAGGTCTAAGATCTGAATAACTGAAGAGTTAATATTTCCCTAACCTCATGAAAAGTCCTTTAAGGATTCTGAGTAAGATCCTTCATTTTAAGCCACACGCACTCAACAGTTCTGGTAAGATCTCTAATGACAATAAATTTGCTTCAATACCCCATATTGGCATTAAAGGATCTCTGCATTAATTATGCTTTAAAGTCACCTATTCAATTGCTACTTGGACCTAACAACTTAGTTTGAGAACTAGCATCCCTACATATTTTCCTTTAATGACTTCCTGCACACCCTGGTCCCAGGAGAAAAATTGCTGGTTCAAGTCATAAAATCTGATCAATTTCGATCACGATCCTGTGGGGAACATCTAAAATGAGAGGGGGTGAGAAATGCTGGGCTCACCGGCGGAACAGACAGGGAGAGAGAGACGGAGACATATCACACACGGAAAAAGAAAAGCACTTCTCTACTCGGTACCCTACTTCCTTCTACCTCCAGTTCACTTGCTACCCTAATACCTTGCTCTAAGCAATTCCAATCTCACGTAGCTTAGAAACAGGACAAAAGCTTCACCAATCGTTCCTGCAGGATTCAAAGCTAAGACAGAAAGAACTCTGATCAGCCAACCAGGACGACTTCACTTCCACTTTTAAGGACTCCTTTTCCTGCTGCTTCTCCAGAAACTGCACGCCAGAATCAAAGCCAATGGAGCAGCCCAATTTTATTGGGGGAGATGGGAGAAAAGACAGAAGACAGAAGGGGCGTTTCCAATTCTCAGCATCACCATCCTCTAACTCTTGCCTAGATAACTCTAATGGAATCCCTTCTGGTTCCCCTGGCTCTTCAAATGTCCCCCACCCATCATGGCCAGCATAATTTTCATAAAAGTACAGCTCTGATTCACTTTTGCAAGCACTTGTTTGTTGAGCCTTAAGCAATCAATAAGAATTTATTAAGCGCCTACTACATGCCAGGCAGAGTACTAACCCCACTGTGATATAAATACAAGAATGTAGTGGATTCTTACTTGTGAAGAGTTTATACTCTACTGGTAGGAAGTACATAATTAAATACCAAACACCAAGTAACTGGGAGGTGGTAAGAGATCCTAATAGCTAAAAAATACGAATGCAGATATTCAGCCAAAATTATTCCTCTGCTCAAAAAACCTTAATACAGCATAATACAGATAGGCTAGATAAAGAGTACCAACTTCCTAGCACGGCATTCAGGGCCCCCCACAATACAGCCTCAATCTATTTTTTGTTCTTCTTCATCAAGTACCCTGCACTCTTGCCAGAGTAGATGACCCAGTATTCTTCAAACGTGTCGGATGGTTTCTTGCTCCTGGGCCCCAGCTCATGCTTTCTTCACAACTAGGAAATTCTTTCATTTTCCTCATTTCTGCCTGTCTAAATTCTACTCATCCTTCAAGACCTTGGTCACATGTAGCACTCTACTGATTTACAAGGTACACAAGAGTATGGCGGTTTCTTCGTCCAATGGGAATCATTCATTGAGCACCCAGCATGCTTCAAATAACACACTAAGGCAACATCGTAGTGGCAACAGCATTTTATTCTTCATATTTTTCTAATGACTTTTGTGGATATTGAATCCTAACTCACCAGTGGACCATAAAGGCTTGGTAGATTAAAGATTAATGATATTTTGGACTGCCTGCACCTAATCTATGAAAAACAGGGGAGGAAACTACAACCCCCTCTTTAGTGTTTCTATCTGATGCAACTGTAGATTTGAAAACCATTGATCTGACCCATTGTAACAACACTTTGTACCTCAAGGTTTGTGATGTTTATATTAAGTTGTTGTTGCTGTTCTGTCACGCCCGACTCTTCATGACTTCATCTGAGATTTTCCTGGCAAAGACACTGGAGTAGTTTGCCATTTCCTCCTCCAGTTCATTTTTACTGCTGAGGAAACTGAGGCAAACAGGCTGAAGTGATTTGCCCAGGGTCACACAGCTAGTAAATTTCAGAGACCACATTTGAATTCAGGTCTTCCTGACTCCAGGGCTGGCATTCTATCCAGCATGGTGCCATCTAGCTGCCTTTCATATTGGTTACCAATGACTTAATTTCTCTGGGTTTCTGTGACTAGGATATTTGATGGGATTTTCCACTTCCACCTGATTCTAAGCTTCTTAAAATGTTCTCCTCACGTTGGCTTCTTACACATCTCCCTCTCAAAGATGTTCTCTCATGCCCGTAGGAATCCCACACACAAGAGAAACAGAGTGTTACCGAGACAATCACCACACCCATCCGGCCAGCCTCTGGAGAGCGACAAAGACATGAAGACAGTCCCCAGACTCCACCCCAGGCCGGTGGTTCATCATTTCCCTTGGTCTCGCTTTAGATCCCTGCTCTGGACGGCCCTTTGCTAAGGGTGACACACAGATCAAATTCTAAAAACCCAATCCTGCTCTTGAAAGCTCACGTTCCAAATCCCAGCCAGAGAACCAAAGGCAGACTAGGAGGCCTTGAGCCAGATCCAAGCTTCAGTCATTCTCCTGCCTCATCTTCTCACCTTCTGTCCTACCAAGCATCTTCAGGATAAGTCCCAGACCTGACCAAGAGAGCAGCCGGAGAGCCTGTATGCCATCCAAGCCCAGGGCCCGACAAGGGAACAGCCACAAGGAAGATGAGTTTCTAGCACATGAATGACATTGACCCTGGCACAGATGCGTTAAGAGATGCTCACAAAAATTCAAGTTACTAGAGAAATAAAAGAGAGAAAATGTGGTGGGTAGAAAAGAGAAAAGAAAGGAGGACGGGCAGGACTGATAAAAAGGAGTCTCTCTCCTTCCTTAGGCGTTCACTAACTGGCCCTCTTTGCCTCCAGGATGGAAAGTGTTACTCAGCTGCACGGCCTCTTGCTAATTGTGGGTTTTTATTTTTATTTCCTATTACCCTCTCGCACGCCTGATGAGATTATTTTACCGGAACTGACAGAGCTGGAAGCAGCCGGCATACGTGGAGCCTCGGAGGAGGTAAGGCAATTTCATTTTCATTGATCAGAAATCAGCAGGGCAGTAAGTGATGGGAAATTCCATTAGAAGAAAACTCACAGGCCACCAGCCCCAACTTCCTCGCCACACCCAGGGACTCCCAAAGGCCTCATCTTCCTCTGGACTCTGTCAGAGGCCCGCATGGGGAGAAGCAGAAGAGCAAGCACCACCCGAGGTTCCAAAGGAGAGCCCAACTGGCCCGAGAAGTGTACAGGCCACGGAAGTCCCAAAGGGCTTCTGCTGCTCCTGGCTGTGAGTGCCAAGAGAAAGGCACTCAGCCCCAGATCCGATCTGATGCATGAACTGATCCTACGTGAAACCAGAGACCACAGAGTTCCAAGAGCCTCTCAGCCAACCCCTTCCTTTTATAGGTGAAGACGCTGAGACCGAGAGGGGTTAAGTGACTTGTCCAAAGTCACACGGTTAATCAGCGTCACAGCCAGAACTATACCTCTGACTGCACCATGCTATCTCTGAATATCCTAAGACATGAAAGATGCAGTTTAATGACACTTTTCAAGTACTGGGTGGAGGGTGGGGGGTAAACTGGGGGTGGGGTGGTATTGAACTTCAAGGCTATAAGCAGGCAAAACCTAGCCTCTCATTCATTCAAAAGCCAAATTTTATCAAGTGCCTAATATATGCAGAACATTGTTAGGCACTGAAGATTCAAAGACAAAATATGACAGGGTACCTTTCAGAGGAGCCACCAATGAACTGAACGAATGAAGGAGCAATGGTTTCCAGTAGAATTCCTCAAGGGCTTCTCACTATTACAAAGTCCCCAGAGGATTTGACAGTGATAAGTAACTGATGATACTGACTTAGAGAAGGTTAGGTTCAGGTAAGACCTACCTACTCCACAACAGCCATGGACGGTGGGAGTTTGCTCAGATCCTTGGCCAGCAGAAAACATTGCATCTCATTGCACGGCCTCATTTTCCCAGAGTTAATGATGACAGATTCAGTGACTCAGAAATACCCATCATCTTAAAGCTGCCTATAGGAGATCTTCTGTATCTCAAGGTATGCCAGGTAGATCTAAAGCCAGTAAAATACTTTTTTTCCGTATGTGCAAATTTACCAACTGCCGGCTTTGAAGCTAAGTCCTCCAACTACTTGCTTTGCAGATATAAGCAACACTCTCACCAACGCATATCCTAAGCTCACATTTGTAGTGTTTCCCTAAAAACCCTGTAAGTATGATTATCCCCATTTTAGAGACAAGGAAGCTGAGGCCTAGAAAGGTTAAGTGATTCAGAGCCAGGATTCAAATCCACCATTTAAAGTCTGATCTTTCTAATAGACCAGGCTGTCTCTCAAATCAACAAATATCTCATTAAGCACCTACTATGTGCCAGGTACTAAGCAAAACACAAGAGATACAAAATAGAAATAAATGCATAGTAGTTGTTTTGGGGGGAAGGAGGGAGGCACCAAGGGCTGGGGGTCCAAAAAGAGCCTCCTTACAGAAGGTGGTTTGAGGTAGAGATGGGGAAAAGAATGTATTCCAGGAATGGCAACCATCCACAGTAAAGGTCCTGAGAGAACTGAGGATTACGCACAAGAAACAGCATGAAGCCCATTTGGCTGGACCAGAGTGTGTGGAGGGAATGGTGTGAAATCAGGCTGGAAAGGCAGCAAGGACCCAGGTGGAGAAGAGTTTAAAATGCCAGGGGAGTTTAATTTGAGCCTAGAGGTAACAGGGGGCCACTGGAGTTTACTGAATGGGGAAGAGCCTGGGTAGGCCTGGCAGCTATGTGGAAGATAAGTGTTATGGGCAGAAACATGAGGCAAAGAAAGAGACTGAAAGGATCCTGTGGGCATCTAGGTGAGAGGGGACGGGGCCCTAACACAGGCCAGTGCCTACGCAGAGAGGGAAAAGGAGAGGAGGCAGGAAAGACGAACTCTGACAACTGACTGGATCCACGGGCTGCGTGTGAGTCAAGTCAAGGATGACATGGAGGCTGTAAGCCAGGGAGTGGCTGGAAGGTTGGTGCTGCCTCCAACGGAAATGACAAATTCAAAAGAGGGGGTGCCTTTGGGGGGAAACTGGCGAGTTAGGTCTGTTTGGGACATTGTGAGTTTGAGAAGCCTTTGGGACGTATGGTTCAAAATGTCAAAGAGGCAGTTGGTGACATGGGATGGGAGCTCTAAAATAGAACACTACTGATAAAGAGGGCTGACGATGAAACCAATGGCCAACGTCCTGCTCACCCATATCCCTGCCAGCCAGAAATGGCTAACTTGGCAAACATATGCCTGGCAAGATGGAAACCACGTCAGAGTGAAGAGCGATGTCTCCGAACAGCCCATTAACACCACTGGAAAGAAAAGTCAAGTATGGGGCTGGCTGATAAATAAAGCATCCGAGGTAGACAGCTAGGCACTCCCCGCTCCAGGCCAAAACAATCAGCAAGACCTACATCCTGTCCAGTGCCGGGAATGGCAAATGCCCATGCTTGGTAAACACTGTGGGCCCCACACCTTGTCATTCCTACTATTCTAATGATTCTCACAAATATAGAATTATAATTCATAAGTGACCCAATACAGTCTCCCTACAATTAAAGAGAAACTAATAATATTTAGAATTGCCCATTCATAATCTCTTCAAAATGAAAAAAAAAAATCAAGAGGGAAACTACCTTGCCCTCCCTGTAAACATCTTTCGTCTGTCTGAAACAACAGTAGGTTTGATGAATTTCAGCTGATTCAGTACAGCCTGTAGTGCCAGGATGCTCTAATGTTGACAACAGCTTATATGAATCAGCTTCTCCTGACTCCTAAGATGAACCTACAGATTTCTCAACACCTAATCTAAAAACCTAAAGCTCATAGACAAGTTCTCCTTAGGGTAGGTCTTTGGCATCTATCCCATTTAAAAATTCTCTCCTGATGCCTGAGTTCCAAGGTTTTTCTGGTAAGTATCTCCCCAAAGTCTTAAAGGATCAGGGCAACCATTACTTTTAAAAAATATATATTTAAATGTAAAGTGAAAGTTACAAGCGATAAGATGTTCTGGCATTGCAATTCATAAGCCAGTTTGATAAAATTAGCAGAAAGCAAGTCCCGCGTAGGCATCCCAGGAAAAACCAGAGTCAAGATGGAGATGGCCTGCTTCCTACCTTCTTCCTCCCCTCAAAATAGCGTCTACATGGGTTAAGACCTTCACAAACAAAAAGGCCTCCTCTGTATTTCAAGGATGTGTGATTTTTGTCAGGGTAGGTACTTTTCCCACTGATGCAGAATGAAACCCTTCTATGCCTTAGAAGACGGTCTTCTGTTGCCCAACAAACCCATCCCCCTTATGTGGCCAAGGTGGTGACCAGCCTTCCTGAATTGAGCTAGGCTGCCCCTCAGACATATTATAGGTCATTGCTAAGTCAGTATTCATACTATATGAAGTAATCGAATAATATTTCCTTCTCTCCACTCCATACAGTTCATAAATTAAGCACTTTGGGAGGTTTTACCTTTAAGTTGCTTTACATTAAAAATCATTACATCAGAGAGACAGCTGTGAATAAGTCATTATAGGTGCCCTTCAAGGAGTCATATTTGAGTTGAGAGGACCACATACCACCTTTCCAGTGAAAGGCAGCTCAGCAAATACTGGCTGGTTCTACTTTCCTTCCTAAGGTCCTTCATCAGAATCCCCATAGTTCTCAAAATTTTCCCATGGGCACTAGTGATCCTATGACCCTGTGTCTAGTACATGGCTGTTGTTTTTAACTTAATGAAAATACTTCAAAATTGCCTCATTTCCTAAAACCTGAATCCAGCTGCTCTTAAACTGAGAGGAGAGCTTACTTGCCAATTTTCAGGTAAAAGCCCCATTTTCAAGTAGACTAAATTCTGAACTTTCAGGGCAGCTAGGTGGCACAGTGGATAGAGCAGCCGGCCTACAGTTGGGAAGACCTGAGTTCAAATGTGACCTCAGATACTTCCTAGCTATGTGACCCTGGGCAAGTCACTTCAGCCTGTTTGCCTCAGTTTCCTCATCTGTAGAACGAGCCGGAGAAGGAAATGGCAAACCAGTCCAGTATCTTTGCCAACCAAAGCCCAAATGGGGGCATGAACAGTTGGACACAACTTTTTTTTGTTCAACAGTCTGAATTCGGGCCTTCAACTCACTCTCCCTAAAGCAATTCCCTTAATGAACACTACTACAGAATCATTAGAAAGACTCTTAATAACTCAGTATCTAACACTTTTAGGTCTACAGAGAAGAGTTTAGACTACAGGGGTGTGGGCCCTGAGGCCTGGAGTCAAGAAGACCTAAATTCAAATCCTTCCTTGATACTTATGGCTGTGTGACCTTGGGCAAATCACTTAACCTCCATTTGCCTCCGTGTTTTCATCTACAAAATGGGGACAGTAACAGCACCCATCTACCCGGGTTGCTGTGAGGATCAAATGAGATAATATTTGGAAAGTACTTAGCACAGTACTGACACATAGTAGGCACTATATAAATGTAAGCTAGTAGTGGTGGTGGTGGTAGTAATAGTAGTAGTAGTAGCAGCAGCAGCAACTATTTCCTGAAATAATCCCGTACCTAAATCTTCCCAATGGTGTAGAAGCCCCTCCAGGCTTCTGTACTGGCTATCCACCAAAAAAAAAAAAAATCATTTTTAAAAACACCTACTATGTGCCAGGCCTAGTCCTAGTTTCTGAAGACACAAAGATGCATTCTGGAAATGAAACTGCTCCTGGCCTCAAGAAGCTTAAATTCTGCACATATGCAGATGCAAAATATGTATAAAGTAAATAAGAAGTCATTGCAGAGAGGAGGAAGTAGCAGCTGATCAGGAAAGACTTCATGGAAGAGGCAGTCCTTGAGCTGGGCTCTGAAGGAGCCCAAGGATTCTTACAAGTGGAGGCGAGAAGGCAGGGTGAGGTGGGAAGGACAGCCAGGCAAAGGAAAAAAGTAAGAGGTGGGATGGAGTGTGAGAGGCCAGTGTGGGAGCAGACTAGCTAGCAGTTACATAGAGATTTAATGCAAGTACCATGCTCTAAGGCAGGCTAGAAAAGACAGAAGTCAGTATTGGAGCCTAAAGGTTAGCATAAGCTACTGAAGCTTCTGGGCCAGAAGATCACAGTCTGGTATAAGCTGTTGGAAGATCCCTTAGGCACATGGGTGGAGGATGAATTTGAGAGGAAAGAGACCAAGGTAAAGAGCCCACTAGGTGACTGCCATAGTAGTCCAGGGCTTGAATTGGGGTGGCTGTGGTATTACACGTGGAGAGAAGGGGCCAGGTGTGAGAGATGTTGTAGAGACAGAACAATACTTGGAAACTCATTAGACATGTAGGGTGGGGGAGAATTAAGCACTGAGGACAACTTTAAGGTTGCGAACCCGGGTGACAGGAAAGATGGTGGTTAACTTCAACAGAAATAGCACAGTTAGAAGAAGGAAAGATAATAAAGTTCTCTTTTGGATACACTGAGTCAGAGTTGCCTATGAAACACCCAAATGGAAATGTCCCGTAGGCAGGTGGTAATTCAGGACTATAATGAAGAGGTCACAGGCAGGAGAGGCATTTGCCTAGAGATGATCACTGAACTCACAGGAACTGGTGGGATCACAAAAATAATACAGAGAAAAGAAGGGGCTATTACCTAACGTCATCAATGGTGCACCCCCTAAAATTACAGGGCCTACAAGTCATAGTTAGAGAGTCGATCTTAGTAACTTTAAAAAAAATTAATCTGGGGAGGTAGGATTCTGCTTCAGCCAACCACTACCATATAATTCATTTCACCAAGAAACATTAAGCAGACATGGACAAGTGAATGAGGAGGGGGCAATCTGACATTGTACAATTCAGCTTCTAGCATCTTGTAGCTTAAAAAGATCAATGGCATTTTCAGAGACACTAGAATTGGGTTTTTCCTTAATCCTAGGACCAAAAGCTCCCACAGATGCTTTTTCCCCAGAATTAAGATGCAGGTCCGAGACAAACAAACAAACAAAAAGTCCCAAGGATGCCTGTTGCACAAGATCTGTACTACTCCTATGAAAATCCCAGTAAGAGTTCGTTTGTGGGTTTGAGTGGGGATGGATGGAGAAAGGGGATATTAGTAGAGGAAAGGCTGGGAGAGAAGACATTTTAGCTTTTAAGCTCTAAACTCCTGAGTCACATTTCAATCTCCTTTGCCATAATTGTTTTAAACACTGCCTCCACCGAAAGATGCCTTTAAAAGTTGCATTAGCTTCCAGATTCCTTGTTTAAAACCCCTCTTTCTGCCGGGTGCCTTGGGATAAAAGCTGTGTTTGACTCACTGGCCTGGCCAGCTGTCAAATTCCCACACTTGCCTAAGCTGCAGTGGGAGCTTCTCCCTTTGCCAGTTGGAGACACAGGCCCCACTGGCAGAGCAGGGGTTAATGGAAGCTGACCGCAGCACAGTTGTTAAGGTAATCAATACTACTGAGATACTAAAGCAGCATAAGCCACATTATTGATTGCCAAGCAGATGATAAAACTGTTTATTATGATAATTGCAGGGTCCCTGCAAGATGCTCCCAGCGCTTCCTAAAGCTGTTTACAAAACTAATAAAGATTTGCCAGTCCAAGATCTTCTATTTGAACCCCCTGCCCCCTTCCCCACGCCCAAACATCACAGCTGTACCCTCTTTTGCCATGTGATGGCTTTAGGAATCTCATTTGAGATCATCACCTTGGGAGGTGATATATTTTATGAAACCTTCTTCCTGGACCCACTAAGGGACCATCCTTCAACACCCAGCTCCCAAGCCCACTTCATAAGGAAGGAAGTAAAGCAGACAACTCAGCTTTCACATTTCCTACTGAGAATGCACCATAGAATAACTACAGTGTTTTATTACTGGAAGCTCTTCTCAAGGCTACTTGCTCCAACTGACATCCATTTGTTCCAATGCATTCAAGAAACCACATCACCTTGGTTTCTAATTAAAACTTCTCTTGAGAACTTGGTCCTGTGGACCTGAGGGACGTACACTCAAAAAAAGAAAGATCTGTGGCCATGCCCTGATTCTCCAAGGTTGTTCTGCCAAGCTATCTCCCTAGGATCTCCGCTGCTGGGGAATGCTTGAGAACAGAGGAAGCGTGCCTAAAGTCCTGGCTTTTTTTTTTTTAACCAAGTATTGGTATAAACCAAGTTGCCAAACTCATGACCAAAATCTAGATTTACAACAGCATCAACACAGTATTCCAAGGAGTTCAAAGGGGGATGGTAGAAGAGAGGCACCAATGGGAAAGAATCCTGGATCTGAAGGCAAGGAGCCCTCACTGAAACCCCAGCTTTGCCTCTTCCTACCCAGGTGACCTCAGACAAGACACAAGCTTTCTTGGCTAGCCCTAATTTCCTCACCTTCACAGTGAAAAGGTTGGCCTAGGTCTCTGACTGCTGTCCAATTATGAACCTCTGATACTAGCACAGGAAAACTCCATAACTGCCAGTGGTAGGAGAAATGGTTTTTCATAAGAATGGAGAATGAATAACCTAAAGCTCTTCTTTACAAAGGGTAAGGACAAGCCAGAAGTAAAAAGTCAAGTGGGAAGAGAACTAGTCACTGAGGCAGGGCCATGTCCCACTCTCCAAAGCCCTCCCTCTCTTTGGTGATATTTCACACCGAAAGGACAGAAAGAGGGAAAAACAAAGGAGCACACAAACATCCTATGCTTCAGCCCCTCAGATCCCAAACCTCGCTTTCAGCTTTACACAACAGACCTACAAATTAGCCAGGCAGACAAGATGCATGTCTGTGTGTTCGCATGCACAGTTCAATTTCTTGGGCCAGTAGAGACATGAGGTTCTTTTTGCAGACAACTGGTTTTGCTCCTCCTTCTCCTCCCAATCACAGAGAAATCAAGAGACTAGAGCCAGTTTTACATAGAGATCAACCTGGCTGCCAAAGACCTTGCTATGAACTCACAAATGCCAGAGCATGGCTGGAGGGGATGCACCCAGGGATTAGTTTTAACTCAGTTACCTGTTCTTATAAGAGTTCCTTGGCAACCAAAAATGGCCCTAGTAAATCAGATGCTTCTCTATTTCTGTAATTTTTTTAAGTAAAGAAGTCTAAAAAATAAAGTGGAAAAAAGACCACAAACTTTAAACTCCTAAAAAAAAAAAAAAGAAAGGCTAAAATTTCCTATTTTAATAGACTTGTCCTAGAGTTCATGATATAATCAGGTTAATATTATATGGAAAGAATAACTCCTGTCCCTTTAACTTCCCATTACACACCATACACGCCTTGTCCTCTTAACCAGGTGTCTCTGTATCATGTCTATACTGAAAAATATACCACAGTCACATGTGATGATCCATACTCAGAGATCTACCCTAATGGCCAGATGAACACTGTCCAAGTCCTAAGAACCATTTGGGAATGGTCAGTCAGGCCATTAGCTCTGATTTGTGTTCAATGGAACAAACCCCTACCTACTGGGAAATCATTTCTCTACCTTCCAGAGTCTAGCAAGCTCTCCCAATAGGAACGTTCTGAGCATCTTCCAAAAAGTTCACTGCTTTGCTTAGTTTCTGAGTCGTAGGTAACTTCACATTTGCATTTTTGTATAGATCTTTTAAAAAAAAAGTAGTGGTATTTTGCTTAATTATAAATTACCCTAAATGATCCTCAGCGCTTGGTTTGGGGCCATCTGGTCATTCTATCTGCAAGCGATTGGGTGTAACCTACATTAGAGACAATCATCTTCCTAGGTTACCAGACGCTTCAAAATAATAAATATTTTCCCACAAAATTTACCGTCAAAATTGAACATAAAGTTACAAATCTGAGCTTGTCCTTTTTTTCACTTTAAAGCTTCATTGACATGAACGTCTGTTTTCCAGTTCTGACCAAATTGGCTCAATGCAGAGGCAGAAGGGAAAACAAGCAAGACAAACGACGAGGAGGCCAAGCTCCACTGGGAGTAGACTCCAAGGAGCTAACAGAACAGGGAAAGAGACTGGAGTTAGGAATGTTTAAATAAAGAATACAGATAGAGTAATCTTCTGAAATATTTTAGCCTTTTAGTGCTTCCAGAGGGGGAAAAAAATTACCTCGTAGGAAGGAACAAGACATAAGGACCATGCCAGTACCAAGTCAGCAGCAACTAAAGGCATGAGCAGTTTGAACCATTCAACTCTGAGTAATCCTAATTTTACTTCCCACAAATTTTTAGGTCAGTGATGGTAGCTGGAGGGAGCAACACGTGCAAAAATTTAATCAGAGGATTAAGATTATATCCTTTCCTCTTCACAGAGGACTCGTAGAATCCCTTATTCAAAACTCCATTCAAGCAGCATCTTCACACCCCGTGCCCAAAACCTGTTGTTCAGTCGTGTCTAACTCTTCATGAACCCATCTGGGGTTTTCTTGGCAAAGATACTAGAGTGGTTGGCCATTTTCTTCTCTGGCTCATTTTACAGATGAGGAAACTGAGGCAGATAGGGTTAAGTGACAGGGTCACACAGCTAGTGTCTGAAGTCACATCTGAACTCAGGGAGATGCATCTTCTTGACTCCAGGCCCAGCACTTTATCCCCTGTGCCAACTAGCAACCCCCAGAATTTACCTTCTATTTATTTTGTATTTGCTAATTTATGTGCATATTTCCCCAGGTAGAATATAAACTCCCTGAGGGCAGAGACTTTCATTTTTGTCTCTATATTCTATATTCCCACTGACTAGATCCCGGACACATCAAAGCCTTAGCCTCAGTTCTAGAAAGACATTCTGCCGGGCAGAATTTGTAGTCCAGAGGTTCGAGCCTCACTCTGCAACTAACTAGGGGTGTAATTTTGACTTATCTGAGCTTTAATCTGTTCCTTTGTGAAAAGAGAAGGTTGGACTTAACCTGGGGCCTGTATCTTTATTTTAAAATATGTTGATAATTCTATTTCAACACAACTGGTTTCCTTTGTAATCCTAAGCGTCTGAAAGCATCATTTTGAGAAGGGGTAACACCGGCTTCAGCAGACTTCCCAAGGGGTCCATGACACAAAGGTGATGAAGCCTGCTCTAAGCTCCCTTCTGCTTTGACGTTCTAGGATACAGGAATCAACAATCATGAATTTTTGCCAGCTTCAGACAAGCTGAGCATAGACATTTTAACAAGAGGTAGCTCAGAAATCAGCACTGGAACTTTATGCTTCTAACCCCCTTACTGACAACTTAGGAAAGGATATTTAAAGTGTGCTTTTAAAAGGGGAAGAATCCGGAGGAAAACCTTCTGCCACTTCTTGGATATTTCAAAGAGTAATCTGTTCCAAACACGGTGCTCCCTGCACGCTAGCAAACTGCTTCTTCTTCTGTCCCTTCCTTAAGCTAGCCAATATCCTGGACCCTTCCGGGCTCAGCATTCCCTCTGTTCGGGGAGCTAGTTGCGCTTGGTTAAAGAGCATACCAAGAGTTCTAGAACAGCCACCGCCCACCCTCACCCCAAAGTCCGCGTCTCCAATAACAAGCACTTCATGGACCTTTCATCACGCCTCTTCTTCTTTCCCCTTAATCTATGAAGTCCAGATTTTGCTCTTGAGGGAAAGATTTTACAATTGTTAGAGACCTTCCTCAAACAGAAAGTTCAAGTCTCTGCAGAGCTAATGATGAGATAATGGATAACACCGGCATTCAGCACTTTGTCCTCGGGCAACCAGCCCCTGGGACCCAGACATCTTTTTCCGCCTGATCCTCATTGATGCCTCAATGCGGTACATAGTCCTAAGCGTGCAGGGCTTGGACTCGAGGGAGAAATGAGTTCGGGTTCCAGCTCGGCCACTTAGCAGTCATGGGCGAGTCTTGACTTCTATGGGCCTCAGTTTCTCATCTGTAAAACGGGAATAATACTTATAAATAAGCCAGTGAGGTAGGCAGTGCAAAGACCCAATGAAACACTGAATGGCGCTTTACATAAATGTCAAAGGTTATTGCTTTTCCTGTAGAAACAGGAAAGAGTGAGTGAATGAATGCCGGCGTTAGAGTCTGAAGCCCTCAGTTCAAATCCCAAATCCTACTACTTACTGTTTGAGAGGTTTTCCCAAGATCCACTTCCTCATCTGTAAAATGAGGGGGTTAGAAAGAAAGGATTTCTAAGATCTTTTCTAGCTCTAACTCGTATGATCCTACAGAAATACAACTCTCCCCCACCTCCCCCCATGACTGTCTCCACCTAGAGACTGTCTAGAGACAGACTAGAACTAAGGCTTCCAAACAGGCCAATGAAGATACCTGGTTGAGGTATTAATTTGATAAGGAGAAAGGATTGCTGGGGAGGATGTCAAGGAATGGCTCATTCTGGATTCTTTTATAGATATAGAAAGGCAGACATACACACTTGTGTGTATATGATATAGATGAAGATACACGCACATATACAAACATCTCAATGTGTATATATGTATGTATATATACATACACACATATACATATATACACATACATATACACAGCTATATAAAATTCCACTGGAGACAATGACTAGCTGTATGAACCTGAGCAAGTCACTTAACCTCTACCTGCCTCAGCTTCATCGGTTAAATAGGAATAATCTCCCTATTATCTCCCAGGATTGTTGTGGGGATAAAAACAAAGCACTTTGCAAATCTTAAAACCTGATGTAAATGTAGCCATTTAGAAAGCTAGCTGGATACACATATATGTGGGTGTGGGTATATATATTCTGAAGTTAACCCATTCCACCCCCTCTACTGCCAGGAGAGGTTAGTGTTACCCCCAGCGGACCCCACAAACTTTCCCCGCTTAGGGCCTTTTTCCTTCTGTGGATAGCTGTCCAAAGCGTGCTGTTTCGAGGGAGGACCTCAAGCTGACCTCTTCGGACAAGCTCCAAGTTCTCAACATATACTGATTTAAAGCCAGGCAGGGCAGTTAGCAGAGAAGGAGTAATTGCCTCTTCCAAGGACTCTGGACTTCACCTGCACAAACTCTCCCAGGGGGCTGCTGGGGTCCCAAACCCACAAAGGCATCTGTCTGCACCCAAGTTTGCCTACCAAAGGAAGAACTCAACCTTTCTGAGGGATGCCAGCACTTTTCGAGGTTAAAGTAGGATGAAGGGAAAAGAGACAGAGTTACAGAAAAGGAATGAATGAGTCATTGCCAGCTGCCTAGAAGACATCCCCACCTAGCAGGCCCATGGCACCTCAAACCCAGCCTGAAGGATGTGGGGCTTATCTTACCTCTTCTGATGTCACTATTTCTGTATCTCCCCTTCTAAAAACTCACCTGCTGCTCTCTCTCCTAGCCAGTTATCAAGTTGTTGTACAACTTCCGTATATTCTCAATCTCTTCTTAATCCCTAATCTCTCCATATTACCACCATTGGCCTGACACCCTCCCCTCCCCAGATTCTCAAGGAACACTATTTGAGAATTTCCCCCCACAAATCCCCTGTAGTACCCCCACTGCCCCAATGCCTTCCCTTGCTGCCTTTATTCTTTCCTCCCTCCAATTCATCTTTCACATGGATGCTAGCTCAGTCTTTCTGATGCACAGGACTAAATTGTCTGTTTTAAGCACTGCAATTCTTAACATGTCACATTAGCGTGAGCTAATTTTTATTATTATTAATCTGGCCACAGTCTTGAAGGTGGGAGTGAATTTGGACACCACCTGGTCCAATCTCATCTTTATTTCTTTACAAATAAAGAAATTGGGCCCTACAGAGGTTCAAGCAATTTGCCAAAGGTTACGCCGGTACAATGTGGCAGGTCATGAGCTGCAGTCTGCCCGAAGTCCAAGTCTAACATTCTTCCTCCTAGACCACATCACCTGCTTTGTCACTTCTCCACTCGAAATCTGTCAATGGCTCCCTACTGCCCAAGTCAGATAGATATTCCAAGCCCTCCGCAACATGGTACCTCTGCATCTCCTACTCCTTCCCCACAGTATTCTATCTATAGCTAAACTAAATGACTCACAACCCTCCTTACACAATCTTCTTCCCATATCTTTGCATTTGCTTGACCTGGTTATTATGGCTGAAGTTTGACCAACTGCTACATTCTTACTCATTTTTAGGATTGACTGAATGACCAGGGGAAGTTTAGCCTAGAGAAGGGCATACCCAGAAAGGATAAGATAGATTTCTTCAAATATGTGAAGGGCCATCCTATGGAAGAGGAACTAAAGCAACGGATAGGAGGAGGAAAATGTTCTGAACAATTGGAGCTAGGGGTGGCTTTGGGAGGTGGTGGGCTCCCCCCTCATTCCGAATCTTCAAGTGGAGTCTGGATGGCCACGTGATCCCCCGTGATGATGCAAACATGTCTGAGGTGGGATTTGAATCCTCATCTGTTCTAATTTGAGGTCCAACATTCATTCCATTATATCATTAAATCACTCCCATAGAGAGAGCTCATGTCAAACATACTCTTTGTAGACCCCTCATCCTTCCAAAGGTAAATAAAGATGTAGAAAATGTACTACTTTTGACACCTTTTTCAAGAATCTAAAAATTAGTCCAGTAAGTCACAGCATCAACTAGCTGAGATCACAATTTTAAGCAGTGAATACTATATCCTAATACTATAACCATATGTGGTTAATGAAATATTTATTTCCTCCTTCATGGTCTAATTCAGGTACCACCTTCTTTATGAAGCTTTCCCTAATCCTCCTAAAAGCTGCCTTAAACATAGCAGGTGCTTAATAAACACTTGTAAACAATTCAAAATAATTATCTTTTCTATTGGAAAACAATCTCTTATAAACCATTTCAAAATAGGCATCAGACCGCTGAATTAAATATTTTCTGCCAAATACCATAATTTCTACTCACTCTCCTTTTTGTGACTCTTCTGGTCAGCCATTCCTTGTCATTTAACTATCCTCTCCACTATCCTTCTCAGAACCTCCTTGGGATGAGTTTTCTTGGTAAGAGAGCCAGAAGAGAAGAGGGCCATGGAGGGAGGGGTAAACAATGTGTCTTTCCCATCCCAGAAGACATCTGAGGTTTTGCTTTTCAAATCAAGCACGGAATGTCACAGAACTAGAAGAAACCTCAGAGATGACCTATTCCAGCCCCATCCCCACCCGCCTCACCTTCTACCACCCCTCATTTTACAAACCAGGGCCCCAAGAGAGCAGATGATTTGCCCAAGGTCATGAAGAGAGTCAATGGGAGCCAAAGGACTTGAGCCAAGACTTTCTGGTTCTCTGTCTAGTACTCATCCCACTCTGGCCTCTGCTTCCCCCTCAGATCTCCAAATTCTCCTGGTTCCTCATCATGCCCCCGCCCGCCCCCTCCCCGAGAGATGCCTTCACTAAAGCTACTTTTTGTCCCTGACTCCTGGGTCTCTTTCCTCGGAGAATTCACTAAGTTCAGAATACATCAGTAGATAGACGTGGGAATTCAGAAAACATTAGTCTACTTTGGATTACGCTTTACACTTCTACTCAAAATGAATTTCTGCCTCCTCGGAGGTCTCTAATCCTCCCGGGCATTCCAGCTACCTACAACTTCCAAGTTGATTAGAGTCACAAACACCCAGGTATCATTGGCAAACTGTGCCAATTCACCATCCACTTCCTTCTCTAAACAATTAATACATTTAATAACTCTGACCCCAAGACAGAATCCGAAGGCACCTTCTATTAACCTCTCCCCACCAGCAGCAGCAGCAGCAGCAGCAGGCCTATGCTAGGATTCTTCAGCCTCCTATCACTTAATTGTTTTTTTAATCCACAACAAGGACTCAGCTCCACCCTGTGGTTTTATTCCCTCTTAATCTTTTATGAGGGACCTTATCAAAAGCTTTTAGAAAACACAAGTAAATGGTGCCCACTAGGTCATCTTTATTATTTTAGAAACTTTTTTCCCCAAAGAAATTACCTATATTAATATTTTAATGAGTTTTTAAAAGACCATTCTCTTATGTATGCTGGTGACTCAAACTACATCGAAGGGACCACGCCACCTCATCCTTAGAAGAGTCTTATTCACTTTCCCTAGGAGAAAGGTCAGAGTCTGCTCCAATAATTCCTGGGACTTCCAGTGGCTCTCAACATGACTGGTTGATCCTGCTCAAACTTCCATATAACGGTGCCAATTATGCTTTCCCAACTCCAGTGCCCCCCACCCATTTTTAAAACATCACCCTGACTCCCAGCCCTCCCATCACTCCACTGAAGCTGCTACAGGTGTGGAATCCACCATGGGAATGTAGAACATGATCTCCTTGAGAACAGGGGCTGCCTTACTTTGCTATTTCTATGCCCAGCGCTCTGTACATAGTACGTGCTTAACAATTCCTTCATTTCTTCATTCTTTCATTCACTTAACCCCACATGCACATGCACCCTGAGTACCGGCTGCCAAGTGGGCAGGCTTTTTTCAAGGTACCCATCAATGAGCAAAACAAATGCCTCAAGGACATCCCATCTGATTGCTGGCTTTCTCATCTTCGCATGGGTAGGTGGGAGAGGGAATCTGCCAACCTCACCAGCTGTCCCCTACCTGCAGGGAGTGTGGGCCAGCACGTTGACATTTGGCCACCATCTCTTTCCCCTGGTAACACCTGTTTCCTTGCTGTTATTATTTTTAATTAGCACTTTGCAGCAGACTCAGCCCTGAGCTCTGGGGCAGGTTTTCTTCTTGATGGAACAATTAAAGATACACAAAAGGGGGGTTTCTGGTCCTTCAAAATGATTTTCTTGGCAGGTTTAAAGATAAATCATCTGGTTAAATGGATATTCCTTGAAGAGATACCTTTGGGCAAGGTTCAAACATTTCAGCGCTATTCTGGAATTCCTTTCTGATGTGATCTATTCAGGCCAAGTAAGACAGATGGTCAATATAATCCAATGAGACTAACCTGAGAATTGTCCACCTTCGTTTCATGTGAGAAGCATTTATCAAGCACTCACTATGTGTCAGGAACTACAAATTATACCTCTTCAACCCCTACTGGTTCTACTTGATGCAATCACTCCAAACTGCCCCCCCATATCTGTGAGATTACCATTACTAAATCACATGGGGAAACTATGCAAATCATTTCTTAATATCATAGCAGTGACATCAACAAGTTCAAAAAAAAAGTCAACAAAATGAAAGTAGACTCCCTGGGGTAATAATTTACCAGTACCAAGCCAAAAGAGCACGTCCATTAAAAGCCTTGCTAATTTGACCACAATGGCGCCTGGAAAAGGCAAGGTTATTCTCCATCCCAAGTCCCACCGCTCACATCTCAGGTATGAACCCCACTGAGAGACTGATGGAAACTGTAAGCCAGATCACTCCATTCCAGTAAGGTAACATTTCAGATTTTTAGACGGTGGGAGAGGGCAAGGAGGTGAGTAAACAGGAAACCCGTAAAGCAATTTACATCACTTGCAATTCAAAAGGAAGGAAGGCAAATGGCATCTATCTCTTTATTACATGCACACTGTTTTTCCTCCAAATCTACTTCACTCTTAAACATGGGGTTACCATCTCCCTCCCGCCAAATTTGTCACCCAAATCTTCCTGAGTCTAGGGCAGTGGTGGGGAATCTGTGTCCTCGAGGCCACATGTGGCAGTCTAGGTCCTCAAGTGAGGCCCTTTCACTGTATCCAAAATTTGGCCACACTTGAAGACCTAGAAGACCACATGTGGTCTCGAGACTGAAGGTTCCCCACCCACCCACCCCGCTCCGATCTAGGGTTTTCCGAAAATACAAAAACCACCAAGGCGATCCATGGTCATTGTCCTCGACCTGTTTCTGCAGCATTTGACACTAATCATCCCAACCCACCTACTACCTTTCCTCTCTGGCTCCTCCTCCTACTGCCCTCTAAATGTAGATGTTCCCAAAGCTTCTGCCCTTGGATCTCTTCTCTCTATGGACTTTCTTCCTTTGTGATTTTATTCATTTCCATAATTTCAACTTTCAACTATAGTGGATTAGTTGATAAAAGTGCTGGATGTGGTTGCAATCGTCCTCCTTCTGATGCATATGACCTGTGAGGTGCTAGACAAGTTATTTATCATCTGCTTCTCTATCTACAAAAAGACATTCACTAACATCCACAAAAACATCCCTTCTACCTCTAAAACAATGATCCCTTACACAGACAACTCCCAAATCAATCAACCTCCTCAATCCCTAAAACTTTCCCAACCAGTTATCTTTTAGACAGGTCCACCTAGATTTTCAGCTCCTCCAAATCTACCTGTCCAAAACTGAACTCAACCTTCCTCCCAAAAAAGGACTCCTTTTCCATACTTTATTTCTTTTAAGAGAATTACTACATAGCTCCTCAAAGGGCAAGCCCTGAATCATTTAACCCCTCCCTCTCCTTCATCGCCAACAGTCAGTCTCCAAGCTCTACAGACCTCAATGAATATGGCTTCACTGCTAGGGGCAGCCCTTCGAGCAGTGTGAACTTCAGCCCATCCATGCCTTCTCATTCTGTGCAAAGCTGGCTTGTATCTTCCTGAGAAGGATGTGCTGGGGACCTTGTACTCATTCGCATGGCATCACACTGGGTACCAATGGAGCATAAACTCACTCCTTCTACCATAACCTCCTTTTCTGTTCATACAAGTCTTTGATGGCACCCTTTATGCTGTTTCTCCTACATAATTCTTCCCTGTTAATTTGTCACCTATTTCTATCCACTGTGTGTTTCTCCGTTGTCTTTAGAGTGACTGACCCACAATTCTAACTTTTAAGAGAATGTGTGTTCTCTGAAGCAGCCTTACGGCATCCCCTGAAGAGTACTAGTTGTTTTACAAAGAAATGCCAGGTTTTTAGAAGTACTGAGCAACCCTCCAAATGCAGCCCAGCTCACTCTCCAACTCTGCAATTCTGGGCCCAGTTTGCTTTCCATCTGCAATCTTTCCACGATCTATATACTGTAGGATTAGCTCTATAGACAGTTCATCCAACTGTATTCATAGCCTGGACAAAAAAGTAAAAAGGATCCTTTCACTTCCTTTTTCCTGTGTGGATAGTACAGCCAAATTCTTGAGTGATTATGGAGGTCATTTAGGAAGCTCTGCAATGTTCCAATGTCATCTGTAGAAGAGATCATCAAAAGTTCCCTATTTCACAGGGAATCTCTCTTCCATTTGCACCCTGCATGTCTACCAGGTCATTGGCAATTCCTTTGGCAAGCACACAGCTCCATGTTAAATGCCTCCCTGGGCATTAATAAAGGCGTCAAACGCAGTGTTCTGTTTGTCTTTCAAGGGATTTTGTATGGCTCTAACACATGCAAGGAAGATACTCTTTGGGAAGAGAGCCTTCATGGAGGCTGTTGGCTCCACTGGATCACAGTTTTGGTGTTTTTTGTTTTTTAATATTTAACAAGAAACAAGCACAGTGGGATCTTGCATTCTTTCCACTTTCCTGACTTCTGCAGTTGGTGTCACTCAAATGTGCCTCTTCATTTCCACCATTTTAAGTTGGTCGGCCATCTCACTTCTTGGACTACTGCTTCCTCCACTCCAACCCACTGCTTCAGATCAATCTTCCTAAAATCCAGCTCAGGTCAAATCACTCTCCTACTTAGAAATCCTCAGTGGTTTCCCCCTATCTAGCAAATAAGGCCCGCCAAGAATTCGAGACATGCCAAAATAATGGCCAACCTGCCTTCCAAAGAGATCAAGTATGGAAAGTGTTGTTCAAGCCCTAAAGCCCTACAGAGATGACAGCTTTTAGAGTCTCAACTCCCATTAGGCCTCCTACACATTCCTTTTGTGTAAACACGAGGTTGCTCAACTTCTATTCTTCAAACATGTTCTGTACTTTCTCCCATAACAATTTTTCTGTCTGGAATGCTCTGCCCATAGCTACCTACAGAAATTCTACCTCTTCTACAAGGCGATATTCAAATACCACCTCATCCCTGACCCAAGTGAACCACTGTCTCCTCCCAATGAACATGACACCACATCCTGAGAACCTCTTCCTGTTTTGGCCTTTTATGGTCATTAGCTGAATAAGCCACCCAAAAGTCTGCTAAGTCAAGAATCAACGCCTCATTCAAAAGAGCCCCTAAACTGATGCACTGAAGGAGGCGTTGATGGATACACCCACCACTGCTCAAAAGAGTCACTGGACCTTCCTCATCAACATGGCACATGAATATTTCCCAGCAGGCTTCACCACATCCTCAAATAACAGCATTTATATGGCACATAAAGCAGAGTGCTCTATGAACATTAGCTTATTATCATCCTCATTTTATAGATGAAGAAGTTAAAGCTGAAAGAGCTTTCCTCTTCTAGGGTCACACAGCTAGGAAGTGTCTGAAAGCAGTAGCTGAACCTGGGTCTTTCTAATTCCACGGCCAGTCTTCCATCCATGACACCACGGTTTAAGAGAAAGAGGAAGGGGTCAGGGAGGGCTCGGGGCAGAGGGGGAAAGCACCAGGCTACATTTAAGCTCTAGGTAAAAATGGTATAGACTTCCCCTTTGGTACAGCAGTGTTAAGATTTTTTTTTTAATTTTTCCCTGGACCACTGGGTGCCCCATCCATTAAGAGCGATTGAAGTACATGAATCCAAGGAATGCTCTCTCATCAAAACAGGATGACCACCAGGAAGAGTGATCATTTATCTTTGGCACAGACTGGCAACTAGGCGGCGCAGTGGAGAGGGCACTGGAGCTGGCAGTAGAAAGACATAAGTTTAAATCTGGCCCCTTAGACACTTACTATCTGAGTGATGCTGGACAAGTCACTTAAACTGTCAGTCTCAGTTTCCTCATATGTAAAATAGGGATAATAACAGCATCTCCCTCCCAAGGTTATTTTGAGGATCAAATGAAATAACATTTGTAAAAGGTTTTGCAAAACATAAAGCTCTACATAAATGCTAGTTGTCATCATTATTACTGCTGTCATAATTATCATCATTATTAACTACTTCTAAGCCTTCATGAGGCAGATAACTCAGATGGACAAGAAAGAGAGCATGAAGTAAACAGGGAAAAACCTTTTAAAGGTGTCTTGAAATCGGTATAAACTTTTTGTGCACATGAAGGCTCAGCCTTTCATGAAATGCAAACCACAGTAATAGTGTAAAGTGATAGTTGTTAATCTGGTAAATCTAGGCTGCCACATGCTAAAGAGATTTTCTGGCCATGGAGAGTTAAGTTTACCTTCCTGATAACAATCAGCCAGATACAGACTGGTTTGACCAGTACCCTGAGTGCAGGATCAGAGCAAAGAAAAAAGCAGGAAAAAAAAATGAAAGAATCTTAAGGTCAATCTGGTTTTGCTAACATTCTAGATAGCACTGAGGACGACTGGTATGATGACCCCTCTACAAACTGAGCTGGTAAAGCAAGCAAGGAGGCTGCACACTTCTTATTGCCAAATCAAGGTTCCTACCACACTGTGGGGTTCCTCTCAGGGGTGTCCCAACATCTGGATCTTTGCTCAGAAAGAGGAATAAAAGAAATCTACCCCAAACCCAATCTGGAATAGGGCAATTATGCCCTGATATCTCATATGCAATCATGGCACATGACTGTTCTTGCTCTGAAGGGTCAACTGTGGAACTGAAGCTGTTACTTTGGTTCACACTTCAGGGTGAGATAAAAAGCAGCCTTACTTACCATGACTGAAAGTTAAGATATAGTACTATGTACTGACTATAACTTTCTGAAGATTCAAAGGTTTGTTTGAGCAATCGCTTGGCTTCCCTCAAAGTCTCTCCAAGTTGAGCAATACAGTTATTTCCCCCCTTCGAGACTCCAGTGGTTGAGTAAGAGTTTTTTTCCTCAGGGCTTCCTCTAATGAGGTCTGTGGTCATTCACCTAATCTCACTGCAAGTACAACAAACATAAGGTAAAGAGACCGACTCCGATGAGCCACACAAGAAATAGACTTTGTGCCTTTATGGCAAGACTCCACACAGCAGAACTCCTTAGGAACCCGCAGGCCCACGCCCCCCCAACGCCATTGCTGTTCCTGTTAGACATTACAGCATCTTTCATTTCTTAGCATCTGAGAGAAGATAAAACAAAAATCACTGTGGTATAATCTAAATAAGGGAAAAAAAATCAAGATTGGCACCAAGAAAAACAAATACAGATCTTGGATGCGTGAGCTCATTTAAATCTCGCTTCATCTGGGGAGATGCTCTTCTGTATGCTTTTGCACTCTGATAGCCAAAAGCAATATGACTCTTACAATAAAGCGATTGTAAGCACCCTGAGGACAGGGACTATGTCATTTTTGCCTTTGCAACCATTCTGCCTAATTCATTGCCTGGTACACACGAAGTACTGAATAAATGCTTATTGGGTGAATGCCCAGTCGTAAGCAATTGCTTTCCTTACTTTCTTCGGTTTTAACTCTCACCAGGAACTTAAAACACTCTTCTAATTTGGCCTCACCGAGTGGAGAAGAAATGGATTATTCCAGAGACGTTATAAAACTCCCATCTTAGAAAAAGCTTCCCCTCTGACATTTGAAACTACCTAAGTCATTGCTGTGATCAATGGGTAATTCATTGACCTGGGAGTGACATTTATAGATTTTTAAAGGAATCATCTGTTCCATCAGGATTTCTCCTTAAGATGTGTGTCCTTTTATTCTGTCAGACTCTCCTGATTTCTTAAAATACTTAAAAATTCCTTTTCTTAAGGGATGACGTGTAGCTTGAAAATTCAAGAACCGGACAATGATGTCAATCGATGGTGTTGATATGTTTCCTCTGATGAGAGGCTATCTCAAACAAGACTGTAGATCGGGAGCGGGAAGGGACGTCATGCTTAATCATTACTGGCCTAGTAACTAATTAGAAGATGTCGCTTCACTCCCTGACACTCCCTTGCAAAGAGTATAAAATAAGATTTCGTCTCCAGGATCACTGTGAGGAGGGGGATGTAGAGGGTCTTCTGAGAGAACAAACACAAGAAAGTTTTTCCAAGTAGAAGTTTTTGTAGAGTGCCTGAGCAGAATGGAGAGAACGTGTGGGAGGAGCCAAGGGGATGCCTTTCTAGACTTGCATCCCCACAGCTTCTCATATGCGGCTAGCACATGGCCATCGCCCAAAGTTAGCTCCTCCCCATGGGGGCAAACTTGTTCTACAGCCTAGCAACCCCATGCTTCCTGACACGGACAAGCACGCCTGACTCTACGGCAATGCAGCGCTATGCGGTTCAGCATGCAGGAGAACATTCAGCATTAGATTCCCTTTAAAACTAACATTATACCTAATGCCAGGGGCAGCGGGGAGTCGAAAGCAAACCCACCAGACGTATAAATCAAAGCAGCGGCTTCTGAATTAGCCCATCTCCCTCATGCAGTATTTAAATATTTACTTCATTCTCTCTTCCCTACACTTATATTGTCTCTATCCAGGAGAGTATGAGAATTAGCCTAGAAAGCAGCGCTGGGAAGCGAAAGGATTTCACAGGCCAAATCAATCCAGATTCGACTCTTAACAGCGGTACCACCAGGGGGAAAGGGAAACATAGAAAACAGTTAATTCTTGGCTTGTTGTTTTGGCTTCAGGCAAGGGAAGGTGTACATACTGCTTTGGAGGGAGAGATTGGAACATGCTGAGGCTGGGCCCTGTTCCAAGAGCCCCAAGGGGGACAGTGCTGGCTCCTAAATCTGGAAACAGAGAAGGCTCTTCTCCAACAGGTAGAAGATTCGCCTAACTAAATGACTTGGACAAGGAGAGAAGAAAAAAAGAGAAGGGGGGGAAGTTTCTGTCAACACCACTCTTGGGATCCTTCCACTTACCCAGTGTCCTGCTGCCTGAACCCAAGGGAAAGGGGTTGGGGGAAGAGCAGAGGGGAGGGCATTGAGGAGAGCTAGAAGACTCTTCTGAAAGCTGATGGGTGTGAGGAATGAGTATTAATTAAAAAGTCATCCTGAAACAATGGTCTTTTCATATGTGGAGCCTGCTCTACACAAAGCGAGCTTGTTCTAGTGGGAGGGTTCAGTTTTAACTTCTTTTCTTCCCCCAACCATCTCCTAGTGTGGTGGCAACTTTCGGCATCTTGGCCTATTGAGGGCCATAACCACTAGTGAGCCAGGGGATCCTCCTGGCATATCTGTTTTACTTTTGAAGGAATGGGATTCAGAGATGAGGACACAAAGTCAGGAAGCTAAGGAGCCCCCAAGTGCTCCTCTCCATAGCTCCCCGACCCATGGCCGCAAGACACGGGACTGTTCATCAAACAGACATTTCCTTCTTAAAACTGCCCAGAGCAGCCATGCCCCAGCAGACAAGGCCAGCAGTCATGTGCCTATAAAGCCTACAAATAGATACTCTAACAAGGAACAGAAAAAGCTATTAAAACCTTACTGAGAGTCAAATCATACTGTACAAACCAGTTCCTTTTGACTTGGGACAATTGAGTCCAATACATCTTTACTACACGGCTACTATGAGCAAAGCACTGTCCACTAGGCATTGGAAAATTATTTTTAAAAATAATCATAATAATGGCCCTTGCCTCCAAGGAGCTTATAATCAGAAGACATGCCCTGTACATACATACACAAGTCTGCCATAATCGAACAAGGGACAGCCAGGCTAGAGGACTACCAAAAATCCGAGGCTGGAGAAGAGGTGCCATCCCAGCTGGACTCACAAGGGACAAGCTACGGATAGAAACGAAGGGTGTCTGTTCCAAGTATCAGACACAACGGGAATGAAAAGGCCCAACTGTGGGAGAGGATGGGACAAGAATAAAGGACGGAAAAGTGTGGAGTTTGGCTGGAATGTAAAAGACATGAAGGGGAGCAAGCAACAGGCTATGGCTGGAGTGAGCAAGATCCAGACCGAAGAGGGCCTTGGTCAGGAATTAATGTTTTAGTGCAGAGGAAGGAAGGAAGGAAGGGAGGAAAGGAGGGAGGGAGGGAGGAAGTAAGGAAGGAAGGAAGGGAAGGAGGGAGGGAGAGAGGAAGGAAGGGAAGGAGGGAGGGAGGAAAGAAGGGAGGAAGGGAGGGAGGAAGGAAGGAAGGAAGGAAAGAAGGAAGGAAGGAAGGAAAGAAGGAAGGAAGGAAGGAAGGAAGGAAGGAAGGAAGGAAACAAGCATTTATTAAGCACCTACTATGTTCCAGGTTCTGTGCTTGGCAGATCTTATCTGATTTGATCCTCACAACAACCCTGCTATTATTATCCTCATTTTACAGCCAGGAAACTGAGGCAGGCATATGCTAAGTGATTCACCCGGGGTCACACAGCTAATAAGCATTATTAGCACTCTATCCACAGCACAGTCTAGCACCACTAACTGTGCTAAGATCGGTATGCTGGCAAGCTTATTTAGGTAGCAGTGCAGGACAGGTTGGAGAGGGTTCAGAACAAGCCAAGGTACCCAGTTAGGAGTCTATTCTAGTGGTCTACTCTGGAAGAGATAAGCGGCCTGACTCCAGATGGAGAGGGCAGAGCAGAGCAAGGGACGGGGCAGAATCTAATTCTGCCAAGGCCACAGATGACTGGAAAGCCCCCAGTGGCAATAATGACGATCGTGAAGTCGATGGGCTCAGTTTTGTACTTGTCCCTTTGAGGCACTAATGGGTCATCCTGGTAGAGGCATCCATGAACAGAGAATGAAAATACCAGAGAGAGGCTGAGGGGAGAGACAGAAATGGTGGAAACATAAATAAGAGTGATCCCTAAGGTCATGGTAATGAATTAGATCACCAAAGGAGATGGCCTGGAATTTGGGAAACACATTGGGTGAGTAAGAATCCAGCAGATGGGACAAAGAAAGAATGATTAGAGAGTTAGGAGGAAAGACAAGAAAGTCCAACCCTTCCATTTCACAGATGAGAACACTGAAACCTGGAGAGGTTAAATGATTTGTTCAAGGTCAAACGGATACTCAGTAGCAGAATCTGGAGAGAATATAAGTGTCCCTGTAAAGTTTCGCTCAGGCACCTCCTCCTGGAGGGAGCCTTTTTTGATTCCACAGCTGTCCTCATGCCCTACTTCCTGAAATAATTTGGAACTACTTTATATGTACTATGCATTTATTAATCTAAACTTCTACTGTATCTTGCTAGTAAAATGGAAGTTCTTTGGAGGCTGGGATTATTTCATTTTGGTCTTTTTTCCCCCTGGTGCCCAGCATAGTATCTGACACACAGCAGGCATTTAATGGAACATTTGTAGAACTGAATATTCAGACTCCTCCTTGTGGCAGTTAGTGACAGCAGAGGGGAGCTCAATCTATCAGCCTTCCACTTGGGCACTCCAAGGGTTAAGGAGTTGCTACAGCCCACTTCCTAGCTCTTTCCTCCCTTGTCCTAGAACCTGCTAACAGTCAGAGGTAATGATGGTGGTGATGAGCCAGAGGTAATTTTTACAATTGCAACTTCGTCACTGACTGGGCTTTATTATTGCAGTTCAGCATTATTTAAAAACATATTTGCTTTGAAATCCAATGACACTCTATAGACCATCTACAAATTTCCACGAAGGGAGCTAAATTCTGCAGAGAGCATAGATATATCCACGAGCCCCATACATCACTGATTAAAACTGCCATTACTTTTTTTTCAAACATACATACCTTCAGCACTTACAGTAAATATCATAAATAATTAAAACTAAGTGACCTAAGTACGTTTTGTGAAGTATTGCCCTTGTTTTTTTTTTTAAACTGGGTTCTCAATAACTTGCAAGATTCGATAATCTACAAAAGATTTCCAGAAATGGGCACAAATAGTGGCATTCAATTGTGTGATTACCTTCCCTAAAATTTCTGATATTAAGGACTCTATGAAAGATAAACACATTCCCAGAAGAACAAGAGGAGCCTCTTGTCAGGAACAAACACTCCTTTTACCAACAAATTTATTGCTCTTGGAGCAAACATGGTCCCATGGTCAGGGGGCCCTCGCCATGTTGGACAAAATCATTACTGAAAAGTTGTGTCTATAAAGTAAAAAGTTCTATGTGCCATAATTTCCTATTGATTGTCACTAGAAAATTGACTTTTTAAGGGGAAAACGTGGCTCCCTTACACACACAAATACAGTGCTGGAAAGAGAAGAGAGACTGAGACAGACTGGTGGGTCATAATAATAGTGAGGGGTCTCTGCAGGAACTGCAAGTTAACCACAAATGGGCTTTTAAAAAGGCAACATCAAATGGGTTTCCACCAGGCTACAAGTTAAAACTCTGAAAACTAATGTTCTAGGGTAGGGAAGAGAGTATATCAAAAAATACAACTGCCAAGAGTTATAACTTCCCCATTTCCTTTCTTTCCCGGACAGAAGGGAGTCTTTTTTGGGAGGGGCTCTTTTGTAAGAGCACAAGACTTAACTCCCAAGGTGCACTTCAACCTCCAAACAGTGCTCCTTGCCCCAGAGCATTCACTGTCAATTCTTTTACCTCATGTATCTTCCTCCCCTGGTATTTTATGAAGTACAATTAAAATTCCATATAAATCACGTCTTCAGTCTGCATATAACTAACCTGTCCCTTTCTTTTTGAGATCTACAATGGGAAATGCCACAGAAAGTGGATGTATAATGTGAAAAGAAACCTAAGCTTCTTATCCAGCAGATTATACATAGCAGACATAGCAAATCGGAACAGAAGAAGACTGTTTGGATTATTGTAGGGATAAGGAAACTGAGGACCAGCCCAGTAAGGGGCTTGCCCCATGTCAAACAGCCAGTGAGTAGCAAGAGTTAGGACCAGAACCAGGCCTCTTAACTCCTAGGCTGGGACTCACTCTAACTCAGTAGGTGCCATGCCGCAGCATAGAACTGAAAATGCCGCCTATGCAGGGAATCATAGGGATGTTATTAATGACATGTTATTTAATGCCTGATCCATAAAAGAGCACATTGATCAGGTAGAGTATACTGTCCTGAATCGAGGTGGAAATACCAAATGACAAATGAGATAATGTATGTAAAGCACTCTGCAAACTATATAAATGTCAGCTATTATTACTCTGAAAAGTCTAACATTTCATACAAAATATCTATAGGTATCATCATCAATTCTGTTATACAGAGCAAGCCCCAAAATTTACAGTGACCAGTCTATTTTTTACTTCCAGAAACTGACTGGCACCAAGCTTGCACGGCACGGTTCAGGAGAAAGAGCTCTTGAGGACCTTGGGTTTGAATCCAGGCTCTACCACTTAGTCTATATGTGTCCTCAAGGGAATCATTTCAACTCTCTGGATGTCAGTTTCCTTACGGTTGGACTAAGGCCCTTTCCAGCTCTAAATTTATGATGCAAAGATTAAACTCAGGTGTCACCAGACAAGAAGATTCACTTGGTTTTTACAGTTACAAATATGATATAAATTGGCATTCCAGAGGTATTCTTTTAAACTACTAATTTTTTAAAAGCTTTTTTTTCAAAATATTCTATTAAATTCTTTTAATCCCTACAGATTAGGGATTGTTAGCCTTTTTAATATGCGTCATGAATGTCTCTGAAAGTCTGGTGAAGCCTATGGCGCCCTTATTAGAATAATGTTTGTTACCCACATTCCAAATCAAAGGAAATGTTAAGTATTTGTTAGAGGTTAGTGAAAATAAAAATGAAATTTTACCCCCAAAATTAATAAAACTGCCCTAAAATCTAACCACGGACTCCTTGCAGGCCCATGGAACCCAGGCTAAGAGCCCCTACCAAAGAGATTCCCTGATGGAAACAACTGATACACTGATGGTCAGTATCATTTACCATCACAATGCTATACCTCACATCTAAACTTTGCTTTTGTTGTTCTATTTTTACATATACAGCAATACATTTTAACACAACATATATTTCTCAAGCACCTTGAGAAAATGTATTCCCATTCCCTAGCTGATACATGGTCAAGGAGTATGAACTGACATTTCTCAAAGGAAGAAATCGAAGCTATTAACATATATGGGAAAATGCTCCAAATTACGAATAATTAGAGAAATCCAAATTAAAACAATTTTGAGGTTCTACTTCATGCTCAAAGGATTATCAAAAATGACCCTCCCAAAAAAAGACAAATGTTGGAGGAGCTATGGATAAACAGGTACCCTGATACGCTATTGATGGCCCTGTGAAGTGACCCAGCGATTTTGGAAAGCAATCTGGAACTAACCCAAAAAGTCATGTAAACTGTACACTCTTCAACTCTTTCATCCAACTACTAGACCTATAGCCCAAAGAGATCCAAGAAAGAGGAAAAGAACACATAAGTACAAAAATATTTACAGCAGCTCTTTTTGTAGTGACAAAAAAACTGTAAATAAAGAGGGTGTCCATCAATTGCGGAGAAGCTAAACAATTAAGGATGCATAGATGTCATGGAACACTATCATGGCGTAAAAAGTTATTTCAGGGCCAGTTTCAGTGAAATCTGGGAAGACTTAAATAGACTGATGCAGAATGAAGTATGCAAAACCAGGAGAACAACTTCCACCATATTATTAATATTGTAGAAACAATGCTCAATTCAGTGATCAACCGTGATGAAGAATGTTACCTGCCTTCTGACAGAAAGGTAAGAGACTGAACATGCAGAATGAGCCACCCATTTTTGGACATGGCCCATTAGGGAATTTAAATGCCTGAAAAATGGAAAAAAATTAATTTAAAAATTATGGTACATACAAAAGTAACAGAATATTATTGCAACATAAAAAGAAGACAAAAGGGATGGCTTCAGAGAAACCTGGGAAGGGCTGTATGAACCGTTGCAGAGTGAAGTGAATAGAACTCGAAGAATAATTGATATAATAATTACATTGTAGAAGACAAACAAGTAGGAAAGACTTAGGAACCCTCACCAATGAAATGACAAACCACAATTCCTGAGGAACAGTTTTAAAACACAGCCACCTCAAGGGGAGGAATGAAACAAAAATATGCTTGCTGCACAGGACTAACCGGGGATTTGCTTTTGATTCTGCATATCTGACAAAAGGGTTTTATTTTTTATTCTTCAATTAAAGGGAGAGTATGACAGAGAGCTAGCCTCAAAGCCAGGAAGGCCTGGGTTCTAGTCCCATCTCTGACATGGCTGGCAGTGTTAGCCTCGGCAAACCTCTGACCTTTGAGAGTCCTCCAGGCAACTCTCTAAAACCTGAAGTGGTAGAGAAAGTGCCATCTTGGATGGTAGCGGGAGTTTCCCTATGGAGGAGATTCTCTACACCAGGGGTAGGGAACCTGAAGCCTCAAGGCCACATGTGGCTGGCCCTCTAGGTCCAAATTGGAATTTGTTCTGTGAAGTTTGGATTCAGTCAAAGGGCTGCACTTGAGGACCTAGAGGACCACATATGGCCTCGAGTCTGCAGGTTCCCCACCCTTACTCTACACCAATGAATTCACCGCTCTGGTCCCCATGTCCAAGTCCTCTAAATCCAGATTTTAAAAATTAAAGTCCCTTCACCTCCAAAACCAATTCTTAAGATTAATAGAAAGACAGGATGCTTCCCTCATAGGTATGGTAGAACACCAAAATACTTTGTACTTTCCAGGGGCTTGGCAGTTTCATCATTTTGACTAGGTACATCGTTGCCACAATTATGTATATCGTTCTCTTCTCCATGTTCCTTGAAGGGAGAGGCAGAAGAGACTGTCAGGACCTGACGGAAGGCAAATTCTGACCCAGTACAGCGAACCAGTACCAAGAAGGCCAAACTTATGAAAAATAACCCCTGCAAGATGTCCTAGCTGGACAAGACTGAACCAAGCTCAAGAATCACGTTTTTCCAGGATTCACTGAATTTCTGAAATTTGCAGAAACACTATTTACAAAAAACAAAAGAAAAGAAAAAAGGAAACAAGAAAGAAAAAGAAAGGAAGAAAAAAAGAAGAGAAAAGAAGAGAGGAAAGGGAAGGGGAAGGGGAAGGGAGGGAGGGAGGGAGGGAGGAAGGAAGGGAAAGAAAGAAAGAAAGGAAAGAAAGAAAGAGAGAGAGAAAGAATATGACCTGTTCCCCCTCATTTATTTGCACACTAGATAATGGGAAATACTCAAAGTGAGGAAGCAAGCAGTTTAGCTGCATTAATCCCTTTTTGTTGGAGGCAGCAATTAACGGTATATTCCACATTTAAGATGCATTAAATCCAAAAGGCAGCATTATCAGAGAAGGGAGAAGATCTCCAGGGCAGAACCTTCCCTGCTGACCCCTCTGATCCATGTCACCCCGTCCCAACCTCCCAGTTGCCAGCAGGGCAGACTTCTGGCCTATGATCTTCAAGAGATGAAGCATCTCACCTACATCTGCCTCTCTCCCAGGCCACTCACCTCAAGGAGCACTTCCTACCAATCCAGGTCAGATCCCAATCACTTCTGGGCAGCAGCTTCCATACTACTATGCACTCATGTGTTTTCAGTGCCTAGAAGTCATTTGCATACATCTTACACCAGAAGGTGTGGAAGAGTTTTTTGAAACGTGAGAGGAAGAAAACCTGTACAGAGAAAACACTTCCGGGGACGAATCCTCACCAAATACTTCAAGGATCCAAGACTTAAGCACAGATCACGGCCATCTTCCCTCAGCCTCCCAAGCCTTTAGGAAAGGCATAGTCATGTAGTTACAGGAGAGGCGTCATCTGGTACACAACCCAAGCAGAATTTAATTCTCCTACCTTAAAGATGAGGAGCCATAAGGCAGCTTTGTTGGTACTCCTCCAGTGTTTTTCACAAAATCTAATCAATACTTCACCTGACTCTAGAAGCAGTCAGGTCAAACAATTTTCCCCAGGGACTAGAAGCAGCCAGGTGGGGCAGTGGACAGAGTGCAGGGCCTGGAGTTAGGAAGCCTTACCTTCCTGAGTTCAAATCCAGACACAGGGACTAGAAGCAAACTGTTGACCTCCCTACCGATTCAAGGATTACCTTTCCATCCTCAGTACTGAAACGTCACCACTCATATCGCCCATGTCATCAACTGTAAAGGAGAATTAAGGCCAAAAGTAATGTACCATTACCATTGACAACAAAAGAAAAAGCTTAAGATGGAAATATAAGAAAAGCATGAGCCAAGAGGCAAGTTCCAGAGCTGAAAGGGCCGAGCTAGTCCGGCCTCTTCTCATTTCAGAGATGTGGGAGTAAGCTGAGGTCCCCAAGACTGCGGAGCAACCTGCTTAGGCAGTAAGAGCTGGGCCTCTAAACCCATGCTGCACCATGTAGTGCTGAGGACAGGCAGCACCAGTTCTGTGCATTACAGATGCTGTCGCTTTGGAAGAAGAATAGAGAAGACAAAGAGAAGGCAGGGAGACTTACTTAAGAGGCCAAAAAGATAGTCCAGGAGAGAGCTAAGAGGGCCTGAACTAGGCTGGAGATAACATCGGTCAGTAACAATTAAATTGTTCAACAGCAAAGGTCTAAGTTTTTACTAACCTGGTGTGGCTCCTGAAACAATGGAGCACCTCTGAAGGTCACAAAATCAGCCCCTGCCCAAGCGGAGCGATACTTTGAGTGTTAAAAGTATTTCCTCAATCTAATCGATTTTCACATAAAAAGGCATTTTTGGTGAACTTTCGTAATGGGATAACATGGGAAGGATGACAACTTGGTGGGGGATGGCGCAGGCTGGCCTAGATAACCTCTGAGGTCCCTGACAACTCAGATGTTCAGTGAATCCTGAGCCTCCCTGGCTCAGGCTAAGAACTTTGTTTTGACTCAAACTGACTCAACTGACTCTTCATGACCCTATTCGGGGTTGTCTTGGCAAAGATACTGGAGCGGTTTGCCATTTCCTTCTCCAGCTCACTTTACAGGTGAAGAAACTGAGGCAAACAGGTTAAGTGACTTGGCCAGGGTCACACAGCTAATTAAACGTTTGAGTCTGGATTTGAACTCAAGAAGATGAGTCTTCCCGACTCCAGGCCCAGCATAATATGCACTATGGTGCCCCCAGCTGCCCACTGTACCAGGCTAATACCACTGTCCAGGCTACAGTAAGCTTGTTAATGATTTAACCGAAAGCGGGTCCCTACTCACCTCCCCATTTAACTGTCTCATTTACAGGAGGGCAGTGCAACCTGGATAAGTGCTGTTCTCAATTACTGGGAGACCTTGCCTTCTACCGTGGAGCCAGGTCCGCATCATCAATTCTTCATCTAAATTTATGTACATAAAAGAAAAGAAAAATCTCAGATTCCTTTATGTCTTTTATTGTCTTCATTCCCCTAGCACCCAGCCCAGTGCCTTGCACACAAAAGTTGCCTAATAAATGCTTGCTGGATTGAGTTAGAGCTTGCTTTTTTTCAGATCCTTTAGCAGAAGACATTATACAGACAAGCCCCAACTTAGCAATGGGTTATGACCTATGAGATGATGATGATGACAGCTAACATTTCTATAGCACCTACTACTCTGTGCCAGACAGTATGCTAAGAACTTTACAAATATTATCTCATTTGATCCCCAAGACAATCTTGGGAAGTAAGTGCCATTAGCATCTCCATTTTACAGATGAGGAAACTGAGGCAAAAAGAGGTTAAATGACTTGCCCAGGGAAACATGGCTAGTGAGTATCTGAGGTAAAATTTGAACTCAGGTCTTTCTGCCTCCAGTCCCTGGGTTCTATTCACTGGGCAAGATTCCAAGATCAACATATCTTCCTGTGACAGCCATATTTTAAATGATGGAAAGGTTCTCTGATCACCCCACCCAGGTCCATTTAACCCATCCTACTTGTGAGACTGGCATGGGAACTTAATTGCCATTTAAAAGTTTCCATTGGCAAAGGTATTCTGAATAATTAAAAACAAACACTGGCATCCTGAGTGTGCCTTCTACCCACTCAGCTTCAGTGCTCTCCTACAGCCCCTAGCCTTAAGAGAGAAGAGACCCATGTGCCATCATCAAGATGTCTCATTCCCACACCCACCATCTTCTTCCTCCACAGGAGCAAGATCCAACCATTCCTATGAGGAGTTGCCAGGAGCACATAGATAGACCTTAGATGACTTGCCAAGGGTCACACAGCTCGTGAAAGAGGTGGAATTTGAACTCAGGTCTTCCCAGCTTAAAGCCCGGCACTCTCGGTCCACGATGCCTTGCTGCCTCTTTTGTACACATACTGATAAGCTGCAATGTGCACTTAACATTAAATGACCCAAAAGACAACAAAAAGGGAGTTTCTATGAGGAAATATCCCTCTCTCCTACTAACAGATTCATTGGACTACGATACAAAAGTCCCCATGATGCTCCCCGCAAATTCTAACTCATTTATACCTCTCTGCCTCCCATTAAAATAGATAGAGCACTGGGCTTGGACTCAGGAAGACTCATCTTCCTAAATTCAAATCCTGGCCTCACATACTTCCTAGCTCTGTCACCTTAGCCAAGTCATTTAACCCTGTTTGCCTCAGTTTCTTCATCTGTAAAATGAGCTGGAGAAGGAAATGGCAAATTGCTCCAGTATCTTTGCGAAGAAAACCCAGGTGGGGTCACAAGGAGTTGGAAACAACTGAACAACGACAAAAAATATTTTATAAATCTTGTACAGAGCTTTGATTTCCCCTTTCCTACGGGTAGTTTCATCACTTTCACTTTAAAGAATTATTTCTGTCAAGCCTAAGTTTGTTGCTCCCCAAAACAACAAAATTCATGCATCTCCAAAATGTGACCCTAGGCTAATTTTGGCAAACCCCAATCAATATTTGAAGATCCGAACTCATTCTATTTCCAAGGGAACATCATTTGGAGAAAAGTCTGAAGGACCTGAGCCAGCTCTAATGAAGATGCAAAATCTGGCTCTTCAGCTCGGATTGGTTTATAAGCTACTTAACCTGAGACCTAGGTTTAGAATTCCCTTGTGCTCTAACTGGAGGAGAGTTAGTATGTAAAGTGAAACATAATTTTCCAGTTTCAAGAAAGAACTACCTAGACCCCCTAACAAGGCTTCACCTGAACAGAAACTGGGAGAAAACCTTCTGGACGCATTGAGACGAACGTCCGGCAAACATCATTCTTCCAGGAAGAACTGGAAAAGCAAGGGGCGGGCCAAAGGAAAAGAGCATCCAGGCACATCGCCTCCATTTTATCGAGGACGAAATACTAGACTCCAAGGCTTGAATTGGAGAACCCCTACCAACAGGAACGAAGCCAAAACCAAAGCCAGCTTTCTGCCCCAGCACTGGTGGGAAGGACTGCAACCGCCGTCCAGGTCAGCTCCCAGGCCTGGCAAACCCGAGCTGCTGCACCCGGGGTTGCTCCAAGACAAAGAGGCCAGGCAAGATCTGAAAGGCAGTGGCATCCTGCCCACCTTTGTGGTAGCCCCAGGCCATCAGTCTCTTCAATCTTTGCAGCACCTGAGAATGGGTAATCCAGGCTGCCAACCACATCAGAAGCTGGCTGCCCGCCTGCTCAAGTTTCCTAACACCTAGGGGGTGCTCAGCTTTCCAGGACTGGATTTCTTGTACAAATCCAATGGAGGTAAGGAAGATAAATGAGGGTGCTGCCCGAGAAGGACATCTCGCCTGCATCCGAAACATCAACGCAAAACCCACTGGACACCCCACGCCTATCCTGAGATGGTACAATTAAATCAGTCTTCTGATTTACATTTACATACATGCCAAGGTTCTCCATGTGTGATCCAGGGACTCCTCCCTTTCAAAGCATCTGAAAGTCAAGCTATTTTCACAATAATACAAAAGACATTTTCGTTTCTAATGTGGTCAGCATCTACAGATACAACCCACATAAAAGCACTTGGGAAGGAGGTCTTAAATGATTTTTAAGAGCGTGAAGGGATCCCGAGACCAATAGCTACCATGCTAAGGAATAACAGCAGGCTTTTACACGTCCCAATTCTCCTTGTACCAAAGCCTCCTTGAAAGATCAAGTCATGGAATCCTGCTACTTCCTGTCCTGCTCCACTGGATCCTCTAGCCCCTCCCCGCCCCCCATTCTCAGTTACATGAATCTTACACACTTTCCTTTTTTAACCTATTTTGTTGTATGTTCAAAGGACACGTTTGAGTCATTTTTCAATCATTTCCGACTCTTCATCAGCCCATTTCGGGTTTTCTGGGCAGAGACACTAGAGCTCTTTGCCATTTCCACCTCCAGCTCCACCACCTCATTACTGATGAGGAAACTGAGGCAAACAAGGTTAAATGACTTGTCCAGGTTCACACAGCTAGTAAGGGTCTGAAGCTGGATTTGAACTCGGGAAGATACTAGGTCCATTCTATCCACAGTGCCACCTAGCTGTCCTATATTCTCTAAAAAGTCCCATGGACATTGTCTGCAGCAGAGCTCTGATCCTTACTTCTGGAATAGTATTGCTTCCAGATGGACAAAAATATATCTTCACACATGAGAGTCAGAGAAAAAGTAGCTTTTGGGGAAAAAAAAGAATTCCTTTTTGCTCCATCTCATCTTCTGTTTCTAACTAATTTTCCTAGGCTGGTCACCGTCCAACTGTTGCTTCTGCCTGGTTTCCGCTAAGATGATTCAGTACCAAACTTGCTCCCCTTCATCCTTACCTCATGAGGAATTTACGGTTTCATCTTAAAGGTCTTAAACACAAGCAACACTAACAATTTTCCTCTCTTTTATGTGCATTTTTATTTCTGTTTACTCTGTGACCCACATATGAACTATGGACTTTCCTCTTGCCTGTCACAGGTGTGGGAGTACATCTTCAGAGTGGCAGCATGATTTATCGTGGAAAGAGCAGTCTGCCCAGAAGAAGACCTGGGTTCCAATCCTGCCTATGGAATACACTGGCTGTGTGACCCTGGCCAAAGGGCTTAACCTCTCAGCGCCCCAGGACAGTAGCCAGATCTACATTAGCAGAGGGAGATTACCCATCTGGGAGTCCCCTACACCAAGGAGATCAAAGAGCTAGCCTGAAAGAGGGGCAAGGGAGGAGAAATTACATTAAGTCAAGATTACTCTAATACTTTTCAAAGCTGACCTTGGTAACCTGATGCAAGATCTGGTCTTTCATGCTCCCTTTCCTTCACTTACTGCCAGACTCCAGTCCCCATGATCACCTTAAGTACCTTCCCTTTCTTCTCAGAGACACTATCTAGGTTTCAGGAGCTTCATTTCCATTTCTGTAAGAAGGATGGAAAGAAGAACGGAGGGAGAGAAGGAAAGAGGGAGGGAGGAAGAAAGGGAGGAAGGGAGGAGAGGAGAGGAGCGGAGAGGAGAGATTTAAATAAGCAATCACACTTTCCTGAGACTATACCGGTATATGGAGAAAACATTTTCTTAAGATTCAAGAATATCTTCTGCTATTTGCTTTCTCATTTCCCACGATATTTTCATCACAGAAAATCAAAATTGACCCTCCTCCCTTTAATAAATGTTAACTTGAGACTTGATTCTAAACACTAGATGAGTAGAACCAGAACGTTCCTCACCAGTAGCCATACTCCTTGAAATGTCCTTCCTTCTACAGGCCACCTAAAGACCATTTGAAGCTTGTTCTCAACGAGCCAACTGGAAAAGAACCCAAAGCTCGGTTTGCTAACGTGGAGGAGTCCTGGCTAAAAGTCTCTAGCTTCCTCCGGACTCTGGCCTGCCGAGTTTTCTAAGAATGTGCTCCTTCTAAGAACACAAGCCCTAACCCTTCTACAAATCTATTTCCTCAGGTGCATCAGTTCAAGAGTTCTTGTAGATCTGATTGGCTAATGTACTACCACAACACAGGGGAGGGAAAGAATCATGTTTCTCCTAATCCTGCCTCATGCAAGAGTTGGGCTGAAAAACTCTTGTGTGGCTTTACAAAACCATCTCAGCTAAGAGTCCCAGGTCTGTGAGGCGTCTGTTCCTGTTCAGGTCCCCAGCAGCCAATGAAGGATCCGATCTCCTCTCCCTTTCTCCATTAGACACTCGGGAAAGCTGCCTGAGGCACAATACCAAACCCCAGAGAGGACCAGAAGGGCAGCTCACATCCTTTATCCTCATCACCATGCATGTCTGCACACACGCACACACACACGCTCAGCTCCTTCCATACTGCCATCCATCCCTTCCCAACAAGATCTGTCCAAATACATACCCTTTGCTAGCAGCGTCTGCTGACCCAGGACTTCCCATCCTACATCCTTCTAGGCTCCTCCCACTCATGTTCCTGCACAGAGGGAACCATCCTCTACCTGTCTGAACCTGACTGCTGCTTGACTGTGTTCCCAAGTGTTTGCACTTACACCCTCAGATTAGCATTTTTCCCTATGTAGACCTTCTTGCAGAGGACATGAACCTTAAGAGCATGAGTCACCATTAGACTCAGGAAATAACCTCTCAATCTAAAGGCTGAGCCAATTCCTAGAGAGATTTCTGTCTTCTTCTTGCTCTCCTTACCTCTTAAAGGCCACTCAACACAAACCCCCTCCTCCCTTTAGCCTTTTTTTTTTTTAAGATTTCCTCTTCTGACCACCCACAGCTTCATGTTTGTTTTAGCCAGTTGCTAAGAAGAAAAATGAGGGAGATCTCTGACATCTCTGGCAGAGCACAAAGAATACCTTTTCTTTTTATACATTCTGACTCTGTCAGGGCCCTATCCTAGAACCTTTAGCCTCTGCACAGAGGAGCTAGCCTGTGCAAATTACTGAGTTACACTTAAAGCTACTTCAAGGATTGTCCCCAGCCTTCATCCTTGCTCAAAGGCAAAATCCTCCATTGCTAGCAGCATCCCATAAGGGTTCTTCCTATTCCTGGCCCACAGGTCACAAGTATCCCAGAGATGAAGGAAAACCAGACATTGCTCGTCACAAGGCCAACAATGGCAGCAAGGCTTACACTGAGTTCTAAAACTATGGCTTACCACCCGCCAGTTAGAGGTAAGCATGTGTAGGTACCAACATATTACACAATCTGCTTACTTTATACCTAATCCTCAAAGCCCCACCTGTTACCAAATGCATGATTGCAGAGAAAGTGCTCAGTGTGCAGTCACAGAACCCCAGGTCAAATTCCAGTGACCTTGGGTAAATCACTTAACCTCTGAAGCCCTCAGCTTCCTCATCTGTAAAATGAGGGGGCTGGAGGACTCAAGGACTCTGTGGTCCTATACAATCTTTATAAAGGGTTGACTTTGTCCATATAAACAAGTGGCGAAGCCAAATTCTCTATATCTTTGTAATATATTTTAAAATAAAAGGTCTTCCCCCTTGAGTTCCCAAAGTAAACTTCTCCCACAAGACAAAAAGGGAAAACAATAACAGCCTCACCACATGAAACAGCTGGCATTCTTGAATCTGAAGTATACAGTAATGGCACATGGAAGAAACACAATTTAAAAGCAAACAAATAAATGACACACTCTCCCCAAAAGTTGCCCCAACCAGATCCAGCATATTGACTTTGGCGATCCTGGTCAGCCATGTCAATGCCAATGAAGTTACTGACAATGAATTCAAATGGAATTTATGAGTCACATTATTAGATGTGAAGCTCAACTGAAAAATCCTAAAAACTGTCGAGCCTTATGGGCTCCTTGGCAATCCGCTCAAATACCTATCAGCACGCTGGGAAGGTTGTGACTACTTTGCGCAGCCCATTTCAAATCTAGGTAACCTGGAGACTAGCACTTGAGTAGCATTCACCACAACTCAGTAGATGAGACATTGACAACCTAGGGACGCTCCATGCAGTGGCCAAGCACAAGTTATAAGGAATTCTTTTGGCGGTGACAACTATGGAGTCCTCAGAATTAGAATGCATCATGGTTAATGTCCTCAAGAAATAAATGGTCCATTTAGGGGAGGAAAGCCATACCTACATAAAAGCATGGAACACAGGGAAACAGAGCAGCAATGTTTGGAGAAAAAGGGTGTCTTCTCCAACCTGCTCCGGACTGGCTTGGAGCATCTCCCAGCTACCTGGATTGTAAGCTACAGATGCTCACAAGAGCAGGAGGAGTGGGGAAGGAGAATGTTCTCCGTAGGAGGGACCTATCCCTTCCTAGCCAGTCCCACTTACGTCGATATGCAGTTGGTATAGGTAGGTTTGATATGTGGAGTCTTTCCTAGCTATTTATCAAATGAGTGCCTAACTCTGAGGGATAAACTGTGTGAAAATGGTAAAAATAAAAAATAAAATTTTAAAAAGCCTGATGAAAGAAGATAAGTAAACATCCACTAAGGAGGAAGTTTCATGGAAGAGGACCTTGGAGGACTGGCATGAAACACAAGCAAAGGCAGAAAATGAAGGGGACCAGGCCTCACTCCAGGTGTTCTGGAAAGCAAGTGTAGGATGGAGCACCTTGGATGTCAAGGGGTAGATGAGTGAGCTGTTGGGTGAGAGGATGGAAGCGTTATCTTAGGAGGATTAGTCTGCTGGTGGTACCGAGGAAAGAAGCCACAGAGTTCAAGAGACTGAGTAGGAGGCTATTTCATAATAAGGTTATAAAATAATCAAGACCTAGACGAGGGCGACGGCACGAAGAAATATCAGGAAGGCACGAATCCAAGAAACACTGTGAAGGAAGTGAGGGGAAAAGGAGACACCAAGGCAACTTCTCAAGTTTCACTTAAAACTAGATGCTAGGCAAAGCACCAAACATCAAGAGTGTAGGTGTGGACCTAGGAGACTTACTCTAAGGTCAAAATAGCCCCAGGGCATCCAGTAGAACTTCAGGTCTATTCCAAGTTCAGTGTTGAGGTTGGGTTGTCTATGGGTTGACCCTACCCAACCATGGAGGCTTGCCTTAGAGATCATCTCATGGTCCAACCTACAATTCCAGATGAACTATCCCTAACCCCACGCTAATCTGGACCTCTTCTCCAAAGGAATGGTTAGATGCCAATCGATCCTCTCCCCAGAGTATAGAAAAGCTACAAAGAATAACAGGATTCACATTAGTGTCGGACTTCCCTTACAAACAGTTAAAAGTTCCTATGGACGTGGAAAGATGGAGAACATGAGTCTAGTGTTTCTGCTGAAATACACTCCCCAAGCAATCTGGAATTTACATAAAACCAAAGACTTTCCTTTAAAATGCAACTCTTGTTTTACAACTGAAGAAACTAAGAGGTGAATGAAGGCCACAGAAACAGTTAGTTGTAGAGCTGAATCCAGAATGCAGGACTTCCAACTAAAAGTCTGGCGATCTTGGGTCTCTTAGCCTGTCTACACTATGAAGAAAGTTTCCACCCTATTTCGAGACATAAATCTAAAATGTCTAGAAAACAAGACACCAGTTAAAGCTACTCATCCAAAGATGTCAACCCAGTTACTGATCAAAGGAAGCAATGCAAGCCAATATATTTAGCACTACAATAAGGATAGAAAAATAAAAAAGTTGAGAAACTGTCTCCAGCTCTGCTTCAATCTGCTGTACAAATAGTTAACTTCTGTTTTCCCATCTATAAATTGGGAGGCACTGACGGGCAATTCCCCCAAAAGCAGTCAATCAAAACCTTCGGGTACTTTGATTTTTTTTTGGGGGGGGGGGAGGAAGAGAGGAAGAAGGGAAGAAAGGAAGGAAAGAAAGAAGCTCTATAAATAAAAGGCATTACTACAATTAAATATGTTGTTCTCCTGTTAAAAGTAAATACAGTAGATATCAGGCGCTTAAATGTATATTTGCTTTATATCTTGACTCTAGGTCAAGGTCACTGGGGAAAAGGTAAAGCCTTGAGAGCCACAGATGGGTTAGTCTGACCCCCACACAGTTTTACTTTTCTTAATATGAAGCAATTGAGGCCTGGCAGTAGGAAAAAAAAAAAAACAGGCTGGGGAGGTAGATGAACTAAGGATGAGCATGAATTAGGAGGGGATAATTTCATCAACAGGAAAGTGACTTTTAGAAGGATGACAGCAGATCTCTATCTGGCTACCAGACTACAGAATCACATTAGTTCTCATGCAAAAGACTTCGACCCATTCCCTTTCCCCCACCTTCCGCAGAGATCAGGAAGTCACTGGAAGTGACTGGGCTGGAGATCATGACATGATGTTCCCAACACAGGCCTCTTTTTTCCCCTTCCTTCCCTCTCCCATAGTAGAATACATATAAAATATACTGGAAAAAAAGTGTTGGACAGCGTCCCAAGGCACGGGAAGGCAGAGATAAAAACTAAATTGCCCGGGGAATTCAACGGGAATGGCGGCCTAGGGCAGAAAAACGCTCTCCAACCTTGGTGTGTTTAGGCGGACCACCGTTCTGTCCACGGGCGGGCCACACAGACAGTGTGGGCCCGTATGTGAGGAAGGATCCAAGGCTGAAAGTACAGGCACTTCCCTCAACTATCTGAAAACAGTTTAAAAGCCACTAGCCAGAGGAAGGAGAAAAGGAAGGTGCTGAGCAAAGCTGCCTGGCCTGGCCGGAAGCTCAGGAGTTGAACGTGCCCCCACAGGTGGGCATGTGAGGACACATCTCCCTGCTGGAGTTTTGTGAATGTATGAGTGTGCTTTCACCCCGGGAGTGACAGGAGGGGACTTGTCTGCTCTGCCCCTCCCTCTCTCTTTTCTTGCTCCATGGGCTTCCCTCTCCCTA
>CM053625.1:339313909-339354212 GCA_028646595.1 Phalanger gymnotis
GCTTTGCAGCTTTGTGGGGGGAAAGGAGTTAAAGAAGAAAAGAATGGCAAGGGGGGGGGAGTGGGGGATATTTCTCCTTGTGTCTTTCCAGCCAACACTCTATGATACACTTCCACTTCCATGAGAATCGGAAAATGGAAATAACTCCTGCTCTAACTTTCTAAAGAGGGTAAGGTTGAAGAGGGGGGGAGGGAGAAGAGAAGGAGGAGGAGGAGGAGGAGGGAGAGGGGGAGGGGCCGGGACAGGGGAGAAAACCTAGTGCATTAGGGGAACTGCCTGTCCTGCTTTGATCCCTTCAGTCGCTCTGAGAAACCAACTTTTCTCCTTGGGTTAATCAAAACCAAATTACTCAGGAATGTGGCAGGACAGGTCTGAGCTTCTAGGTCCTTTGTCTTTGAGAAACTGAAATGAAAAAAAAAAAAAGAAGAAGAGGGGGGTGGGGTGTGTGTCTAGGTAAAGCAAAGGGTCAAGAAAGGTAGCCTCAGCTAACTCCCCCCACCAAAAAACAAATACATCCATACATGCCATCCCAGAGACCAAAATATAACCTTTGAAAACTGACAGGTCTAAAGGCAGTGAAAGCCCATTTTATTCTTCCTGCCAGATAATGACAAGGCCAAGAGAAGTTACACTTTCACAAAAGGGGTGAAAAACAAAACTTCAATGTACAGAACAACCAAAAATTAAGACTGGTATTTTGCAAACTTTGCAAATGATGAGATAAAGGGTTCTCCTATACCCAGCATTTAGTCCTCTCTTTCTAATCTAAAATTTTAAGGCAGACCAAGTGCCTTAGTGTGGGACTTCGCCAAGTCAAAACTTGTGACTATATTTTTAAATACAAGATCATTCCTACAGCACTTTTCAGGTGGGAGAGACAGAGTTTAAATGGCTTTATGAAAAAAACATCACCATTAGAGGTTGACTGAATGTTTTTTTCAATTTGTAATCCTCCCTACAAGTTCCACTAAACTAGACCACTGATAGACTCCACTGTTCTAAAAAAAGGCTTAAGCTTTTATAACTCAAAATTGCCTTGCTTACTGAGCATGTCCAGTGTGATTCCAGGACCACAAAGCAGTTTCACTGCAACAGGCAGGGTCAGGCACTGGAAGATAGAAAGTGCCTTGAGGTCCGCTATCCAAGATACAAAGGGAATTAACATAAATACCTAAGTCTGAGAGTCATTCCCCAATGGATAAATCATCAAAGAATTCAAAAAGTTCTCTAAAAATGAGGGGCAACCATCATAGAAACAGTATTCCAAATGCAAATCAAAACTATTTCTATGGTTTCACATCATAGGCAACTAGAATGCAATGCTGGTAGAACTGTGAACTGGTTCAACCATCCTGGAGAATAATCTGAAATGTATGCTATGAAGAGACCTAAAACATCCATACCCTTTGACCTAGAGTTCCCACTGTGAGGCATATACCCCAAAGAGATCAAATACAGAGAGAAAAGTCCCATACACAACAAAATATCCATGGCAGCACTTTCTTGGGGGTAGCAAAAAACTGGAAAACAAAGCAGGTGTCTGCTAGTGGTGGCAGTACACGAAGTGAAATATCACTGCACTTTAAGGAACAAAAAATATAAAGAATTCAGAAAAACAAGGGAAGACTTCTATGAACTGATGTAGACCGAAGTAAGTAGAACCAGGAAAACAACATAATGTAAATGACAGCACCGTAAATGGAAAGAACAAAAAAAGAGACTGAGAACAGGGTAATTATAATGACAGAGTTCGGCCCCAGAAGAGAATTCAGAAAAAGCAATTTCCTCCTTTCTTGGAAGAAGAGGGGCTGAGGATGTTGAATGCTGCATGTGCTATCAGATGTGTTTGGTGCTGGTTGGTTTTACTGAACGATTCTTCTTTCTTCTAAAAACTTTCATTGTAAATGTCACAAAATTTTTTATCTGGAAAGAACCTTAGGGACAGACCATCCAGTTCCACTCCACCCCCTCATTTTACAGATGAGGAAACTTCAGGCCTGCAAAGTCATATGACTTGTCTAAGGTCACACAGGTATGAAGAATCAGAAAAAGATCTGAACTCCAGAGCCCCACTCTTTCTGCTGTGCCATATCACCTTCACAGGTGGGTAGGAGATGGAGGAATGTGTTCAGACATTAAGGGGATATAAAAACAAAAGAAATCAATAAAAATAAGATTGTTAAAATTCCCATTCGAACACTTATTAAGTGCCTGCTACATATGAAGCATTGAGAGAGGTTTCAGAAGGCCTCTGGAGAGCATCCAGTCCAAGCTCCTCATTTGCTTTCATGATCCTGGATGAGTCAGCTTGCTTCTTCATACGAGAAGTAGCAAAGACAGAATGCAGGCCCAGGCCTTCCTGCAGCAAACCCTGAGCTCTCCTTCTTCCTTCTCCCTGACCCTACACGTCCAGGGAGGTGTCAAGCCCTATCCCATATGGAGCAACCACCCTAATTCAGGCCTTCATCTCCTCTCACCTACACTATTTAAAAGGCTCCTTCACTGGCCTTCCTAGCTCCAGATCTTCCCCTTCCCCACAGTCCACGTCACCCCTCTACTAAAACATCTCAAATCTCAAGTGGCTCTCCCACGGATTACAGAATAACGTCTGCACCCCTGCCACTGACGTCTGGCCCCAGCAACCTGCACGGTCTGTCTCACCCCATTCAAACCTCATCTTCTCCTAGCCCCTTCCCATCCACTAAACTCCTGGAAAGCATGGTCTCTTCCCCATCCCTTGTTCTTGTGGGCCTTTCCTACCTCCACACCTTAGCTCATGCAGTATTTCCCTGGCCTGGAATGGCCCAATTCAAGTTCTCCTTTTTCTGCAAGGCCCAGCTTAGCTGCCATGAACTTGACCCTCAAAATTTAGTTAGCCTGAAATATTTTGTTTTAACCCGCAATTCCACCCTCCCCTACAGGGCCTGTGCTATAAAAAGATGGCAACAATAACACACACACACACACACACACACGTGCATGTGCGCACCACTACCTGTTTGCCATAATTTGTCATGGACCCTGGTCTATCTAGAAGGTTGCTTTAAATGTAACTTCTAACTAAAATATTTGACACCTTATCTGCAGACTGAGACATACATACACATACACACACACACACACACACACGTCACCGCGCTTAGATCTTGGACATTAGCATTCCTTTTAAACTTCTTAAAACAAGGTCATCCCAGCAGTCCCTTCCCCTCTTTCCGGTCACAGCTGTGGACTTTCACCCCCTTCTCCAACAAAAGGGACCTTGTATATAAAATTAACCTGAACTGTTGGTCTACTGCAAACTAGTGTGTGGTGAGGGAGGACAGAGAGCCCTTGGAATATTTACTCTCCCCCTTCCTGGACAGGCCCAAGTGTACAGAGAAGCTATCTCCCTCCCACACAAGAGACAGAGGGGTGGAAGCTGGAGCAGAGATTAGAAGCTGCTCAGGGCTGTCAGCCTCTGCTCCAGGACTGAAGCTGTGCATCCAGGGCCTTACCTTCCTGAAAATAAAAACAAAGACTTAAAAAAAGAAAAGGAAAGAAAGACAGAAAGAAAACTGTTCTCACAGTAACAGTGAGAAGAAGAAAAAAAAAGAGGTGGCTTTAGGGCAAGAGGAGGAGGAGCGAAGGAAGTGAGCACTTTTTAAGGGAGAAATAGATCATCTCATGTGAAAGCATTTAGTTGTGAGGCTGGGAATCCTAAATCCTGGGCTGAAATTCATACATACTGCACAGAACTATCTGTCTTAAAGAGAATACAAGGGCAATCTTCCTTCCCTGGGCCTCCTTTTCCTTCTCCTCCACCAAATCGACCAACACAAAATATCTACATAATCATCTTGCTAATGTTCTAACAAAAAAGGTTTCCATCATATTTTTTTTTGCTTCTGAGGGGAGTGAGGAAGAGGGAGGAGGGGAGGAGTATGAAAACCCACTCCTTTTACAGAAAGGGTCAGTGGGTAATACAGGAAAAATTTTTAAAATTCCCAATTCCTGGGTAGCACATCCTATGAAGGCTGTTCAAAAACTGAGCCTGCCACAACCACAGGAAGTGATGACAGCAATTGTTCCAGCTGAGTCATCCATGTAAGGTTTACCTTAGGTCACACTATGAAAAATCGCTCTTTGTAACAATCAGAAATCAAGAGGTGGTCTGGTGCAATTGGTCTGGACACCAGAAGAACTGGCTTTGTCTGACAAGTAAGTGCTGAGGCCCTGGCCCTGGGGGCTTAAACCATCCTCAAGAGAGCCAGCATGTTCTCTGCTCCCCAGCCCCCCTGCCGCGGGCACTCAATCACCACCCTCCCTCACTCTGGCGGTTCACACCACTGCCTACATCCCCCCTGCCCAGGTCCCCGTTGTGGCCATGCTGTTGGCTTGCTGCCATGATGGAAAACATCCCCCACACCAACATCTCCCAAGGATTAAGGACAAGAAACAGAGGCCTGGAGACGCGCTCGCGCGCACACGCACACACACACACACATATATATATACACAGAAAGAGAGACAGAGAGAGAGAGACAGACAGAGAGAGACAGAGAGACATGGACAGAGAGACAGACAGAGAGAGAGAGATCTCCAGTCACTTCAGCCAGGGATCAGTGGTCCTCTTCTCCACCTTCCTACTAGCTTTACTAATGACCTTCCCCATCTTCATTCAGATCAACTTAATCAACTGGTCCTCCCGTTGGTCATTAGCTAGTCACCTCCTACTCCTCAAAGCCCAAAAATTCAGAACCAGCTTCCAGAGCAAACTTTCCCCTGCTACTAGGAAATCATAATCTGCTGCTGCTGCTGCTACTACTACCACTACCACCACTACCACCACCACCACCACCATCACCACCACCACTACCACTACCACTCCCTTTACTCCTCCTCCAAGTTCCCCCCACCCCCACCCCATCCCAGATCTCCTCCTCTTCTATCTTGAACTCAGAGATGCTTGCCTTCTCCTCATGGAGTCTTAGTCCTGATCACCCTCTTCATCCTCACTGCAAGGCAAGATAAAGGTGAAGGAATCACTCCTTACTTCCCAAAGCCTTTCCAGATCCTCCCTCTCAGGCCATCACCCACCAACTGTCTTTCATTAGTGAGTTTATGCCAACCAGGTCCTTTTGGCTTTTGGCTCTCTCTTTGCTTTCTTAAGGACTTCGATAACCAGCTCATAGTCCTCCTCTCTGCCCAAATACCATTCCTTAAAGCTTAGGGACTTCCATAGTCGCTGATGTCCTTTTAAATACTTATTTAGCTCATCAACCTCCACTCCCATGACTTAGTCTCTTCCTCAGTCACAGAAAGGCATTCACACCTGTGACCTCACCATCATCCAACCTAAAACACCTCCATGACTTTGGGCTTGGAAACTTCCTTCTGTGATCCTCTTCTTCTGCCTCATGTTTACTTTTAGCCTTTATCCGAGCCTCCAGACCCCGCTCTGAGCCCATTTCCAGCCCACCAAAGTCTTGACCCTACAGCCGCCCAGCCCACCTCAACTACCAATAGTCTTCTACCCTTGTCCTTACCACTATCCAGGCCTTGACAATCCTCAATCCTATGTTCCAGCATTCTTTCCATTTGACCTTCTTTGTTACTACTCCCACGCTACTGAATGAAATCAGGAAAACACAGTGACTAGATCCTCTACAAATTCATGGTGTCTTATCTCAACTGGGCTCTCACTGCTGCACAGCAATCTTTTTAGACTTCTCTGTCCCATCTCTCCCATCCCCAAGGTGTTCCAGACCTACTCTGATAGAAAGCTGTCCAAATTCTGACTTTTCTGAGAAAAAGTCAACCATTGTGAATTCCTTCCCTTTCCCACCACCATCCCCAGCTCATGCACCCTCTACCTCATAATCTTCTTTGTGCTAGAATCCAGATCTCTTGAGTTTTTAATCATTTGCCCTTTGTCAACATCAATCTCTCTCAGAGAAATTCTTCCTTATTCGCTTTCTATAAACATCTCAGGTCTCCCTTAGCCTTTAAGAAAGCAACCACAACAACAAACAAGCTTTCCCAAGACTCTGCCATCTCCTCAGGCTGTCTTACAAGAATGCTCTCGCTTTCACTGACAAACTCCTAGAGTAACCTTCACCTGCTGCCTCTATGTCCTCCTCACCCACTCATTCCTCAGTTACTTTTGTGGGAGTCTGGCTCTTTACTCTCCACCCTACTGACACTGCCCTCTTAAAAGATTTTCACTTCTCCAGACTGCTAAGCTATTCAGGCCCAAGTGGTTAGACTCCAAACCTAATCACTCTTTTCACTGCACTATGCTACCTTCTTTGATTCTAATCAGCTCCTGAGGAGGTCAATTATGTCAGTATATATTACTCCCCAATCTAGGTATAGAGGCAGCGAGGTGGCACAGCGCATCAAGTGCCAGGCCTAGAGTCAGGAAGACTCACCTTCCTGAGTTCAAATCTGGCCTCAGATACTTCCTAGCTGTGTGACCCTGGGCAAGTCACTTAAGCCTGTTTGCTTCAGTTACCCCTGTGTAAAATGAGCTGGAGAAGGAAATGGTAAACCACTACAGTGTCTTTGCCAAGAAAACCCCAAACGGGGTTACAAAGAGTCAGACAGGACCGAACAATGAGTGAACCACAACAATCTATGTATCTCTCCCAAAATCTATCCTTGCCCTTCCATCTTGCTGCCCCTACAGCTCTGCCTGCAAGTCCCATCAGAATCTTAAAATTGCCATCTTCCCCCTAAATATGCCCCTCTTCCAAACCTACACGGTTTGGATTCTCCAAGTCACACAAGTTCCTAACCTCAGAAGTGGCCCAGATGCTACTTTCTCCTTCACTCCCCACATGGCCTATTCAGTCCTACCTTTAACATTGGGAGAGGGCAATTTGGCATTCAGAGTCAGAGTACCAGCTGTTAATTACACCTGGACGACCTACACTGACCACGTTATCTCATCCTCCAGTGCCTCAGTTTCCTCATCTGTAAAATGTTGGGGTTGGCCCAGATGACCTCTAAGGTTCCTTCCAGCTCTAAATCCATGATCCCAGGACTTCTCACCAGTTTCTTATCCACTCATGTAGCCACCTCTCTAATTCAGACCATCGTCACCCTCTTCCAGATCATTGTAGGCACCTGGACTCTCCATCTAGTCTCTCCTCTCTCCAACCTGCCCTCCACAAAAGGTGCTAAAATGATAGAAGCTACCAGTCCACACTGGTCACCATCCCACTTAAACTTTCTGTGACTCCATCAGGTGAGCTCCACAGTCTGGCTCCAGCCTGGTTCATTTTACATTATCCCCCTTCATAAGGTCTATGTTTTAATCCAACTGGCCAACTAGCTGTTTCCTGAACTTAACATTCTACATGCCTGTTAGCCACACTCCTTCCACATCTCTGTTTCCCAGAATCCTTCTCTATCTTCCTGGATCAGCTCAGGTGCCACCTCTTCTAAGAAGTCTTCCCTGACACCCCCAATTGTTAACTTCATGCTCACCCCCTTCTCAAATTACCCTTCTGTTTACACATATTTGTATAAATATGGCATTCCTCTCAGTTGAATATAAAGTCCTTGAGGACAGAGGGACTATTGGGGTTGGGGGGGTGGGGGTGTTGGCTTTTGTAACCAAGTGTCTAGCACAGTGCCTTGAACATAGTAGGTCCATAAAAAATGTGATGAATTGAAAATGGAAAGGATGCCTACTAAGTACAACTCTGGGGAAATCAGGTCATCACTCTTAATGCTTTAATCTGTGAAACGGCCACAATGTCATCTGTACTGCTTACTCACTACACCACTGAGAGAAAAGTCTTGTAAACCTCACAGCTCCATAAGAAAGTTCACCATGAAATGACTCCATTAACAACTAGACAGGATACAGTTTGCAAAGTATGCTTATGGATCAAATGCCTCCTATGCAGGCCATGTACAGTGCTTTACACTGACTTGCTCCCCATAATCCCATCAGGTCAGTAGCAGAAATATTTTTATCTCTCATGTTAGGGATGTAGGTCTTGTGCCGGTCTCTCGGGGAGAGGCCCCAAACCCTAATCTTCCATTTCCAGTCTGCTTTTGGAAACGGGGAGCAACAGGGGACGTCAGAGATCACCTAATCCAATCCTCATTTTTACAAAAGAAAAAAGGAAGGCCTGGAGATAGAGAAGTGACTCGGCAACGATCACAAATGTGATTAGTGGATCTGACCTAGGTGCCGAAAGCACTTTGTTCTATCAAGTGTCACTCTAAATAGGTGCATGCTTTGGGGCTTGGAAGCATGATGGTGGTGGTGGTGGTTTTTATCATGTAAAGATTGTGCTGTGAATGGCATTGATGAAGCCAGTTTACACGGATATTCTCAGAGTAACCACGAAGTCTTGCCATGACAGTCACTGGGTCACCAAGCACGTACTAAGCGCTCACTATGTGCCAGGCTTTGGCGGGATAGCCACATATCTAACTCTCACGGCTGCTGGGAGAATCGAATTAGAATGTATGGAAATTCTTCTTCCAAAGTCATTCTTCTTCCCGTCCAGTCTATGGTGCTTCTTGGCCCACTGGAAAGAACCCTGGGAATGTTCAGTGAAGCTACAGGGGCAGGAGGATAATAGGGGGAAAGGCGGGAGAAGAAGGCTTTGAAAACTTTTGCTTGGCCAGTACCTATCCCACTGTTTTCCACGTCTACTTTAAAAGTTGTGAGGAATGGAAAGGGGAAAACTCTGCTCTCTCCATCTTCCCTGGTGAATCGGTGGCCACGTTCTAGCGCAAAGTGCGTCTGTACAGCCATGTTTGAAAACTAAGGGAAAATGGAATTTAAAGTGACTGGCTGGGGGGGCCTCAAGGGCGGCTCAGGTGCAACATGAGTATGACCTGTCTGTCTGTAACCTGACTCCACTAATCAAGGGCTCAAATTGAAAAAGGCAAGGCTCCGAGTTGTTCTTTTTTTTTTTTTTTCATGCCCAACCCAGAGAGAAAGGCCTCGCTTGCTCACTCCCCCCTCCTGCTATATGCCCCAATACGGGCAAAGGCTAGAAGCCCCGGAGGGTGGAGAATCTGCCCCCATGATGGCGGAAGAACAGAGCAAAGGCATTAGGGGTACCGGCGGCCAGGGGAGAAGAGCCCCTTCTAAGACTGGCAAGGAAGCAAAGGCTGAAGGGGGGAGGCACATGATAATTAACTCAGAGAGTTGATAGTATTTGCATATAAATGCCGACACAAATCACTACAAACAAGCTAGGACAAGCCGGGCCTATTAGCATATACAAGGCAGCCTTCCGTGGCCCCTTTAGGTGGGTCAGGGAGAGAAGCTGCTCTCTTCGGAAAGCTGCCCACCGATGGCCTTTGGGGACTTGGCGGTGGGGGGGGGGGGTGGAGAAAGAAGAGGGGAGATGATGGGGTACAAGGAAATGGATCCGTTTCAAACCCTTTCCCCACCGAATAATGGCAGGATCTCCACAAGCTGGCTTTCTTCCCAGCTCACTGGGGAGAGTGGAACAACAGTTCAGATTTTCCTTTAAAGGTACAGGGCAGAAGGGGCGGCTGTGGAGGTGGGGAAGCCAGGGAGAAACCCCCAGCAGCCATCCGAAGGGAAGAAGAAGACAGAGTTAGTAGAGACCCACACTGATGCTGACAGACAACTTCGACAAGCCCGAGTGAGCAGTGTCAGGATCTATCAGGTGATAACTCAAACAGCAGACTCAGGCTGCGAATCAAAGGCATCGTCCCATGTTAGCCTTCCGGCTTCCCACTGGCTAGTCCCTCCCACATAGACACGTTTTGGGCCAAGCCCACAGGAGCTGCAGCACCAGGCTGGGAAGCACCCCTCCCACTAGCTAGTGTTTCTGCACTGTCTCTAGACTTTCCTCCACGATCCTGAGAGTTCTTTATTTTGTCCTGGCAAAGGATATTCTAACCCAGGAGTTCTTAATAAACTGGCGTCTACAAATTTCTTCCCCCAAGTTTCTATGGATAGATACCCTCCTTCCCCGCCCCCCACTATGCCCTACATGTAAGACAGTGAAATATTTTACATGCAAATGTAAGTCGTATGGCACCCCTCACATGTTTTGCAGATACTTATGTACAGTTAGTGAAACACATCACTTAAAAGGCACTTGACAGAATTCACTTGTCCCTGGGTGCCAAGTACTACCAGTTGAGAACCTCACAGAGACCAGGAGATGGAGTTTTAAAGCAGGTTTTATTTAAGCACTGACCTCTGGTTGATAATACAGTCAAAAACATACCCCAGCCCCTTAATAGTGAATGCATCTAAGTGTTGTCCTGCAGCCTTAATAATAATGCAGATGTTCTACAGAGTAACAGTCAGGCTGCTTCAAAGAAAGGAAAAACCACCCCAGTGTGCTAAGGGTACATTAAGAACCAAGGCCCTTAGCCAAAGAGCATTTTAGAAAGTGGATCCTGAGACAGTGGAAGGAAGAGAGGGTTGGATTTTTTTTTTAAGCCGTTAAGGAAAAATGTTTTTTAAAATGTTGCTGAAAGGGCAACATAGCTGTTCTTTGGAATGCTTGTACCAGACAAAGTATTAAGGAGAATGAGATTCAGGACAAGCCTCAGGCCTCCCAGAGGTACAGGAGGTGAGAAGGTACCTTGGAAGTCAGTCTAGGTCTAAGCAGGCACATCTGCTCAATGACTGTTTATGACTTTATACTAAAAGAAATGGAGAAAAGCTAAAAAAGACTTCCTTTTTTCAAAACAGCTTGAGTACACACACTCTCTAAATAGAGAGTAATGGAGAAGACCCAAAACCAAAGACTAAACCAGGCCTCTACCTTTTACTAAATAAGCCTGTCAATCTAGTCGTTCCCATCAACAGATTTAGGAGGGAAGCTATACAGCCTGCCTCTAACTTCAATGTCATGTTATTAAAATAAAAAAATAAGACAAATATAAAGAAATGAAAACACACACAAAAATGGCACCCAGAATTCAAAGTCTTCATCAGAAACCCTGCTGGTCTACTGAGAGACTCAGGAAAAAAAATATTTTCCCACTTTCAGGTTACCTGTTAAGTTTCTATTCCTACTCACTCCAGTAGCAAAATACTGCATACATTGGAAGATGTGAGGAAATTTGGTCCCCCTTTCCCATCAATTTTACACCCTCACCCTGAATTTCTAAGTTCTCCTTCAAAACCCTCCTCTGGTGTATATTTGAGGCCAAAGTGGTCAGTAACCTTTGCCTACAGAAAGTTAGAAGAAGAAAAGGAAAGGGGGAGGGGCAGATTTCACTATCAGAATTACCAAGTTTGTGGAGTGTGTGAAATCAGTAGCAGGTAAAAATGCCACCGTCCAATATTTTAATGTGCCTGTTTTCCTAGTTCTAGTCATTTCCCTTCATGACAGAAGATACCCCCAAAAACTGTAGCTTCCCCCATCTCCCTGTTCCTCAGGGGGCACTTAAAAGTTAAAGGTAGGATAATAGTTTAAGAAAGCCAGTAATGTCATTATAGAAATAGTTTCCTTCCCTAAATTAGAACAAAAGCAGAGAAACATCGCTGGCTTTTACTAAGTTGGCCACAAAAACTTTTAGCCTGTTTTTGTCAGAGGCCTGGGCATAGGAGAGGAAAAGGAGACCACGGGTCCCCTCCCACCTTTGCAGCTGCCTTAATAACCCTATTACAGGCCTAGGAACTGCACTGATTGAGAAGCTGAGGGAGAGGGCCAGAGAAGGTGAAACACACAGAACTTGGAGGCAACCCACCTGTTAATGCCAAAACCCCAAGAATAATCGACGCCACAATGTGAGATGCCTGAGAGACAAAAGGGTATGGAAGGCCTCTCTGGAGAGGTTCACATCAAGCTCTCCATTCATTAATCTGCCTGTTTACACCATTGCATAGTGACCGTCCCTTGGGAAAGGACGGGAGGCACACATAAAAGGCAGTCGCTCCCTAGAATCCTCACTAGTCAGTTGCACAAATTCAAGGTCAAACTAAAGGTATTTTGCCAAGGGATTCTCCCCTCTGCCCCCAAGCTGAAACAAAGTAAGTACCAGTTTCCTAAGGGGGACCTTGCTGCCACAGGGCAGGGTCCCGAGACCCAATCTATCACATTCTCATGCCTCCAAAAATATTCCTCATCTCTAGTACAAGCAAGAGATTTCAGGGAGGTTGTTTTTAAAAGACGAGAGGCAGAGATATCTGGTGAAGATTTTTAAAAGGTAGGAAAAATACCCACAAAAAGGTCATCACAACACTTAATTATTACCGAAATATTTCTAAGCCCAGCCCTTGACCCAGAGTTGATTACATGCTTTGTGGAATTTCGCTATTGTAGACTCATTGTAACACATCCTCAGTCCCTGTCCAGAAGATGGTCACCTGCTATACTAAAGGAAAAAGAAAAACAACTTAACCACATTCGGTTCCTTGTATTCCATCAAGAGGGGTTTTTTTGAAAGCTAATAACAAATGACATAGCTGTGGAGAGTACTGAGGATTGCAAAGTGTTTCACATACATTGTCTCATTTGATTCTCCACAAACCTGGGAGGCAGTTACAATAGTGGAACCCTGTAAGTGAAGTGGTGCCTGCCACTGTGTTTGGCAAAATAACAATCTCACTGGGTCCCAGTTACAGTTTCGAATTGTAACCTCAGGGGGTTGGACCGGGTGACCTCAAGGGTCTCTTCCAGTCCCTACAATCTTGAAGACTATTTCAGGTATCATACTATATAAACCTGAATCTCTGCCTCCATAAGTAGGGTGACTGCCCCAAGTTACTGTTTATCGATTTCAGTGGCCCAAGAAGATAAGCTCTTGCCCACTGGGGGTGCCCAAATAAAATACGTGACCCATCGAGTCTGGCTCCTGCAAGACAATGTCTGCCCTTGATCTCCATGCCTAGATTTGCTGGAAGGAGACTAGGTGATCAATTCTTTCCATCCAGTAAGCATTTAGTAAGCGTCTACTATGTGAGAGGCACTGAAAATCCAAAGACAAAAAAATACTGGACGTGGTCCCTGCCGTCAAGGCGGAGGAAACAGTAAGTACACAAAGAGAAGTAAATATAAATACAAAATGATTTGGGAGTGAAGTAAGGATCACAACCCACTGAGAGGCCACGATGAGCCCCCCCCCCCGGGGGGGGGGATTGGGGGAGGGGAGGATTGACATAGGAAGTAGCACTTAATTGGGCTTATCCCTTAGGACCTGGGGGTAGCAATCCCAGGTTATATGGTAATATTGAAAATGTGACTGTTAACAACAACCATTATCAAACTGTAGGCAAAACCATTAGGACACGAAAAAACACCCACATTTAAAAAAATTAATGATAGGCCCTCATCCCTCACATGTACTTTAAGCCAGTCTTCAAAATTAAAATAGAAGTCACAAGGTTTAACAGGGATTGGACAAGTTTAAAGGGAAGTAATGTGAACATCTGCTAAAAATACAAATTTCTTGAGGCCACTGATGTTCAATTCAACTCAAACAAACATTTAATTTATTAAGCTCTACCGTATGCAAAACGGGTAAGAAGATATCATACCTGCCCTAAAGAAATTTACAGGCTAGTAGGGGGATGATACATACATAGATAACTGTAACATAAGATGAACACAAGTACACTAGCAAATTACAAAAGGAAAGTGCTTTGTGATGGGGAGTGGGGAGAGGATGTTATTGACTGGCAAGAAGAATCAGGGAAGAATTCATGGAAGGCTCCAAGGGGATGGGCAGGAATTCAGCAGGTGAAGGGAGGGAGGGAGAGGGAGAGGGAGAGAGAGAAGGAGAGGGAGAGGGGGAGAGAGAGAGGAAGAGGGGGAGAGAGAGAGGAAGAGGGGGAGAGATGGGGGGGGCACTCAAGAAATGAGAAACACTGATCAAAAGCATGGAGATAGGAAAGGAAAAAGAAGAGACTGAGGGACTGAGGAGTCCAGGCCCAGAGCAAAGGAGGTAAGGCTAGGGTAGGCTGTCCCCAGCTTCTGGAAGACCTTGAATGTAAGACAGGTGAGTTTCAATTTTATTTAGCATACATTAGTCAACTAAGATTGTTTATGCTGGGCTGACAAAACCCAATCTATGCATAAGGAAAATGCTCAACACCAAATACATATTACAGTATTTACCACGGAGATGCACTAGCTCAAGTTTCATCAAGCCAACTGCCCCCCCACCCCGGCCCCACACACACCACCCCTCTTCTCCAAGACCAGTTCTAAACTCGGAAAATTAAACCAAGACATTTGGCTCCCTATCTAAAAAGATGCTCCCCTTGCCCAGAAGAACTTGAGCAATTCCATAGGATTTTCTAAAATCTCACATGGTGGCTTCACATTTTTCATTTAGGATGTAGCCACTGAAATTCTGCAAGAAAAGGATTTTCTCAGGCAAGGGAATGCATCAGTGTCAAGTGTACTTTCAGGTGTTCACAGGCCCAAAAGCTAAGCAGACATTCCTACCCACCTAGTACCACAACAAAAACAAAGCATGAACACTAGGGTGAGACTAGGGGCCAGAGCACCCAAATAAAAAGGCTGGTGCCATCCAGAAGATCCCAAGCTGAAACTGAAACACCAGAAGGTAACTTCCCAGCATTTTGCAGACACTTATTCTAATGAACCGGGAACTGAGAAGTCTTTGTTCCCACCTTATGTGGTCTAGGCCTACTATTAGCATTCAAAATGGTCAAAATGAAAAGTGAATTTTCTAACTAGCTCCTGGCCACTGGATGTCCAAGGAAGGCAGCGCAATTGGTAGATGGAACCCCACATGTAATTAACGGGCAATCGTGGGGAAGAACTTCAAAGTGTGTTTGGTACCACTCTGTAAGTTCCTAGAGGCCAAGGTCTGTCTTATTCATCTTCTTGTCTCTGGGCTCAGCATCAGGCACAACAGGGCCCTCCATATTCTCTGTGTTTAATCATAAAACAACTTAACTTCACTAATCAAACAGATGACGGGTGAAGCTTCTATTTTATTATTATATCGCCCTCCTGTGAGAATTCAGTATTCATTCGTTTGAACTAACTAATGCAAAGGGGGCAGGGGTAAAAAGAAAATGAATACTTCAGGGTCTTGTTTCTATGACACTACAATTTAGATACTGGTATGGACATGGTGAATATTTTCTTAACCATTTTCAGTCAATAAAAATATTCTTAGGGTAATTCAGAAATAAATGGCAGCTTCCTCAGGCGCAAGTTGCACCATTTTAAAAAATGTTCTAAAAGTGAATTGTAATATCCATGTATAGTTACATATAACATTTTGTATATTTATCTAAAATAAAATTTAGAATAAAAGCAGATTTCAAGGTGCTTTCAATTCCTCTTGATTCCAAAGGAGCTGACTAAGTTTAGAAATGCTTACTTCTTTCTTCGTAACCACTGGCTAGTTGTGTAATTAGAGAGAAGTGCAAAGTGTGGACCTAGCCCACTTGAGGACTGATACTTTTGTAAAGCAGGCTAAAGGAAGACTAAATCCCATTTCTATCTCCCCCAGAACCAAGCACAATTCCGTGTGTATACATACACATATTGAAAGTACATAAAAAGAAGATGGGGGGGGGGGAAAACCATAAACAAATCAGTTGTTGGTTGAATGAATGCAAAGACTACTTAGACCTGTTATCTAAGGAGAAATGGCTTTTAAGAATTCCTAGCACATCATCTAAAAGTGTGCCATGAGGAACTCACTCCTAAATAAAACAAGCACATCTGTAGACTTTCATACATATCCATCCTTTGAAAATCTGGGATGCTTAAAGATAACAAGCCACATCTTACACCCACCAGTCCCAAGCTTTCGCTGGGATAACAAAGTCCATTCGCTCTCTGAGTTCTCACAACAAAGAATTCCAGGTTGCTGCAGAGGTCTTTCTATCTCCAGATACTTTAGAAGGCCACATCCTCCTATCAGATAGAGTCTTTGCTGCTGCTGTACATGGTTCCATCATCTCCATGCTAAACTACTGGAACTCCTGCCTTGTAGGGTTTCCCTTGAAACTTATCCAGAAACCACAGCAGTTAAAAGAACATGAGTTTGACACCTTCTGAATTCAAAAATGAAGGGACCCCAGGGACCAACTCTACAGCTTGCACCTGCTGCCTGATGGCAAAGAAACAGTTACATGTCTTGGTGAGCTGTAAAGGAGACAGTGTTTGCATAATCACTTGCATCCAAGGAGTTCAAAACACTAAGGAAAAAAAAATGAGGACCCAGTACCTGTTTGGGGGTCCTATCTGCCTGGCTCAGTAGGCCCTCCTTAGGAGAGTGTACACAAATAGGCCTAAGTCTGAATCCCAGGTGTGGCCTTGCCCTCCCTAGAGCCACGTTTCGGAGGTTCTTAATGAGCATTCAAGGCCAGCTAAAGGAAACAAGTGGCAGCTTTCCTCCATTTTTTGGATCTCAGTGATTTAAGACAGAAAAAGCTCTATTTTCAGAAGAGAGCTTTCTTCTGACCAGCACACAATGACCATCTGCTTTGGTACTGATCTAATGGAAGTTAAGACACCTTTCGACAGAGAAAAAAATGTCATGGGTTTTTTGTTTGTTTTGGGCTGTTGTCTGAGAAATATAGACCTTTGATTTCAGGGGCCCAGGGAACTCCCAGTGCAGAGATTTCTTCCACCCTCAGAAACCTCTCTATAACTTATATAGAACGTTAAAACTGCCAGGCCACCAAAAAGTTAAGCGACTTGCTGCGGGCCACACGAACAGTACATATCAGAGTCAGGATTCGAACCCAAATCCTCCTGTCTCCTGAGCCAGCCCCATGCCACGCTGATGTTTTTACCAAGTAATAATGTTACTCTGGCTTCTCCATAGTCTGAAGGCTTCCCTCTCTAATCACACTGAAACATACCTTAACCTAGTTTGGGGTTACCCAGAGACGACTTCTTTGTAGTAAAGTGTGCCGTTGGGTTAAGATGACAACCCAAACCTCCAAATACCACCAGGGTTGTACAGTTATGAGCATTTAGAACCCATATCCCAAGCCCAAAAGTCTCCTGCTCCCTTGGCCCAACTGAGTTCAAAAATATTAAAATACCCATGTGGTTCAACTGGAATCTACGGCCTCTGGAGCAAACTTACCCTTCCCCCATCTACGAGGAGAATGGTAAAGAAAGCCAAGGCTGGGAGCACCTGCCTGCAGTCACTGGATTAAGGGGAGGGGAGCACTACATGTAATGGAGGTGATAGACACCAGGAGGGGAGGAGGGGTTAACTCACCTGAAGCACAAAGCCTGTATACACCTCAGGAAGGAGGAGATGCCTCAGATGACAGATCCATTGGCAGCCCTCTGGCCAGCCTCTTTACAGGAGCCTTGGAAATCTCATTGTCACTAAGCCCCCCACCTTGCCAACCCTAGGAGGCATCCTCTCCCCATCCCCTGTGCCCACAGCGCCTCCCATGTGGTAAGATCTGGGGGCTGGGGGCAGGAGGGAGGTAAGGGAGGGGAAAACAGCAGAGTTTTCATCCTGGGAGATGTGGAAGCATGGATTCATTCCTACATTTGCCCATCCCCTCCCACCCTCCTCAGGAAGGCAAACTCCCTGGAGAGAGCTGCTGGGCTTTACCCATCAGCCGGCACCAGGCATTCCACTCCCCTCCCCCCCAGGAGGCCAGGGGCCTGAATGCAGTCTGCCTGCTGACCAGATTCCAGTAATAGCTTTATGTAAATGAAGTCCAACTCCCACAATTTGCCAGTGTGCACTGCACTAGCTAGGGGGAAGGGGAAGGGGGGCGGTGGAAATCCACATTACACATCAACAAAGCGGAAGGTTAATTTGAAACTCACAGCCCTGCTGCCTGTCTGTGCCTGGCTCTCCTTCTCTCTGTGCAAAGCCTGACATCTACAGTTCTGTCTGGCACAGTCAGGGGCTGCTCATCGGAAGCGCTCGCGAGGGACGCCGGCTCCAGTGGGCAGGAGCTCTCGCGCGCCTTCCTCCAGGCCGCTGGGCTGGCCAGTGCCCGGCAGGCTTCCCACAACCAGACCAGAGCACAAAGTCACTGCAGCCGGGCAGGGCCAGCCGCTGGCCTGGGGGATGCCAAGAGGCAAGAGTGGGCATTGCTGTGGACACCCTGCCATTAGCCCTCTCCTCCCAAACTGCTTTCTACACCCATTGTGAAAAGGTCAAGTGAGAACAAAAGCAGGGTATCCCTGGAGGGCACTGACCCCCCTCACCAGAAGTCAGAGAGGCCTGCCTAGAATTTGTTGTAGTGTTCAAGAAAGGAAAGCTGGCTCTTTTTCCCCCCTTTCTTTTTCTATTCTTTTTTTTTTTTCAAGAGGCTGTCACTTCAGAATCTTATCCATTAGTCTCCCAAGCCCTGGCCACGTCACAGCCAAACCACTTGCATGGGTGCGTTAGCCAATGTGGACAGGAATTTCTTTTAAACACACACCCATCCTATTAAATGCTTTACAGAACACTTCTGTTTTTCAGCTGCAGAAACTTATAAAAACATCCCCTTCTCTCAGTCCAAAGACTCAAGTTTATACCACTTCTGCAAGGCAGAAATGAAGCAGGAGGCTGCATTGGGCCTGCCCTTCCCTCAGCCAGACTGGGTAACAGCTACATCATTTCACACATGCTCTATTACATTCTGTATTTTTTGAGAGAGAGAGAGAGAAAGAGAGAGATGTCTTCCAGCAGGGTCAAACTGAATACTACTGCCCACTGACTCATAATGATCAGAGCATTATCACCCAACTTTACACATCCTAAATTTAACCTTTATCATCCTTGTATAAATATCAAAAAGCCAGAAAAATCTGAGGAGAGGAGGGAGAGAACCGGAGTGGGGATCCTTACTGGAGGACCACAGATGACCTCTGAAATCACCTATTTTCCTCTGAAAGAGGCACCTGTTCTTTCTCTTAATACAATCTCTCCACCATCTTGAGTTACAGGCTCCTTTGAGTAAAATAAAAATGTATCAGGAAACCATTTGCATCTGAGAAATAAACAAAGCAAAGTGCTGTATGTATAGAGGAATATTCTCATCTTGGGTGAGAGGGAGGAATTTCATATTTACAAAGGCTATTATGCCCCATTTACAGGAAATCTGAGGTGCAGAACCATCCAGGGACCTAGCCTATTGGCGGGAAGCTAGTAATGAAGGAAATGCCTGGACTGTCTAACAAAAAAGAAGACCGAAAGGCTCAGCTAATACCTTAGGAAGCAAGGCCTCTCCTAGAGAAAAAGACCCTAAGAAACCCATAAGACAGACAGTCCAAGTTATACATTCCAGCATGAGAGAACCTGGGAGGAGGGGAAATGGGCTGGAGGGAAAGAGGCAGGGAAAAAAAAAAAGACAAAACATGAAAGGTGGTGAACGACTTTTTAAACAAGAGTACGTATTATTTTTTTTTAAGTGCTCTGGTTTCTAGAGACACTGACTTCAGGCCAGATGTAGGAAGAATATTTACATTTTAATGCTAGCTAGCCATACTATGATCCTGAACAGGTAGGAAAACCTTAAAGAAAATCATTAAATAATTTAATTGTAAAGGTGACTATGAATCCTAGATGGTGATGATGAGGGTGATAAAAATAGCAGAGGGACTGAGCTACCATGCCCACTCCAGAGACGATGCTACGCACAAAAGTCCCTTCAGGAAAATGAAGTAAAGACTCCAGGTTTGCACTCTACCTACAAGGAACACACAAGCTGTCACATTAATTAGAGACAAAAAGAAAATGTTTGGACTCCCAGGCAAATCTAATTTTGCTGCTTGGCTTCCACTTTTTATTAATAAGAGGTATCCTTGTAATATGATGCCAGGAGGGAGACGGAGCAATAGTTAAAAATCTTGAATAAAATAAACTAAGACAACCAAAGATCAAGGTACAACGCTCCATGAAGTTCGTGGTGCTCTCGAGGCAGCCCTGAGGGGGGCCAGAGCAGAGGCAGGGTGTTCAGCAGGGGCCTGCTGTCCAAGGAAGCATTCTCCTCAGTCTTAGAAGCCTAGCCATCCTGAGGGGTCACCTAACTGGGAGCTGGCCTCAGCCCAGGGCCAACAAGTCCTTGTGCAAAAATCAAACAGGTCTACTGATGCTCTATTTATCACATTAGCCTGTCCCAAAGTACGGTAGGTACCACATTCCTTTTCATCAGAAAAGGCGCCCATGTGAAGGTGACTTGTACCTTTAGCTATCACATGAAGAATTACCATTTTCTATGAAACAGAAAACCCTCCCTCCCCCCCCCCGCCCTGCCCCCCACGACATATTCCACATTCGGCTCTCTGGAGAACAAGTGTGATTTTCAGAACACCTCCTGGCCTACCCTGCGTTGACAGACTGACATTCTCAGAGCTCTGTCCTAAAACTGACAAAAATCCTCAGCTCGAAAGGGCAAGGCCTCCTTTCCCGGCTCTCTATAGCTAGTCTAGCCTCATCTGGAAATCATAATAGACAAAAGCCAGGAATATAAATATTTAAAAATAAATAAGGGAGCTTCCCCCGCCCCAACCCTCTACTCCTACCCTCTTCCAATTCCCAAACCCAAAGGAAAGCCTCAGAAGGTTACGTGGTAGCTAAACCATACTGATCCCAGCTGTAACACCAGACCTGCCTCTCTCCACATACATATGTACGCACGGTGTAAAGATATACATCCACATACACACACACATATGTGCACAACGTACACCTCTCCATATTCTTTTACTTTAACAAAGGCAAGTGTGATTTCTAAACAACACAGTTGTCTGCTTTCTGACGCGTGAACCTTGTATTTTCAATACAACTGGGTTTCTACATATTTATTCTTGCAAACCCTCTCTTTCTTCGAATTACATGTGCACACAGATTTTAAAACAAGTGCTTAAACAGCACTGGGGTTCTAATAAAGAAAAAGCCAGAAACAGGCAAGGAAAAAAAAACCCAACTCAACCCACTCCCAAACCTTAATGCTGAGGTTCGCTCCTCGCCCTCAGCTCACCCCACTATGCCTAGGCAGTTATGTTTAGGGACCAGTATGGTCTACATACCCGAGTCCTTTTACAGAATACAGATTTTCCACACAGCAGACCACAACAGCTCCTTCAGAACCATTAAGGGCTGGTGTGCCAAGGCCTACATACAGATGTTTTGATTCACATTCCCCTGACACAACAAACTTCAATGTCTCCATCTATTGTGGCCACGTTAATTCCATGGGCTAATTTTTTTCCCCATCCAAATTGGAGATGATTTTAGGTGTTGAAAACCATAATTCACTACAAAAGAACATTGTCATCTGGTTTATTTACCCACACTGACCCCCCTCAACCCTTCTTCAAAACAAAGACAAGACCCCCAGAAAGAAGATGTTATTCGATCTTGAAGTGTTTTCAGAACAATTTTTTTGAATAATGAGGCCCAAGAATTAGGAATGTACAAAGAAAAATTAGTCTCAAAAGATTTTAAAAATTTTTTAAAATCTACATATACATGTGTATGCACATATGCATATGTATATACATATATGTGTGCATGTATTGTGCACATATATACACGTGCATGTGTCTATGTATATGTGCATGGATGTTAAATGTTTTCTGACATGGTAGAGGGCAAACAGAATTATCCATGCAAGATTTCAGACCCCTAATTTTCTACCCATTGGGGCATTTTTACATTTGTGTTACAAAACCTTCAAATGACACATTTTTAATGACAAAGCAGTTAAGACCCCTAAGTGCAGCATTACAAGGGGCACCTATTTATTACTGGAGGAGTTTAGGGAAAGGGGAATCCGAGTTGGGCTTTTGCTTTGTTCATGGCCTATCTCCCCTGTCTGACATGTATTTACACTTGGCCTGATAGAAGCCACTGACTAGGTGGAAAGAAGAAAGCTTGGAGGGAGTGGAAAAGGGAAATGCAGCATAAAAGTGGGAGGGAGTTATTAACTCTTTAAATATATCCTATTTAAAAATCAAAACACGAGATCAGAAATTTTACCTTTTCTAATGTGTACCAACCATTCTGCCTTACATGAAACATGGGTTAACACATTCATAATTAAATACCAGAAGCACGATTCATATGAACAGTAAAATCAGGAATCTGATCTAAGCTCTTGTTGCTTAGTAATTCTTTGCTACCAAACAGCCAAGACTAGGATTGGGGAGGGGGGGAGATGATACAAAAAGGTACATCTACTCTTCCTCCACCCCTCCCTACCCCAACTCCCTCCCAAACCAGATCATCTCACTGCTACCTTTTCTCAATATGTATGTTTCACTTTTTGAAAGGGCAGACTTTAAAACACCGAGCTAAAATTTCAAGTCAATAATTTGGGATTTCAATTTCTGTTGTGAGCCAGGCCTACGGTAAATCTGTTTCAATGCAGTTTTGTTTGTCTCTTTGTAGACAAATAGGAACTGTGAAATTTAAAGAATGGATTGAAAAACCCCTCTAAAAACAAAGGGGTTAAAAAAAAACCCAGGACAAATGTTTTTGCTTTTGTGTCTCCCTGAAGCAATTGTTTGGGAGAGTCTGCCCTGACAATAACCATGAGAAGGCCATCCAAAGGGGATGAGCACACGAGGGGACTTCTTTCGAAATGCCTTTGGTCTGAGCAAAAAAGCACCTTAGCTCAGTTCTCCAGGAACAAAAGCCCAGTGCCATGGAAGGGGGGAGAGGTCACCCTGGGTTTTCACATCAAGCCAAGTGTCAACGCTGCTTCATTTTTCACCCCGTCTTGGTTGGGGAGAAGCTAGCTAAGTGAACTTCCTAATTATTGCTATTCCCTTTCTCCTTATTATGAGCCGATCCAGGAGAAGGAGAAGGAAAAAAAAAGTCCCCTTTTAAGCTAAAACCTCTAGGCCTCCAAATCCACTTTTTCTCCTATCCTTATTTTCTCACTGTATTTTCTGTTTTGGTTTCCAGTTGCAAATTATATGAGAACAAGAGGAGGAGAGTATGAGTGTGAGTGAGTGTGTGTGTGTGTGTGTGTGTGTGTTGGGGGGGGAGGATTGGGCATTTTGCAGTCATTTTTAGTAACATCAGAATTGGCTCTATAGCTACAAAGGAGAGTCAATTGACCCAGGGAGACGAAAAACATTTAGAAAAATGTTAAAGTAGAGACACAGCCCAAGAATAGGAGGATGGGGGGAGGGGGGCTGCCTTGAAATATTTTCTTCTTTTCACAGCATGCAGTCCACTAATGCCAGCTTTAGATTTGCAAGTGAATTGCGGTGGTCATTAGAAGTTTGGGGGTGGAGTGGAGGAGATGGACAACAGGAGAAATATTAGAGGCACCAAAAATAAAAAAATAAAAAAAAAAGATGATAGAAGCTGGTGGGGGGAGGGAGGAGAGGAGAAAAGGAAACCTAGATGAATCACTGCAGCTCCATGGACAGGCCATGGAAAGTTGCTGTCTGAGGGCTTAACCGGATCCTAAGACGGGAGCCCTGTCCCGAGCTGGCAAAGAAGAGGAGGAGGAAGAAAACCACTCGAGCCTCAGCCTTTGAACCCAGGACTTTCCTCCAAAGTGGACTTCCCCCTCCCCCAAGGGGCCACAGGCTCCAGCTGAAAACCAAGGTGGAGTAGGGGTCATGAGGAATAAGTAATAAGCCACTCAAATTATGAACGGAAATGACATCAGCGAAGCAAAGGACCTGTTTAAGACGGATCAAAACAAAACAAACTCCTAACCCTTTGTGTATGCAAGATAACTCTATAAACAGCCTTCCTAAAATGTCACTGGAAAGTCGACACATCAGAATCACAACAAGAAAACAGATGACAGTTGGGGGGGAGAGGGGGAAGGGGCCTAGAAAGAGGCCAAAAGCTCAGCTGACATTTCTCCCCTTTGCTGATACTTAATATTTATTGGTGTTTATAACCTAAAAGCCATGCTCTGGGTTTCACTTAATACCGGACCAGACAGCGCTCCCTAATGAAGCAGCATTACAATCAGCTTGTAATACTGAATTTTTAATGCTGCCAAGGATTCTGTTACATAATAATATGAAAAACAGAAGCTGAAAAGTGGTCTAGTGGACAGGACACACTAGGTTACTACTAGCAAGGACCCTAAGTTTGTCCTCTTCTCTCTCCAACACTGTCCCTCACCCCCTTCTCATTTACAAATCACTGCTGAATCCCCAATACATGAGGTAAGTCTGTGAACTAGAGAGAAGCCTGATTTTTTTTTTTAAAGTGAGTGTGGGATTGTTACAGTATTTGATCCCAAATTCTATTTCAGCAGTTTGAAGTTCAATTGGGGTTAGAGTCAATCAATTCAGTGTCTCAATCTCCCCCCACCAAAAATACACACACACACACACACATACACACACACTTGGGGCGGTGGGGGAGAGAGGTAGAGGAGAACACTGGGCTTGGAAGGAAGCTGGGTAGAAAAGGACCAAAAAAATACGAAATTAACTTTCTTTACTTTAAGCAATCAGAAGAAAGACAATTATCCAAGGGAGCGAGAGCTGAAACATACAAAGGGGGAAATGAAATCTGTTGACCATATTCACAGCTGCTGCACTCAGTTTACATTGGTGTAATTTAAAAGTATATATGTAGAGAGATATAGCCGCCGCTGCTCCTCTCTGTAATACCCCAAGACTGTAAATCTATAACCACTGCAATGATTTAGTGATTAAAAACATGATAACACATTGTGTAACTGCAAACCACAGAATCCCTGCCAGCTCTCCTCCAAGATAAAGGGAAAAAATACAGAATACAGAAAGAATACAGCAAGCCTGCAAACTCTAAAGATTTTCATTTTTTTTTTTAAATATGCTAGACCAATCTAAAAAGGGTTGGTGAAGCCTAAGACAAGTAAAGGAAAAAGGCAGCTTTATGGGGTATCCTTTTTCTTGTACTAACAAATTACCATCTAAACATGCCTTTTCTTTTCTTTTTTTTTTTAATAGTTTGTTGTAACTGGAATAACTGGTCTTGTGTGATGTCTTGCATATTCAAAGCTGCTTTGTAATAGGATATGGACACCCAACCTTATTTGCCTGAACTCAGTAGGGGGTTTTCACCCCTCCTCCTCAGTTGTTTTGGATATTGTAGTGTGTGTGTGTGTGTGTGTGTGTGTGTGTGTGTTGTGTGTGGGGTTGGGGGAGTGTTGTTGTTGTTAGGAATAAATTGTGGGTGCCAGCACACGGGTGCTTTAAACTACATAGCAAACACCTGAGAAGAGAGGCTGCAATTTGTAATATGGTTGGGGAAGCCAAAAATAAACACACACACACACACACACACACACACACACACACACACACACAAATAAAATGAAAGCAGCTGTAGGGGTTTTGGCCTCCAAGCAGCTGACTTGACCTCATTCTCTCTTTTCTTTTATTTCCCCATTGCAGGATTCCTGTACCTTCAGTCAGATTCGAACTCAATGTGACCCTAAGGAGGGAGTCACCAAGCCCCTGAAAAACTGCTCCATATTAAACAAGGGTGAGAGGAAGAAATATAATTGCATATGCGTCCAGACATACTCCACTGTGCATGTGTGGACAGACACATCCAGAAGAGCTGTTTCAATCATAGCACTAAAGAAATACCCTTTTCTGGCCCCAGGAAGAAGAACTCACTGATAATAAAGATTCTCTTCCACCACCAGCCCCCCCCCCCAAAAAATTACTGTAACTTTTTATGCACACATATAAACACAAATGCACACAAGAATATTACTTAGTGGATTTTATATGCTTAAAAAGTTCATGAATTGTCTACTGTCTGAAGTAGGGCAGAACAGTTTATTCAGAGGAATCAATAGGAAAGAGCATTTGCAAATATTTAGATAAGCATTGTGCATTTTAGCATTAAGTAATTAAAACCTAAAACTGGGGGTGGACAGAGGCCAGTAAGGGAGGGCCACAGACAGAGAAGGAAAGGTTACTGGCCTGCCTACAGGAGGTTTTTTTTTTTTAATCCACACCTCTCCCATCCCCCCAAATTGAAATCCTTTCAAAACTGACCAAGTGCACACTTTTTACGAAAAACTGCTCATGCACCATTTGCTCTTCTATTTCAAAATCCATCTCCGAACAGGAATTCACCTACCCACCAAGATCTCAGGACTGACTACAACAGCGTCTGCATCATAACATACACACACTGGGTGTGTGTGTGTGGGGGGAGGCAGCAAGCAAGGAGGCAAGGAGAGGAGGGAGAGGGAGACTATCTTCTTGTTATAAGGCTTCAGTCTCTGGTGTATTAACCTCCCTCCTATACCATCTCTAAGTTAGTTACTCACATCGGCCAAAGGAATCTAGTCTTACCTTATAGGAAGGCCCATAAAGTGTAATTAATTGAACATAGAAGCAACTCTCCTCTCAATATATGACCCTCCCCACACTACTCTCTCCTAATCCATAAAGTTCCGGGGGGGGGGGGGGGGGGGGGGGTTTGATGTTAAATACCTAAGAAACCTACAGATACTAACATACTAACTCACATACAGACACTAAACCTGACAGTAAAATAATTTTTGAAATGAGACAATATTGTCTACTTCCTCTATAACAGTTCCAGAGGGTTGGGCAGTAAATACTAGAGTTTGCTATATTGCAATTAAATCCACGGGGGGGGGGTGCACCCACCCTGCAGATATTGTAGAAATTTACAGTAAATGTAGGTACACGATTTCAGCACATTGCCCTATTGATTATGCAGATTCTGATCAATCTTTTCCCCTTTTCCATCTGCAAGGCTCTGTTTTAAGATGCCCAGAAAACAAGTTAGCCTGTTACAGGCCACTTTTGAAAAGATGAAGGGAAGAAAAAAAAAATGAAAGACTTAAAAAACCCGCAATAAACCTCAAAATCTTTTTATTCAAAGGCTTGAGAATTACAGTTTTGCAAAGTCAATTTAGATTTTGGAATTGGCACCACAGCTAAGCAGCTCATTTTGTAGCACTTTCTTAAAATGCCCTTAACAAGGCCCTTAAAAAAAAAGTCTCTAAAACTGCAAAGAAAAAGCCGTCACACTCTTTCCTTCACATTATTACTTACACCATGTCCCAATAATCGAGATCAATAAAAATTGTCCTATTTGTCCTAACTTAAAAGGGGTTGGGGGGCTAGAGTGGGGAGCGTCAAGACTTTTTGTGGTCTCGAAAACCCTTATAAAACCTCCTTTAAGGCAATTTGCACAATAGGTGGAATTACAACACTTTACACAACTCAGACCAGAGGCATCAGATTTCATTTTGCAGATAACAGATTAAAAAAATATTAAAAATCTAATATCTCCATAGTCTAACATCCACGTATTGGACGTAGCAGTAAGGTGTCAATACACAATTTAAATACACCTGTAAACATTATACATTTACAGCTGCCCTCAAATAGAGTAGGCAAAAGAGGACACATTAAAACGCAGAGCCTAAAAATCACGGAACATAATTTTGCATTCAATGTATAAAATACAGGTAAAGAGCAGAAGGGGGAAAGTAGAAAGAACATCCACAATCTCATATTCGCATGAGAGGGAAACGAGAGGGCTCCTCCGATGTCTATCAACTCGGCTGGGCAGGCGAGCCCAGGCGTAGGAGGGAGTGTCTCCCCCTGGCCGGAGAGCGCAGCCCCCGGAGCCCCCAGTGTCCAGGGAAGGGCCCCCCTCTGGGGGCTGGTTGCCCTGCCTGCCCACGGGGCAGCGCAGAGAGCAGCAGCAGCAGCAGCAGCAGGAGCAGCAGCAGGAACAGGAGCAGCAGCAGCAGGAGCAGCAGCAGGAGCAGGAGCGGCGGCAGCGGCGGCTGCAGCTACAGCTGCAGGTAGAGAGGTCCGACCGGCCGTGCCCAGGGCCGCTGCTCGCTGCGCCGCTGCTCCCCGCTCCGCTCGGCTCCAGGCTCCGGGCTCGGGGGCGTCCCAGTCCTCGCGAGTCAGCCCCCGCGCGTGGGGGGAGGGGAGGGGACATGCCGGGCGGAGCGTACCCCGAGCCCCGGCGGGCGCCCGGCTCATCCCGGGGCCCCGGGGGAGGGGAGCGGGGGCCCCGGACCCCCCTGCCCGCCGCCGGGGCCTTTGTCTGGGCGCCCGCCGGGCCGGCCCGTCGCCGGAGCGCCCTGCCCTGCCCTGTCCAGCCCAGCCCTGCCTGGCCGTGCCCTCCTCCCCGCGGGCCCCCCGAGCCCGAGCCCGGCCGAGGCAGCGCGCGGCCAGTCGGCGGGCTGCGGCGGCCGCCTCGCTCGGCTCGGGCTCGGCTCTGCTCTCGGGCCGCTCCGCCGCGCGGGCTCCGCTCGGCCCGGGGCCGGCCCGGGGGTCGCGGGCAGCTGGGCGCTGGGGGGAGGGGAGGAAGCAGGAGCGGCAGGAGGAGGAAGAAGAGAAAGAGAAAGTTTGCAGGCGGGTGTGGGGGGGGGGGGGAAGGAGCAGGAGCGAGCAGAGCGGAGGGAGCGCGGCGGCTGCCGCCGGCCCAGGGCCGAGCCGGGGCAGCCGCAGCCCGCCAAGCCGGGCCGGGGAGGAGCGCGGGGCGGGCGCGGGAGCGGGGGGCGGGCGCCGAGCGCAGCGGGCGCGGGACGAGCAGCGGCGGCGGCGGCGACGGCGGAGCCCGAGCTCGCGGGAGCTGGCCGGGGGCTCCGGCGCGAGGACACGGGAAAAGTTGGCACTTACGCGGCTGGTTGTCCGGCGGCGGCGGCGGCGGCTGCAGCGCGGGCGGCGGCGGCGGCGGGAGCTGGGGGCGCTCGGAATCCCGACCAGAGGCGCTCGGGCTGCAGATCCCATCAAGGCAGCAGCGGCAGCGGCAGCGGCTGGCGGGGGGCGGCGGCGGCGGAGGCGGACGAGGCAGAGGCGGCGGCGGCGGCGGCGGCGGGGGAGCGCGCTCGGCGGAGCCCGGGGCGGGAGGCAGCCTCAGCCTGGGAGCCCGAGCCGCCGCCGCCGCTGCCGCCGAGCAGCATGGTCGGTGGGGAGTTGGCAGCCCCCCGAGCGGGCAGGGGCCGCCGACGAGGAGCGGCGGCGGCTCTAGGCGGTAATTGGGATGCAAAGCAGGCGGCGGCGGCGGCGGCGGCGGCTGCCGGGAGGAGGAGGCGGCGGCGGTGGCGGCGGTGGCGGCGGTGGCTGCAGCGGTCGGAGGGGACGCGCTGGAAGTGGGAGCTGATGAGTGAAAAGAAAAAAAAGTCTTTGGATCTTTATTCTGCTAATTAGTTTCCTGCAAAAAATGGCTGTGATTAATTCAGTGCGCATGTGCTTCATTACCCAGGCACGACGGGAAGGGCTAATTAGCCACCTTCTGGATCAATAAGATTCAGCAAAAAAGAAAAGGGGGAGGTGGAGGGAGGCAGAGGGGAGGAAGGGAAAAAAAAAAAAAAACCAGGGGAAAGTGATGAGCAGGGCAAGGAGAGCAGGAAGAGAGGATGGGAGAAGAGACCAGGAAGAGGGAGAGAGGCACCAAAAGTTTATGCATGTATTAAAAACACACACACACACACATACACACACACACACACTCACTCTCTCTCTCTCTCTCACACACACACACACACACACACACACGGCTAAGATGCAGAGAAGCAACAATGGGAGCCAGCCTGGGATTTTTTATAACAAGATTTTTTTTGTTTTTTTTTTTCTTTTCCCTTTTCTTTCTTTTTTCTCTTTTCTTTTTTCTTTCTTTCTCCTTCCTTTTCTTCTCCCCCCTTCTCCCTGCAAAATGCAGCTTTCGGGTGTTTTAAATTAAATAGGAAGAAAGTCACAGAAGGCAAGGGGGGTAGGGAAAGTGGAGGGGGGGGGGACAGTTAAATGCCTAGGTTTAAATGAAAGCATAGAGGAGTATCAGAGACATAGATTGAGACACTTTATATTGCAAAACTCGGAGATTTTCTCTAAGGAATGTGTGAGGAAAATCCCCCCCCCCCAAAAGAAGAGGATGTATTTTTTCTTAATGAAGCAATTTTAACATATTCCATAGATTGGACAAAAAAAAATAAAAAGATGTTAAGCTTGCCTTCCGAAATAAGATGGAATTTTCTCTAGCTCTTTGGAAAGAGAGGGAGGGGGTTGGTGATGATTAGAAGAAATAAAAAGAGAGAAATGAATAAGAACTAAATGGAGTTAGTGGAGAAAGGGAGTGAGTAAAGAGGGAGGAAGTAGAAAAGGAGGGAGAAGGGGAAAAGTTGCAGTTGGAAACAAGCACAACTTTTTTTTAAAAACCTTTCTGGACTTAGGAGAAAAGTAAAATCAATTTTCGTGTGTAAAACCTGGAAAGCAGATGTTTTCAGAGCACAGAGCTATTTTGCCATCAAAAGCAGGGATGTAGTGAAGGCAGTGAAAAATGATTTTAGACTAAATTTTTAAGAAAGGAAAGCCAATGTATTTAAGTAGTGAGGAAAGGTTTGTAGCGTAGAAAGGGAGGGGGGGTATAACATCCCCCTCCTCTAATCTTTTTCCCCTCCCCCTCATCCCACCCCACCCCACCAAAAAAAAAAAAGTCTTACAGCTACCTCCAAGAGTTTGGAGCAGTCTGGAAGCCAAAGGGCTTGAAATGAAGGGATAGATTTCAGATAAAGACTAGGAGCTGCACATCCCAACAGAGCCCAAAGGAGATCTCTGAAATCAAAGGCAGCAGCCAGGGATACTGCTACTGTACCTGCTCCCAGCACATCAAAGCCATCACTTAGGCTGGTGTACAGTACCTCCAAAAAGCAAGCAAACAAACGAAGAACAAGAAACTCTCTCTCTCTCTCTCTCTCTCTCTCTCTCTCTCTCTCTCTCTCTCTCTCTCTCATCTCAGCGTCACTGCTGCTGCAATAGATTTCTAATGACAAGTATGTATTTATGTAAGTCCTAAATATAAATTAGTAACATTGAGATTACAATGTCCGGAATAAAATAAAATGCAATTTACACTTTAAGTAGACTGCAAACAAACATAAAAACAAAATTTGTGCTATTAAAGGCTTTATTAGTAAACCATGTAACATTGGTTAGGGAAAGAAAGCTTTACAACTAACTTTTCTTGCTTTTTTTTTTTGCCATAGTCTAGTTTTATTGCTACCTTATTTTATAATGAATTGGGGGATTAATAGTGAAACCTGTTTGATTAGAATCTGATGCTTAATTTTATGAGATTTCCTAGTGATCTTAAGAGCATGAAGCCTCTCATTAAAGCCTAGAGGAGGAGGGGGGAAAGGTATAGGAGTTTTCAGGGTTACCTCATCTAGCCCTTCTGAACTCACTCTGGGAATAATGCTGTTTTTATTTAGGAAAAAATACGTTCAGAAAAATTGAGGGTTTCCTCTCTATGAGCCAAATCTGAGTTACCATTCAAACTTTCCTAGCTGCTTTTCCATGCGGGACAGCTGATCAATAAAGCCAAGTCCAGCCTGTCTTGCTACAGGTTTCACCAGTCATTGCTTGCAAAACCTTTGTCATTTTCTAAAAATAAAAAAGCTAAAAGTTATTGTAGAAGAAGGGGCTTTTTTTGTCCCCCGTACAATGTGCCTTTTGTGAGGTTAATGCCATTCTGGGACTTTCTATAGCCCTGGACAATGGGGATCTCCAGGAGGCTGCCAAGCCTCGGCCTTTTTTCTTTTCTTGCTTTTTTTTTTTTTAAGGGAAGGATGAAACATTCCTCCAGTCCAAACACAACCTCTACTTTGATTAAATAAATATTTATCTTTATTGTAACCATTGTATATTTTACCTTTAGTTTATGCCCGGTTTCTGATTATTATTTAAAATTTTCATTTGCAACAGCTAATCATTTTTTTCTTTCAGCCCAAAGTGCAGGTCAGTGTAAAATGTAGCTGAATGAAGGGAGCCTGGTGTGTCTGAATTTTTTCGTAATACATCAGGTAAGGAAAACTGTTCAGAACCTCAGGAGTATGTATATTACATATATTTTTTCATATTTATCTGTCTTCAGGAACCTTCATAAATCTACTAGGTTTTTTTTAAGGATGTAGCAGAATTAAATCTCTGTTTTTAAGGCTAGAAAATCTCTTAAATAGCATTTATTTATTTTCGATTTAAAATGTAAATTGAATCTACCAAGAAAGCAATGCTAACTAGGACTGAACTTGCATTTTGTTTCTTATACAAAAGGAGCCAGAGAAAGCTAGTGTCTCCATTGGTGTTGGTTATTTTGAGAAATCTGGACATAAATGTATGTCATGTTGCAATATAGGAAAATTCCAGCTTAATCTGGTAAATACTTATGCTAATTTTACAGAGTGAATTTGTTATATTGAGGAGAGGTACCAAGCTTATATGACTGAATAATGCTTAGGTGATTATACAGCATGTGTAAAGATTGATTTACTTTTAAAAATGAAAAAAAAAAGGAATTCATAATTTAAATCTTGTATTTATCTAGCAAGTGGGAAGGGTATTTTAGGCAAATCAGTTTTTTAAATGTTCACAGAATGTAGGAAATGTGGTATGTATGCTAAATATTGCATTCATTTGTATATTTCTCAATCTATTTCTCAAATGAATGTATGGACATAAGCATGAAGAGAGATACACAAAAAGAAAATATAAACACACATATGTATGTCTTTAGATGGATATATAAGCTATATGTGTGTATACATATATACAAACATCTACACTTACAAGGTATGTATAAATAAAGGTATGTTACTTGGTTATATGTAACATCCATGTGTGACTATTTGTATTTATAGATATGTTTGTAGCTTCCATTCCTTGAAAGTATAAAATAGAAATGTTTGGTTTAATAATGAAGATTCAAATAGTGGCTGATAGTGAATAATAATCTGCTCCCCTGTAATCTTCAGGCTACGGACTGTGATAGGGATGGAGGAGATTATTGGGTCCAAAGGCTGAAGATGTAACGGGTCAGTCTAAAAAGAGGGGAAGAAAAGGAAGAGGGAGGTCGAGGGGAAGAAAGATCCTACCTCTTGGGCCCTGAGCTTTCTTCCGCAGGGGGCAGGAAAAACACACACACACCACACATATATGTGGAAGCAGGAAGGGGTGGAAAGTCCCTGTTCTATACAACTAGATAGGCATAGCTAGATCTCGGAATGGTTGCATATAGAACAATACCTTGTACCTTTTTGAATTTGCATTGTTATCCTAAATCTATTGTATGTATGTATGTATGTGTGACTGTTCTTTTCCCAAAGACAACATATGGATTCCATAAATGCAAACATGCCGAAGTGCATCTGTCTGGGTAGTTAACACAAACCAAACATCCCTCATTTCGGCAACTCCCTGTTATTCCTCTGGCTCTAGGAGCTCTCTCGTCCAGTGTCACTCGATCATTGCTCTCCCATTCTTGTCCTTTTGTGGGCTCTTAAAGTGATCCAAAGAGCCGAGGCGTGGAAGAGGGGCTGGTTGCACGGCTAGGGTCAGAGGCACCACTGCTCTTGCCCTTTGCTGCAAGGAGTCTAAAGGGTTAAGCTGCAAAGCAAGAGGAAGGGGCAGCACTCTTCCCAGAGCTAGGTCCAGCCGCAGGCAGCTCTGATTTAGGGGTCAAGTCCTTCGACACCTTTCTCCTGCTTCTGGAAATGGCAGAAGATGAGGTAGAGAAACACAGGAGACAGGAGAGAGAGAAATACAATCAGGCTAGGCAGTTGCGATCCGTCTGCCCCCGTCGCCCCCAGAATAGAGAGGTAACATCCGAACAAATCGAACAGTTCCCCTTTCCCATCGGGGTGCAGCCAGTCTGAGCGCTGAAAAAAAAATGTTAACTTGGTACCTCTGTCCTACAGTTATTTATACTGGACTCGCACGCAGAAAATCAACAAGGAATTTGCCCCAAACATGCCAGATCGTATAGATCTGTAGCCGTGTCTATGTATTTACGCATAAAGAAAACAGGTGTGTGTATGTGTTCGATAAAGTTAAGAGAAGTGTGTGTATGCATGGAGATGCTTATACATAGATCTGAAACTCAGGCAGAGCGCCTGTGCTCTTGTGTTGAATGTACATGGGGGTATAGAATGCGTTTCGCTCTCATTTTGTTTGTATCTTGTCAATCCACTTTCTGATAAAGAGCTTTACCCCAAACTCGATAGCCTGGAGAAGACTTTATCAAGGTACTTTCACAACTCAGACTAATGAAAAGCAAATAAGTATTTGTTTCTCAGGCTTTTGACTGGAAAGGGCAATCTGCTATGCATCCATCCTGCCCCTGGGGTTCTTCAGGACACACTAGGGTGGGTGGGTGGGTGTCCATGCACACCGGGTACGTGTTGGGTGCTAGAGCGCGCCCAGATGCAACTATTTACATGCTTCAGGGCAATATGTGCAGTTGAATTCAGAGCGACATTCACAAATACATACTGAAGGACTGAACCTTTAGCACAATATCTCCTTTGGAAAGTTGCTTAAAGAAAAAGGAGTTTTCTGGAGAAAGCTGACTCGAAATAACCGAACTCCCGAGAGAGGGGCGACTGCAGACAGAACCCTGGGGAAAGGAGGCGGAGCTGGGAGGGAGAAAGAAGGAAGATGGACCGGGGGAGCTACTCGCTATCCTGGGTTGTAGTTCCCGGGTTGGGTGTGGGGTGGGGAGAGGACGTCCCATGGGAGTGTAGTTTTCCTTGTTCCTCAGTTGTTTAGGGTGAGGGAGATTCCCAGTGATTACAGTTTCTGACGCTGATCAGCTGGCCCTCAAGAAAGCAGAGCACAGTTCTAGGAGAGCCACCCCTAACCCAGGGAGAGGCTACAAACCACTGAAATCAAACCAAATTGGCCGCTTGAATCCCGGGAGGTTCTATCCCTGGGGCAAAGGGGGAGGGGACAAGCTCCCCCCTCCTCCTTTTTTTGAACTACTAATTCAAAAGAGACTACAACCTACTACACCGGGTCACTCCATCACATAGATTTAATATGTGTGTAAGTATCTATATTTCTGTGTGAATCTATATATGTGTGCATATATATGTACACATACATATATATATCCTAATTCTTAGAAACAAAGACCTCTAAAGAATTGACACAAAACTTGGCTCGCCAAAGTCCTTGAAACAGTTCCAAATGATCAAGTCATCCATTCATTTTTAATACAGTGCATATTGTGAGAATATGGGTCAAAGTAGTCAATTCTGCGGCATTTGTCAGATTTTCAGTTTCCTCCTCTTTTGCAATGGAAATCTTCAATGAAACCTTGGGAGCCGGAGCAAGTGAGAGGCTGTAGTGTGCCCCAGTGTTTATTACCCTCACCATTAGTGAGCCCTTAGCTCTTATTTTCGATATAGTAACTTTTCTGTTTGCACCAAATCTGAAACCAGAGGCAGGGAAGTAAAGGGAGAAATAACATCACTCCCGAACGAAGTTAACAACTGGAGCGCAGTAGATTCGTAGCTTGGGAATTTCAAAGGGGACAAGTTGGGGAAATGATCAAGGACAATGTGTCTGTCTGCCAGAGAGAGGTAAGGGAACCACACAAGTCTCGGAAAGCGAACTTGGGAGCAGGTGTATGGGATGGGGGTGGGGATCGAGAGGCAACCTGGTACCTTGTGCCCATTTACACATGGACGCCTAGCGAAGGACTTTAGAAGAGAGCGATGCCAAGGGTGGCACATTCATTGCTGAGAGGCAGAAATGCAGCAGAGCTGATAATGGAGAGATGCACTGCTGAGCAATTCCACCCAGATGTCTGCATTTCTTGTAGGCATGTATTGTTTAATGGACAGGGAATTGAATACCTTTATTGCTGAGAAATGTAAAAAGAGATCTATCCTTGTACATATTCTTGGGAGACGTGTGTTTCTTCTAGAGAAATAACTGGAGCCAACAGATTTTTTTTTCCCTAAGGAAAAAAGAAAAACTCGAGTGAGGGAAATCGGTGGGTTCTTTCCCCCCTTTTCCCAGTATATATGCGCGCCCGTGTGCTTCTTCCCAATTCAATGGGATTTTTTAAAACTGGGGGGAAAATCCTGCTTATGGTCCTTTCCATCCCATTTCCTTCTCTTTACCCCAAGAAAACATCTGAGGTAAATCCAACTGCACCTCTCAGGAAGGCTTTTTAAAAAGAAACAATGTTTTAGGGACACGCACCAACTTTTTTTCTCTTTTCCAAATGAAGCTTTTAACAAAAGGTCAAAGAACAACTTAAAGCAACGAACAACATCGAAGAGACTATTTTACAAGGCAATAATCTTCCGATTCGTTTATTTTCTACCCTCAGAAATAAGAAAAGGGAGCTTCCGTTCTTCCTTGGCGCGGATCCCGCGAAATTCCGAAGGCGCGGTTAGTAAAAATACCTGAGTGGAGGGCAGCTGGTGGGGTCAGTAAGCATATGGGGAACTTCCAGGCTACAGCCCTCTGACTAAGAGGAATTCGGAGGCGCAAGGAGCAGCGCCGCCCAGACCCCATTCATCTAGAAAGCAGTCAGCTAGGAGCCCACTGATCCCCTTCCATCATGATGGAGTTAGGGTGACGTTTAGGGACCGCTCATCCTTCCCACAGAGAGTCCTTGTTGTCTCCAGACTCCCACAGGTAAACTGGGCACAGGACCTTGGCCACATCTTTTTTTTTTTGCCCACTTGACCCACCCTTCCAACTTCTGCCCAGTAGACTTCTTCCCTTCCTTCCTCACCTTACCCGGTCCCCAGATACCTCCGGGGCCAGGCGGAACGGCTACAGGTTGTTTTGATGTAGCCTCTTCCAGATCCGAGATACGGAAAACAGCCTTTTCACTTTTCTTATGCTACAGTATTTTCCTGCTTCTCTGGATAGTTTACTAACGCACACATCCCGAAAGGAGATTATTTTGAGGGTTTTTTTTTTACTTGCTTAAACCAACACATCAAATACAAACTCTTCAAACTTAATGGCAAAAAAATTGCCCCATTTAAAAAAAATACTAATTTTCCTTAGGTCACCCTGCCCCCGAACAAAAGGGGAAGTTTTGGGAGAGTGACATTCAGCCAGCGATTCAGGGGAGACCCTACTGGGGACCATCGCCTTGGTCGCCAGATACTTCATACAGAGGCGTGCGCCGCGCCCCAGCCAAGAAAGCCAAGGTTACTTTAGTTCCAGGATCCTGGTCCGGAGGACCCTGGGGAGCAAGTGAAATGACTGGCGAGATTTCCTATTTTGCTTCCCCCTCCTCAGTAACTATCCTGCCTGAAACCCACCCTCCCCGAGGGCACAGTTTTCCTCCTAAGGCCGAGGGAAAGGAAATAAAAGAGAGTTCTCCCATTTAAAGCACTCTCCTCTACTACATAACAATTGGTTTGAAGAAGTCTGCCGTTTTCCTCTCCGGTTGCCCCCACATCGTGGCTTAAATGAGAGACATTTTCCCTCAGGCTCGCTGTGGCTGGGCATTCATTCGTTCGTTCGTTCATTTATTCATTCATTCTTTCTTTCTTCCATTCATTCAACAAATATCCATTCTCTACTATCACTGCCCGAGGCTCTCTAAGCGGCAGAAATCCACCAGCTGCCTCTTCTGCCCTGGGGCACCAGGGTCCTGAACCAGGAGGCGGGTGATGGAGAAGGTGAGGATCTTGCAACTGGTTCCCAAACAGGAATGGGAAATGTTCCCCTCCGCGACCACTCTCAGTCTCTGCATCCCAACTACCTGCCACTCCACAAGTAGCCTGGCCTTCCTGCCTGACCTGGGTTTCCTAAGTGAAGGGAGTGAGTGGGGAGCTAACAAAACCTGGCCCAGGAATAGGCTCTGCTTCTTTGGGTTGCAGTGTGTGCGGGGATGGCCGACTTGCCTTCTGGGTTTCTCAGTCGATCTTTGGTAGGCAATTCTGACTTCAATATTTGGAGAGACAAGATTAGGAGCAGAAGAGACCACTGTGGTCCTTCTGTCCACAGACATACAAGGCAATAGCAACTCAGATAAGACAGCATTGCAAAGGATGCTACTTAATGTTCAGGACTGGAGGGGCTTTGAGAGTGAGGCTCTCTCTCCCTTCCTCCCTCTCTCCCCCCACATCCTCCTCCTTTATTCTCCTTGCCCTTCCCCCCAATTCTGTTAGAGAGGAAAAGGGAAAGCTGGTGGATCTGTCCAGAAGTCAGGGGAAGCTGCAGCAGCAAAGTATTGCTCATAACGACACTTAAGCCCAGACACTTGAATGCTAAAGGTTATACTTACATTCTTCAAGAAAGGGCTCTCTGCCAACTTGAACTGTGTTGTGTGCTCACCATGGGCCTCTCCTCATTCTTGCTCTCTCTTACACCATCTACAATCCACATTCCCCCTCCTTTTTGTCTCCTCAAGGCTTCTAGTTCTTAGCATTTGTCACAATAAATGAGGGGTGCTCTTGGGTGTTGAGATTCTTTTCTCCCCACTGCCTGCCACAAAGCTCATGCTGCTTCAGCCTCCCTATTCATTTTACTTCCGTTTGCCTTTGTGATCAACTGTGTGTTCCAACTGGTTATCAGAAAGTCTGCTTTTACATCTAAACCCACCTTTTTTCCCCAATAAGGATACACTAATCGACATTTATATAAGAGGGAAATCTGGGAGACTCCTCTCTATTTCTGCCCATTTCTACCCATAGCCTACTGCTACAGCCTCTTCTACTATCAGCCAAAGAGATCAGCCAGTTCAATGACATTTTAAAAAAGCACAAAAGAATAAGGCTGTTCAGTGTGTGAATGATATGCAGACAGAGCATCACTGTTGGTATATAGGGGGGAGGCAAAATATTTCCATTCATTAAAAAAAAAAAACTTTTTAGAGTGAAAAGTTCTGATCCCTACAAGGAATTGATGCTAAGGGTCTCCACTACCTCTGATGTTTCATCTCCCTAAAAGGGGCCAGGAAAGTGATAGCACTTTCAATTTGGTGTCTATCAAAAAAGACACTATAGAAAAGTATTACAAATAAGTCCAGTCATAGGAAAAAGGAAGTGTGAATGTAGAGAGGAGATGAGAGGTGGGGGAGAATAAGAGTCATCCCTTAAGAGCTAGAAGTTAATGGCTTGAAAAGAAAAGAACTTTGTTGCTGAAAGGTTCCTTGGTATAAAGGGAAAAGCAGTGGATTCTGAGTCAGAGGACCTGAGTTTGAATCCTGGCTGTGCTGCATGTTACCTATAAACCGAGGTAAGACAATTCCCTTCCTGTGGGTTTCAGTCTCTTCATGATAAAATGAAGAGCTTGAATTAGGTGGTCTTCATGGTTCCTTCCAGTTCAAACTCCTGTGAAGCCACCTTCCCTCCTTCCTTCCCTATTAAAAAAAGTGCCAAGATAGGGAGGAATAGAAATGAGAAACGGGTAGAATACAAGGAATAAATGGGTGGGGGAGGAGATGGTTTGAAAGAGGCGATGGAATATAGGCAAAAACCAAAAGGTTAGGGGAAGGAAGAATTCTCTAGTTTTGACCAGGAGTTAGTGCTAAGACATTAGCAAAGCAAATAGAGGTCTCTGCCTGAAGAAGAAAGATAGAAAGAAAAGAGAAAGAAAGAAAAAGGAAAGAAGGAAAGGAAGAAAAGAAAGGAAAGAAAGAAAAAAGGGATGGTAGCTGCACAGCATTATCCCCTGAAAAAATTGCCCAAGGTATTACTATATTTGCAGGTCCGGTGTCTAGCTACACCCTGTAGTACCAGGGGAAAGCCACACTGTGTTTTTGCAATTTTCTTACAGTTCCTGATGCTGGTGGGCCAGCTAGTTCCCTACTCATCTGAGTCAGCAAGCTAACAGGAAGGGATGACTAGTTGGCTAACTATACTCAAGAGAATTAGAAAATCCTCTAAACAGTGAATAAGAGACAGAAGGAGAGAGACTGGATAAGTAACAAAGTGATGCAGCCTCTCGCTGTCCGGAATTTGAGAAGGGAGCTTTCCCTGGGTGCTTCACTTTGAAGCTATTCACCTTCAAGAAAGAAGCCAGGCTGGGGGAGGGGGATGTAGGGATAGATGTGAAGGTCCACCCCCCTTTTAGTTTGGCTAGCTTTGGCCCTGTTTTTGGTTTTAGCAGTGTTCAAATCCTCAATAAACATAGGCTGAACATTCAGAATCAGGCACTGAACCATTAAAAATATAATAAGGGGGTAGGATTGTCATTTCAGAGATGTGATCTCATCTCTCTTTACTGTATTTGGTTGAGAGTTTACTCTAGACTGAGCCTGCGTGAATAAGAGTGTGTATGTAGCAAGAAAGGATTGGCTGTAGCTGCCATAGAGGGTTTGCTGAAAGGCTTGTTAAGGGAGCACTACTGACCATGCAATCCAATTACATAATGCTTCAAAAAATAACTCTACTAGGAGCTGGGAGTCATGTCAGGGTGATGTATTTCCTTAACAGAGGGAGGTATCAAATATGCATTTTAAAACTCAGAGCCTGATAGTACATTTTGCTACAGATCCGAATACTCCCCCTTCCCCCAAATAGGGTAAATCAACTCCCAAGAGAAAGTGCTGCCTTTCCTTTCCTTTCCTTTCCTTTCCTTTCCTTTCCTTTCCTTTCCTTTCCTTTCCTTTCCTTTCCTTTCCTTTCCTTTCCTTTCCTTTCCTTTCCTTTCCTTTCCTT
>CM053625.1:339354312-339380979 GCA_028646595.1 Phalanger gymnotis
TACTATCCGTACACCACGAAACTGGTCAAATTTTTAACCTTAGGAAAGTAGACAGTTGAGGCCATAATTAGAGATTTTCCCTCCCTATGCTAACCCCCTAATCTTGAATTATCCAGAGAATGGCCTTCATTGCACATGCAATTGTACACACACTGTCTCTGCAATGTAGATGCAAAGACTCCCACACAGAGTAAAGGCAGAGTGGTGGATGAAAAACATTGTTGATTTTAAAGTCCATTGACTTGCAGCCACTTTACCTTTGTGAGCCTCAGCATCCTCATCCGTAAAATGGGGATAGTAAGAGCTCCCTCACAGGGTTATAACGGGAATCAAATGAGATAATGCATGGAAAGTACTTTGTGAAATGTAAATTAATATTAAAATACATGCTAATATTATGATTGTATTTAAGTGTTTGAGGTAAGTGACCCTGCTATCCCCTCCCTCACCTTTTCCTAAGGAATCAATAACTTCCTGGCCTGGAGGAATTACTGGTGCAATTCACTGCACTTTATCAAAATAGTCAGGACCCCCTCCCCCTTTCGACATTTCAACTCCGGCCATGTTTTACTTCAGGGACCCTTTCTCCCCCCTCCCCCTTTTTTTACTCTGAGAATCATATTAACTTGTCTCTCCCCATATAATCTGTTCCCTGGGGTTTTAATTCCTCCTTGTGGCACCAAGATCTCTTGCTGAACTATATCAAACCCCATTAGTATATTCTCATTGAGTCTCTGACCAGTTCCTCTTTCCTAATGTGGATAATCACAGCATTTGATCCTCTGATCCTAAAATGCAGACTTTCAATCCATTCTTAATCTAGATTAATCTAACCCCCTTCACAAAGAGACAAATGAAGATGAGAAACCAGTGCTTAGGATACTAACAGTATTTGACCTTAGATATCTATTTCTTTCTTTTTCCTTGCCCCTCCCCCATAATTCTAAATGACTCAGAAAAAAAGATAAAAACCTACTTGAGCTAATTTCGAAATGGAATAGTTTTCATTCTTGTGGCATATTTCTTATTTGTCTAATTTTTTTTTTGCTTAAAAAATTAGTTATTCTAGGCTCGGGACATCTTGCGCAGGATGCAAAACGCTGTTTGTTTAAGATGCAGCAGAAAAGAAAGGGTAAAAAAGAAAAAGAAAAAAAAAAGCATGAACTACTCTCACCCTCCCTTACCCAGCAGGCTCAGCCTTTATGGAGTCTATTTCCAGTCTGTTTACCTGGCAAGTACCACATGACCAATCCAGAAGGAGATGCTGACATCACTGTCTCTCCTTCACATGTGCATTGCTCCCTCACTGACTGAAGGCTGAGCCCTCATGCATTCCTGCATTTTTCTCCCCTCTCCTTTCCATGGCCCTACATTCCCAATTCTCTCACACATTTCTACTTCCTTTCTCTTCTCTCACACATTTCTTTTGTTTTCTCTCTTTGCTTCATATGTTCTTTTGTCTCTTTTTTTCCACGTACGACTCAATAATATTCGTCTCTGTGTTTTCTTCAATGAATCTTTTCTCAGTCTCTTTCAGGTGTATGATCATTTATTCTTCCTTTTGTTCTTAAAATGCTCCTTTGCCTCTCCCATAGGCCCAGGTTTCTGAAGAAAATGGACCTGAATAAAACATGCCCTGCTAAGGATGGGGACAGGCGAAAGAAAGTATACCAGGGATTTGTTACTCCGTTTCCTGCTCCTATGTGTTTCAGGTTGACATTTTGGTCAAAAATGATTCATTCTCTCTCTCTCTCTCTCTCTCTCTCTCTCTCTCTCTCTCTCTCTCTCTTTCTCTCTCTTTCTCTCTCTCTCTCTCTCTCTCTTGCCTCCCTTCCTCTGTCTCTCTTTCTCTCTCTGTCCCTCTGAACCTTTCATCTTCAGTATCACTGGCATCCCCATGAAGACTGAGCCATTGTAGCTTGGTTCCTCAGCCCTGGCCCCCCCTTTCTCTATTGCCAAACCCCAAGGTTTAGGAACCTATGGCATTTGGAGAGGGATTCAGTGGACTCATAGTCTCTCTTGTGTAGAGCCACTGCCATATTTTCCTTATTGCTTCTCCTTCCCAAAATGTGTTCTGAGTATTAGGTGAGAGACCAAGCAGATTTCAGTAGTAGTCTTACTGCCCCGGACCTTGTGAACTGGAAAATCCCCTGGAGTCAGAGAGGAGGCGGCCGGCAGCACAGGTGCCTCCTGCCTCTTCCGAGGGTAATTTATATTAGGAACCATATGGCAGGGCTCTGGGGTTCTGTTGCTCTGTGGAAGTTTTCTTGGTGCACTTGGGCATGAGGCCAAAGTATGCAGTTTAGAGGAAATGTTTAATAAAGACACAGGAGCCTCAAACTGTTTATTTATCCTCACAGAAAGGTGGAGATATGGTGTCCCTGGAAATTAAGCAAGTCTGAGAGGCCAGAGGATGAAAAAACTCAGGGAGTCATAGAGGACTGCTTGTTGCCTAGGCCGTTGGACAGAGCTCAGCCTCTAACCTGTCCCTTCCCCCTTCCAGTTCCAGCTCCAAATTGCCATTCCGAGGCTTCATAAACTGTTGGGGAATGGTTGGGGTGGGGGGGAGATTGAACTATTACTGACTCTATTAAGTAGCAGTCAGTTAGGTGTGAACTCATTACCCTAATACACTCTGAGGTGGGATTCCACCAGGAGGACATTAGCACTTTTACCACTTTTTACCACTATTTTACTAGGCACATTTACCACTTTGCCAGTTGTGAAGAGAACAGAGAACCGCTGTTACATTAAAAGAGCCATACAAGATTTGTTGAAGGAGTCTAGTTGAAAAAAGGGAAAAGAAAAGAAAAACTAGCCAATGATACCTACTACCCCATTCAACTCTTAAACTAGTATGAGTCTGTGGTGTCTGTGCCCTACACCTGTTAAAAAAAAATCCTTCAGGTCAGAGTTGGACCTAGCACAGACCTTAGGAAAGATTGCAGGCTGGAAGTTTTGAGATTCTGAAGGAAATGGTGGAAGTAGTAAGAAGCAAGGGGAATTGAGTGAATCAGCATTCCATAAAAAGGAAGCATCTGCAAATTCTCTTCAAGTAATCCAACAAGCCAGGGGTTTCTATCATTCTTTGAATACGTGGTAAGAGTTAGTTTTATTTTTCCTCCCACCAAAATCTTTTCTTCCAAAGATTGAACTCAGTGGTGGAAAAGAATTCTGCTGATCAACGGAAATTATTTTGTTTTCATTGACTAGCAATAAGTGATTGCCTTAGAGTGATAGGTGAGTTGGGAATATGTTGTCACTATTCTCCTCCTCCTCCTCCTCACCCATAATATTTATCGAGCACCCAATGAATCAAGGGTATTATAGTCTAAGAAGACAGGGGTAGGGAACTGAGTCCAAGTTTACAAAACAAATCCTTTAATGAAGGGGATTTATTCTATTAAGTTTGGATTCAGTGAAAGAGCCACACTCGAGGACCTAGAGGGTCACCTGTGACCTCTAGTCCAAAGGTTCCCCTGGTCTAAGATATCATGTTTATTTCTCTTCTCCCATCTCTGAGAGTTTGCACTTGTCTGTCCCCCATGCCTGGAATGCATTTCCTCTTCACCTCCAGCTTATAGAATCCCTCACTCCCTCTGAGATGCAACTCAAGCATCGCCTTCCACACAAAGCCTTTTCCTAGTTCTTCCAAATACTAGCGCTCTCCCTCCCTATCTACCTTGTCTTTATTCCACATATTCAATAAACTATATGAAATAATATTGTAAAGTGCTTAGTATGGTGCCCAATAGTAGGTGCTTAATAAATTTTCCATCGCCTTCCCTTCTCCCCATATATCAGGTGTCCCAAAAATCTTGGTGCAGTCTCAAACTTTAATAGCTTAGCTATACAACCAAGATATTTTAAACACCTTGTATTTATAAATGTTGTCTCTTCTGATTGAATGTGAGCTACTCGAGAGTATGGATTATTTTATTTTTTTGTCTCTGTATACACAACACAACAGGGGCTTAATACTTGCTTACTGATAGATTGGTCATTGAATGATTCTGTATTGTCATTACTGTATGTAGGTGAACCCCCTTCACTTTAGTTTGTAAGCTTTAAGAATGGAGGTACTATGCTTTATCTAAGCTTTTAACCCTCTCCCCATTTTCTTTCACTTCATTGCTTCCTATCAAGTGGGAACTCTATTTAATGTCCATACAACTTATATTGCTACGAAGTACTCAGTGAAATAGAGGTTGATGTATCCCCAGTGATTAGCACAGTGCTTGGCACATAGTAGTCACTTAATGTTTATTGTTTGGTTGGTTGTTCATGCAGGACAATTACCATGACATGATGTCCATGCCACCTCATGAAACAGAGAAAAATGACATATAGTCCTTTCTTCCAGTTCTGCAGTGCCATAGGATTAAAACAAGGGGCCTAAGGATTACACAATTTTTAGACAGTTTGTAAATATTAACTGAGTCCTTGATACTTTAAATGATCTGAGTCCTTGTCCAGCAGTCAGCAGGCTCCTGGAAGAACTCTAGTCATTCTCAGTATAAATAGGACCAGAAGACAGAAGGAAGATAATATACTCTGAGAGCAGGGACTGTCTTTGGCCATTCTTTGTGCCTGACACATAGTAGGTGCTTAATAAATATTTGTTGACTGATCGATTATACTATTCAATTTCACAGCCATCTTGTGCTCTCAATCACTGCAATCAATTTCCAGACTTTGTAGAAAAAAATCATCGGTTGCTTCTCAGTGACTGAAAGGATTGAATGTGTAATCCTAGCCTTAAGATCATCCAAAGAGCAAGGTTTTGATGTGTACACGATAGTTTGACATGATCCCACAGGAAAAGTCCAATGGGAATAGACCTCACGACCAAGGTGGCCAGGGTCTACCAATCCACCACTCTGAAAAGGTATCATCCAGAAACTGTGGCAAAGTAATGCCTAATGACAGGGTACCTTGTTTTGTTAAAATGAAAATGAAAAAGTGTAGCATTCAAAATTTACAAAATATAATGAACATACAACAAATTTAAATAATTAAAATCACAAATTATGTTTTTCATAAATCTGTAGCGTTTATACTTCTGGAGTTATAAAAGCTCAAAAATGCACTAAGACTTTTGGGCTACCATCTGCATGTGTGTGTGTGTGTGTGTGTGTGTGTGTGTGTGTGTGTGTGTGTGTGTGTGCGTGTGTGTGTATGGATGTGTATATCTATATATGTATGCAGTTCAATTCAATAAACATTTATTAAGTGCCAAGCACTGTGCTAAGCTTATATAGGCTCATGTATATATTTGTATATATATATATGATATAGAGATGTATATGCATGATATATACACATACATTTATATGCATGTTTTGCATAGATAACACATACATATATACATACATACATACATACATACATATATCATTGTACTGTATGAACTACTTAAAACTCACTGATATCTTGAATGGAAATAGTTGTCAGAACTGTTAAGCCCATCTCATACATTGATCATTGAGCCACCTCCCTAACCATTAGTTCATCTTATAGAATGTGTTAAAAGGAAGAATAAGCAAGGAGATTTTCCGGCCAGTGCAGGGGCAGGCTGTCAGTGGCCTGAAAGACAAAGAGACAGAGACAGAGAGAGAGACACACAAAGAGAATGATTGAGAGACAGAGAGTCAGAGACACATAAGGAGAGAGACAAAAGTGAGAGTCATATCCCGTTGTAAATATACAAAAGAAAAAGAAAAAAAAAAGAAAGCTTTCTTCAAGTCTTTAGAAGTAGCAAGGGCTTTCCTCTAAAATGAGAAGAATAAAATAATGCATTTCTTAGATACCGAATCAGAATTTACTGCACTGTGAAAAGGGGACAATAGGTATAAGTTATTAGCTTGGACCAACTAGCACCGTACACAGATACCTAATGTGTTGACTGTGCGAACATATGTATACCTAATTCTACCGATAAAGCTCTGAAATATGAGGACTACGAGAGCCCACTAGTCTCCCTCACTGGGGTGTTTTAAGGCTTAATGGTTTAAAATTACCCAGTAAGTTATGAAAGTGCTTGGAGCTCTCTGGAGTAGAGGAAATATGTAAGTCCGAGGAATGATAATAAAAGCAATAATATCCTCACCAGCTCCAATCCTTTCTTATTCTAGAACAGAATTTCTAAAAGGACGCCCCCCCCTCCCATTTCTAATCACAGGCTATGACAGATTGACTTTCATACATTTCACTTCTTTTCTGAATTATTATTTTCCTTATTTTTTTCCTTGTGATTAAGGAGTCTGAGAACACATTTTTGTCAGAAAGTTCTGGTGGATATTTCAGAAAGATATGCAGGCTCTGGGTAGGGGAGAGTATGAGTAAATGATGTTTATTTTATTTTATGAAAAAGTATTCAAAAATGGCCTTCAGAGCATATCTGAAAAATCACAACCATGAATGACAAACATGTTAGATATTCACTTATCAAAAACCAATGGGTTCTCCCAAGGAAAGCACCATTTCTTTTTCAGAAAGAAGATTGGGCAAATTCTCACATATGCTAGACTACTAAAGTAGGATTTCTTACACCCCGCAAAGTACAAAAGGTTATCGCATAAGTCACTGGATAAATGCTTGACTGCCCCTTGGGACCCTCCAACTCTGAGTGTGGGTCCATCTCAAATTTTCTCAACTTATTGACAAGGGTGTCATACGAAATAGAATCAGAGAAGCTTGCTAAATATGAGATTAATCTACCTGTCACTTCCCCTCATTCTACTAAAATCCTGTCAGTCTTTCACAGGAGATGTAATCAATCTGAAGGGACTTGTTCTAACTGGTGGTCACACAGGTTCCCAAGACTCCATTCTATTTAAGTAATTTTAAAATTCAAGTCAATTCAACAAACATTTATTAAGCACCTACTATGCTAAGTGCTGGGGATAGGAAAAAGAAAGATAATCCCTGGAGTCTCAAGGATCTCAAGTCTCAAGGAACTTGCAGTCTTATCGGAAAAGAGAACACAATTAGGGAGCTAAAAAACTGAGGGGTGAGGAATATCCTTCGGAAGGGGAGGATATGATGATAGTGCCGCAGAGTCCTAGGAAGGCAGCCTGGCTTCGAGAGCCCTCTTCATATGCAGGGCTTTGGGAGGAGTTCTTTGCCCCGCCCTCCAGCTCTCCAATCAGTGGGGCAGAAGCTACTAAGGGTTCCAATGAGCTTTGAGTCCAAAGCTGATGCTGCCTCTGGGATAATGATTGATTCCCCCGCTCCCCCCCCCTCACCCCAAGGCAGCAGGAATGGCTAGGGAGTTAGCCTTGGAAGTAGGAAGCCCTGGATTCAAGTTCTCTCTTTGACGCAGGTGAACCCAGGACCTATGTGATCCAGGGTGGTGTAGCGCATAGAGCCCTGGGCCTGGAATCGGGAAGACTCCTCTTCCCGAGTTCAAATCTGGTCTCAGATACTTACTAAGCTATGTGACCCTGGGTAAGTCACTTATTCCTGTTTGCCTCAGTTTCCTCATCTGTAAAATGAGCTGGGGAAGCAAATGGCAAACCACTCTAGTATCTCTGCCAAGAAAACCCCAAACGGAGTCATGAAGAGTCAGATACAACTTAAAAAATTGACCAACGACAATGCTTGTGTGACCTTAGTCAGGTCACTTAAGAGCCCCAGCTAATTCTTTTAGACTTGAAATTGCAGAGAAGGCGACCATTTGCTTTACTTTACACCAGCGGCTCTCAAACTCTTTGGTCCCTGAATCCCTTTACATTCTAAAAAATGACTGAGTGCCTCCACCCCCACCCCCACTGGAGCTTTTGTTTGTATGGATTATATCTACTGGTATTTACAATATTAAGAATTAAAACTTTTTAGTTTGTAAAAATACTTGTGACCTCTAGTGCCCATAAAAGGGTCTCAGGGTCCTCCTTGAGTCCCTGGACCATATCTCAAGAAGGGCTACTCTATTCTACACCAGTGAAATCACAGGTGAAGTTTAAAAGAAAAAGACTGGAAGTCAGTAATGTTCAAACTCTGATTATTTTTGTAAAAATGAATTGAAATTAAAGGAAATAAAATAAAATATCAGAGTTGGTATCAATCTTTCCCAATTTTCTAGAAGCTGGTTATTTTTTTTTAAAAGCTAGTGACTCAGCCAGAGGACATACTTGAGTCTCTACTATGTAAAAGTCTAACAACAAAATACACCCCCATTAGTTTGCAATGAAGGCTGCACAATAGCTTATGCAAAAGCCCATGTGCAAAGGTGAGGGTTCTCTTTTAAAAAGCAGAATCCCACTGCCACACTATTTAAATGTGGTTTCCATCTGACGATGTTCCTCAACTGAGCTTTCTCATCAAGGTGAAAAATAGACAAGGTAGATTTTGGGATGGGAAGAATGCAGACTATGGAGAGCTTCCGTAAGTCATAATCAATGCTTGACTCTAAATATACTGAAAAGCAATTATAAGTAAGCAAATGACTTAGAGGATAGACTCACATAAGTCAAATTATTCACATGTTGCTTGGTATCTTTGCATTTATGTAAAACACAGCAGACCAGGGGAACACACTATAAGAAGCCAGTCAAAAAGACCGAGGCAGAAGAAAGATGCTCCAAGCCCCAAGGCAGAAGGTGAAGGCACTTTGGAGGATCTCTAGGACCTAGGGGGTTGAGTGGGGGAGGGGTGGTTGGGGGGAGTGCAGAGAGGGGAAAAGATTTCTGTGACTAAAAACAAATAAGTAAATGGCACATTTCATTGATAAAGGATGATTAACATGCTTAGAAGGCAGAAGCAAACGTTGCCCAGGAAAGATCATAGCTCCGTATTTGTTCCTTGCGGTGAGCTCACTTTATCTAGAACCTCGTGGTAAACTCAATAGAATTTCCCCCCTCTTTACAGGAGCCTCTTAGCTTTAGAACTGGATGGGACCTCGGAGGCCATTTACTCCAACTCCCCATTTTACAAATGAGGAAACTGAGGCTAAGAGAGGTTAAGTGATTCGTCTAAAGTCATAAAGGCAGCATTTGAACTTGGGCTCTTTGATTCAAATCTAGCTGCTTTCCCCAACATATCTACTCAGTAAAATCTTACCCATCCTTCGAGGCCCATCTTGAACACTCCTTTCCCTATGAAATAGCCACGTTGGTCTATTTATTATTCCTCCAACAGGACATTTCGTTTCCTGTCTGTGACTGTGAACTGACTGCTCCCCCTGGCTGGAATACCCTCTCCTCCCACTGCTGACTCTTAGCTCCCCTAGACTCCTTCAGGAACGTTCCAGCGGCACATCCTCCAGTCCCCTCCCTTCCCACCCACCCTCAGCAGGTGCTGGTGGATTCCTTCTAAGGCTGCCTTTTATCTTCTCTGTATTTATCTTGTAGGTCATGATTTATATGTGTCGTCTCCGCCATTGGACTATCGGCACCTCGAGGGCAGGGACCGTTATTCCTTTGCCGTTGTCTCCCCGGCACTTACCTGGTACATAGTAAGTACTTAAATTCTGTTAATTGTGATGTCACCGAAGAGGGAGCAGGTATAAGCTCTGGATCCTAGTGCCCTGGGCTCACGGAAGGATCTGAGCTGAGGTGGAACAGGTCTTTTTAGAGCCGCTATCTGAGACAGCAAATTCTGACCCTATGCACACCCACCAAGAACCCCCATCCAGTCACCGCAGGATTAGGGAATGCTCATGAAGGTGCCAAGGTATTCTAGGGTAGTGAAAGGTTGTGGGAGCGTCTGCGTCCTTCCTAGTAAAAGCTCGAATGGATGATCCCAACCTCAAATAGCTCCTCGAACTACTTGTCTTTCAAGGTGTTATATGAATACATATGAAGACGTTCACAGTTATAATGATGGTGCTATATTAATGGGAAACAGCGACAGCTCTTTCTAAAAATCATGGACTTTCCAACTTTATGGGATAGTGATTAACTTACTAGCTAAAACATCTGAAAAGAGGGCCTCAGGAAAAACAAAGTGTCCCTATCGTGATGTCATCATAGTCAATATGCGGATAAACAAAGGTTATCCTAAGGTTTCCAGTTTTCCAAAAAGCTCTCTCGGAAGACTGCTGTATACATGACATGGAATTGCTCAACGATTCCCTAGACCGATCTGAGGAAACTGAAATTCACTCATTTTTTGGCCTCTAGGTGGAGAGAACACTGGCCCTGGAGTCAGGAAGACCTGAGTTTGAATCCTGCCTCAGATTTACTGGCTGTGTGACCCTGGGCCAGTCATTTAACATCTCCCAGCCTCAGTTTCCTCATTTGTAAATGAGATGATTGAACTCAATGGCCTCTAAATCGAGTGAACGATGAGGTTGGAAGCCAGATTGTAAAGGGATTTAGAAGAGGAAAAGAAAGGGAGTAAAGGTGTGTGGAGGGTGGGCAATAATTTTTATTGCACCTACTATACACATCAGGCACTGTGTTTGATCCTCGCCACAACCTGGAAGGCAGATGCTGCTATTATCTTCATTTTACATTTGAGGAAACTGAGGCAGACAGAAGTGACTTGCCTAGGGTCACACGGCTAGTTAATGCTTGATGCCATATTGAATTCAGGTCTTCTGGACGCCAGGCTCAAGGGTCTGCACAATAGGGCGCCCTCTAGCTGCCTCTAGGGTCCCTTCCAGCTTACAGGACCTCCGATTCTTTCGCTAAGCTGTTACTACGCGCCAAATGCCCTGGCTACAAATTACAAGCACAACCGGTGCCTGTTTGACATTCTAATCGGGAGACACATATATACGTAGCGATATACACTATTCAAAGAAAGATGATACCGAATAACCTTAGAAGGGACGGAACTAGTAGCTGGAGGGAGGGGGAGGAGGAGGGAAGAGAAAAAGAAGAAAAAGGAGGAAGAGGAAGAAGAGAAGGAGGAAGGGTAGGAAGAGGAGAAGAAGGAGGAGGGGGAAAAGGAGGAGAAAAAGGAGGAGGAGGAGAATGAGGAGAAAGAGAAGGTGAAGGAGGAGAAGAATGAGGAAGAGGAGGAGGAGAAAGGAGGAGGAGAAGAAGAATGAGGAGGAAGAAGAGGAGGAGAAAATCATAGGTGGCACAGGTACAAAGCAGCAGAATCAGGATTGTTATTTATTATTATTACTCTTTCTCCTACTAATAGCTAGCATTTACATAGTGCTATTTGCAAAGTGCTTTACAAATATTATTTCATTTTATCCCTACAACAACCTTGGGAGGTAGGTGCTATTGTTATCCCCAAGCGCCTTCTCTAGGGTCACACAGTTTGTAAGTGTCTGAGGCCAGGTTTGAATTCAGGAAGGTGAGTCTTCCTGATTCCAAGCCCAGTGTTCTGTTGATGTATCACCCAGCTGTCCTGTTTGATGAGTAGTGATTGATGACAAATAAAATGGCCTGGCTGCATTCTGAGAAATGGTCTGTCAGGATCAGATTTGAACTCAGGTCTTCTAGGCTCCAGACACAGCTCTCTACCCAATGCACCATCTAGCCAATGAAAGTCTTCAAAAGTTCTAGCCTGCACTAACTATGTTCGAGGATGCAAGTTTCTAGACGTATTGAGATACAACCATCCTTACTGTCAATACATTCTGACCTCCAACCTCTAGGCCTGAGACCAAGCCACCATTAACCAGCCCAGAAAACCCTTCGTAAATTGACATGAACTCAATGTGGTCATTCCTTTCCTGCATTTTTATAGGTCACAAACAGCAGATCCCCTCTCTATAGAACTTTAAGGCTTACTAAACCTCTTCTTCACAGCTCTGGAAGGGCAGGGGCACAGGCATCATTACTGCTATTTTCAAGATGATCAAACTATGGCTTATGTTGTCCAAGTGATTCACCTGTGTTCCTACAGATGAGTAAGTGGCAGAGCCAGGGTTTAAATCCTGGGTGTCCTGACTTGAAGGCCAATGATCCTTCTCCCATACTAGGCCTTTATAGTAGATCTGTGCAGTCCAAATGGCATAACTCCCTGAATATTTCTCCAATAGATGTAAAAGAGTTGGAAGCAGTGACTGTGATTTTGTGCCAGAGCCCAGTAGGCCTGGAATAATCCAGGAGAGGGCTAGTCATTACTGAGTCTTTTAAATAACTCATTGGATGCATGTGCTATAAAATACGTTGTTGTCATTATTTTTAGATGAAGAGAAGACATCATCAGCTTGTCTTTCCAGAAAGTTTAGGTTAGGAGTCTGCCATGGAAGATTTAAGGTCCCTTCCAGCTCCAAATCCATGCTCTTAAGGTTCCATGATTAATGATCTCGTGAAGGGATGTGCCACTAGCACAGAGGTCGTCTGGTCCCAGAACTAAACATAGTTTAAGCTCCAGGGCAAAATTATTGCAAGGGGGCATTGACAAGATTCCCTTGTCTTGTGTGATCAAAGAACACACACTGTTCTACCTACAAAGAAGAAAGTCAGGTTCAATAGAACCTTAATCTCACTAGAGGTCAATGAATCTAGTTGGAGCATGGGCACAAGAATAGGATTCCGTGGAGGTTCTCACAGCTTATGTGGGGCTTTGCTCTATGCCTCAATCTACGTGGCACGAACAAAAGCCAATCTGCCTTCAATCTGCTGTTGTTACCTTTGGAGTCCAAGGATGTGGTGCTCAAATCCTGCCTCTTCCATTGGCCATTTGGGCACATCAGTCACTTTATTTCTCTGGGCTTCATTTTCTTCACCTATAAAATGACAAAGTTGATCTTGATGGCCTCTGATGTCCCTTCCAACTCTAAATTGGATCCTATGATCTGCTTTTGTGATCATTTTCAACTTTTACTAAATAGACATCATATCGGAGAGAGAGAGAGAGAATCCGTGGCATTATTTAGCAAATCCTCAACAACACTAGAGACATGATGAACTCAAGCTGAGATTAAATCATAGCTCCTGGTGACCTAATTATCTAATAAAAGTGACCTTACCATTGGCTAACAATCAACACCTATGCCTGGTGTCTTGGATGAGACCTGGGATGGGATAAATGCTAAGGCAGAATTCCCATCTAGTCAGACTTGAGGTACTTAAGGCTGACCAAGTTCCAAGTAAATTTCCCTATGACTCTTAGGGACCACAATCTGGAAGTTTATCATCCATTTTCAAACCTGAGGAATTGGGAATTGTTTGCAGGAGAAATGAGATAGGAAAATTGAATCTGAAAGATGGTTCTGTAGCCACTGTGGCTCTGCCAGAACTACGCAGAATAAGTAGCTGAGGTTGCTGCCCAGCTAAGGATCTGAGCACTGACCTTACAGTCATGTACCTACTAGTCACCTTGGGAAAGACCATCCTTGAGGGGAGGGGTCCTAGGGAAATCCTCTGGGAAATTTTCCAAGTAATCTATAGGAGCTGCCGATGGTAAGCAGGGCTTCTTGGTAGAACCCTTAGGGAATCTCTTTGACAGATTAAGCCAGCCAATCACTTATCTTGCCTGAAAGCCAGAACTCTGATCTCCATCTGGGCATTGGCAAAGTTGATGTTCTCACACAAGTCTGGTTTCGTCCATTTGATACTGGCACTTTCTATTCTGGAGAAACTTGTATCTTTTGTTACTGCTCTCCCCAATCCCTTTTCATGCTTTTTCTCACAATTTGACATGGGGCTGTGATGATTTTTTTATTTAGTTGTTTTCATTTGTGTTTGACTCTTCATGACCACATTTTGGGGCTCTCTTGGCAAAGATACTGGAGTACTTTGCCATTTCCTTCTCCAGCTCATTTTACAGATGAGAAATTGAGGCAAACAGGGTTAAGCGATTTGCCCAGAGTCACACAGTTTGTAAGTGTCTGAGGCCAGATTTGAACTCGAGAAGATGAGTCTTTCTGATTCCAAGCTCAGTGCTCCATTGCCTGTATCACCCAGCTGGCCTGTTTGATGAGCAGTGATTGATGATAACTAAAATAGTCCAGTTGCATTCTGAGAAATGGTCTATTGGTATCTGACAACAATTATCAGATTAAAGGTGTCAAGGGGTTTACACTTCCTTATTAATGAACTAGATAGATCCTTCCAGAGTCTAAATAATCCCTTGGAGGTAGCTGATGTGGCATAATGGCGGCCTTAAGACTTGGTGTTCTAGTCCGGGGCATACCATTGACTTTCTTATTATGCAAATTATTTCATCTCTTTTTCATGAAGCATGGTACGGTGGGAAGGACACAGGATTTAGTCAGAAGACCCATGTTCGAATCACGTTTCTACCACACTCTCCTTGTGTGACCTTGGAAAAGGCATTTGTCCTCTTTGGTAAAAATGACCGAGCAGGACTAGTTAGCCTTTTAAGGTCCCTTCCAGCTCCAAATCCATGCTCTTAAGGTTCCATGATTAATGATCTCATGAAGGGATATGTTTGTAAAGCCATCTACCATACAGGAGATTCTATTTCACTGTGTGTGGCAGTGGGCATCTGAATGGATCTGGGTTGAAATGCTACCCCTGACATGTGTGTGTGGATATGTATATGTAGATATGTTGTATGACCCTGGGAAGGTTATATCTGACCTTCAATGCTCAAGCAACCTGTTAAGATAAGTTGCAGATAAGGTGCTGACCTACATTGGTAATGGCAGCTTCCTCATTGGGAGTATATAGTCACAGATATAGTCCCTAGCCCATTCCTCAGAGGCTATGGAAATGTACACTCCTAACCATACTGAGTTGTTCAGTAGGATTAAAAATAGGGACCTCAGCGATGCTATAGCAGATGAGGAAACTGGCCTGTGGAGATTCAACGGCTTGCCCGAGGTTGGCTGGTTAACACTGGGAGTGGGATTTGAACCCACATCCTCTAGAATCGCTATTCTTTCCATAGTACCATATTGTAAGAATCCATTGAAATAATGTATGCAACGGGCTTAAAAAGTACTATGTAAAACATCGTGTAGAAGAAGTAACTTTGGTCAGTTGTCGGCTTCATGAGTGTGGGTTATGTGTGACGCTTTGTATGAAAAAGGACAAATCTTGCTTTCGATGAATTATTTGAAGAAGGATGCAACCCTTCCCCAAATAATAACCCTTTTAAATTTCACACTGTCTGGTCAAGAAGGGTAGAAGGGAACTCCCAAGAAGCCCCAGTGGCCCCTAGAGAACAGAGAGTTTAGAGAGACAAACCCTGAGTGGAAAAAAAGGTTTTTTGTGGATGATAGCCCTGAAAGGCCTCTTTTGGAAATAGAGTAGAGAAGAGAAATGTCTTATTCTCTCTAAAATGCAGAAAAGGAAAAAGAAATCTTTTCTGTACTAGGTTGAATGGAGCAGCATGAAATATTAAATAAATTCCAGTGGATAGGAGGTTTTTCAAAGAAAAGCCAAACTCAAACCTATCTAAGATTTACAAACATTGGGACCCAGAGACATGGGCTCAAACACGCCCACAGGAGCACGTGCACTCATACACACATGTGTACACACACACACACACACACATGCTCTTTCACACCCTATGAGAGCGCTTATATGGCCTTCATGAGGCTAAGTAATAAACAGTTTGTCTTCACCCTCCTATTTATAGGTTGCTTAGGGGCATCCTAGTCCTTTTGCTTCCCTTACCTGAACATAAGACAGCCACAGCCTTCAGTTTGAGTCAGGACTGCAGTAAATCTGACTGGCTAGCCATATAGAGTACAAGCTTCTGTTTTCCCGGTCCCCAGGTCTAATTACACAGAAGGAGGACTGATCTGCACATGTATATATCTCCTTTGTTACCCTTTACTTTTAATGTTTTCTCCTTGGTCTCTCCTTTGCTGAGCTCTCTTTATTCTTCTTCCTGTCAGTCATCTACCTAACATATTTCTCTCTCATTTCACTGATGCCAGGACTTGTCCCCACTATCATTGACCATCCATCTCTAAAACAAACAAACAAAAACAACTAACCCCAGTTCAAATCGATGGCTACTGCATTCTGCTGAAATTCTTGGGAAACTCTTGACAAAGACAGACTAAGGAGAATGAAGGAGATGACTAGGCCCTACCTGATGCTGGCTTTCAGGCTCACTTAAATGCCTTGTACTTCCCCTTCTATGTTTTGATTTCCAAAGAAGAACAATGCACGTTTGAAGACCAGAAGGGCGAATAGGCCAACAGATATATCAAAGCCGGAGAAGTCAAAGGAGCTGGGAAATGAGGAGTCCAATGGGTCCAGAGCCACAGTTTGTTACTTTGGTGAATTTCTTTGGACTTTAAAAAAATTTCAACTCAGTTCCTTTGGTATTTTCAATTATATTAACTCTGAGAAGTTCTATGGACGGAAATGTTGGAATCACTTCTGCATCTCGTCCACTTGTATCTTGTCAGAAGATAGCAGGACTCGGAACACCTCTCAGGTCTCTCTCCATCGGGGGCTAAACTGTCCCATCCTAAAAGATACACAAAAGAGAGAAAGATGAGCTAAATCAGCCCCTCGCTCCTGAACATGGCTTACTATTCCAGTGCCGATTAAATGCAGGACATTATCTCACCATAATGCCCTCCTGGCTGCATTCCCAGGAAAATTCAAACTAATCATAAAAATAGAAAGAAAAATGCAACCTAAATTCCATTCCTCTCCTTAAATGAGCGATGTGTTCAGTTTTATTTATTTTTCTGGAAGCAAAGTGGGAAAGGAAAATGAATTTCAGGGGTTAGGAAAATAAGCTACCAACAGGACAATCTAGAGCCATAACTGTGTGCAGACTGTACAGCTGTGATGAGTGGAGTGTGGGGGTGGCTAGGCATTCCTTTCCAGACTTCTCTTACTCTTGAACCTGGCAGTATGGTCCAGGGAAGGGGTGGGGAAAGAGTGTTCATTGTGGTCGTACGCATACACAGAGTCTTTCTCTGTCTGTCTCCCTCTCCGCCCCCTCTCTTGCTCACTCTCTCTCCATCCCTCCCTCTTCTCTCCATCCCTCCCTCTTCTCTCCATCCCTCCCTCTTCTCTCCATCCCTCTCTCTTCTCTCCCTCTCTCTCTTCCTCTCCTCTCCTTTCTCCCCCTCCTCCGCCTCTCTCTCACCTTCTTTACTTCTCTGACTTTGTCTCCCTGTCTCTGCATCTCACATTCTGGAAGGCAGATGCTATTTTAAATATTCTCTATAAACTTTGTCAGAACACCAGAATCATGGTGCACCTTTATTTCTCCAGAGGAAAATGGTCTTCCCTATGACTGACACCCTCACTTTAGTACGTGGGAACAGAATTTAGATGAATCAAGGACCCCAAAACCATTTTACTTTGGTTCCAAACCATGGCACAACTATGTCTATCCAAATGAATACTCATGAGCTAGTCCACACTATTCCCCAGGATATTTCAGGATTCTTAAAGTGGAAACCATCCCTGGGTTTGGACCCTAAAACATAGCTTCCATATTTATATGTTATAGCATAACTTTTATGGTGTCCCAAGCCCCAAAAACCAGAACTTAGAAACGGAATCGGTTTCTCATAACGTTAGGCTGGATTAAAACAAAGTGGATCCACCCGTTGTTCCCTTGACCCTCCTCCGCCCCCCTCCCACCCCACTTTAGGCATTAGGATCTCAACACTGCATTCCCCATCACCACATTGGAATAATGGGCAATGCTAGTTGATGGCAAAGTTCTAGCTGCGCTAATTAAGCATCCTGAGCTAATAACCTTCCATTTTGGGACTGGTATTATTCATAATTTAATGTATTGCTGCTGAAACATTAACCTTTCGACAACTGGCACCTTGCCCACAGCAGCCTTAGTGCTGACCATCTTTCAGTAAAATGAGTATTATTGTTAAAACAGGTATAAATCATTCATGGCTGCAGCTTTTGTGTCAAACCATACGTGAAAATAAGCAGTAAGCTGGGTAATTTATTTACCTTTTGGTGATTATTTTTTATGATTTTATGATCATATTCGATGATTCATAAACCCTGGCCCAATGCCATCTTGTAATCATTTTGCCTTTTAAATACTTCTGTGGCTGTTCTGCTTTTCATCTTTAAAATTTCAGGATTGATACTGGACAACTTAATCCAGACACAAATACAATTTCACTTGAAGAAAGGAGGTGGGGGGGAATTTCCAACTCCTTCATTTGAACATAAACACAACAAATTCTCCATAGGGCCATCGGGGGCTCCCACTTGTCACTGAATGGCACTTGCTGTGGAAAAATTGTCTTTGAAGTTTAATACACAAAGTGCATTGAATTCAGAAGAAAAGTGAGGAAAAACAGTTAACAAGCTTCTGGTTGGAAAGATGATGGGAAAGGGCCAAAGGGGCAGGGGAAGGCCTGGAAAAACTTGGCCTTGTTCCAAGAGGATTGGAAAATGGCAAATTCTCTTCTTACCAACTGGTTGCTGGAATTCTATTACAGTCTTCAAGAAGCAAGTACATATGCCAGCTTGGGGAATTCTTTGCTGCTTGCCTTCCCTGGGCCTTGGGCTTCCAAAGAGATCCCGGAGAATTGCTTTTTCTCCTCCTACAGAAAGCTAGGAGTACCAGCGACAGTTGGTACTAGGGGGCTCCTTCCGTAACAAAGACTCTCATCTGTCTTTCTTTAGCGTTTGATATCAGTTACCATGAAGAAATATTTAAAGTATTATTAAAGTAATAATAAGCCTGGAAGGGACTGCAAGGTAAAGGTCAGACTTGTGGAAAAATAAGGTTAAGAAATGGAACATCACCATTAAAATTCTTCTATAAGGTTGAAGTAAGCCCAGGAGAAGGCTAGATGAAGGGACATCACTCGCAAGCTCTCCCATGGGGGCTTGCTTTCTCACTTTAACTGTGTCAGCAACCCAAGTGGAAGCCCAACCAATGACTATGGGCACTGTCACATCAACATCTGGGCTGTGATCTGGAAAGCTGGCCTCAGTAAGATAATCAAAAAGACCAATATCCAAGAGGAGAGGCCAGGAAAAAAGGGAAAAAAAAAGTAATCCATGCATAACTTTTTCAGATGGTCTGAATATTGCTTTGCCTGAAGGAATGGCCTAGATAAACTCCTGAGGCCTTTTCTACTTCCGTTATTATCGTTCCTCATAGTATCCAATTGGACTTTTGTTTTTTGGCTTACCTGTGTTTATCCTTAATGTTAAGTTCAAATGAGATACTATTTATTTATTTATTTGGATATATTATTTATGAAATTTCTTTGTAAACTATCACGTTCTATACCAAATGCACGGTATTATTGTTGTAATTACATTTGTAATCAACACTGCATTCATCTCATTTGTTTGTACAGAGTTGTTTACATGTTGTCTCTCTCCTTTAGACTGAACTTGAGAACAGGGACTGTTTTTGTTCTTCCTTGCTTCCTTGCTTCCTTCCTTCCTTCCTTCCTTCCTTCCTTCCTTCCTTCCTTCCTTCCTTCCTTCTTTCTTTTCTTTCTCCCCAGCCCTTTGCGCAAGTGCTTAGTATGTTTTCGTTGTCCTGACACCGTATGTATAGTAGAAAGAGCGCTGGAGTTACAGTTAGAAAACCTGGATTCACATTCTGGCCCTGTCTGTTTCTTGCTATCTGTGTTCCTTATACAAATCACTTGGCTTTCCAGACTTCGGCTTCCTCCTCTCCCATGTAAGATGAGGGAGGCCAAATTCGATGAGCTTTGGGGCACTTTCAGAGCTACATCCAGTGATAGCTTGGCAGTGTCAGCTTTAAGCACATGTAGCTGGGATTTCTGCACCAGGCCTTCTTTTAATAACCCTGTGGATATCGCCTCCCATGAACACAGAGTTTATCTGCCATCTGAGCCTCCTTCTGATACTTCCTCTGGCAAACTGGAAGCTGGGTTTGGTGGCAAATCCTATCTAGTAATCTAGGAACCCCATGGATGATAGGCATGGTAAGACCAGCTGGAAGCTGGCAGGAAAAATAAGAAACCCAACAACTGTACTCTCTACCCCCACAGTGTTATGGGAAAAATTGTGGCTTCTCTGCTTTCTTGGGTATGCTAAAGAGCAAATTAAGAAGCGAAATCATCCAGAATAGGTGAAAATTTTCCTTCAATCATGTCAGCCAGAGCAGATGTTGTCATGGAACTTGATGTTATAGATTCATTTCCTAATAGAAAGTCTAAAAGGAAAAACAGTGTAAGAGCTGAAACGTGAATTGGACACATCGATAGAGTGTGGATTGGATCCAAGACAAAATATTGTGAATGGTTAATAGGGTCAGCCTAAGTATACTTCCTGAAATATACTCTCTTGGATATGCAAATATTCAGAGAACCGCACTGTCAAATATCTATTGTATCTCCTTATCTGTGCGTTCACAGAACTGCTCCAATTTAGAACAAATGAAAAATGTGAATTAAAAAGTACTGTCACCTTAAAATAATACTTTTCTTTGAATAATAATTTTTGTTGTAGAGGTTTGTTATTTTTGTCACACACCAGATAACCAGGTTCTTAACACTACATTGTCATGGAAAACAGAAAGAGGAGAAGGACAAGCTTTTTTGCTTCTCACTCTTGGAAGGAACAAACCTGGTGGAATATGTGTGTGTGTGTGTGTGTGTGTGTGTGTGTGTCTGTCTGTCTGCATGCGTGTGTGTGTCAGTGTGTGTTTTTGTGTGTATGTGTGTGTGTATGTGTGAAGATGGTAGGCGCCCAGGTAACATATTTAATCTTAACCCAAGGTAATAGATGAAGAAATAGTGTGCTGCACAAGAATGAGGAGGAAACATGGTGTAGGGAAAGCATGCTTTATTTGGAAGCAAATTGGGACCAAATGTGAAGTCTATTATCTGTTTTCTGTGTGACCTTGGCCAAAGAATTCTATCTCCCTGGGCCTCAGTTTCCACATATGTAAAATCAAGAGACTAGACTTGATCAGGAGTCCTCAAAGTATGGTCTGGGGACCCCTGGGTGTCTCTAGGGCCTCTTTGGGGGCTCTGTGAAGTCAAAACTATTTTCATAATAATACTAAGATGTTTTTATTTTTTATGCAGTTAAATATCAATAGATAAGGCCCACATCAATAAAGCTCTTTTGGAGGTGCTCAGAACTGCTGGGTTAGATCATCTCTATGCTCCCTGTTTGCTCTCCTAGGAAATTTTTCAGTTAATCACCAGCTGCAGAGATGACTTTGGTATCTTCCCATTGGCTTTTTTATGTCTAGGGATCTACGGCCTGCTCCATGGAATTTCCTTCTCGGGGTCCTCATTTCCAGGGCTCATTATGTTACTTACTTCAGGTCAATTCACAACTATCGTTGTCATCACCCAGCTCTACGTGGTACTAGAAGGGGAGGATAACAGAGATAAAGGAAATCTATAGCCACTCTTTAAATCCCATTTTAGTCAATCATTTCAACTCCCAGTACTGAACCTCTCACCAAAGTACTTAATAAGTAGCAAATCGGACTGACACGAGTTTCGGTTTCTTTCCTTCCCCCTTTTCAACCTTGGAGAGAGGCGCTAATGAGCCTTCAAACGGTCAAAAGGTGAGCAGCGAGTGAGAAAGAAATAAAGAGAAGGGACTGGATGACCCGCAAATCAACATCATCAAAAGTTGATTGTGTCTTTAGAATGGACGCTCCTCCTCCCCATGGACTTGCTGACCATTTCATAGGTAGTCTTGGATTTATATACTCTATTTAATCATGTCAATTTCTTGGGGGGCAGGGGACTCACGGTTTGCGTGCTTTTTCTCACCTTTAGTACGTCCCTATTTCAGTCTCTGTCTCTCTTTTCCCCCAGATGCCCAAGGCTCTGCAGTAATTTACCTGCGCAGACCCTCATATTTCAATCTTTTCTTGTCACTTCTGCACTCCCCTAATCAAAACTTAGCCGTCTTATGTCCTATGCCTTCAAGACCCCTGCTTTGATAAGCTGAGGTATAGTGATGCATTTGGGGGTACTTGTAGGCTACTATTCCAGCCCATTCCCCCTACTAGGCACTATCTGAGTGTGTTAGTAGTAGCTTGCAAGAAGTAACATCTCTGTGTTGTCTATCTAAAGAGGTGTTTGGTGGTGAATTTCAAGTTAGCTGAGAGGGAAGGCTGATCTTACTACCTCGTGAGTAGGAGGGCATATGTTGTAGGCTTAAAGTGGTCTTCAAATCATGGGGAGTCGCTTTTTCTACCTGAAAATCTGTGGCCCTGGTCCTGCCACAGGGGTCAGTGGTTTTCCTCTCACGTCTGTTCACTTTATGGAATGATTTTGGATATTCATTCATTCATTTCACAAATATCTCTTGAGTACTACGGACAAGGCATTATGCTAGGTGCCGCAAACTGAGCTGTTCTCCAAACTCAGAACACTGACCAACTTAGAAGTTGTGCTAAGAGGCTTCATCGGGTATGATGTCTCTCCTTTACTATTGATCACACCCCTCGTATGATGCCTGTTGGCACTCTTCCATCAATATCCCACCTAACATCCAGGAGGCCTTCCTCCTGCTGTTTTTCACATTTCATGAGTAGCAGGCGATCATTTGAACTGTCCATCTGTTATACCTTACTCTCATCTTGTGAAGAGTTCACTTCCTTTCAAGATCCTTTGTTTCCTTTATGCCACTTTTTGAATACAGAACCTCCATATCCTGGAACCAAGGTAGCCCTTTGGGCTACCTGAAATTTTGATTCCTTAGGGGCTGTGGTATTCAAAGATACACATCCATATTCTTTGTATCCTCAGCTGACTTTCTAAAATTATAAGCTACAGGTGATCAGATCATGGATACAGACCTTCATCCAAAGAAGGAATTTCCATACTGGGAGTTGCCTATATAGATGAAATCACAGGACCAGATTTATATCCCAAAGACATCAAAAGAAGAGGAAAAAGTCCTATATATGCAAAACTATTTATAGCAGTTATTTTTTTGTGGCAAAGAACTGGAAGCTAAGAGGGTGCCCATGAATTGGGGAATGGCTGACCAAGTTAGGGCATGTGCAATGTAATGAAATAATATGGTGCTGCCAAAAGGAAAAAAGAAGAAAGACAATTTCAGAGAAACTAAGAAAGACTTGCATGAACTGATGCAGAAGGAAGGGGGCAAATTTAGGGTGATAGAACATTTTATTTTATTTTGAATTTCTAACAACCTCGAATGTCTTTTGCTTGCAAGAACTCTCAGCTGTATGGTTGAATTATAAGTCTAGAGAAGTTGATAGGTCTTTGGTGGGGAGATGAGGCTCATCCAAGAGGAAAGAGTTAATTTGACTATTTCTGTGGTTAGATATGAGTCTTTATTTTCTGTTGGGTGAAATCTGATATGATGTTAGACTGAGTGCCTACATGGGAGCTGAGGACCCATTTTCTTTTTGTGGAGACCAAGGTGTGAGCCAGAGTATGACATTCTTAAGGGAATATCTGTGTGAGGAAAGGAGCCAAAGAGAGTGATTTGTGAGAATACCCCAAGATTGAACCTCAGTTCCAGGTAAACCTAGACCCTCCTTTGGTTCTGATTTACCTCCAAATTCTCAGGTAAAATGGACAACATTCCAAACTATCTCAGCCTCCCTTCTGAAATGAACCGAGGAATTCTTCTTATGCAGGTCCGTACTGACTGCCCGACCAACCTTATTTCCCTTTAAATTTCCAGCATTCCCTCCTAATTCCCTAATTCCTGATTCCAACATTTCCCCATCCCCCAAACTAATTCTTCTCCAATAAGGAGAAACGTTGTAGTGCCTAGGAGTGGAAGTGGGTGAGAGCTCACAGAGCTGTGGTTCTAACAGAGTTAAAGTTGAGGTTTCTAATTGCTCTCTTGAGGCCTTATTAGTTGTTGATTACCTTCTTTTGGGAACCGCATCAAATCTACAACAATAATAAACACTCACTTCACTGGAAACTTGGGACCAGACCTACCTGCCCTGCAGCCCAATGCCTCGACAGTGGGCAGCCTGGGTGGAATTGGAAATGGAAACATGTTTATTTTAGACTCACTTTCCCCATTTTAGAAGTCTCCCTCCCCCTCTAGATTGTGTGGTTCAAGGCCTGTGGAATATTTAGCAAGCTGATTCAAGGTTGTCTGAGATTCTTCGCTGGTGGAAAGAGCCTCTATCTCTCCGGTTTAGTCCCCAAATGGAGCTCTAGCAATGTGTTTCTTAGTTCTGAGGGGTTGGAGAGTATCAAAGTGTGATGCTTAATCTGGGCACATATCTGGTGCCGGTTCTTCTTTCTACTTCTCTGGTGTCTGCTAACAGGTCCCAGAGATTTGGCTCTGTCAACTGTGATCTTCAAATAGGTAACAGACAGTTTTCAGTCTCCCAAACCTGTCAGGGATCAAAGGAATAGAACAAAGTGCTATTTCTTGGTGAATAGGTAATTTTCTAGACTCAATCACTTTGCAGGTTAGCTCATTGGCAGATTAGATAGATTAATGAATGTTTGCCATGGCTAGCCCTATGCATAGGCAGAGTGAGTGGCTGCCTCCATAGTGTAATCTGATGGACACAGAACTTAGGATATCTGATTCCTGGTTAGACAGCAAAGATAGATCATCTTTTCCAGAAAGCCTCTACCACCACCATCGCTATCACTACTACCACTATCATCAGTACGAAAAAAACCCCCAAACAAAAAAAACCAATATAATGGTCTAAAGTTTACCAAATAATGCATATAAGTATATACATACAAACATGTATATTATATATAAGTGTGTGTATACATATATATGTATATATATACAATATCTCACTTTAGTCTCACAACAACCTTACATGATTATTACATATTGTAGGATAATAATAAACATTCCTTTTTAACAAATGAGAAAACTGAGGGTCATATAGCTAGTATCAGTGTAAAGATCTGAACCTAGGTCTTTTTGAATTCAAGACTATACAAGAATAAAAAGTGTTTTATGTATTCATTCCCAAGCAGCTAGGTGATATTGCAGATAGAGCTCTGGGTCTGAAATCAGGAAGATCTGAGTTCTTTTATCTATCTATCTGTCTGTCTGCCTGTTTTTAGTTACTTGGTTTATATTTGTTTTTTAAATTTATTTTTTATTTTTAGTTTACAGTGCTCAGTTCCACAAGTTTTTGAGTTCCAAATTTTCTCTCCCTCCCTCTCCTCCTCCCCACAAGATGGCATGTAATCCAATATAGGTCCTACATATACCTTCCCATTAAACTTATTTACACAATAGTCAAGTTGTAAAGAAGAATTATAACCAATGGGAACCATGAGAAAAAAGAAACAAAAGCAAAAAAGAGGAAAAAGAAGAGAGAGCAAATAGTTTGCTTCAATCTGCATTCAGACTCCATAATTCTTTCTCTGGGCGTGGATAGCCTTTTCCATCATGAGTCTTTTGGAGCTATCTTAGAACCTTGTATTGCTGGGAAGAGCCAAGTCTATCAAAGTTAGTCATCACAGATACTGTGTGTCTGTAATCATGTATAATGTTCTCTTGGTTCTGTTACCCTCACTTAGCATTAGATCATATAAGTCTTTCCAGGTTATTATGAAGTCCGTCTGCTCCTCATTTCTTCTAGTGCAATAGTATTCCATTACATTCATATACCACTACTTGTTCAGCCATTCCCCAATTGATGGGCATTTCCTTGATTTCTAATTCTTTGCCCCCACAAAAACAGCTGCTATAAATATTTTTGTACATATGGGTCCATTTCCCACTTGTATGATCTCTTTGGGATACAGCCCCAGAAGTGGTATTGCTGGGTCAAAGGGTATGCACATTTTATAGCCCTTTGGGCATAGTTCCCAATTGCTTTCCAGAGTGGCTGGGTCAGTTCACAACTCCACCAACAATACAACAGTGTTCCTATTTTCCCACATCTTCTTCAGCATTTATGGTTTGTCATGTTAGCCATTCTGACAGGAGAGATGTGGTACCTAAGAGTTGTTTTGATTTGCATTTCTCTAATCAATAGTGATTTAGAGCATTTTTATATGACTATAAATATCTTTAATTTCTTCCTCTGAAAACTGCCTGTTCATATCCTTTGACCATTTGTCAGTTGAGATATGACTTGTATTCCTATGAATTTGACTCAGTTCCCTGTATATTTTAGAGATGAGGCCTTTATCAGAGACACTGGTTATAAATTTTTTTTCCCAATTTTCTGCCTCCCTCCTAATCTTTGTTCTATTGGCTTTGTTTGTATAAAACTTTTCAATTTAACATAATTGAAATTATCCATTTTGCATTTCATAATGCTCTCTAACTCTTGTTTGGTCATAAATCCCTCCCTTCTCCATAAATCTGACAGATAACCTATTCCTTGCTCTCCCAAATTGCTTTTAGTATCAGTCTTCCTATCTAAATCGTGAACCCATTTTGACTTTATTTTGGTGTACAGTGTAAAATATTGGTCAATGCAAGATCTGAGTTCTAATTTGACTTCAGAAATTTATGAGCTGTGTGACCTTAGGCAAGTCACTATTTGTCTACCTTAGTTTCCTCATTTATAAAATGGGAATAATAATAATAGCATCTACCTCCCTGGGTTGTTGTGAGGTTCAAACAAGATCATATTTATAAAGCACTTTGCAAACCTTAAAGTGCTATGTAAATGGCATCATCATCATCGTTGTCATCATCATCATCACCACTACCAACACCACCACCATCATCAACATTGTCATCACCACCACCTGTGTCGGTAAGGCAAAATGGGCTCCTTAGCACTTCAGGAGTTTGGCTTTTGTTTACTTTGAGTGAAAGTACTTTCAGCTGTTAAGTGCTAAGCCCCAGGCCCAAAGCCCTATCAGGTGTGAAACCTGTGTGGGTGTAGATTAATGACTTAAGAGGAACCACTGGTCATTGAGGTGGGGCTTGAGAA
>CM053625.1:339381479-339395782 GCA_028646595.1 Phalanger gymnotis
GGAATGGGGAGGCTGGTTCTCAGATCTGCTGCGGTGGGGCCTAAATAAATGTTTTGTTGCTTTCTACTTAGAGAATCTCATACCTTGTGATTTCGAACCATTCAAACATATACATGATTATATTTGAGATTATAAATTCGGCCTTCCTACTACACCACCACCCCCACTACCATCATCATCATCATCAACATTGTCATCACCACCACCACCACCACCACCACCACCACCACTACGACCACTACCATCATTGTCCTCATCATCATCATCACCACCACCACCACCACCGTCATCATCAGCCCTAGAGAAGTTCATCAAAGGAAGACCATTGAAGAAATGATTCCCCAGTGAGATGGGCACAAGAATGGACACAGACTAAAGACAGACATGGCCACCGTCCTATAGGCCCTTATTATCCAAAAGAGCACGAACATGACAGAACAATGTGGCCACAATTATATCTAAGGTTATTTTCTCTCACGTCTTTAGTCCTCAGCTTTGCATGGCCGCTAAGCCTTTCTTTAGCCTACATTCTTTGCTCCCTGGGGAATGAGAATGGAGTAAAGGATGAGAGAGGATGGAAAATGCTTTGGAGATACAGGAGACCTGGGTCAGAACTGATGACTAATATATGGATTTGGTTTTTTTTTTATTTTTTTCTCATTTCTTCTATTTATTTATTTTTTTTTAAGTTTCAACAGTATTGACACTTCCCCTCAAAAGACTCAGCTAGGCTCTGCCACACAAAATAATGGCACTTTGAGATTTGCAATGTACCCTACATTTTCTCATTTGATTCTTGCAACAACACTGGGAGGCAGGTGCTGTCATCATTCCCATTTTACAGATGAAAATGAGACTTTTACCACCTTTTCCTACACAGGTACATTCCCCCAAAAGCAATCAAATCCAATCAAATGGTTATGACATAGTATATCACTCTTTACTTCAGTAGTTTACTAGCTATTACAGAAAAGGAAATCATGTACTTTCATTTTAATATTATTTTTTCTTTCATTTCTAAAAGATCCTGGCCAGATATGATCTGTTCCTCTTTGTGACTTCTAGTCCCCTCTCCAGTCTTGAGAGAGAGAAAAATGGAGTCTGCGAGAAAACTAAGGAGATAGGCATATAGAATTAAAAGCAAAGAGGAAATGGAAAAGAAAGGGAAAAAATAAGATTAAAAGGGGAGGATTGATAGATCTAATGAATGCAATGAATTACGTGGCCAGCTTGCTTTTGAGAAATTAAAAATGGTGGGGAAAGGGCAGGTACTTTTCTTAATATGTCTAATGGAGGAGTGGCCAATGATGATTCAGCCTTTGGAACACGTTTGGATTTGCCCTTCTGGGTGGTTTACACTGAGCATGAGTGTATGTTCCCTATCTAGTTCCAATCTCATACGCGACTTGAGGGGCTGTTATTGTGTAATGATGAAAAGTCTCCTAATTGGCTGTCAGGATGGATGACTCATGGGTTGCTGAGCCAGACCAGAGTGTGTATGCAAAAGGAATGGGCTGCCCCCCTCTTGGCCTTCTTTCATTTGTCCTGCCTGGTGTCGAATGAAGCATAATTATGGAGCTGTTGGGTGGGGAAGGAGTAGCAAGCTTCATTCTCCCACCCAGTTGCCTTATGTTTCTTTTGTATTTATTCTTTTCTGATATCAGGGTAATGAGTATTCTAAGATGCAAGTGCCCAGGCGACTAGGAGATCCATCAGTGCCATCTGAGATCTCACTGGCAACTGGATTCAATAGCTGGGTCTGCCAGAGTGGCCCATGATTCAGGGATTGTGACCCACTAGTGACAGAGAGAAATGCTATTTCTGTCCTTTGGAAAGGCACTGATTCTTGGAGCTCCCTAAGGGGAGGTTCATGAGGATTCTACAGAGGGAGGAAAGGACTTCCAGGCCTGGGAGTCTTGAGGTCTACACTGGCTCCACATATTCTCAGTGCGGCACTTGAATACTTTGCTACTCAAAGTTTGAGCCCCCTCCCCCCAGGGGCTTTGTATGTAGAAGAGGATCGTTTTGTACCCACCATCCTTCCACCTTCTCAGTAAACCCCTTATCTAAAGGCTAATGGAATACACCTGACTCTGATTGATCATGCGGAGCATACTGGGTGGGGGCACATGAACAACTGTACCAGAAACTCCAGTGCCTTAGGGTTCTTACTCTTATAAGCCTGATGGAAGCAGTGGTCATCACCCTCTGGGGACCCAACCTGCAAGTTCTAGCATCTACCTGGGAAGGGACCCTGGGGGAAAGTGTCATATATGAATAGTGACAAAGTGAGGTCAGGGCAACCTTATGGAAGACTATTTATTTCACCATTTTGCCTAATCCAATTTTTCCATAATCCAATTCCAATGTCACCTAGCTCTAAAGTGGAGTAGGTCATTTGAGGTCACCTGCCCCAGGTCATGACTGCAGGGGAAGGGGAAGGTGCCTTTTCCTGTCTACTGACCTCTCAGTATCCAAAATCATTAAACACACTGGCAACACTTGCTATTCTCCAGGTCTGGCCTATTACAGTATCATAGTCTTTGATTTTTCACAGTTTGCTCTTAATCTGAACACATGTGGGCATACATTCAAAATAGAATTATAGTAGTAGCAATTATAATAATAATATGGAAGTGTTATTACAAACCATAAATGAAATTATAACTCACAAAGGAAGAATGTGAGATATGAAACATATTAGGAGAGAAGATAAATGAAGGGGAAGATGGGAGGAGAGGAAGGAGAGGAAAAAGCAGAAAGATGGAAGGAAAGAAAGGGAAGCAGTGGGGGAAAGGAAGAGAGGAAGCAGCTCAACATTTAAAGGGAAACACTGTGCTATACAACTAAGCTTTTTCTCATGTTCTAAAGGTGAACGCACTGGCAAGAAAATTGAGTGAGCTCTGGCTGAAGGTTAGTAGAAGGCCTGAGGAAGAACAAACACGTCTGCTAGCTGCCATAAAATTGCTGCCTCCCAGAAATTAAAAATTGCATGCCATGGTACACATGGCCCACATCTATCCACACCCATGTCCGTATTACAGCCTGGAGAATGAAGCATTATCAAGGTGTTGCTCTAATGAGCACAATTATAATTAAACAAGAACACGCCACAGGGTATAATCATGCACGCCTATTGGATAGACTGTTTGGAAGAGACAAACAGGAGAGTGTCATAAATGCACAAGGGTGCTACTGAAGAGAGAGTATGAAACAGAATCAGCCAAGGAGAGGGGTTGATCATTGCCACAGTTGTGATGTCATAGCAAGATTTTGAAAGGCAGAAAAACCAAATCTAGCAACAATCTGTATAATAGAATTTATTCCAAAAAGGCTGTGTGTATGTGTGTGTGAGAGATATGCTTCTGGTCTTCTTTGACAGTGTGATAAAAAATTGTAGTGTGGTTGTCTCATAGTAATGGTCATTTATACACGTGTGTGCACATATTTGCACAAATATTACATTATATACATGTGTAATATTTGTGCAAATATGTATTTCACTGACATATTGATGTTCAGTTAGCAATCCAATCTAGTCCAGTTCAATCCAAGAAACACTTATTAGGTGTCCATATTCAAGGCACTGTGTTAGAAACAGCAAAGATAAAAATGAAATGGTCCCTGACCTAGAGGAGCTTGCATTTTATTGGGGAAGAGGGGTAGAATATATAAGCAGGTAATTATTCAGCTGGTAATTAGAAGAGGTAAAGAATACCAACAAGTGGGGGCATGAGGAAAGGCTTGAGGTGATAAGTGACCCTTCAGCTGACTCTGGAAGGAAGCTCAGGGTTCTAAGGAGGCAGAGGGGAGGAGGGAGGATATTCCGGGTGGTCAGGATTGCTTGTGTGAGGGCGTAAGGCCAGGGTGGGGAATCTGCAGCCTTGAGGTTACATGTGGCCTTCTATGTCCTTGGGTGTGGCCCTTTGACAGAGTTCGAGTTTTACAGAAGAAATACTTTTATGAAGAGGATTTGTTCTGTGAAGTTTGGATTCAGTCAAAGGGCCAGGCCGCACTTGAGGACCTAAAGAGCTACATGTGGCCTCAAGGTCCCAGCTGCCGAGGGCTATCAGTTGAATAGAAACTAAAAGTTGTATTTTTTCCCCAACAAATTCATTCATTTTTTTCCCTAATGGTCCTGTCACACAGTGCGGACAAGAGATATGACAGTTGGAGAGCTAGGGTACCCCACTGCACTCCAGAGATGTCAGGAGAAATTGTGCAAGGTTCCCAGCATATTGAGTGGACCCTCGGAGGTGCATTAAGGAGAGCGTGTGAACAAGGCTTGCACAGGACGAGAAGGGGATGCAATCTGTATCATTGGAGGGAATTCCCAAATCAATGAGATGACACAGACCCATTTGGGTATTAGTGAGCTGTGAGTATCTGTCTAACAACCGGACAGTCCCTTCTTGTTCTTTTATTCAATGGCATATGGGAGGCTCCTGCTGAAGTTTAATGGGCAGGGACAGATACCAAGCTGCGGAGGCCTGAGGGTCACATAGAGTTACAGGATCACCGTATTAGAGCTGGAAGGGACTTGAAGGTTTGTCTTGTCCAGTTGCCTAATTTTACAGATGAAGAAGGCAAGGTAAAGGGAAGTTAAGTGACTTGCCCAAGGCTACACAGGTAGTGAATAGCGTTAACATTGATTACTACCACTCCTAAAAGCTAACATTTTATAGGACTTATGATGGGCCAAGAATTGTGCTAATAATATTTATAATTATTACCTCCTTTAAGCCTCACAGTAGGTGCTATTATTATATCCATTTTACAGATAAAGAAACTGAGGCAGCCAGAAGTTAAATGTCTTCTCCAAGGCAACTGTCAGTGAACAATAGAGGCAGGTGTCTCACCTAGCACCTCTGACTCCATACACAAGCTTTTGTCTCTTGAGGGTGACAAGGATGAGTCTGGATGGAACTAGAAAGTGGGAAAGTTTTTTTTTTTTGTGCCAAGGATGTGTTTTGCCTGCTTTGGTATTTTGTCTAGGCCCTGCCCTCCCCACCCCAGCTGCTTACTCCTTTGGTCTCCATACAAGGTTGCCAAGAGTGAGTGGTTGTAAGGGAAGATGGAGTCTAATTATGGTTCTGTGGGGGCACACCCAGCTAGCTGTTGGTCACAGAGCTGCCTTTTATGCTCATTCCAACATCAGGCCACTGGCTCACGTGGTACATCAGACACACAGGATGAAAACGGTGAATTAAATGACAACTACACATGCTCAAGCCGACCAAGACACATCTCTGACCCACAGGGTGGGACTAATTTATCAGGCAAGGTGCTTGATTTCAGAATTCTTCTCCGAGAGGAGCAGCACGAGGGTGGGACTGGGGCGGGGGGTGGGGTGTGTGTGTCAGAAAGTCCTGGTCCGAATCCTTCTCTCACACTTAACTAGTCTGCAAACACAAGCAAGTCCCTTAAGATTTTAGAGCCTTAGTCTCCCTAACTGTAAAATGGGGATAATAATACCCATTGTAACTGCCCCACAGGGTTGTTGTGAGGCCCAAGTGAACTAACAGGAGAAAGGGTTCAGCAAACTTTAGTTACACTAAATAAATGACAGTTACTATCTTCACTGATAATCAGGGACAGATCCTGACAAATGAACTGTTACTGTTTTGTTCTATAGCTCAGGCACATCTCTTGTGCCTGTTGTACCTCAGTTTCCCTATTAGTAAAATGGAAACAATAGATCTTTTTTACCACTTTATGTATACTAGGCAGCAACTAATAGGATATCATACCCTAAAACTATTATAACTGAACAGGAGAAGAAACTGTAAGATTGAACCTTAGCTGGCCTAGAGGGAAAGAATTTTGTTCTGTATCTTTCTTGGCTTCTCTGTTTCTCTTTGTTCCTTACCACCTCCCTACTCCCCTGTCCATTAGCCCCCTACTTTCAACACAAGTAGCTAGGAAGTTCCCTCAAGGTCTTTGGATGGAAGGTGTGTAAGAGGCTGGCCACATCATATTTAAAAATAGCTCCTCCCATAATTACTTTATAATTGAGCATTTTATCTCAGAGTTTACTGGAGACTCCTTATACTGCCTGGGTTTCTAAGGCAAATTGCCTCAGTTCTTCCTAAATCTCATTGCTTTGGGAGCAATGGGTAGGTTCAGAGCAGGTATTTGTCTACAGAGTGTAAGAATCCAATGGGAGCCAAGAAAGATGAAGGAAGAAATGGAAGAAGTAGAAAAAGACATACCCTTGCCTCCTGTGGCACGAGCCTGGCTCTTCTGCTAAAAAGCTGAGGTATGAGTAGCAAGGGTGGAGGAAAGGGATGGGGAGTTGGGAAAGGGCAGGCAGTTTAATGGTTAGCTTCTGAGGAGGATTAAAAATTCTCATGGAGGAGAAGCAGCAAAAAAAAAAAAAGAATATCCTTTAAAAATTCAGCTGAAGCCTTATAAAAACACTCCACCCCCATTCAAACTTAAAAGACTTTCCACTCAGTATGATTTTCACTCTAGTGGTCACTGGCAGGATGAATGTCAGATGTTCATTCGGCTATAAAGAGGATGCCCACAAATAAAATGCAGTACACAGCCTACCCTCTTAATATGCTCTAATTTCTTCACTGACTCAAGTTACAAACACAGAAGGCTCATTCATTCGGCAAAGGCCAAGACCCTACAACGAGTAGAGGCATTATTCTGTGTTGTGAAGGATCAGAAGATGTCTAAGATACAGTCCTTGCCTTCAAGGATCCTATAGTCTAGCAAGGGAAATATACCCAAACAAGCAAGGAAGCATATAAGTGTTCTATGAGGAGCACAAAGTAAGAACGAAAGGAATATGAGAACAGGGAGGAAGGAGAGATTTATTGCCAGCTGAAATTGCTTATGGGAAGAGTATCAAGGTGATGGTGTTTGAGTTATATCTTTTTAGTGGCTGCTGCTTTCTTCCTTGTATCCCGAAGCATGGATGGGCCAGAGGTAAAGGTGGCACAGGGATCCACCATGAGCACAGACACAAAAATGGGGAAATCTAACGTGTTTTTGGAAAGAAGTAAATAATCCACATTAACTGCACTATGGGATTCCCTCTCAGTTGCTGTGGAAGACTGGGAAGGACAGATTGATTGGTGTCAGATTGTAAGGGTCTTGATTACACAGTTCAGGAGTGTAGAATTTATTTAAGAGACAATGGGAATCCACCGGAAGTTTTTGAGGGGAGGGAGAATTCATGACAATAGTGATATATTACTCTAGCTTGAAGCAACTTTGAAAGTCTGCCTCACACCTATCATATTGGCAAAACTGACAAAAATGGAAAATGACAAATTTTGGAGAGCCTGTGGGAAAACAGGTGTGTTTGTGTGCTGGTGGTAGAGCTACAAATTGGTCCAGCCATTCAGGAAAGCAATTTAGAATCATGCCCCCAAAGTCATTAAACTGTGCTTTTGACCTAGGAATGCCCATTAAGCCCATAACCTAAAGTGATCAGAGAAAGAGGAAAAAGGACTCATATGTACAAAAATATGATAATTCTTTTTGTAGCATCCAAGAACTGGAAACTAAGGGGTGTGCCCATCAATTGGGGAATGGCTGAACAAATTATTTTATGTGAATATAATAGAATATTACTGTGCCATATGAAATGATGAAGGGGGGTAGTTTCAGTGAAATCTGAGAAAACTTGCATCAACTGATACAACGTGAAGTAAGCAGAACCAGCAGAACAATTTACATAATAACAACATTGTAAAAGCAAACAACTTTGAAAGACTTAAGAATTGTGATCAATGAGATGACCATCCACGATGCCAGAGGACTGAGAATGAAGCATCCTATGCCTTTCCTGACAAAAAGGTGATGGATTCAGGGTGAAGACTGAGATAGACGTTTTTGGGCTATGGACAATGTAGGATTTTTTTCTGCCTGATTTTGCACATTTATTACAAAGGTTTTGTTTTGTTTTCTGGCAGCGGATGGGAGAAATGGGAGGGAGAACCAAAATCAATTCTTGTTAATTGAAAAAATAAAGTTTAAAAATAAAATAAATCTGGTCGTAGCAGAAAGCATAGATTGGAGTAAGGGAGAGGCAGGAGGAGTGAAGTAACAAAGGGCCTAAATTAGTGTGGTAACAGCAGGAATAGAAAGCAAGAAAGGGGTGCAAGTGACATTTAGATGGAAGAACTAACAGGAGCTGGTGACTGACCAATAATGGGGGAAGGGAAAAGGGAACAAATGAAGGGAGGAGCCAGAGCTCCTGCAGCTCTCAGGTTTTGACTCTGGGTGACTGGAAGACTGGAGATCCTGGCAGCTTGGTGGTGCAGTAGGTAAAACTGCTGAATTTGGAGTCTTAGGAAGACCTGCTTTCAGATCTTATCTTAAACACTCAGCAGTGTAGGACCTGGGCAGATAGTTCAACCTCTTTCAGACTCAGTTTCCTTATTGGTAAAATGGGATAATAATAGTACCTCTTTCACAGGGCTGTTGTGACACTCAAATGAGATAACACAAATAATGATTCACAAACACTAAAACACTATATAAATGCTTTTATTATTGTTACTACCCTGGAAGAATAGGCACCCAGAGGCCAGGGTTTGGCTTTGTGTATATCAAGGATGCCTATAAAGCAGTAATGTCTACAAGAAATCATAACTAGTTGTAAAAGAATTCCCCATTTTGTCATTTCAGCTCTGGGAAGATCGAATTTGGGGATCATGAACACTGAAGGAGGAAAGTTGTAGGTTTAAAGACTTCGGGAGGGACAAAGCAGCAGTGGTGGCGGCCTCCTTTCAGACTGGGTGGGGGGAAGGGAAGGGGCTGTTGGAGAAGAGTCCCACCTAGCTTTCTCCGTTGTCCTCTTTCCTCCCAGAAGTTTCATCTCCATCTCATTAAAACAAGAAGAAGACAACAGACACGATTTTTGAAGCCATTTTTGGCGATGGCCAAGCATTACCAAGTTCAAGGGAAAAGCAGACGTAAGAGAAAAAGGACGCCCTTGCCTACCAAGCATGAGAGAAGCTGTTCGCGAGCCTCCCGCTTCTACCAGTCTCTTAGAGACAGGGGCCAAGGCCGCCTTGAATCCTGCCTGTAAGGAATTAGCCTGAGGTAAAAGTAGGTGTTTATCTCGAGTCATTGCCTCAAATAGCTGGCTACCTGTTGGAAGAAGGGCGTGATCGATGCAGACTGAAGCGGCCACGCGTGAGCTGTTACACAGCGCTGACTATTGATCACAGCTAAAGGCTGCCGATAGGAATGTGAAGTGAACTGACAGGCAGAGAAGAGGGAAGGAGGAAACAGCCTTCGCTGGTGGCAGCCGTACAGAGGAAAGCCGATAAAAAGTCAATTCCACTTAACTGAATGGCTGCTAACTAAATATTTTGGGGGCCGGAGCCTTCCCGGATAGCAGCTAAAGTGTCTCTGTTCCGGAACTGAGACATCAAGTCTGTGCTGAGCATCGACAGGTGAGATAAAAGAGACGCTGGTGATGGATGGGGGAGCAGGAAGGTCCCTGGGGTCCCTGCAGGGTCACTGGATTTTGCTGAGTTAAGTTGAGGGAGAGTCAGTGGCCAGATCACCGAAGACAGGAAAGTACAAGAGAAAGACCAGGGAAGGATTTGTGAGACCATCGCAGCTGAATTAATTTTAATTACAAGCCCTTTCCTCTGGTCTTACACGAGGCAAGTTCAAAACTAATGACTTTTTGGAAAGTCGTGCTCAGTGCCCAAAGAGAGAGGTGCCTGGAGTCCAATCCAGGCTTAGAACTAGACACTCATCTCTTGCACCAGACCTATAACAATTTACACTAGACACATAGAGAAGAGAGACAGTGGCATTCATTTTTACCACCCACGTGACCCTCATGAGACTGTCTCTGAAGATTTCTCTTCTCCTTACTTTTCTTTTTCTTTCCCACAGACTTATCCAAAACCTGGATGCTTCAAGTTTGTTGTCGTTATTAAGTCATTTCAGTTGTGTCTGACTCTTCGTGACCCCATTTGGGGTTTTCTTGGCAAAGACACTGGAGTGGTTTGCCACTGTCTTCTACAGCTTCTTCATTTTACAGATGAGGGAACTGAGGCAAATTGGGTTACGTGACTTGCCCAAGGTCACACAGCTAGTTAGTGTGTGAGGCCAGATTTGAACTCAGGTCCTCTTGATTCCAGGGCTGGCACTCTATCCATTGTGTCACCCAGCTGCCTGAATTCTTCAAGATCCAACTCAAATCCCATCTTCTTTTGGGTGGGGCAAAGTAGCGAGCTCCCTGCCACAGGAAGAGATGTAGTGGGGATGCTTGCTTAGGAGAGGAAGTTGGATTAGAAGATCTTTAATGTTCCCTTCCAACTCTCAAATTTGATAACCATAAGCAGGACAATCTCTCCTTCCGTTGAATGCCTATAGTTCACATGATCTGTATCACTCATCTGACAATTTACTATGTACTTGTAATATTGCATGGTGCCATTGAATACTTACTTCTTAGATTGCTATCTAACCAATCTTTCCATTGGTAAGCTTCTATTATTAGCATTTAACTCTTCACACATTTAACACCCACTGCTCAGAGCAGGTGCTGATAATAAGGGGGTAGTAGATAGCTCTACCCCTTCCCCACTCAAGTTTCTTCCTTCTGCACAGGAGGAGCCCCAAACAGCTTTATCCCTCCCATTCCCTTTTGGAGATCTTTCCAGAAACAACCCTGGGATAATTTGAATAACTTGGCTCAGATGCCCTGGACAAAGATGGATGAGGCATTAACAGAGAGAGAGGAGAGCTCTGAAATGAGTGGGAGGCACGTCACTGGGACACTGGATAAAGGAAGGAGTAAATGGGACTAAATCTTCATGAACTGTTATTTTTTTTTGAGGGCACGATTATGGGACTCAGATAATAATGACAATGCTGTTTTTGTCTTTTTTTGAAGAGGACCAATGACATCATAGGGTGATGTCTTTACTTGCAGGTGGGTTGGATTTAAGTGAGGCGGAGTTGCACAAAGTCAGCCTCACCCTCTCCTCCAGAGTCATGAAAGTCCAGTGGCAGGACAAAGGTCGAGATGACCAGTGATGGCCCAGGATGCCATGGATGACCTTGGCATCTTTGATGTCTGACCAAGCACTCCACAGTGCCTGCTGTAGCTACCTTCATGGCCATTGGAATAAACTGTTCTTATCCACTCATCCTACTAGGGGAAGTCTTCACATGCTTGGGGTAGACACCCCCTTAACTGCCTGATGTATTTGAGATCTGTTAGTTACAATCATCCTGGTTTAGCCCTTCTGCTGAGATTGTTTTACCTGGGTGTGGTGAGAATTGGGTGACTGGTTGGACCCCAAAGGTAGATGAGCAGCCCTGAAAAGGGCTCAGCAAGCCCTCACACAGAGGTGCTAGTCTTCCCTGAACACTCCATATACTCCAAGTACAATATTAATAATAGCTAGCACTTATATCGTACTGTAAGGACTGCAAAGCACTTTATATAAGTAATGTCATTTGATCCTTACAACCACCCTCTGAAGTAGGAGCTGTTATTCCCATTCTGCAGATGAAGAAACTGAGGCTGAGAGGGTGACTTAACTTATTTAGTAACTTAATCCAGGGTTCCTGACTTGACTCTAAAGCTCTAGTTACTACTACACCACTCAGTTATATAGTTATTTTGGTTAAAAGGTACTTTTTTTCTTTTAAGTCCATTTAGGGGAGACTAGAGATTTAAAGTAGCCTCTCCAGGTGGGCTAGTTAGAGAGTCTCTCATGGAAAGTACACATGTTGCCTGTTGAAAAGGTTCAGAACTTCAGAAAACCAAAAAGGAGGTAATGCCATGGGATGCAGAAACATTTTAAAAGAGCAAGGTGGGTCTGTTGGGAGGTAAGCAAGGGGAGGCAGAAAGTGATGGGGAAGAGCAAATCCTAGGCTCCTCCCTTGTTAGGGCCCCATCTAGGGAAGGGCTGTCAATCACAGAGACTGCTAGGGCATGAATTCTAGACTCCCATAAGTTCCCAAAGCAGGTGATACTGCCCCCCTGGCGGGGCGCTGGAATGATCCAGGGGGTAGTAGTAGCCTCATGTACATTTGAGGGGCACTGAATTAAAATAAGGGCGCAGTGGAAGCATAAGGAAAGAAGAGAAGATGAGAAAATTTTGGAAAATCGTACTTGTTTCATCTGTTGTGTAACAGTTAAAGTTGTAGTGATTATACGATTTTCCAAATAAACACACAAAATGCAAGTTATGACCTATCAGTGGTCAAGTCAACAGGTCTTAACAAGCAAGTGTTGGCAGGCAAGCATGTTGTGTATTGTTGGGAAGTCCAGCATGCATCAGCAGGAATAATTACATGTAATGACTTGTTTACAATATGATACTCTATGGTTACATAATGCAAATAACGCAATATTGTGTCATCAAAATTTTGATTCAGGAAATGCTGCACAAATTTACAATAAATAATTAAATTTAAGACATGTCATTAAAAAATTATATCTTTTGAAATGATACAATTTTTTTTTATAAAAAGCTTAAAAGGTTAAAGAAAGTAGATTTCCAGGGGAGTGTTGGGTAATTTTTTTTTTTTTGGAAAGGGATCAGTAGGCCAAATAACTTTGGAAACCTCTGATCAATCACTGTTATAGCAGCGGGCAGATTAGTATTACATTGTGCTACTGTTGGGGGAGGTTTTGTGTTCTACTGTATGTGTTGTAGTTGCTGCGATTGACAAGATAAGGACCACAATTCTATGCCAAATAGGTAAGGTTTTTCACCTTAACTTTTTTTACTTCATATATTTTTAGAACTATTTAAAAATGTCCATTTTGCATCAAGGCTGTATTTATACCAGGTGGGAAAAGATGATTAATCTGCTACTGATAAAGGTGGTCAAGGCTGATATCTGAATCTTTTTATGTACATGTATATATATATATATACACACACACAGATATACATACATACATGCAAAATACATGTTTTTCTTTCTGTAGAAACCTAATATGCCACATTTTGCTTAAATAACAAAGAAATGGCTTTAGAAAATTTTTATATATGAGGTAGCCTGCTTTATTAAAATAGTAAATATGGTTTTGGAACAAGCAAACTATTACTAGTACAATGAAAATGGAAAGGGAAGGAAAGGAATAAGCATTTTTATAGTGACTACTGTATGCTAGACACTGTGCCAGGCACTTCACTAGGATGGTCTGGAAGTGACTTGGAAGACAGGTGAAGAGGTTCCTGTTCTGCAATTTACTCTCCTAAGACCTTGGATAAAACACTTGGTAGGGTTCTAATGACCAATTTTGGCACCCAGCACAAGCAGTACCCCAAACATCCTCAGATCAACTTTGTAATTCACAGTGTGAAAATAATACAAGGAGCAATGAAGAAAAACTCGATTGAGCCAGAGAGGGAATTAATTACTACAGCGGGTCACAGATGGGTGTTATTAACATGCCCTCCTTGTTGTCCCCTTTTAACTATTTACGCTAACTAGCTGCTGAGCTCAGTTACTGTTGAATGTACATGTTAAATTCTTGCCCTCCAAAATTTTGGTGCTCTGGGGCAAAACCCCCGTTGCCCTGCCTTAAGGCTCTTCACTTAAATTCCTTAACCACATGTAAAGTACTAGTCTTTTCCTAGGGCATCTCTTTAGTGATTAGACCACTTTTCATGAACAAGAAGGTCAAGGGAGTCAGAGCTAAGTGTGAGCTTTGGAGAAACAATGGGCTACTACTTAAAAGCCCCCTCACCCTTTTCTTTAAAACATCGACATTGGTTTTACTATGGCTTGAGTTACCAAGCAAAATAAAGCACTACTGAATTAAAGGCACTTCTGGGTTCTCTGATCTCCCCCAGAAGATGAGAGGGTTGGTTGGTAGGTTTTCTACAGTCTTTTACTGGAAGGAAGTGGAATGGTGAGAATAGTCCCAAGGCATTACAAAGTGAGGAAAAAAGGGGAAAGCCAGAAAAATTATTCTGCAAGAACATAAACCATGAATCCCAAATGAAACAGCTCATTGTATTGTACTTTCCGTCCCTCAGCCCCTTCCACTTGTCTATATAACCACCCCCAATGAAACAGGGGTCATTCATTCCCAGTGCCTTATCTGCGATTATACTTGTGAGCTAAAGCAGATGTAGCAGACATTTTTTTTTTGTAACTGGATTCTAAACAATAATTTAGAGAGAGAAATGTGGAAGGTGTCTCACTTCCAAATCATCCTGATATCAATTTAACCTCTGTTTCCTCATCTATTAAATGGGGATAATAAACGATTTTCTCACAGGGTTGTTCTGAGGACCAAAGAAGATAAAATTGGTAGAATGCTATATAAAATATAGCTATTATCA
>CM053625.1:339395882-339411074 GCA_028646595.1 Phalanger gymnotis
CTTCCCTTCCCTTCCCTTCCCTTCCCTTCCCTTCCCTTCCCTTCCCTTCCCTTCCCTTCCCTTCCCCCCCCCTCTCTCTCTCTTTCTCTCTCTCTCTCTCTCTCTCTCTCTCTCTCTCCTCTCCGCGTCTCTGCTTGATAGCTAAACCCGGATGTCCCTCTGCTACTTCAAACTCAAAATGACAAAACTTGAGCTTCTCGTCTTGGAGCTAAGGTGGAGTAGCATAAAGAGCCCAGGCTTTGGAAGCACACGATCCAGATCAAATGTTGGCTTTGCTTCCCATTCTTTGTGTGGCCTTGAGCATGTAACTTCATCTCTTTGCATCTCTGAGTTTCCTTACAATGATGATGATGAACTGACTAGATGACATCCAAGGTCACATCTAGCTCTCAATCTATGATCCTTTGACACCCCTCCAATCTGTTTCTTGCTCTGACTTTTCTTGTGTCGATGGTGTGTCATCAGCCCAACCAGCCAGGGTCAAAACCAAGCCCCCTACTTCCTACTTTCCCACACTTCCTTCTCATACAACGTTCACATCCAATCAGTTGCCGAGTCTACTCTTCTCTATCATAGAGATGCCTCTAGTCTTTTTCCCCTTCATTCCTAGACTATATATGGCATCCTCCTAACTAGTCTCCCTTTCTCCGTCCAATCCATCCTTCACGTTGCAGTCAGTCATCTTCTTAATCAACAGATATGATCATAGCCTTGGCCAAGAACCCGTAGTGGCTCCCTATTGCCTGCTGAATAAAAATCCAGATTCCTTAGCTTGGTGTTCAAAGATTCCTTAGGTTGGTGTTCAAGGCTTTCTACCATCTGGCTCCAAGCCACCTTTCTAGCCTTATTTCATCGTACTCTCTTTTGGATGTCCTAAGCTCCAGCCAAAATGGGTTACTTCATGCTCGCTAAACCCCCTACCTTTAGGGGCTCTGCACTGTTGCCTGTAGACCCTCATGCACCAGGCCACTGTGGAGGTCCCTTCTGGCTCAGAATTTTTGTGGCCTAGGGTCAAAAACCAAAAAAAGTCTTTCCTTCCTATCTCTCTTTATTGAAATCTCCTCTTCTTTCAAGTTCCAGCTCAGGTACCACCTCCTCCATGATCCTTGAATGGAAGCCATAAAGGGCATTTATTAAGCACCTACTATATGCCAGGCTATGTGTTTCACAAATATTATCTCATTCGATCCTTACAACAACCCTGGGAGGTGGGTGCTGTTCTCATTCCCATTTTACAAATGAGGAAAATGACACAAACAGAGGTTAAATGACTTATCCAGAGTCACATAGCTAGTGAGTCTACAAGGTTACATTTGAACTCAGATCTTCCTGACTGCAGGTCCAGGGCTCTATCCACTGCACCACCTAGCTGCCTCTGCAACCTCTTTGACTCTCTCACACCACTCAGTTTGGCCTCTCACAGTGTCTGGCGTGATGCTTAATACATTTTAATTGACTGTTTTAAAATGTATTATAATTATGGTCTTATATATTCATTATCCCTGCTGCATAGTTCTCTCTTTGAGGGCAGGAATAGTGTTATTTCAGTACTTTTGTTCACTTGACTAAATTGGGAAAAAAACATGTATCATTCTGTGAGAAGACACTATCAAGGACAGATGTATCAGTCATGTACACCTTAGCATAAATTTGTCAATATATTACTTCACTTTGGAAGAGTAGGAAAAAGGACAATAAGGATAGAGAGGATGGTGCAGAAATTACAGATGAGAAGGTATCAAATAACATTTTGCCTACTCCACAATTTTTCCTGGGGCATAAAAAAAGAACGCTGGTCTTGGAGAAGACCTGGCTTTGAGTGTTGGATCCAATACTCCCTAGCTAAGGACGGTGATGATCACAGTCCCTTAACCACAGTTCAATTAACCTGTCTCAACCTTCGTTTCCTCGCCTGTTAAAATGGGGATAACATCAACACTATCCATTTTACAGGGTTCTTATGAGAAAAGCTCTTTGTAAACCTTAAAGCACTATATAGGTGTGTGTTTTCATTATTACTTCTCCCACTGCCTGGAGCATATAGAGACTTACAGAATTTAGTCTTGGGAGAGATCTCAAGGAGCATGTAGTCCAATGCATACCAGAAAGGAAGGCCCACTCTAACATATGTGACGAGAGGTCATCTGGGAACCAAGGCCCGATACATTGGAATAAAGAGGGGACAATTTTGGTGATTTTTGTTTCAGAGGTCCAGTGGAAAAGGTGGGTTTAAAGGGTGAGTGCTTTTGGTGGCAGGGCTTCCACAGATGACAAGCATTATTGGAACTGTGCCGTCTGTAATCAGTTTGAGTGGAGGTAAAAGGTTTGGGAACCTGATGAATGAAAGGAATGATGACAAGGTATGTTATGATTATTATCTAACCATAGTGATAGATGGGTTGGGAAGAATACCAATAATAAACTCCCCCTGTTCTTGTCGCTTCTGCCCTGAGCAAATCAGGTCAAGCCAGCTCCTAGCCATCTTCCTCTCTGAATTGCTGGGATTAGTTCTACGTTATGGTCTGTTATGTTGCATGGCTACGTATTGTAAGGAGACACAAAGCGAGTGACCGGAGCCCAGGCATTTCTCCTGGATCCAATATCCAGCACCAAGGTTGTATTTCAGGCCAACTTTTAGTGGGCTGGATCAATGCTTAGAGCCCATGATGTAAAATAATTCTGCAAGAGTTTGATTAACGATGTCACAGTCACAGCTTCAGTTCAGGCCCAACCTTTTAAAAGTTTGATTATTTTATAAAATAGTAAATCAGGAGGGGAGGAAAGATGAACACTGGTGGCTTTGTCTACCCGATCCTCCCAGCCTTTTTGCAGGTTATGTGATCTGTTCAGCTGGACCAAAGCGGAGAAATGAGAGCTAAAGGAGGTGTCCAGCTAATTTGTTGAAAGTTGGAAGGGCTAAGGAAGGGAAGGAAAGGTCTAAAGAAGGGTCAAAGTAGGGAAGGGGGGAGGGAAGTAGAGAGGGAGCCTTGTCAGAGCTGAACCTGGACAAAACGGTTGAGTGAGCATGGGTCTACTAGAGCTGTAAAGTACTTTGGACGTGATCCAGACCAGGGTTTCTTAACCTGGGGTCCACACTCCACAAGGGATTTCAGGGGATATTTGGGTGGGGAAAATGCATCTTAACTTGCATAATCTCTAATTGAAATTTAGCATTTCCTTTAAACATGAATATAGGCAACAAATCCCTTGTTCGGAGAAGGGGTCCACTGGGGTCTGTCACTAGATAGCCAAAGGGGTGCTAAAAGCCACAAAAAGGTTAAGAGTCCCTGATCTGGTCCAACTCTTTCATTTTAGAAATGAGGTAAACAAGGGTAAGTGACTTGGCTAAGGTCACAGGATCATACATTAAGAGAGGGAAGGGCCACGGAAGGCCATCTAGTTCCAACTCCACATTTTACAAATACAGTCACCAAATAGCAGAGATAAGATTTGAAGCCAGATCCTTTGACGTGAAATCATTTTCCATTTTAAAGGATGTCGATCAAAGACATTCCACAATCATTTTGTTGACTCTATTAGGAAAAGAACCTTTGTTTACAACCTCTGATTTCCTGTATCTTTCTCCTCATAGAGTATATTTCTTGAAGCTTGTCTTTGGTGTACTCTCTCATTTTAACTTTCAATGTCTGACTATATTTAGTTCCCTCTCCTCGATCCTAGAGAGCTTTCTTTCCTCTTGGGAGCCTAACCTAGGTTCCATTACTACAGGTTTTTTCCTCTTCAATTCAGAATTTTCCAAACTGTAGTAGAGTCCTCCACTGACGCTGCATGAGACCCTCTTTAGGACACTTAATGAAACAGTCACCAAAATTACTGGATATATTTTTAGTATAACTCCTGAATAAATACACCTGCTCACTCCTCCCTGCCCCCGACCATGAAAACAATGTCCGAATCAAAGTCAACACAAGTCAGATGAATTTGTTTCAGTTGATGGTGAAAGCACTGAAGTAATTATTTAATATGGTGGGTTCAAATGAGATCAGATTGGCTTGGCATGCCACCATCATCATCAGTCAGCCATACATTGTCAAGTGAATTGTGTTGTGCTGCTTGCTGAGTTTGAATGTGAGGTGGCACACTCCAAATTAAGCAATCTTTGTGTGGAAGTTAAAAACACCATAATATCTATTCTATTTCTCCATTTTCAGTTGGTTAAATACGACACAATTGGTTTCCCCAAAAAACTATAATCCTGCAACTTAAAAAAGTTGAAATAATGTAGAAATGGTTCTAGGAAATCATTTAAAATTTCCTACAATTAAATTTAAATTTAGTGGTATTAGTTTTTATTGTTTCCAATTTTTAAAAGGTGAAGTAATATCTTTTCATGTCTTAAAGATTCTGAGAATGCATCCAGGCAATGATTTATTTAGCAATGCATGCAATTGCAAAAACAAATTGGGTCCAAGGCTCTCACTTAGCTCAAGGACCCAGAACCATGGTTTCTACACAGTTAACATACAGTTTAAGGGAATGAAAGTACAGGATGTAGGGAATGAGTCACCTTGCTTCTTATTTGTAAAGAAGATTGGGAAACACTGAGGTGAGTGTGGGGGAGGGAGAGTAATCTCGTGATTCTCTTGTGATCAGATGACTTAGAAGAAGTTGGAACTTAACTTCACAAAATGGTGGGTAAAGGCAAAATGGAGTTATGAATGCTATTTCAGTAGAGTATATGATGGATAGATACATGACCAGTTTTAAGAGAAAATCTACTAGAGCAGCTGGAACTAGCATAAGCAAAACCAATAAAGATAGTTTAAGGAATAGAAATGCAGAAATATAAAGCATAAATGAAGAATATGTTGACAAGATAAGAATTTTTCCAGAGAAAACTAGATGGTTTTCATAAGCAAAAGCAAACTTTTAAAAATATCATGTTTGTAACATCAAAAAGATTCTTTGCATGGTATCCAGCTGCTTACAGAATTTCTCAGTGGAAAGGCCTTGTTTGAAAGGAGAAATGTCAGTGTTACCTGCATTTGATATGTTCAAAACAATGCTAGCTGAATCGTATGCAAAGAAGCTTTAAATGTTTCCATTTGTAGCTAATACAACAGCAAGGAGAAAAGCTTTCATGTCTGAAGACTTTTGGGGACAATTAATCAAGAAACTAAAATCTTCCTATTTTGCATTGTAGGTACACAAAGCAACAGATGTAAAGATCCTCCTTTGATTGTATGTGTGCCTTGCAATGTTGAAACAGATATTAGAAAAGATTTGTTAACTTTGCAAATCTTTTGATGGAAACATCACATCTGGAGAAGTGTTCAGTAGAATTGACAAATTTTTAAAAGTGAAAATAATATAATATTTCATAAAAATGAAAACAATGTGATGGGGGAGAATGACATTGGTTCCTGCATTCACACAACTCAACTGACATTTTCATGAAAATGTATGTCTAATAGAACTAGTTAAAAATGTGGTCCCTCATGTAATCTGGACACTACATTTTTTTATAGACAATTACTAGCTGAATGAGTTTTTCTTTTTTTTCCGATGCAAAACACATTTCCATATTAGCCATGTTGCAAAAACAACCAACAACAATAAAAAGCAAGAAACATAAAGTAAAAAAGTATACTTCAATCTGCACTCAGAGTTCATCAAGTCTCTCTATGGGGGTAGATAGCATTTTTCATCAGGGGTCTTTTGGAATTGTCTTGGATTGTTGTATGAATTAGAGTTGCTAAGTCTTTCATACTTGATTATTGTTACAATGTTGCTGTTACTGCGTCCAATGTTCTCCTGACTCTGCTCATTTCACTTTGCATCAGTTCATATAAATTTCAGGTTTTTCTGAAACCACCCTGGTCGTCATTTCTTATGGTGCAATAGTATTCCGTCACAATCATATACCACAACTTGTACTGCCATTCCTGAATTGATGGGCATCCTTTCAGTTTTCAATTCTTTGCCACCACAAAAATGCTGCTATAAATATTTTTGTACATCTAGGTCTTCTCCCTTTTTTTTTAATCTCTTTGGGATACAGATCTAGTAGTGGTATTTCTGAGTCAAAGGGAATGTACCACATCTAGGTTTTTTTTTTAAGGTTTTACAAGAGTAATCAAAACATTACCCAAAAAATTAAAGGGAAGGATCTTTATTAAAATTATGCGATGACATGGGGGCAGAGCACAGGGTACCTTCTATATTATTGAGAAATGCACTGATTTTTTTTGTGTGAAAATACTTCAAAAAGTGTTTGAGTTAAAAGAAAAAAAATCATCTTTCTTTGTGATAATAACAAAATTAAAATAAATTTATTTTGTATTAAGATTTTCCCCCTTAACTTGTGTGTTAGATTGATATTTTAGAAAAAATGTTATATGAATCAACTTAAGGTCCTACAAATCAGTACTCTGCTCCCAAAAGTTAAAGTAACTGTATTTATGAAAAAGTTAGAGGTATGGATAATAAATTTACAAAATATATTTTGGCCAATTAAAAAAAATTCCTGCCCTGTGAATGAAATAGAAGAAAGTAAATGACATGCCTATTAATCAATCTAAAGACAATTCTCATTTTGTTTTTAAAGACCAAGTTACTTCTAAATATGTATGAATAAGAAGTTCATTTGCCATGGCCAAATATGATACATTTTTATAAGAGTGAATCCATCTAGGCAAGAATGATTTGTCTTGTGATAGTATGTTGACACAAGTGTTTGAATCGGAACATTTATTCTTTCATCTATGGGTGAATAAAGAGTTCTCTGATTTATTAAACAAAATGATACAAATCATCGTACTATTTGTAGCATTTGTGTGAAGCCGGGTTTTCAGCTGTTATAAAGATTAAATATTGATTTTGATTAGTGGCTGAAAAAGAATTATGGGTAGTGATATCAATGACACCATGTTTTGAGAAACTTTGCACCAAAACACAAACCTACTATTACATTAATACCATGGTTATTAATTTTATAAGATATAGATTTGAAAATTATAAAGGATATTTTAACAATATCTGTGCATGTTACATTAATTTTTGTGTATTTAAGATTTGCTTCTGTGTTGTTAATAAGAATTAATTCTTAGCTTTATTTGAATGAAATAAGAGCTAGGGTAATTATTTTCATAGGTTGTTTTATGAAAAGTGTATATGAACATGGCTAATGTGGAGATATGATTTGCTTGACTTCACATGTATAATGAATAGCATATTGCTTGCCTTTCTCAATGGGTGGGCAGGTGCTAGAGGGAGGGAGAGAATTTGGCACTCAAAATTAAAAAAAAAGAATGTTAAAAATAAATACATTTGTAAAAGGAGGAGGAGTATGTGAGTGCCACTAAAGAGTGTTTGGAAACCAGTGTCAAACTAATCTCCAGCAATGTGCTAGATGGTAAGGGACACCCCCCCCCCAACCTAAGGGGGAACTTTACTTTATAGGGAGATCTTAAACATAGAGAAGCCTTTAAGACCCAAAGGAATGAAGCTATACTATTGGGACTTGAGCCATTTTAACAGGTAGTAGATAAAGTATTTTTGGCCAAAAGGGCTTCTGGTATCCCTCAATTCCAGTAAGCATCTATGTAATTTGTCAGGCTCTAGAGCCTTAAGACTTCTGTCTTTAGGACTGAGGGGTGGCTGAGGAAGAGTGTTCTAAGGACAATGACAGCCCCTGACTCTGACTGTGATATTTGATCACATACAGTCACCTGCACCTGGGTGCAGATGTGCTGGTTTCTGAGACATAGAGAAATACACAGACCCTTAGGGACATAGACGGCAAAACTCCTGATACCTTTTCTGAAGGCAGGGTGATCAGGAGTGTACATGCTGGGGTACTTCATCTGCTGGACCTCTGTAGTATGGTCCATCCCAATCAATCTAACCTAGTTGACACCTTATTCTTTTTTTCACATGCGAACATTTTACAATAATCCTGAGTTTCTGCATAAGGCTGGCTTTAGGTCAAGTTGTATGCATTGAGCTTAAGAACTTTCTTTTTAATTGTCTCCCTGGGTTTGGAGGATTGCTTCTGGCTTTTTTCTTTTTTTTCCTTCTGTCTCTGTGTGAATCTATCTTAGTATCTCTCACATCTTTATCTTATCCTATCTCCTCTTCTCTATTTTAAAAAAATATTCCTTTTAGAGCTCAATACTTCTTACTGTCTCAAGGTTTGCCTGTTTCGATCTTTGTATCTCAGTCTGTCTCTAATTTTAACTGTCTCAATATTTCTGTTTCTTCATGTCTCATCTTCTCTGCTTCTCTTCTTCTCCTTCATTGAAGAGCCCTCCAAATAATGACCTCTCCCTGCAGACAGGATTGTCTGTAGCCCTCTAGCATCTAAACCATGGCTTTTAGCTTTTTTTTGTGTCTTGGACACCTTTGGCAATCTAGTGAAACTTAGAGACTCCTCAGAATAGTGTCTTTAAATGCATAAAATAAAAATACTTAGGATTACCAAGGAACGAATTATATTCAACTGTAGTTATCAAGTTGCAAGTTCTCAGAGCCTCTGAAATGCAGCATGGACCCATGGTGGTCTGTGGACCAAGAGTTAAGAATCCCTGCTCTAGAACTACTAACTCCATTCTTTGGTTTTCCAGAAGGAGTCAGTGTAAACAGGCTTAAACAACTCCAGTGGTGGAAACAAATGCTTCTCTTTCTAGAAACCCTGACTGTATTTTTGCTTAATCATTTCTACTGTATTTACCGATTTGCATAAGAGTATAGTCAGAAGGTCTTGAAACCATGTGCTCCTCCTGCCCACCCACTTTCCCCCTTAGATAATGCCGATGCTTAACAAACCAGAACATCTCTGATTACATGGGGTAATATGTGGCTGTAAATGGGTTTGAAAATGTAGATTATTTTCTTGTTCTCTCTTATGGAAACTCAGAAGATGATGAAAGTGAAAGGGCATGCTTCCCAAATACAATTACTTCATTGAATTTGGCATTCTAACCATTTACATTTTTGAATGCCAAACCTGATTATCCACTGTTAACACCTCTATGTTCTTTTGGAGGACACCAGAACCACTGTGAGCATTCAGAGCCAGGGAACAGCATCTAGGTTCATCGTGGAATTGAGATTTACATAAACTTACATTTATACGATACTCTAAGCTTTGCAAATGAATTCCCACACAACAAACTTGCCAAGTAGATTGTGTTATTATTCCATTTTATAGACTCGGCCACTGGATTTAAAGAGGTTAAGTGACTTGTCTGGAGTGATAAGTCCAGCAATGATCACAGCCAAGCTTTTATCTTGGGTCTCTCTCAACTTCAAGCACAGTGAATGTCTTCACAAGTATGTAACCATTTCTGTGCCAAACTGGGCCCTGAACTGAATCTTAATGGCTGAGTTTAGAGCAAGGTACAATTTCTGTAAATACAAAATGATTTAGCAAGATGGGCTAAATCAGGCAGCTAAGCAAAGATAACAAATTTGGCACTCTCTGACACCATCAGGAGGCCTTCGCATACCAAAGCTTAGGTCAGTGAAACATCTACAGCCTTCTTTTTTCTTCTTCTATAGTTTAACTTTATTTTTTAATTGACAAGACTTTTTTTTTCTTTCTCCTTTCCACCTCCCCCTGTGCCCCCCGCCTGTGCTGCTGCCTTTTAAAGAGAGTTAGGAAAGGATTTTTTCTTCAATTTTAGTCTACTTGAAAGTTTTTTTCTTTAAATGATGTTTCAGTTGAAAGACTTTTGGGAATTCCATATAAACATGTTACCTTTTAAAACTGCCGGTTGTTTTCATTTATTTCAGTTAAGGTACCCAGTGACCTCTGGCAACTCTAAATTCCAATTAAAATAATGATTTTGGACATAGGATAATACGACATTGAACTCTGGAAAGACCACATTAGGCTATTTAAAAAATCTATCTGAAGGAAATAGTAACAAACATAAAAGGGGAAAATTCTCTAGAGGGACAAGGCCTGAAAAAATGCCTCTGTTTCCAGTAAGGCCTCCCAGGACCCAAAGTTAGGAGCAGGCTGCCTGAGGCATTACGGGGACTGATGACTTGGCATATTAATTGTTTTTTGTCTTCCACTTGGGCCTGGGGTGGGAGGGAAAGGTGGATAGTAACACTGTCTTTGTCGTCATCGTATCCTTGAAAGCAGTAAAGTAGAAAACACCGGCCTTGATCCTGGGGGGCAAAATCCCGTGGCTTCTGGAACAAAAGAGGCTGAAAATTCTTCTAACCCACAGATATCGGCAATTCAAGCAGCAGAATCTGATCATTTTGTTTCTCCAAAAGTATAAATCCTCCAAGTGCTCCTAGTCCCTCTAAGACACAATACATTCCTCCATCTGTCATTTTAGCTCATCTTCCTCTCCCAACTGTTCTTAAATTAAACGAATACTCCTAATGGGAGATTTTCTCATGAAAGCTTATGAGAATTTGTTCAAAGACAAATTAAAACATTGCAATGTAATCATACATCTGAACTCGCTAACAGCTTGCCTGGCTTTAGTGCTCACTTTTATCCAAAGAAGGAAATCAACCACTGGGGCCAAATGGACAGGAAAAAAAAAAACCCACGATGATTAAAAAAAATCAAACTAAGAGAAAAAGGGAACATTTCCTGGCTAAGGTTGAGCTACTTCCTTTAACTACCAAGTATGTTATACAAGTTTCCTTTATAATGAAAGCGAGTGAGAGAAAGCTTGACTGAGAGGCTAAAGAGCTGGCCTAGGCTCCAGAAAGATGTGAGTTCCATTTCTGCCTCTGAAACCCACTGGCTGTGTGACCCTGGGCCGGTCACTTAGCCTTTTCTATCCCTAGGCAATTCTCTAAGATTATACACAGTAGATTAAGTGCCAACCTGTATCAGTAGAGGGAATTTCTTCATGTGGAATTCCCTTATACCAATGAACCAAGCCCAAGCCCCATCAAATTCCTCACAAAGGTAAAATACACAAATAAAGAACATGGGCATCTATTGTTACTATCTTCTATTGTATGTAATTCAACAAACATTCACGAAGGGCACTGAGTTGAAACAGTCCCTATTCTCAAGAAGTTTACATTGCAACTGGCTGGGGGAGTGGGGCGGGGACACACATAGATTAGACAAGGGAATGGACCAGTAGTGGAGGGGGAGAGGAGGTTCAGGAAGGACCTCACTGGAGCTGACCTTTGATGGACATTCAGCATCCTGAGAAGCAGAGGGAAAGAGGTAGTGCATTCCTGCTATGGGGAAGGGACAGGGGATCAGAAGGGAGTGCTGAATGTGAGGAAAAGCTAGAAGGCAAGCCTGGCTGCACCATGGAGGGTATGAAGCAAGTTGTGTGTGTGTGTGTGTGTGTGTGTGTGTGTGTGTATGATTCCAATATGTAATAAGCCTGCAAACAAAAGTTGGAACCAGGTTTGACAGATTTGTGATGCCAAATGGAATTTGCATTTGATCCTAAAAGATCTGTTGAGTGGAGATGTGATGTGATCAGATCTGGGCTATTGGAAATATTTGATAGTTGTGCAGAGGGAGATTCTTGATTCTGGGAGACCAGTTAGGAGGCTGTTGGTAGAATTCAGGAGAGATGTGATGAGGGCCTGAACTTCAAGAGAAATGGACATGAAAATGGCATGATTTGGCATATCCTTGTTGGATCTGTGAGTTGAGGAAGAGTGAGAAGTTGAAGGTGACACTGAGGTTGAGAACTATGCCTGGAAGGAGGGTGACTCCTCTGGTAGAAAAAGGGAAGCTTGGAAGAGTGCTATTTCCTTCATAACAGTCACTGTTGTGGCCAAGAGGCATGCTAGTATGGGAATGGACAAGTCACGAAGGAGGCCCAGGCTGCAAATTTATTGCCACTCTATTACACATTCTCCCTTCACCATAATCCCAGGGAGGGGTGGTGGTAATTGTGCTTTTCCTTCTCCCAGTTGTGTGGATGTTGTTCAGTCATTTCAGGCATGTCTGAATCTTTGTGACCCCATTTTGGGTTTTCTTGGCAGAAGTACTGGAGCAGTTTGCTGTTTCCTTCTCTGCCCATTTACAGATGAGGAAACTGAGGCAGTCAGGGTTAAGCCCAGGGTCACCCAGCTAGTTTGTGTCTGAGGCCAGATTTGAACTCCTAAAGATGAGACTCCCTGACTCAAGGCCCGATGCTCTATCTGCTCCACTACCCAGCTGCCCTCTCCTAGTTGTAGTGGGCCCTGTCTATCTGGATCTTTGGTGGTGAGGGAGGATGAAGGCATTTTCTTCTCAGATGGTAATGGCAGGCAGTTGGCTATAATGGAGGGTAGAGTGGGTGCTGCCTGTACCAATGGCATTAGTCCCTGAGAGGAGCCAGGATTAGGGTGCCCATCTTCCTGGCCCAAGGAGTGACCAAGGGGAGAGAGTAGGTATCAGGGTAGGGACATTTATGTCAGGGAAGCTTTTGTTCTCTTTATCTGTGGTGGCCCCTGCCCACTTGGGCCATTGGAAGTGAAGTGGGATTCTAATATTGGGTACCATTTATGGGAATTCAGGCTGCAGAGTCTTGGAAATCAAGTCTAATCCCCTTATTTTATAGATGAGGAAAATAAGACTGAGAAGTTTAACATTTTACTTCAGGTAAGTCCTCTGACCCTATATGTTTTTTCTTTCAATTTAATTTAATTTAATTTTCATGTCTGATTTCTTTACAAATTTTACAAAACTTGTTACATACATGTACAGTTGGGCAAAACAAATCTCCCTATTGGCCATGTCTAAACAAAACGAAACAAAACCTACCCCCAGACAAACATGAGCTTCACTTTGCAACCTGGGTCTCTCTCTCTCTGGAGGTGGATAGCAAATTTCATCCTAAGTCCTCTAGAATCTACGTTCGTCATCGTGTTGATCAGAGTTCCTAAGTCTGACCCTAAATTTTCGCTCTGTCAAGTTGCTAGTGATTTGAACAAGATTAGTCAATAAGTTAAAGGTGAATGCGACAATGGAACAGAGGTTCTTTGTTATTGCTTCAATATTTTCTTTATAAGCTGCTACCAAACATTTATAGTATTTCACTGAATTCCATTCAACAAACATTAATCGCCTATTATGTACAAAGTATTGTATGTACTAGGTGCTGGAGATATAAAGATTATAAAATGGCATAATCATTACCCTCAAGGCGCTCATACTCTTCCTAAACATTCAAAGCACAGTCATTTGGGCATTCATGTGGTTCTTTTTCATCCCATTTCGGTAAGGTAGGCGGGGATAGGGAATATTGACTTACACTGCTTAAGGGACCTGAGAAGTTAAGGCATAATATAATCTGTTTCAGAAACAAGACCAAGATTCTGATCTCCTGACTCCTGGCTCAACTGATTCTTAATAGAGCACTATGGTTCACACTGAGAAAGAGAAAAGAGTCAAAAGCACCACTTAAACATTCTTCTCGAGGACATAGGTGAGTGGCCTTGACACCTACTACACATCCAAGTGCTTGGGGGAGGTTCATAAAGCTGAATGTAATTACAAAGACACAGTGAGGAGCAGTGGAAATAACACTGTATTTGAAGGCATAGGAGCCGTATGACTTTAGGCAAGTCACTTGAAGTCTCTGTGTCTCATTTTCCTCGACTGTAAAATAAGAGAGTTTGTCTAGACCTCAAAGATCCTCATATCCATCCTTATATCTATCATTCAATGATTTTGCTTTTATTGGGATTTGGCTTTGATGCTAATGCTAATGATTCTTGAAAAAAAAAAGTCTTGAGTCCTACAATAACCATCAATACAATAACCAATGGCCAACCGAGAGGATTTCTAGCCTTGTATTAAGTAGAGCTTTGTACTAATTGGTTGATTCGTCAATAAACATTTTTTAAGTGCTTACTATAAAGTGGGCACTGTGCTAATCAATGGACATATAAAGAAAAATGTGAAATAGTCCCCTCTCTCAAGGAGCTTACATTCTAATAGGGGACACATGATATATAAGAGTACGCAAAATAGTTACAAAATGAAGGTAAGTAGTTTTGGGAGAAAGAGAACCAGAAACTAGTGTAGAAAGTAACACTTGAGCTGAATTTCGGAGCAAATCAGGGTTTCTAAGAGGCGGACGTGAGGAGAGGTCTGGCTTCTTGGTCCAGCCCTACTGAGAGACACTTGGCAATCCACTTAATTTCCTTGGGTCTCCATCTGCTCCTCTGTAAAATGGGGATGATAACTTCTTCCTTCTGGGACTCATCCTCACAGGGTTGTCCTGAGGGTCAAGGAAGGGACTAGGCAGTGATGCTCTTTGAAAAGCTGAATGCTGTGCCAACATAAGGGAATACAAGGTGATAGATATTTCTAACATGACTTATGTTGACCACCTTCATTACTGAATAGTCACACAGGCAGTATTTGCTTACAAAACTTAGCACAGTGGGAGGAAAGGTGGTCATTAGCTAGCTATGTGTCCTTGTACCCAAGTCACTTTTCTGGGTTTCTTCACCTATAAAGTAACGGAGTGGGCATGATGGGTGGAGAGGTCACCTACTATATAGCACCTACTACGCGCCAGGCACTGTGCTAAGCACTTTCCAATATTATCTCACTTGATTCTTACATCAACCCTGTAAGAGGGTGCTATTGCAGAAAAAGTGGGGGCCACTCTCCATGGGTTCCCTTTTCTCTCCCCTTCTCATCTCCTGATACTCAGGTGCCTTCTGCCACTCTCTTCACACCCCATCTCACATGATGAAGCTGCCTTTCTCCTTAGCAACACTAACCCCTCTACTTATTCAAGTGATCCTTTTCTGTCCTATCTCTTTCAACAGATTTCCACCTCTGTCATCCTCACATTCTCATTCATTCTCAATTTCTCCCTGTCTACTTACTCCTCTCTTACTGCTACAAACATGTCCATGTTCCCCATCCCGGAAAAAACCCTCACTTGATCCTTCTGTCCCTGCCATCATCCTATATCTCTTCTGCTTTTTGTAGCTGAACTTCTCAAAAAAGCTGTCTACAAATATGCTTTCTCTCCTCACTCTCTTCTTAATCTGTTAGGCCTTTAGAATCAGGCTCCTGACTTTATCCTTCCACCAAAACTATTTGCTCTAAAATTACTAATGATGTCTCAGGTACCAGAGGCAATGGTCTTTTTCTCAATCCTCATTCTCCTCAACTTCTCTGAAGCCTTTGACACTTTTTTTTAAATTTATTTTTAATATGTTTAGTTATCAGCATTGATTTTCACATGTGTTTGAATTACAGATTTTCTCCCCATTTCC
>CM053625.1:339411574-339434771 GCA_028646595.1 Phalanger gymnotis
TCCCTCTGCCACTTTGTGGGTTCTGCAGTTCTAGAATTGGTTCAGAGCCATTTTTTCATAGGTTTTTGGAGGGACTTGGTGGGGAGCTCACGCCAGTTACTGCTTTCCAGTCGCCATCTTGGCTCCGCCCCGCCTTTGACACTTTCGATCACACTTTCTTCCCTGATACTCTCTTCCCCCTAAATTTTCAGGACACTCACCCTCTCTCCTGGTTCGCCTCTTATCTATGTGACCGCTCCTTCTCAGTCTCCTTGGCTGGATCCTTCTCTAGGTCGCACCCTCTAACCGTAGGTGTTCCTCAGGGTTCTGTCCTGTGCTCTCTCTTCTCCTGCTATGCTACTTCACTTGGTGATCTTATTAGCTTCCGAGGATTTAATTATTATGACTATGCCGTGATTCTGAAATATACCTATCCTGACAGATCTCTTTCCTGACCCCCAGTCTCATATCTCCAACCTGACTATCAGACATCTCAAATTGGATGTCCAGTAGACATCTTAAACTCAACTTATCCTAAGCAGAACTCATTATCTTTCTCCCTAAACCTTCTCTGCCCTGCCCCCTCCATCTTTCCTATTCCCTTGGAGGGCAACACCATCCTCCCAGTCCCTCAGACTCACAATCTAGGAATCACCCTGGATCCCTCACTGTTTCTCAAGTACCCAAGCTGTTGCCAAGGCCTGTTGATCTTACCTTTGTGACATCTCTTGAATATTCCCCTTTCTCTCCTCTGACATTGCCCTCCCCGTCCCCCTGCCCAGACCCTCATAACCTCATGCCTGGATTATTGCAATAAGCTATTGGTGAAAGGGGCAGGGGTCTGCCTGCTTCAAGTATCTCTCTACTCCAATCCATCTCCCATTCAGTGATTTCCCCAACTCCCACCCTCCCACTCAGTAAACTCCAGTGGCTCTCTGTTGCCTTCAGGATTAAATATAAAATGTTCCACTTGGCATTCCAAGCTTTTCATAACCTTCTAGCCCCCTTCTACCTCACATGTCCTCTTCAATCCAATGCCATTGGCCTTTTGGCTATTACAAGAACAAGACCCCCCCGTCTTCAAGCTTGGGGCATTTTCTCTGGCTGTCCCATGCTTGGAATGTTCTCCTCTTCTATGCCAAAGACTTCCTGGCTTCTTTGTAAGTCACTACTAAAATCTTATCTTTTAAAGGAAGCCTTCCCCAACCTCTCTCAATTCTAGTGTTTTTTTTCCTTTAACTATTTCCCATTTGTCTGGCACATACTTGCTTTGTGCATATTTGTTTTTATGTTGCTCTCCCCACCCCATTAGATTGTGGGCTCCTTGGAAGCAGGGACTATCATTTGCCTCTTTTTGTATCCCCAGGACTTAGCACAGTGCCTTGCACACAGTAGGCACTTAATAAGTGCTTATTGATTGATATTATCCCCTTTTCATAGCTGAGGAAACTGTTACTTGCCTCAGGGTCACATGGCTAATAAGTTTCTGAGATCAGATTTGAATTCAGGTCCTCCTGATTTCAGGCCCAGCTTTCTATGTACTGTGCCACCTAAGCACCTAATGTTCCTTCTAGCTCTAATATACTATGATCCTATTATTATGACAGGGCCTAGGGTTTAGAAGGAGGGGTAAAGTTGTCTAACATTAACTTCTGTCTCTTCAGAAAAGAGATTTTCCCTAATGTTGGCCTCCTTGACGTATTCTCTCCATGGGATTATGTTTTGCACTCACAGTCCAACAAAGCTGTGGCCACAGCCTGTATGGCAACATCTTCTTACAGTGCCATGATTACCTGAAGTTCTTTTGCTCAAACATGGCCCTTCCTATTGAACGTGCTAGGTTCCTAACCACTTTTTCTAACTCCTCTCAGTCTTATTCTTAACCAGGGTGAGTGACAGAAATTCAATGCTGACCACTTCATTATCCAATGACCTTGTCCCTCTGGCCTTCTGCCCCACTGGCTCTCCTGGGCAGTTTGCCCTACGTCACAAGTCCTTGTTAAAGGTCAGGACCTTCAAGCCATCAGTACTGGGCATGTTGTTTTAATATATCGCCGGAGAAATCATGCCTGTCAGACCTTATTAAGCCCCTATTTATGGATTGTTCACCAATACCCGGAATGGAGACAAGCTGCTACCTTTGAAAAATAGTCACAGCTAGAATTAACTTAGTACAGAGTGAAGAGTGTATTCCAGTAGTGGGTCCCTTATAGCATGCCTCTACACTCACCAATAGGGCAGCTGCTGTCATTGAACTAGAGAAATCCCTTTAAACAACAATCTCTTGAAGGAGTCTCTGAAAGTAACATATTTTCTCTTGAAAACTGGCAGTCAGTGAGGCACAGGAAATGAATTCCTAACGTTTTTGTGCTGTATACTGGGCCAATGCCATGGCTGCCCATGGTAAATGAACTCGGTGCCCCCTTCTTCAAGGTATATGTTCTATTTATTCAAGATGGCCAAGATGACTAAGGACACAATCTTAGGGACTTCTCTCATCTTCCCAAATATATTGCAATATTGTCAGTACATGGGGTGGTTTGGGGCCCTTCTGAGAAGCTGGGAAGCATGATGCCCCTTTTTTATGCCCCACCTGAAATCCATCCCTAGAGGAGGAACTACTGGTGAGCAAAAGATTTGTAGGTAATCGGGCCATAAAATACATTATTTTGAAGGTGTGGCTGAAACATTGCTGCACAGGAATTTCAGCTGGGCATGAGAAAGGCAAGATGGCACCCAATTTGTCAGGAATCAAATCAACAAGCATTTACCAAGCTCTCACTATGTGTCGGGCGCTGCGATAATATCTGGGGATTCAAATACAAGTGAAAAAAGAAAGAAAGGAAGAAAGAAAGGAAGAAAGGAAGAAAGAAAGAAAGAAAAAAGAAAAAAGAGAGAAAGAAAGAAAAAAGAGAGAAAGAAGGAAAGAAAGAAAGGAAGAAGGAAAGAAAGAAAGGAAGAAAGGAAGGAAGAAGGAAAGAAAGAAAGAAAAAGAAAGAAAGAAAGGAAGGAAGGAAGGAAGAAAGGAAGAAAAGAAAGAAGAGAAAGAAAGAGAAAGAAAGGAAGAAAGAGAGGAAGGAAGAATGGAAGGAAGGAAGGAAGAAGGAAAGAAAAGGAAGGAAAGAAAGAAAAAAAAGAAAGAAAAAAATAAAAAAGTCCTTGCCTTCAAGGAACCTACATTCTAATGTGGAGAATACAACACATTGGGGAGGAGGGGAAAGGTACTCACACAAATGAACACCAGAAAATGGTCTGGACCCTTCCTCAAAAAATGAGGCCTGACCCATTCCACTTGCTGACATAATTATCTAGCTTCTTTATTGTATCTAGATGAATCACTGCTTTTAGTCTCCTTCCACTGGCCTGCAAGGAGATGGGTGAACTTCGCATTCTAGCACCACTGCTCAGGAAATATCCACAGAAGAGGACAAAACAGGAAGTGACATCAACAAGAAAAGCAAACATACCACATTTGGGATCTGAAGGGTAAGCAGAGCTCTGGGACATTGGCTTACTGTATTACAAAGTATTTTCCCATCCGTGACCTCATTTGATCCCTTTTCCTCCTTTAACTGAGGTTCGTGCCGCTAGGATAAGGGATAGATCTTTAATTTCATTGGTGAAAAATTTTCTCTCCCAGTGTGGGTCAGTCAGCACCTTCTCTACAACGTATAGTTTTGGATAGTCCCCTGGAGCACTTAGAGGTTAAATGACTCACCCAGGATCACACTGCCAGTATGGGTAAGGGTGGGACTTGAACCCAGGCCTCCCTGGTTTCAAGGCCAATGCTCTAACCACTGCACCATGCTACCTCCCTTTATCTTGCAGCTATTGGAGCTCAATTAGAGTAGGAAAACATAACGAACCAACTCATGATCACAGAACAATCAATTGGAAAAACTTGGTTCTGAATATGCAAATAGAAGTGCCCCCTTGGAGGCACTGAAGAGTCCCTAATGTGTAACCTGAAGGTGTCTCAAGTCTCTAGTTTTCGGCTGGCTCTCTCATCAGCACCAAGTCTAATTCATCTAAATAGATGCTTTCTTTCACCGAGAAGAAGTGAAGAACTCACCTTTCTGGTTCCGATAAAACTGGATCCCGTCCAGTTGTGCTGGAGTAGACTACTGGATAATGTAAATGAGGCCTTCAAATCCTAAGGAAGAAGAGGAAAAATGCCATTAATGAGGCAGTGGAAGGTTTTGGCCAAGTGATTTGACCCTTCCTTCTCCTCCTCATTCACTTTGCTAAAGGTATGGAGGGCAAAGGGACGTTAAAACACCATTATGTAGGCTAATGTTACCAGCAACCAACATGGAGACCCATATTATTCTGAAAGCTTGATATCGTGCTGGAAAAAGTCACTTTTCTAATCAGCAGAAGCCTTTCTACCAGAGATTCTTAACTCTGAAATTCTGAAACTCAGTGCTGTCTACTTAAAGACAGGATCTAACATTAGTTGGAAATTATAGCATTTTCCAAGCGGTCACTATTAATTAGAGAAATGCAAATTAAAAGAACTCTGCCTATCAGATTGGCTAATATAACAAAAGAGGAAAATTGGAGAGGATATAGAAAAATAGGGACACTAATGCAGTGTTGGTGGAGTTGTGAACTAATCCAACCATTCTGGAGAGCAATTTGGAACTATGCTCAAAGGGCTATAAAACTGTGCATACCCTTTGATCCAGCAATATCACTACTAGGTCTGTACCCCAAAGAGAGCAAAGAAAAAGGAAAAGGACCAATATGTGCAAAAGTATTCATAGTAGCTCTTTTTATGGTAGCAAAAAATTGGAAATTGAGGGGATGTGCATCAATTGGGGAATGGCTGAACAAGTTGTGGTATATAATTGTGATGGAATACTACTATGTTGTAAGAAATGATGAGCAGGATGCTTTCAGAAAAACCTGGAAAGATTTACATCAACTGATGTAAAGTGAAACGAGCAAAACCATTGTATACAGTAACAGCAATGTTGTAAGATTATCAACCTTGTATGACTTAGCTATTCTCAGCAATGCAATGATCCAAGAGAATTCCAGAAGACTCATGATGAAAAATGCTATCCACCTCCAGAGAAAGAGCGTATGGAGTCTGCGTGCAGATTGAAATATACTTTTGTTTTTTAAACTTTCTTTATTATTTATTTATTTATTACGTTTATTTATTTATTTAATTTTAATTATTTATTAAATTTAATTATTAAAATTTATTTATTTGATTATTTATTAATATTTATTATTTATTATTCTTGTTCTTTTTTTGGTTTGCATTTTCTTTTGCAATGTGGATAATATGGAAATGTTTTGCATGACTGCACATGTACAATCTATATCAAGTTGCTTGCCTTCTCAAGTAGGGGTGAGGGGAGGGAGGGAAAGAGATAATTTGGAGCTCAAAATAAAAGAAAAAGAATGTTAAAAATTTTTGTTTACATGTAATTGAGAAAAAAAAAATTTTAAAAATGGCAAAAGTGCTGCTAGGCTGAGAATGGCCCAAACCCAAAGTCAACAAGTTAATTTTCCTGCTGATTAAACTTGTGTATTTTACCCCCCTAAGCAATGGTATATTTTTTTTACCTGTCCATCCTATGAAAAGAATTCAAACAGTGTTAATTACTGAACACTTCTCCCTCTCTCTTTCTCTTTCCCTGGGTAGCTGTGGTGAATTTGCTGCCTCGTTGCAGCCCTGAACCCATCCATCAAGTCTAAAGGAAGAGAGAGTTAGAAAGGCAAACATTATCTGTGATCAATATCTTTACAAATCCAAAGGAAACCCCAGCTCCCGAAGGGTTAAGCCTGGGAAGGAAAAGCCATCAGGCTGTTTAGTGAGCTAATGTTTTTATTGATGGGGGAAGGCCTTGAAGTCCCCACCAGGAAAAGTGGTGAAAGTAGCAGATTGTTTGGCTGGAGAAGAGGGAGCCGGAGGAGTGGGAAGAAGGAAGAATGGAGAATCTGTGATTTTGAAAGAACTGTGGGTTCATAGGTTTTCCCCAGCCCACTGTCCCTCTGTCATTTTAACCCTTGTCTCGTTAATCTAGCTAATGTACTAGAAGATCCAGAACTTAGAATAATTCAAGGTAGAGTCCTGGTGCCTTCTCTCTCCACTCTCCCCTCCCCCTCCCCCTCCCCCAAGTGTAATTCACATCTTCCTCTAACAACCTTGCTATAATGCACATCTCCAGCTAATGCCTACAGTGAAGTGCACATCTTAATTTAACAAGTGTGGGATAAAGCACATCTCCAGCTAATATCCCTGGTATAATACATATTTCAGCCTAACTACCCTGACATAACACTTCAATCTAATTCCCCCACTATAAAGTACATTGCAATCTAACACCCTCATATAATGCACATTTCAGTCTATTATTCTGTATTTTGTAGGCTGTATTTTGATATGTGTTTTCCATTAAGGAGCGGAGATGTCTGGAGACAACTGCCATCCCCGTGGTAAAAGCTCAAATCCAAACCTGGTTCCTCCACAGACCTTGCCCGCCATGTCGTTGATGGATGGGCCCCTGAACTACCCCTTTTCAAGACTTGGGTTCAACTCTGATTTGTTTCCGAGCTTCGTGCGTTAAGACTCCTGGTGGGAGCAGGGAATATCCCCCATCTGGGCTCTGTCACTCAGCAGAACAGGCAGTCCTGATGGACCTTCTCTTGTACAAACCCGCTGGCATAGGGCTTGTAGACGTCACTGGACCACCTTAAATGATCAGAGGTCTGTCCCCGGTCAATGTCAGGGTCAGGGGTCAGGGTGTAGCTGCTTGCTAATAGAGTAAGCTAACATTGTTGTCAAATTGCTGGCGTAAAAAGACAATGCCCACCTCCTGCTGATGACCTTACCCTGGGGGAGGAGGGGGGATATTGGTTTTATTGGAAACCTGCCAGTCTCAGAGGTGATGGAAGGAGCTGATAGCAGCTAAAGACTGTTTGATTGTTGCTGGAGAACCAGTTCAGTGGTTGGTAACCATCTGAAAGGCAGTTCATTGACTGAGCATGCCGAGCCGCTTCTATTGATGGCTGGGTTTTCCTCACTTGATGAATCTCTCTTGAGCTTTGCGGGCAGCTGGGACATTGTTCAGTTGTAGTCACAGGCTTCTAGCTCGACAGCCTGCTGGCTCCAGGATGGTGCTTTCCCAGGAGCCCAGACCATTACAGATGTCACTCTCATGGACTTGGAGAATGCTTCCATCTCTTATCAGCTGGATACCTGTGCCTGATTGGCTCCGGAGAGGGGGTCAAAAGAAAATGAGCTGAAAGGAGGTGTGAGGGAATGAATGTTTACCATCCAAGTGACCCTTCTATTTTCCAGCCTGGAGTCCAAGACACAAGGAACAGATCCCAGGTTGACCAGGGCCCAAGAAAATGAGTATTTTGATATAATCTATGAATCTAGGACCTCTGGTTTTCAACATATCACCTGCAAGACTTTTTTTTTGTTTGTTGGCAACAGATAGGTGGTGTCTTAAATATATTTACAGAAACAAAGAGACTTTTTGAATAGAGTTTTTTTGTAAACAGGACCTGTGATTTCATCAGCACAGGGAGCTCCTGGGCAAGGAACTTCCTTCATTGCTGAGTGACCCCTTCTCTCTAACATTGCTTAGAAAGAGTTACCAGGAGGTGCTAAGAAGGGTCACACAGCCTGGCTGTAGCAGGGATTTAACCTGGGTCTTCCTGGTTCTGAGACCAGCTCTCTCTCTACCGAGCCAAGGTATCTCTCTTCTGCTTACATTTGTAAGTGGGGGACCATCTCCAGTTGTCCTGATCGATACCTGGCCACTGGACCCAGAGGGCTCTGGAGGATACAGTGAGGCTGGTGACTTTGCACAGCTCTCCCTCACTTAAATCCAATTCACTTTCAACTCATGGCATCACCTCCCTGATGTGATGGTCCTCTTCGAGAGCAAAGGGCAAACAACCACAATAGCCATAGCATTTGTAAATGACCTCATTACAGTGTGAAAAGAATCAGGGACAAGTTCAGTATGGAGACTGGGGCAGGGAGAGGAACTTAGACGAAATAAAAACACTATAGAACAACAAGATGGGGGTTGATTGATAGTGGGAAGGAGAGAAAGACTAAAGGGTCTTGGCAGATCACCAGCTCAAACTGAGTCAAATTATGCTGCTGTTAGAAATGGGGTATTAGAACACACAAGTAGGAGAATAACCTGCAGAAGCTATAAGTTAATTCTTTCTTTGTATTCATTGTACTCTAAGAGATTCTTACAGGAAGAGTAGGGTTTGGCCCTGGGGTTTCCAATTCAATGTGAAGAACATGGAGAGGGTTTAGAGGGAAGAGAGCGGGGAGTATGAAATGAAGGAGAATTATTTCACCTGGGAAGAGGGGCAGCTTAATGGTGACCTTCAAGTGGATGAAGAGGTTTTACATAGTGACAGGCCGACAGGAATAGGTTTAAAGCAAGGGCTTTCTGATGATGAGGAGGGTCATTAAATATAGGACTGTGTGAGCACGAGAGATTGGGCATTTTTCTTTTTCTACAAGAACAAACAACTCTCTATCTGGAAAAATTGATGCAAGCCACCCAAAACCAAACCCAATAATTCAAATTTAAGTGCCTAAAGATAAAGTTACCTTTTAAGAGATCGGAGAAGACTGTCTATCATTTGGATTGCAGTAGCACTTTGTACATATTCTCTATGCTGTTAATTTTGGTTTTAATCACAGCATAATTTCCTGTGGACGTCACTATGGCTAAGGAGATCAGTACAAAGACTGAAGGTTCCTCCTTCCCTACCAGCTTCATATCCAGTCTGGTCTTCAAGTGATGTCATCTCTACAGTGCCTCTGTGTTTGCCTTGAGTTAGCACAACAGTTCTGCTCAAACTAACTCCATCTTTTTCTCTTTCACAATGAATTTTTCAACTTGTAGTATGTTCGTGGAGCAAGAGTGAGGCATAGCCAAAAGACAGTCTGTGTGCCCCACCGGCATCCTTGAGAAGTTGAGCCAGTGAGGAAAGCCACCAAAATGTTAGGTAGACCCTCCAGTAGTGAACTTATAGATACAAATGGATGATAATTGCACAGGATGGGCAGACATGGATAGGCTGAGGTCGGCATCATTGGAGGGAATGTCTAATCAATAAGATCATAGATCCATTGGTTTATGTAAATATGGCTTCAATGTGACAGAGTAATTATAGTTAGCCTCTCCCATTCCCATTTTTTTAAATTAGAGAAGTTATTCTATTGACAAATGTGAAAGAAACAATCATTCTTAATTACTACCTGATGAGTAGGAAGCCTTTCTCATTCCCTCTTATTGCTAGTACCTTCTCTCTGCTGTTTATTTTATTTATCCTGTGTGTAGCATGTTTGCCCAGAGTTGTTTGTGTGTTGTTTCCCTCATTAAACTGATTTTTACCTTTCTTTGTATTCCTTGTACTTAGGACAGAGCTTTGATGAGACCTACCCCATGGTTGAAGATGGCAGTAGCCATAAATTTAAGTTTCATTGTCATGTCCAAGTTGGACACATTCAAAGACCGTAAGTTGACAGTTTTAGTCCTAATACAGTGTACCCAAAGTCTTAGTGCCATTTTAAGCACAATGACTTTTGGGATACCTCGTATATTGTTGGTAACAATAAAATAGTTTAGTTTTATGCAGAGTACTTCATGGTTCACAAAGTATTTCTCACCAGCAACTCTCAGAGGAATATGGTATAAGTATTATGATTCCCATTTTCTTGAACTGCAGAGAAACTGTAACTTTTTCTTATGGATTGAAAATGACACGCATGACTAAAATCCAGCTCTTTTGACCCTAAATCTAAGGCTCTATCAACTCTACCACATCACCTTCTCAACTGACCTTCTACTTTGCCAAATGGCTCCTTTGCTTTATTAAAAGTTTCAGAATTTCTCATCCTTGAGAGCATTATTTTAGAGTTTGCTTCCAAAGCAGTAGCAGCTAGTCAGTAATGGTATCTAGTAGTTTCCTGTATTAACTAGAATTCCTTAGGTTTACATACTATAACCAGAAAATACTAGAATAGGGAAAGCCACGAATGCAGTTGAGTGGCTGCTTGGGCCAATACTTATTCACCTATCCTCCTCCAAAGATGAGTTCAGGTCAGCTCAGACCTAGAGGCATGGGTCTAGACCAGAATGTATTACTCAACTATGACAGCTATGATTGGCAGCTAGGTGGCTCAGTGGATAAAACACTGGACAGTATAAATGGAAGTTAATTTCAGAGGAAAGGCACTAGCCATGGCATGGAAGTGTGTGTGTGTGTGTGTGTGTGTGTGTGTGTGTGGGTGTGTGTGTGTGTGTGGGTGGGTGTGTGTGTCTTTCACAGGCCTCCTTCTTTACTCATGGAGGACAGTAGAAATCTATCAAGTATGCATAGGAGAGGAGAGTGATAAGTCTGTCACGGTGGCAAATTTCCCAGCATAATTGCCCAGATCTGGACAACTTAGATTTTAAAAAGATGAGTACAGAAAATGGAAGCAGGGTTAGTTGTATGTGAGGCAATGGAGAGAGCAAAGAAGGGATAGGGATAGGGTTGCTATTTGGGATAGACGGAATGAAGGTAACAGATGATCTGGAAAAGTATTCGATCTCACACTGCTTGTCTTTTCTCTACTAAGAAGAGGAATCTTAGAATGGAGAAGGAGAGAATGAAAATGCTTAGCAGGAAGTTGAAATCCACTAAGTAAAAGGACGATAATAGAGTATCTAGGTTGGACATTAGGTGCCCCAGTGCATTCAGTTTACCTGTCCCGGGTGAACCACATTCCAGGGAGCTGAAAGAATTGGTATACAAGATTGCTGAGTCATTTTTGTTGCTCCTTGAAAAATTTTGTAGAAATAGAGAAGTACCTCAGAATGTGGATGAGGCCAAGAGGACTTGACTCTGATTCCTGATAAAATTTTAGAATATATTATTACATGATGGTAAATGAGCATTTAGAAAGGGAAGTGATCATTAAAAGCCAGGATGGCTTCATTAAAGCATACGTCATACCATATCAATCTCCTTTCCTTTTCTTGACAGGCTTATTGGATTGGTAAAACAAGGAAATGGTATAGACAAAGTGTACTTGGGTTTCAGCAAGACATTTGACAGTCTTGTTATATCCTTGTGGGCAAGGTGGAGAGTTGTGGGCTAGGTGACAGTACAGTCTGAGGTATTGAGAATGGGTTGAACGATTGGTCCTCCTAAACTTCAATGGAACGCTGACCTGGTTAGGAATCTCCTGCTGCATGCTACTGTAGGCAACACTTGTTTTAATTCCATTCAATCTTTTTATTAAATACTTGGATGAAGTTTAGATGGCTCGATAATAAAACTTATAGGTAATACAAAGCTGGTAAGGACGGTTAATATGCTGGACAACAGAGTCAAGATCCAGAAAGGCTCAACAAGCTAGCAATTGGCTGAATCTAACACTCTGAAGTCTAATAGGGAGACAAATGTAAAGCCCTGCAATTAGGTCAAAAAAAAAATTCTTGCAAGAGTAAGGGATTAGAGCAGCATGGCTAGATAACAGTTGGTGTGAAAAAACTCTAAGAGTGTTAATAGGCCTCAAGCTTAAGAAGAATCAGTGGGGAGATATGGCAGCCAATAAAAGTGAATGGGATCTTACAAGAGCCAAGAGGCATAGTGTTAAGAATGTGGGAGATTGTTGACTGTACTCTCTTCTGGAGTGCTATGTTCAGTTCTTGATACATTCGTCTTTAGGAAGGGCATTGGAGAAGTAGTGTATCCAGAGAAGGGTGAGCAAGATAGTGAGAAAACAGAAAACCACATGATATAAAAGTGCCTGTTGAAGGAAATGGGAGTATTTATTTGGGAAAAGACTGAGGTGGGGTTTTGTAATCAAAGGGCTGTATTTACACGGAAGAGAGATGAGTTTTTTTTTTAGCTTGACTCTGGGGACCAGACTTAAGAGCAATGGGCAGAAGTTAGGTATATTTCAGTTCTATGAAATGAAAAACTTCCAAATACTGCCATTTAAAAGTGGCATGGGCCACTTCATACGACAGTGGTCTTTAAGTGGAGAACAAGTACCTGCTTATTGGGCATGCTTGAGTGGGCATTAGTGACCAGGCAAAGACCTCTAAGGTCCCCTCAACCTCTAAGATTCGGTGATTCTTTGGGTTATCATCCTTAATATAAAGGACCAAGAAAGGCAAGGGAAATTCTAGGTATGACTCAAAGGCCCAGATATATACGGGCAGGCCTAGGGATCCAGCCTGTTGTGGAGAACCCTTGATCTCTAAAGTGATCTTAAAAATGGTTGATTTTCCTAGGGTTTCTCTGAACAAGGCAGACCCTGGGGTAGAACCACAAGGAATCATTTACCTGGATACATTAACCTTCCTGTAGGCCTATGATGAAATATGACCTACTCTGAAGTATCATCAACCTTACTTCCAGCCCAGCTGTCATATTCATTATCATGGGAAAGAACCGCCATGGAGACATGACCTGGCAACTGAGTGACAGCCGCTACCTCCTCAGCAGCCCCAGCTACCAAACACCAGGAAAAGAAAGTTCCCACCACCAAGGTTCTCGGCACTGTCAAGAAGGTTCAACATCAGAAAATTATGGTTTTATTAGTGGAAATGACAGTAGAGAAGATGCATTAACATCCACTTTGCCGCTGCACCATGCATCAATTCCTTTCATCTGACTTCTAGTTGAAACTTCCTCTGTGTGTTGTCTCTTCCCTCTCCTTTCTTCCTTCCTTTCTTCCCTCTCTTCCTCCCTCCCTTCCTTCCTACTTCCTTCCTTCTTTCCTTCCTTACTTCCTTCTTTCCTTCCTACCTTCCTGGGTTAGGATCAGAACAGCAAATGCTCTCTCAGATAAATGACATGTAAGATTCCTGCATTAACAGTTGGCTTCTTCTTTGCATTTTGTTACTGAGAAGATGATGCTTTTTACTAATGGTGACAGCATAAGGTAATGTGTGGAATGATTCATCTCGGAGAGAAAGAAGTCCCTTCCTCAAACTGAAGTTCTCTTGAATTTACGGTAGAGAGAATTAAGTAATTGTTAACACGTTTAAAGTAAATGGTAACTTCATTCCTATGACACCTCAAGATCCTGCATTTCAGTCAACACTAGTCAGTTATAACACAAAGTATGACACAAAGCTATCCGCCATCTTGGCCTTCCCTTCCCTACTCTTCCCTCCCCACCACCCCTTGGCACATTTTGCATATTCAAGCATCTTCTTCTATTTCTAGCTGTCAGAGATGGTGACAGTTCTAGGGTTTTTCTTGCATTATCAAGAGAGATTATTTTTAACCCAAATTATTTTGCATTGTAAATGTTTAAATCCACATTAAGACCAGATTAATGCAGGAAGCTGCCCAAAGGATGTTTGCTGGGAGAAAATAATAAAAAATGACATTATGGCCACCTCCCATCTCAAAGTATATATATATATTTTAAAATGGAAAGTGTAGGGTTAAGCAACTCTTGAAGAATGGCTGCTCCCCAGGTAAATTCCCTCTCCCAAATGCAACATTTGCAGACAAACTAGACTTTAGTGATCTTCTCACCCCTACCCCACCCCCACCTACTGGAATTAATAATGCAGATAAGTCTGAAATAAATCAGGATTAGTGTTAACTGAATCTTGGGGTTTAGTATGCCATAGCAAAATGAAAAGAGAAAAAAAAATCTGTTGCTTTAACAGCCTGGGCTAATGGGTGACGGGAGATGCAGGGGTGGAGGAGAGGGGGTGCAGTATTATAAAGAACTGAGGACCAGCTGAGCTGGGTAATCAAAGAGCTTCTAATCACCGCAGCTCTGGGGCTGTGTTCAAAGGATCTCGCCTGACCACAGGCTGTGCAAGGTCACAAGTGAAATGCAGATGCAGAGGAGGGGGAGGGGTGTCAGAGACTTTTGGACAGCTTGGCTCTCAGGCTTTGTTAGGAGGAGGCTGGTCCATGCAAGGTTTTTGCATCTAATCAAAGGTTAGAGTTGGAGGGATTTAGGGTTAGGGTTACAGTCGGAGGCCAGCTCTCGTGGTATCCACTCAGCTCCCCAGAGGCCTACTGATGTAAGCCATCCAACTCTACCAATGTGCTCTGTATATGGGCATCCAAATCTTACAACCAAGTCTGAATTATTTGATGCCCCTTCCTCAGTGTCACCGAGGGTGGCCCCAACGCCATTCTTGCTTGGTTCTCTTAAGTTACAGATAAAGACAGCAAATCATACAAAGTATTTTAAACAAATCTCTACTCAAATAGTCTTTACTTACAGAGTGACCTTGATTCAATTTCTCTTTATTCCTTGGCTTCTCTCAAGAAAGTATCAGTTTTACATGGGGGAATCAATCTATCAACAAGCATTTATTAAATGCCTACCGTGTGCCATGTACTAGCTAGGCTCCGGGGGATACGAAGGCAGAGGCAAAACAATCCTGCCTTCGAGGAACTCATGTTTATTTTTTGAATGAATGAAAAAATGAAAGCCTTACCCTCTATGTGTCAGGCACTGTGCTAAGCTTTGAGAATACAAATACAAAAAGCAAGACAGCTCCTTCTCTCAAGCTTACATTAGTCTTCCCTCGTGTTTTAAATTTTATTTTTTATTCTGGATTTAACAAACAAAAAAGAATTTTCATATATATTATATATACATAACTATATATATATGTGTGTGTGTGTGTACATATATATATATGAAACTGAACAGAAAAAGAGGGTTATGTACAAAAATATGAATTTCTATTGTGCATTTTTAAAATTCTGTATTTAATTCAAAATATTACTTTCAAAGCTGTCCTACTTAAATGTATTTCCTTTTGAACTTGACTTAGTTCTCTTTGATGCATTTAAAATGTGCTTCAGTGACTCTCTTTTCTTTTTGTTCTTCTTCCTTTTTTTGGGGCAACTTTCCCTCTAACTTTCCTCTCCCACCCATAAAAAGATAGCTGCAATCCTTATAAAAACAAATCCATACACTTGCCATATCCAAAAACGCATGCCCAATTCTGTGCCTCGAGCCTATATCACTTTTCTGTCAGAAGATGGATGGCATGCTTTTTATGAATCCTGTGGAATTAGGGTTGCTCATTGTATTCATAAGAGCTCTTGAATCTTTCCAATATTTTCTTTATATCATCATCGCTGTATACATTTTTCTCCTGGCCCCTATCACTTCTCTCTATCTGTTCATATAAGTCTTCCCAGGTTTCTCTGAAACCATCTCTTCTGTAATTTCTTACAGTGAAATAAAATTTCTTTTACATTCATATATCATAATTTGTTCAGCCATTCCCAATAAATGGGTACCTCTTTTGTTTCCATTTCTCTGTATGATATAACCTTTTGTAGTCAAGTCATATTTCCATTTGGAGATATGAATATTTTTTTTTGTATAGGCAGATCTCTCTCATTCCCCACTTTTCTTTGATTTTGGGGGGGATATAGGCCTAGGAGTGGAATCACTTAGTTTTAAGGGTATACACAGTTTAGGCATAGTTCCAAATTACTTTCCAGAATAACTTCACCAATTCATAGCTCTACTACAGAGCACTTTTGTATCTATCTTCCTATAGCCCCCCCTAACAATTGTCATTTTTCTTATTTGCCAACCTGATAGGTGCAAGATGGAACCTCAGCTTTACTTTAATATGTATTTCTCTAATTATTTCTGACTTGGAGCATTTTTTTTTTCTGTTGATTACTTGGATTTCTTCCTTTGAGAACTATCTCTTCATGCCCTTTGACCTTTTGTCTATTGGGACATAGCTTTCATTATTATTTTTGAATACTTTTTGAATAAGTTTTGAATAAGTTTGAATGTTTCATATATAGCTTGGATATCAGACCTTTATTAGAGAAGTTTGCTGCAAAGTTTTATTTTCTGAGTTGTTATCTTTATAATTTTTATATGTGTTGATTTTGTTTGTACGAAAACTTAAATTCTGTAGGATCTAAATTTCCACTTATCTTCTATGATCTTTCATATCCCTTGTCTGTTCATGAACTCTTACCCTATCCATAGTTTTGAAAAGTATTTTCATCTTTGCTACTCAAATTTGTTGGTGATGTGATCTTTTATTTTTGGGTTGTATGTCCATTTGGTGCTTATTTGGGCATATGGTGTGAGAATTTGGTGTAATCCTTAAATTTTGCCAGATTGTTTTCTAGTTTTCCAGCATGTTTTATTGACTAGTGAGTCTTTGCTTCTATATTTGGGATTATTTGGTTTATCATTATGTAACAATGTTCATTTTGCTTCTATTGTGTACTTAATCTGTTCCGGTGATTGACTTTTCTATTTTTTAGCAAGTACCAAATAATTCTGATGATGAATGCTCTTCAGTACAGTTTGAGATGTGGTAATACTGGGTCCCTTACCACTTTTTTTCATTATTTCCCTTGAGAATCTTTTTTTCCTCCAGATGAATTTTATTATTATTTTTTTCTAGTTCTACAAAGAAATCCTTTAGTAGTTTGCTTGGCAAAATTCGCTTAGATGGTGTTTTCATTTTTGTTTTGTTGGCATGACCCAACCATAAGCAATTAATATCTTTTCATTTATTCACCCTGTCTTTATTTCTCTGCAGTATTTTAAACCTTTTTATTCAGGTACTTTTTCATATGTCTTGGTAGGTAAACCTCCAAATATTTTATACATTCTATATTTTAATGGAGTTTCTCTTTCTTTATCTTCCTGCTGAATTTTGTTGGCAATATATTGAAAGGATGACAATTTATGTGGTTTTTAATTTAATATCCTGCTGCTTTGCTGAAGTTATTATTTGTTTTTAAAAATATGTATTATTTACTTGTTTTTAACATTCTTAAAATTTTTTTGAGTTACAAATTCTCTCTCCCACTTCTCCTTTATCCACTGAGAAGACAAAGGATATCTCAATTATTCATGTGAAAGCATGCCAAACAACTCCATATTAGCCATGTCACAAAAAAAGGCAAGAAAAATAAAGTGAGAAAATTATACTTCAGTTTGCACTCAGAGTTCATCAGTTCTCTTGCTGCAGGTGGATAGAATTTTTCAACATGAGTCTTTTGGAATTGTCCCAGATCATTGCATTGAAGAGAATAGCTAAGTCTTTCACAACTGAATATCATTGCAATATTGCTGTTACTGTGTACAATGATCTCCTGGTTCTTCTCACTTCATTTTGAATATAGATCTTTTCATGTCTTTCTGAAACTATTCTCCCTCTCCCCATCATTCTTATAGAACAACAGTACTCCATCATAATCATATGCCACAACTTCTTCAGTTGTTCTCCAGTTGATGGGCATCCCTTGATTTTCCAATTCTTTGCTACTGCAAAAAGAGCTGCTGTATGTATTTTTGTACATCTTAGTATTTTTCGGTGTCTCTTACTCAGTTATTAATTTTCTTTTTGTAATTCTCTTGCATCGCTCATTTCTTTCTCCAGTTTTTCCTTTACAACTCTTAGTTTTCTTTAACTCTTCCAGGAATTTTTGTTGGGCTTGTGTCCAATTAGCATTTTTCTTTGAGTCTTTGCTTGTAGCTCTTTTCACATCGTTGTCTTCTTCTGGGTTTGTGTCTTGGTCTTCCCTGCCACTGCAGTATCTTTTTAGGGTCAAGTTATTTTTTTCTTTTGTTTGCTCATTTTTTTCCAGCTATTTCTTGACTTTGAACTTTATATTAAAGTTGGATTCTGCTCATCTGGGTGTGGTGAGATCTGGAAGAGGGTAGTAGATCTTCTGAAGTGATAATTTTGATTCTTCTTTACTTATGTTTATTTAATCAGTTTCTTTTTTCTTTGTCTTATTGCTATAGATGACATCTCCAGTGTTATATTAAATAATATGATGATAATGAACAATTTTGCTTTATACTTGCTGACTTTTGGTTTTAGATGTATGCTGTTTGTCATATTAAGAAGAGGTCCATTTATTCCTGTACTTTTTTTTAGTGTTTTATAAATGGATGCTGCATTTTGCCAATTTCTACATCTATTTATATAATTATGTGATTTTTTTTACTGTTTTTCTTATTAATATGTTCTAATATGTTTATAGTTTTCCTAATATTAAGCCAACTACACGTTCCTGGCATTAATCCTATGTGGTCATAATGCGCAATCTTTCTGATGTGTTGATGTAGACTCTTTGCTGACTTTTTTTTTTTTTACTTTCAAGATTCATTAGAGATACTGGTATGAATTTTTTCTTCTGGTTTTTCTTTCCCTAGTTTTAAATAATGCACTATATCATAGAAGGAATTTGATAGGATCACTTTTTTCTATTTTTGCAAAGAGTGTCTATCTCATTTTTCAATTCATCTACATTTGAAAGTGGGTACACAGCTTCTCTATAATCAGATTTTTACTCTCTTTTTCTTTGTAATTTGACAAATGTTTAAGTATTTACATAGTATGATGTTCAGTGCATATATATTAACTATCAAGATTGTCTACAATGTCCTTAAACATAATATGATCTCCTTGTTTATTGATTTTAATTCAGCCTATTTTTATTCTTGGCTTATTTGGACTCATGATTGGTTCTATTACTTTTTGGAGTTCACTTGATGCGTAACAGATTTCGCTCCAGTCTTTTATTTTAACTCTGTATGAAGGTTTGTGTTTCAAATATGTTCCTTGTCAATAACATATTGTTGGATTCTTCCTTCTAATCCATTCTACTACCCTCCTCCATTTTCCAGTTGAGTTTGTCTCATTCACATTTTTAGTTATGAATATTAATTTTGTATCTCTCTCCATCTAACACTTTATAATTTTCCTTCTCTTTGACTCCTGTCTCTCTTTAGAAAGAAGGTTTTGAAAGATAAAGAAGGCGCTCAACGCTAGTTATCCATATTTGATATAATCTGCTACCATGTACTATTCATCTCTTCTCTTTTCACAGTCCTTGGTCATAGGTTCTTACCCTTTTAAAATTTCCTTTTCTTCCCCTTCACACTTTACCTTCTGAACATACAGTTTGCTTTGCTTAAGACCAATCCCTCCCTGAATCTACTATCCCTCTTAATTTTCTTCTCCCCTCTCTTCTTTCCTGTCTGATTTTCTACTGAGTTTAATGTATTTCAACACCAAACCCATGCATTTGTGTGTGTGTGTGTGTGTGTGCGCACACATGTGCACGCATGTGTATGTATTCAATTTGTTGTCCAATTTAAATGAAAATGTGGCTCTTGGGACATCTACCCCTTTCTCTATATTTACATAGTTTTCTTCTTGAAGAATTTACATTCTAATAGGGGAAACAATAGAAAGTCACATCTATAGGCATATAATTTTTTTTTTTCTTACAAAGCAGACACAAAGGAAGAGCTGGCCCTAGCTTTTTAGGGAGTAGTAAAGGAGGGAGGAAGGGGAGATCAGGACAGGCCCCATGCAGAAGGTGGTGCTTGAACTGAATCTTTGAAGGGAAATAGGAATTAATAGGGGCAGAGAGGAGGAGAGAGAGGATTATGTCCATGTAGAAGTATAAAGACAGGAGCTGGAGTCTTGTGTAAGGAAGGGTAAAAGAGCCTTTATGGTGTGGAAGTAGCATCTAAGAAGATGGGAGAGGTGGGAAAAGGCAATATTAGGAAGGGTTTTAAATACTGAACAAAGAATTTTAAATTTCATCCAGGAAGTGATAGGGATCCATTGGAGTTTATGGAGTCAGGGGAGGCAGGGTGATGTGGTCCGATCTGAATTTTAGGAAAATCGCTTTGATGGCTGTGTGGAGGAGAGCTTAGATGGGGAGAGATCTAAGTCATGGAGACCAACCAAAAGGATATTGCCATAGTCCAGGGAAGAGGTGATGAAAGCCTTCTCTAGAGTGCTGGCTTGTGATTAGACATAAGGGATGTATGTGGGAGATGTGGTGTAGCTAACACCTACAAGATTGGGCAAATTATTGGATATGTGAAGTGAGATGGAGGGAGGATGCCAGGATCAATCAATCAACAAGTATTTATTAAGCTCCTACTATGTACTACAGTCGGCTAGATGCTGGGGGAAGAAACTATTTCTACTTTCAAGCAGAGGTTTCTAGGTTCACAACTTTGAGATTGTGAACCTGGGTGCCTGGAAAGGATGGGAGTGCCATCAACAGTAATAGACACGTACCATTCTAGTTCATAACGGATTATCAGACAATTGCTGAGTTCCTCATTATGCTAGGCTGAATTACTGGCCCTAATGGAAAGCAGAAGGTTGAAGCAATTATCTGGGAAATTTAAGCCTTTTCAGGGGCCTAAATTGTCTGAATAATTGTCTTGTTTTCTAACTTCCCTTCAGTACTTAGTTGGAGTTTTGGCGTTCATCTGGGACGAACGCCTCATCTTCTCTTTCTTGGGTCCTTGGGTAAGTGCAAAAATCTAGGGGAGGCGAGGACAAATGCTAATCTTCAGGCGACCAGGCTCGACTGAGGTTTGTCAGAATTTTTGGAGTTTTAAAAGATCATCTCTCCCATCTGTTTCCTGTTCTGTTTTTCAGCATTTCCTTCTCCTGCTCTTATATTACTAAGCTGGGCACACACCAGGCAGGGGGTAGTCATTTCCAGGTTGGTAAATAACTAAGAGAATGTGTAGTGAAAACTTCTATTGTTCTTTGCAATTTTCCACTTAAAACCAAGTAAGAAACATCAGAATGAAAGAACTGAATGATTTGGGGGCATATGGGTTACTCAGCCCTTATTAGATGTACCTGTTTCCCTGAAGTAGTCTATGTAGATATTGGGGAGTATACCTTGATATTGGTGGGGCCTCCATGGTAACTAAATATATAGCAATAACAATGTAAACTTTTGGGTCTGGGCAGTTACTCTGGCAATTAAAACAAATAACATTATCTAATAAATAATATATAATAAATAATAAATAAATAATCTAATATTCATATAGTACTTACTACATTCTCGGCACTGTGCTAAGAGCTTTATAATCATTATTTCATTTGATGCTCACCATAGCTCTGGGAGGTAGGTGTGATTATTATTTACATTTTACAGATGAGAAAACTGAGGCAAACAGAGATTAAGTGAGGTACCTGTGGTCCCACGGCTAGTAAGTGTCCAAGGTCATATTTGAACTCAGGTCTTTCTGACTCCAGGCCCAGTGTTCTAACCATTGCGCCACCTTGTGAATTTAGTTAACTACAAAAACATGGACAATGGAAAGAGTGAACCACCATGGAAACCTCCTCCAATATCTGATGGTGACTTGGCGGTGACCCTGGGCTCTAGAAGGCCTAGAAGACCACAATCCTGACAACAGATTCTATCTGCTTTCCGAGGCCTAGTCTAGGTAAGTACAGAAAATTTCAACACCGGTAACTTGGTGAGCAGTCCTTTGGTCATGAAAACCCAAGAAGCCAAGAAAAACACAAAAGGGCCTTCAGTCCTGTGTGGCTTCTTTCCTGTTCTCCAGCGACAGTGGCGGGGGCTAAAGTTTATAGAGTTTCAAAACTATCCGTCAACATTAGCTTAACTGTTTATTCCTTGAATGTCAGATCCATATATGATACCGTCAAGTCGACATAAAGTGTTGTGGAAGGAGAAAAAGTTAGGTACGATGTGGACAACCTTCAAATAGTTTTATACAGTATACTATATGGGTAAGAGTAGGGAGATATGTTCAAGGAGGGGGACAGATAAGTTACTCCTAACTAGTGCCTCTCCCCATAAAAGAAAATGCCAATTCACTAACCCTTAGCAATGGGTCGTTATTTCTGATCTTGTGAGATTAAAAAAAAAGCAAACTATACTCAAACTTTGAACAGTAGAAATTATAACTAAGCGCTTTAATAATAATTTTTTAAAAAAGGAATGAGATTTGATCCTGTTTTTTGGAATGTTTAAATTCTGGAAAAATCCCATGTCACATTGCTTGGAAAATGAGCCTAGTCATTAGCATTCCTATGGTATTATTTTGTTAGTTGGATTTTTTTTTAACAGCACGAAGCCTCTGGTGAGACTGAAAGAGATGCCGTCAGCGTCATCAAGAGGAAATGGAGCAATGAAGCTTCGGAGCCACTGAGGCAGCCAAATCAATCTCCAGTAACAGGCAGCCTTGTGGAACACTTTGGAGCTGGGCTCTCAGGGCTAGCGGGAACTGAGACAAGTCAAGGAAAATGAGCAGAAACAGCTATTTTTGTAAGACCAATGGAAACCACGTCTAAATCCAGGAAAAGAAAAATGAGACAGGAAAGGGAGGGCCACATTTTTGAAGGAAATCGTGTGGTATTTTGGTTACTCTTTGTTGATGCAAAAAAAAAAATTAACAGTGCCATTAATTATGCCTGAAGAAGCGTGTGTCAGTCATCCACTCCTGCACCCTGGTGGAGGCCAGGCAGACAGATAGAGAACATTTACCACTCGGATTAATGGAAATTTATGATTCTGTTCTCTGAAACCCCTCAAGGATTCAAACTGCTGAGCAACTCTGCACTAGCAGAAATCTGATCTGTACAGGTTTCAGGAGATAGGAAGGATATTTTAGAAGACAAGTAATGACAACTAAATAGTTTAGGATGTTTATAAGACTTGTAGGGCTGAGGTCTGCCAATGTAAAGCACAGAAATTGGATATGCCAAGAAGGCGTTTTCTACTTTACATCCCTTCGATGTATTTATGATCTACCTATGGGGACGAGCCAAATCATCCACATTCCGACACATCCAGCCTAGGCCTAACAGAGACTGATATCCTTACCAGGCTCTCTAAATCCTCACCCAGAATTAGACTGGTAATTGCCATTTCCTTCAACATTCCTGAGAGGGGGATGCTATTTTAGACACATTACCAAGCTTGTTATTTTCCTTCTTTATGCTTTACAACTGCTGATGTCTTTCCTTGACTATAACACATTAACTACTCTGGTGGTTGTGAGCGTACTTGGAATATTAACTAACTGGTAGGTAACATGTTTCCCTTGCCCAATTTGAGCCTTTTCTTGGGCGGTGTCCCCGAATGTCCTAGATGTTGTCATTTCTAAAGTTGCTTCCTAACGTGGTAGTTCTTTTTTTTTTTGGTCAAAATAGTGTTTCTTAATTGAGGAGTCATGAGGAAGTTCCTGGAGACAAGAACCACAAATTCTTGACATGTGTTTGGTGGTGACAGCATAGCTCAGCTCTGTGGCACCATCTTCTCCCCATGCCACAATCACATTTTCTTCCTTCCTTCCTTCCTTCCTTCCTTCCTTCCTTCCTTCCTTCCTTCCTTCCTTCCTTCCTTCCTTCCTTCCTTCCTTCCTTCCTTC
>CM053625.1:339435271-339461619 GCA_028646595.1 Phalanger gymnotis
TTCCTTCCTTCCTTCCTTCCTTCCTTCCTTCCTTTTTCCTCCTTTATTTCTCTTTCTTCCTTCTCTCTCTCTCTCTCTCTCTCTCTCTCTCTCTCTCTCGCTCTTGCTCTCGCTCTCTCCCCTCTCTCTCTTTCTCTCATTCACCATTTCTGCATCCTGGTCAGAATTCCCCCTTTGTCCCTCTGCCTCTTCTTGGTACTATAAGCCCTTTGGTCCTTGCCAGCCTCACAGTTAGCTCATGTCCTCTCTTGGGTAAAACAAAAGAAAGAAATCACTATTATTCTACCTTTTAGAACATAATAGAAATGGAGCCATTTCATGTTTACTATTATTATAATACTAATATTATAATATAGTGTTATAATTATATTATTCACAAGGAGGGGTAAGACGGGCAGGTGACTCCTGAATGGTTACAGTAGTCTCCTCAGTGGTCTTGTTTCCACTCCTTTTCCCCACTACTTCATCTTCCACAAGGCTGTCTGATTCCATTTCCTAAAATGCTTCTTTCCTCGTTGGGCAGCATGATGGAGTAGAGAGAACACGGGATTGGGAATCAAGAGGACTGGGTTCTAGTCCCTGCTCAGCCGTTAATTACTCATGTGACTGTAGATAAATGATTTCAGCTTCTGAGCCTCAGGGTCCTCATGGGTAACTCTGGGTATTGAATAAGATGATCTTTAAAGGCCCTTTCAACTCTAACATTGTAAGATTCAATGATTCGACGGTGATCCGTGTTCAGAAATCAGTGCAGTCCGATGGAAAGAGCATCATTAAAGTCATAGCACTGAGTTTAAATCCTGCTTCTCTTGTTTGCTACCAAGTGGCCTTGAGTAAGCCACTTAAATTCCATGGCTCCCGGTTATCTCACCTGCAAAATGAAGGGGGTTGGTGCAGAAGGCCTTCTATGCTACTCCCAACTCTCGATTTCTGATTCTATGACCCACATTGGCAACCAATGGCTGCAAGATAAAGGTCAAGCTCATTAACCTGACACCCAAGCCCTACACGACCTTTCTTGAGCTCTTACTGTATACCTCGGCACTGTGTTAGACTTGATAGGTTATGGCAGAGATGTCCTATGAATATGTCAAAGATCATGCAAGGTTCCTGGAAAGAGGCAACAATGTGGAAAACTATGATGAGCTGTAGATTCAAATGCCGATGGATATGGGTGCTGTTACTAATTCCCACTTACAACACCAGGCGATGGGAGATATTTTTGTGGAGGATGCAGGTAATTAGTGATAGTCACCTCTCTTTCTTCCATTCCCTCTTTTGTCTCTGGGGATTAGAGTAATCGTCTTATTTTAAAACCTTAGGGACATAGAGTATCTTCCCACATCCATGTGGCTTCCCTCCTCTACTGTTTTAAATGAAAAGATAGTAATGTTAACACAGTTACTCAGAGCCCTCAGTTTGGAAAATTCCTAACATTTATTCAGAGATTTAGTTCTGTACCTTAATTTAAATTTATACTTTTATCTAGGTAACCCTTGATCTTTTTGTGACTGAAAAATTCTGGTTACCAAGAAGTAACTGGATAAAGAACCGAGCAAGGTATGTTGCAGGGACTGTTAATAAATAGGTAGCGGATGGGGAATTCAGGAAAAGAGCAGACCTTTCCTCAGAACTCCCCTCAGTACTGGAGGAAGGAGATATCACTGGTGGCTTCAGTCTAGGTCTTCTGCTCTGAGATGCCCATAGGACTAATGGCATTCCTCAACCTCTGCTTTCTCTGCCATGGCTCAGTGAAACTTTTAATTTTTCCTTTCACCTTTTACCCCTGTGTTGCCCATTCTTTTTGATTCATCTCTTGAGGTCTGCACTCCTTTCTCTCTGCTTTGAGGTCCTTAAATCTCTAGGTTCTGAGCTGGATTGCTATTTTATTTCAAATCCATAGTTTATGGCTGAATCTCCCCAGTCAATGCCAATACTTCCTATGTGGCATCACTTCACTTCATCCAATTGCTTTCAAAGACTTCTAAATTAATCAAGGATTTTTTTTTGTATGCAGCATAAAGGCTATTGATTCAATAGAGTTACGAAGGCCTTTTTCAAACCAAGTTCATGCTTCTGGTTGAATGACTCACTCAGGAAGTCTAGGTTGCCCATAATTATTAAAATAGGAATATGGAATGCCTCTCTCACATTAATATCAATGGAGGAATAAAGAAAGGAGATGTATGTTTGCTAGAGGTATTTGCTACTGTTATGGAGGGTGTTCAATGCAGAGTCCAAATAGAAGCAAGTTCTCCCATGGAAGATGATATCTTCTAGAAGCTTCTACTTGTTGGTGATGTTATTTTGATTACATCCAGCCCTGAAATGTCAAAGACTCTCCTAAATGAGATCTGCGATTGCTCAAGGTTTTGGCTTAACTATTCATACAGGAAAAACTAAGTGGATGAAGAATATCTATTGTCCAAACTATAATACTCAGTTGGATAGACAGCCCAAGGAGTTGGTTCCAGAACTGAGTAGGTGGTAAGAAGACTGGATTGCTTTTTAAGAAATTATGGTGACATTTTTTTTTCCTGTCATGATCCCAAGCTTCTCTCTGACAACTATCTCTTAACATCAATATTCTTCTGGGGATATTGCATGGTTGAAATTAATAGGCTGTCACAGTCTCTGAGGAATTATGGGCAAGAGCTACCCAAAGGACAATGTAGATAATAGCGGTAGGTGTAAGTAGGCAGTATCATGTCACCAGTGAAGAATCGCATCACAGAAGTGACATAAAGAATGCCACCAGAGAAATGGAATTCTGCAAACAGTGGGCCAGTGAAGTGGCCCGAGTAACTGATGGACAGCCTGTGTGCTCGATTGAAATCCAAACAATGTCAAGAGTTCTAGAGGTATCACCCTGACATACTGGAAGGACAATGTCTAGAGGATTTATGGGAAAACATGGACAAGAGTCACATAGGACTAGAGGGAGTAACAGATGGTAATCTGTATCATTGAAGGGTATGTGCACATAAAGGAGAGCCTAGAGCCTTGAAGTGCCTGTGCACACCTGGGGTCTCATGCTCAGTATACATCTGGTATGTTTCTTTGCAGTCTTTTCTATGTTCCGGACAATATATTTTTCTGCCTTTTGATAACACGATTCTGTGCACCTATAGCTTTTCTGCTTTCAAGTTATTTGTAATTTTGATTCTTCTAATATCAGAGAATTATAATATCACTAGGAGAATATTCTTATTAAAGTTCAGCAGCAGCAAATAATTTGGGACCAATGAAAGCACCGATGGGATGCTCCAGTGAAATTCAGCTCAGCATCCTCCCCCTACTCACTTCCCTGTGATCTTATGTAATTTCATCACACCTCTCCCTAACTGTGGTTGTTCCAGCCTGAAGACGTCTCTAGGTCTGACATATTACTGAGTCCCTGGAGACTGGGCTAAGGTCAGAATTCTGTGCTCCTGATCCCAATATATTGTGTAAAGATAGGTTGGATAGGATAATGTTTACAAAAAGGAAGATTCTTACAATGCCAAGGTGTCAAAGAGTTTTTTAGGGATGGCAAGTCGCTACTCCAAATTTACATCTCTGAAAGTGAAATAAGACCTCAGGTCACCTCGAAGACAACTATGCACCTGCTCGGTTGTTCTCTGGGGCAAACTCACTGTGCAAATGGACCTCAAGAGTGGCCGTAATTAAGTCTGGTTGTGTATGTAACAGCTACAAACTTTAAAAGCAACGCTTGTGACAGATTCCTCTCCCTTCGAAACTGACATAATTCACTCATTTTTCGGTGTCTCTGCAACTGACTGTAATCTCACTATTCATTGCAACTCCTATATATTCAATTCAATAAACACCTACTGGATAGAAATATGGCCTTAGATCCAGGGAGATGTGGGTTCAAGCGCTGTCTTTGATACATATTAGCAAGTCACTCACATCTGGGTATTCTAGGCAACTCTGTTAAGACCATAAATTGCAGAAAGTGCCTACCTGCAGCGAATAATCCCAAGTCTAGCTCCTACTCTCCTTTGTGCCAGGCGCTGAGCTAGGTGCCAGGGATATAAAGACAAAAACCCAAACATCTAAGATTGCCATCAATTTTATAGTTCCAAATATCCACTTGTAATTAACCCTCTATGTCTTTCTGATCAAAGCATATTTGTATATGACAAATAGTGGATTCTCCCCTGGGGTTATTTTCTTAGACTAGAAAAACTTCCGCCTGATTTTCTAGGCACTTAGATAATACTGAGCACAGCTAGTGCAGTACCAAGATTTGTACCATCATTACCGTAAGAAAATGCCTACTTTCTTTAAGTTTATTGGTAATGTTTCCAGCAGCTGGTTGGTGCTGCGGCTAGAATGTGGGATTTGGAATCAGGAAGAAGTGAGTTCAAATCCAGCCTCAGACATCTAATAGCCATGTGACCTGGTCAAGTCACTTAACTTCTGTCTCCCTCAGTTTTCCTCCTCTTTAAATGGGGTTAATAACAGGACCTAGCTCCTTAGGGTGGTTATGAAGATAAAGTGAGATAATATTTGTAAAGCACTTTGCAAACCACAGAGTGCTACAGATATTATTATTGTTAGGAATGAGATTACACCCTAATTCTGAGGTCTCCCCAACTTTATACCTATGGAGAATTTCTTTTAATCTCAATAACATTATAGTGTTACTAGTATAGACCATTGAAGACATCCTGACACTTTTGAATTCAGGAACCACATCTTTAGGAAAGAGGCCTTAGGATCATGTTCTTGCCATTACATGACATTGTTTTTGCCTGGAACTACACACATTCTTAGGTGTTTTCCTTAGTTGTCTCCACAGGGTTTTGCATTGGATTTATAACATACTTCCCAAAGAGTCACGACTTTTCCTTTTTTGATAGAGAAGATGCCTGGCCATCATTTAGGCAGAAGTGACCATGGGTTCTTTATCTTTTCACTATGCTTAAATTCTTTATGGATTTAATTGAGTTAATGTTTTCTTTTTACTAGAGTTGCCTATGTGCAACTCTCTCTTCACAATGACGATTCTGGCTTCTGATGAGATAATTACATTCAACAAGCAGGTTAAAAAATATCTCTTTTGGATCCAATGCCATACTGGTTGTTGGCAATGAGGATACAAAAGAAGTTTAAGACACAGCCGCTTCACTTGGGGAGTTAATAGTTTATATATAGTTTGGGATTTATATAGTTTTGGGATTAAAGTTAAGAAAGAAAACATGACAGGATATGGTTAAGTACCAATTGGGGTGTGGACAGTGAATGATGCCGGAGGTCAGAGAACAAAGAAAGCATGTAGACTGAAGGAACTTATATTGATTTCAGAGAGGAGGCAAATCCTGAGGGCAAGTAGGGTTTGGATGGGCAAAGATAAGCAAGGAGCATGAAACCATTACAAATATGTAAAGTTGCATTTTTATTTTTCAAATGTAGCGGGTACACCAAATTACGTTCAGTAAGAGGTGGTGTGGTGGAGTGGAGGGAGAGTAGTTGTGAAAGCCTGGGTTCAACACATCATAGCTGTGTGACTGTTTTCAATTCATTTAACCTTTCAGTGGCATAGGTAACTCTGCAGGATTATAAATTGAAGATAAACGGTATAGTGGACTTGGACTTGGGGAGACCTGAGTTGAAATCCATCCTCAGAGACTTATTAGCTGTCCCACCCTGGGCAAGTCATTTTGTCTTTGCACCTTCAGTTTCCTCCTTTGTAAAATGAAGACAGTGATAGCACCTGCCTTCCAGGGTTGTGGGGACCAAGTGAGATAGTATGTATAAAGCACTTTGTAAACTTTAAAGTGTTATGTAAATGATTATGATGATGATTAGGTGATCTGCATCTGCACTAGGAATTCCCCTTACACATGAAATCATCAACATAGATTTGAAAACATTTATTACTAATGATGCCCTCTGTCTATTCTTTTACACTTTTAAAAAAGTTGTTTCACATGTTATTTCATTTATTACGATAACTCTTTGATTTGAGCAGAGAAGGTGTTACTATGGCCATATTATAGATGAGGAAATCTCGTGAGGCTCAAAGAAGTGAGGTGACTTGTCCGGGGGTACGAATCTGGTATGTGATAGAACTGGAGAACAGAGCTTCTGTCCACACTGTCCCATTGTTGGATTCTGGCAAGGTTCTGGAGGCAGCCAGCTGGTTCAGGGTATTGACTTGGAGTCAGGAAAATCTGAGCTTGAACGAAGCCTCAGAGACACACTGTGTGACAACAGGCGAAAGTCCCTTCGTCTCTCTCAGTCCCCCACTTTCTCATCTGTAAAATGGGAGGGGGAAACAAAATAGTACCTACTCCAAGGGTTGTTGTGAGGATCAAATAAAACGATAATTGTGAAAAATAAAAAATAATGAAAAAATAATGATAGCACAGCGCCTGGCACACGGTATGAGCTAGACAAATGTTAATTATTGTTGTTGTAAACATACGTAAAGTGCTTTGCAAACCTTAAAGTGCTATATCTATTCCACTATTATTGAATAATCACATTAACTATGCATGCCACTTCTTCTCTTTCCAAAATTGAGATATCCATCATGAGAGTAGATCTGGGACTGGTGTGCCACTACTCGACAGCAGTTTTTCCTTTGATATTGTGACCTTATCTTGCTAAACAAACAGAACAGCAATGTGGGGGGCTCAGTTTTGCTCACCACTCACAGCATTAAGAGTCCTAAGCACTGAGAGGCTGGTTCTAGTAAAAATGTCAAAGATGCCCTTTCCAATACTTTGTGGAAAAGTTCAAATTGAAGACAGGCCTTAAAAAGAGCAGGGTCCCCTGTGAATCTGTGCTTCAGCTTATGCAGGTCTGGCCTGAAGGGCACTTTGTGTAAAATTCAGCGATGATTGCTACCAGCTTCCTTGCTGGTAGTGTTGGATTTCAAAAAGTGAAGCCCATATAATAAAATGGCCCAACAGGTTCTCAGCTCCGTTAGCCCTTCAGAAAGACAAACCCTAGTGTTAGTGAAATGATGGCAATGGTACACCAGAATCTCAGGCCAGCCTGTGAGCAAACATTCGCTACACCAAGATCAGAGAAGAAAAATGGGAAGAAGTCAGCAAGAGGATGTCAACTTACATTTCTGTGTGTTTGATGAGCTTTCCAATAGTGAAAAGCAAACTTAAAAAGTCACCGATGGTAATTTTTCAATAATTTGCTCTATAACCTCTTTGATCTGGAGGATTCTGTGTTTAGCTGTGTATATATCATTATGAGCGTGTACTTTCAGGTTACCTTTTTATCGATAAAACTCCATCTTTTCAACACTAATATTCTTCTGTTGACTCTACATGGCTGTGGATTATGGGGCATCACCATTTTTGCAAGGCTGAAATGGCCAGAAGGAAAATGGGGAGATGTGTGGTGAGCACAAACAGGTGACGGCCTGTTATCAGGAATGGTTTTTATGCAAAAAGTGATGTAAAGGATATGTTTAGAAAAGGAGGTGGGTCAGACATTTATCAAAAGTGAAGGATAAGAGGTAGGCAGTCCAGATTCTGTATGAATACCCAGATAATTTTAAATGACATGGAAGAAGGCTTCCCACCTGTTGAGTGAAGCACCATGGAGGATTTCCAGGAACAAACAGAGTCATATAATAACAGAAAATGTTATATGAGGGAGGACGTTCCATTGTATCTTGGATAGCTGGACTCGGCATTAACAAGACCTGGGTTCAAATTCTTCTTTAGACACTTACTAGTTGTATAATCTGGGCAAGTCGATTAACCTCTTTCCATCTCAATTTCCTCATCTGTAAAATGGGGTTAAGAGCACCTAGTTACAAAGCTCTGCATCCAGGGGCCACAAGAGTAGAGGGCTCCTCTGAGAGAGCCCTAGGGTAGCCAGAAAGTCCCAGGATGGGGGAGGAGAGCGGGTACAGTAGGCAGCAACCAGAACAGTGCTGGAGCGCTCAGACTGGGACAACCTAAGTCCAGGGGCTGTGAGATCCCTCATTCTCTATCTTGAGACACCAGAGAGGTCCCTGGAGATCCAGAGCTCTGCACATCAAAGATTAGGGTTGGGGGAGGGGTTAACCCTCTGAGGTAGAGGTCAGTGCAGAAACCCTGGGGAATGTGAGGTGAAGCCAAGAATGGCTCTCCAGCTGACACAAAAGCGTAGCAGGGGGAAGAGTCTGGCTCTGGAGTGAAGCATCAGTCAGAGGATTGGAGAGATGAATAAATCAAAGAAATCACCAATCAGTATCAAAAATTATTGCAAATCACCAAAGGAATGAATAACCCTGTAAAAACTGTAAGGCAAGATTCAGTGGAAAAAATGTATTTTCCATAAGGACTACACGAATACGTAGAAGAAACTAAGGAAGAGATAAAATGAAATAAAACGTTTAGAAAAAAAGAGTTTGAAGGAGAACAAATAGCTTATAACAGAAAATAGTAAACCTTATCCAAAAAATTGAATACCTGAAATCTAGAATAAACAGAAATCTATGAAACAGCAAGAAATATTTGAACGAAATCAATAGACTGAAAAATAGAAGAAAATGTGAAACATCTGCTCTAAAAACAACTTGAATACAATATTTTAAAAGACAAAATATAAAGGCTTACATCCAAGAATAACTTACTTTGCAAAACTGAGTATAATCCTGCAGGGGGGAAAATGAACATTTCTAATGGAATAGAGAAACTTTAAGTTTTTTTCTGATGGAAAGACCAGAACTGAGTAGGAACTTTGAAATAGAAACATGAGAATGCAGAAAAATACAGAAAGATAAAATTTATTGAGCAATTAAAAGGAGGTAAATGATGATGTGGTGCCAATGTTCTAATAGGAAGAGAAGAAATAAATGTCCTTTTAGAACTTCAAAGTTTGTAAAAGAATTAAATTTAAAATGAAAACAGAAGTCTTGAGGTTGCTAGATTCTATTCTCAGGGCTTGAAGAGAGAAAAGTGAAGGTTATAATAATCCAGAATAGAAGAGAGAAAGAAGGGGGTAGAACTTGCTATTTCTCATATTTGGGGCATATATGAGAAGAGTATACAGATACGAAGGGGTACTGGTGTGGTCATCTAATGAACTTTTACTTGAAATGTACTGAGGATATTTGAGCGTGTGTGCCCCTGCGCGCGCACACACACACATACCCCCCCCCCCCCCCCCCCCCCCCCCCCCCGCACACACATGGTTTGATGTATGAATACATCGAACTCAACAAGGAAACAAACAATGGTGGAGAGAGGAAAATACCAGAGAGGAAATAATCACCAGCAAAACAAATAATCCAAATGCCCAGATCCTGAAGGGGAGATTGAAACGATTAAACCAAAAAAGAAAACAAAAGAAAAAAAAAAACTATAATCTAAGGGGGTGCCTTATATCATCTTTAGATAATTTGGAAATACACATTGAAGTGTATGAATTTAATAGAATATTATTGTGTGTCAGAAATGATGAATTACGTTTGTGCATTCATACAAATCATTCGCAGCTTCCATCATTCAAACATCTATGAATACAAGAAAACAATATATTGATTTAGGAGTGAAAAAGATGTGTTTGAAAGTCCCAGTAGTATAAAGGATAATGTTATCAATTCAGTAATTAGCTGATTTTAAAAAAAAAGAAAATATAATTTTAAAAAAGGGAGAATGGACCTGTAAACTTGGGCCAAAGAACCCAACATCAATTCAGGGATTTGGGGGAGGAGAATAGGAAGATACCATTCTCATCTAGGGGGCCATAAAAAGACTAGAGGTAATCAGGATGTGTCAAGACAGGTCTAGAAAACTATAGTAAGACAGAAAAACTTTAGTTTAAAGTCACCTTGTTAAAGGCAAGGAGTTTCTTTTTTTCATACTATCAAAGAATAAATTGACAAGCATTCATTAAATACCTACTATGTGCCAGGCACTGTGTTAGGAAGTAATAATACAAGGAAAAAATGAAATAGTCCCTGCCATCAGAGACTTTATAACCTATTAAGGGAGATAGCATGTCTATACACACACACACACATATGTATGTATATAGTAATACATTTTTGAACAAGAAAATATCAACTCAATAATTACTGAACAAGCTGCCTGAAAGACCCATAACTTGAATATATGTTTGTGGATGATCACAAAGCCTTTGACTCAATTCTGAATTCATGGCTTATTCATGTAGTTCAAAAATGCAAAATTGACCCAAATATAATGAAAATGGTAGAATATTTGATATCCACATGAAAATATGTTCTCTTATTAATACATACCACCAACACAATAATGTCAAGAACAATCAGTATAAATTGTGGGCTATTTTAAGAAGGTAGTTTAAGTTAATTTTGTTTTTTTCTAGTACTAAATCCATTAAGAGTAAGCATGATTTTCAAACTAAAAAGAGAGTAGAATAAAAATCTCTCATTAGTATATGGACAACATAAAACTGTATCATGCCACTGAAAAACACAAGTTCCTTCATTTCATGAAATCCTTCTTCAACGATTAAAAGTGACAAAATTTGGACTTGATAAATGCAAAATTCTTAATGTACACCAAGGAAAGTTAGAGATTGAAGACTTTGATCTTGAATCCAGAAAATGCTCTGAACCAATTGATAAAGGAACTACCTTGGTCTCCTTTAGGCAAAACACATTAAACTAAATATGTTAAAAGTCTTACTGGTATCCTAAAATAATTGCTGATTGAGAAGTATATGTTAAATACAACCAACAACTCCGCAATACAAGTCTTAACACAGATTTTTGGAGCTATGAAATGGATGACACATATTTGGAAAATACTCTCTCAAAAACCTGTACAATATTAACAAAATTATCCTAAGCTATAGAAACATGAACACCTTCTTGATATAACATAGGAAGAAGATTAATCGTCACTTTTATAGCAAATGATAAGAGGATGAAAAATCTGCACATGTACTTTTGTCCATCACTTCAATGAATAATAAGTAGTAAAGGCTGTTATGGATTTGTTGAGTGTAACCAGAAGGATTTTTTTTTTGTTTATTTTATTTTTTTATGGCTGCATAGAACCAATGAAATGGATAAGATTCCAAAAAGGAATCAAAAGGCCCTCCATGGGCGACATCTCCATGAAATCAACCAGCAACACGTCAACAAGAAGCATGAAGCAAATGGCCAATTAATACATATTTGATTTTGGAAACAGGAGCTTAAAAAGGAAAGTACTACACCATCACCGCTGAAAATTGCAGCAAGGTTGTCCTTAAGGAACCTAGATTTAGAGTATGCAAGGAAGTGCTAGAAACCATGGAACTTGTCGCTTGAGGGTTAGAGAATTGGCACCTACTGAATGTTTAGCAAGATATTATCTGGTGGCTAGAATTTATTTATCAAAAGCTGATTATCATCATTGGACTGACAAATGACCAATCCCCACAATAGACCAGATAATTCAACTAATAAATTATGATGGAACTGGGCCATAATCACAGACTGAGATGTTACCCTAGATAGCCTGGATATAACATTAATATATAATAACTTAAAAACAACATTTTATCAAAATACATTTTAATGCTATCTTTTGTATTTTATATGATCAGAATTTTCTCTAGTACCCTTCCATCTTCCCCCAGCACCATCGTATATAGCAAAAAGTGTTTTTTAAAAAAGAAGAAGAAGAGAAATGTCAGGAAAAAGGATCTACATATGGAAAAAGTCTGAAAATATATGCAATGTGTCACATGTGTGGATCTCTCACTCCACAAAGGAGAGTGGCAGGAAAGTCTTCCCATCTCTTTCTTTGGAGCCATGCTTGTTATTTATAATTTTGTGACATCAATTTTTGATTGTTTTGTGATTACTCTTTCCATTTACACTGTTGTCATTGCGGATATCGTTTTATTGCTTTTATTTTACTCTGTATCAGATTTTCTTTCCATTCTTCTCTCTATTCATCATATTTTCATTTCTTATAATATAGCAACCATTTTATTAGATTCATGTGACATAAATTGTTAACCCATTCCATAATCCATGGGAAATCATTTTGTTTCCAATTTTCTATTACCACAAAAAGTATTGCTGAAAATATTTTGGTGTATATATGAAGTTTCTTCTTATCAATGACCTCCTTGGGCTATAAGCCTAATAATTTTATCTCTAGGTCAAAGGATATAGACATTTTAGTCACTTTACTTGTATAAATACAAATGGTTTTCCAAAAATGTTGTACTGAGTCACAGCTCCACCAACAATGCACTAGTGTACCTATGTTCCCACTACCCCTTCAACATCGACTATTCCCATCTTTTATCATCTTTACCAACTTGCTGAGTATGAGACACAAAAAGAACATTTTAAATAGATATCATCATGTTAAATAAATAATCATAATCTCCTGGGAACATGGAAGGAAAAGCTTAAAAATATGAATAAAAAAATAAGGAACCCAGCAGAGGAGATAAAAGTCATGTGGGAAAAAAGATGAGGTACAGCTCATCTCCATCATCTTATCTTGTCTGCTACCAGGGCTGTCCCAAAGATGTTTTCAAGAGACTACGAGGATGAGTTTACATCCTAATACTTTTTATTCACCTACAAAAAAATTATTTTATCTATCTGAGAATAGTCCATACAACATTAAACATAAAAGAATAATAGGATGGCTACTTCTCCCAGGACTGTTTCCATTTGAAACTCATCCAAAAGAGATGAGAATGAGATAATAAAATATCAGTTAACACTTCTATGGCATTTTTAAGATCATAGAGGGCCTCGTGTATATTATTTCATTTGGTCCTCATAGCGATCCTATGAGGAAGATGTTACTATTGTCCCCATTTTTACAGATAAGGTAACTGAGCTTTTCTCTTCATCATATATCTAGAAAGAGTCAGAAATAGGACTCAAATCCAAAGTCCAGTGTTCTTTCCACTATGCCAAGTTATTAAAATCACATAGACAGACAGATAAAGCACGCAGTAGGTGTTTACTATACCTAGGCACTAATGACTGATAAAGCAAGTGAGTTATATAGCACAGAAGAGGATAGTTGGAGCACTTCACCGGTATGCTCCCAAATTAAAAGAACCCAAATGACGGCGTCAAGCACATTCAGGGAATCCTCAGTGGAAGATCACTAGAAAGGCATGGGCAAGAGTAGCCCAGGATGAGAAGGCAGGCATGGGTTTCATTTTATGCTGAGAGGAAAGAGGACCTATACTAAGGAGTGTGTGCATTCACTGAAGTAAATGACTGTGAGTAAGAGCACCATGCCAGGATTAGTGCCAAGGAGGCAAATTAGCCAGTTTTACCTTTGCTAGATTGTGAGCCTAGAAATACTTAAATGGACCAGGAGAAGGGGACAGATTAATAAAGACTGTGCTTGGGCATTGCTAAGCCGGCAGCTGGACCACAATCTGTAGTTTTTCACATTTAACACCACCTAAGCAAGCAATACCCAGGCTCCCCCCGCCCCAATCACAAGAGACCTTAGCTGTGGCAAGGTCCACACTCATCAAACCCTCGGTATGACACTGAAACGAATCAGTGAAGAGGAATATATTGCTGATTTGACGAAAATGACTGACTTCAGGGCCTTCGAAAGTAGAGGCCACAGTTGGAGAAGAGCTGGCCCACTTCCCATAAAATGGATTAGGGATATCCTCAAGGGGATGTTCTCATTGGGGATAGCCTCTTCCTATTAGGCTGGAATTTAAGAGATGGGAGGGATACCGAACCTCTTTCTCCTGCTGACAGAGATGACTCCATAGGCCACCAGAAACATGGTCACTCGGTCACTGGGCCTATTTGTTGACATGAGAGAGTCTGAGCTGTGGCTTTGGAGTAAAAAGAGATTTATCTGTGATTTCAAGTTGAGGGCACTCTTAAAAGCAATTCCAGAAAGGCAAGCAACTCTAGTGAACTGGCCACAGAGGATGGTACACTCTGCAGTAATTGCATTTGATAGCAAATTGGGGGATGATATGGGGGAGGGTAGTAGAGTTCAGAAAGGCCTGGACTAGATTAGGACTGTGGGCCACGTAACAGGCTTATGTAATTGAATGAACAGGAATATAAGTTATGAAACTAGAAAGATAAACCAAGAAACAAGAACATACCTTGAGGGCTTGGGATCGGCATTGGAGAGATGTGGTAGATAAACCAAAACCTTCAGCCTAATAAAAGAAACAATTATCAAAATTAGGGGGACTACGGACAGTAGGATCTAGCCTAAGTGAATTACGTTAGCCCTCACAGAGGGGATTTCCAGGGCTTTATCTGAACACTGTATACGGACGGGTTGAGTCACCTAGTATGAAATTAAAGCAGTCAGAGGCACTGTACCAACAGCCAGATTTAAGGGAGCCAAAACTTGGAGAAATATAGTCTGTGGTCCTGCAATGGGAAAAGATGCAGAGTGGAATTCATAGCCAGAGAGACAATTCAGAAGGGAGTTGAAAGGATAGATAGAAGGATTCTTTTTCTTTCCATAATGACAGTTAAACATAAAAGACGTCATCCTAGAAAGGGCAGGGCCTGGCGGGAATCTGGGTAATATTTCACGAGACCTAAAGGAAGTCAACAGAGGGAAGAAGCCAATGGAGGAAGCGGCCAGATTAGGTAAAGCAATTTAAAAAGGAAAGGCATTTGAGATTGGGCAAGTGCTGTTGGATGTAAAAGGGGAGAAACACAAGTGATCACTCCCTGACATTCCTTTAAAGTTTTACTTCCTGTGTGTACTGATTTAGAAGAATTTATTTGACTCCTGTAGCCCGCAAGATCAAATACAAAATGATCTGTCTGGTCCCTGCCTACCTTACTCACATCCATCCATCTCCCAGGGCTGTGCCTCTTCTCTGGCTGGCTGTCCCTAGTGCCTGGAATGCTCTACCTCATCCCCTCCACCCCCTGCCTTTCTTCCTCCAAAGCTCAGCTTGGATCCCACCTTCTGCAGGAGGTTCTCCTCCTCATCTCTCTTTTCCCCTCAGCTTCTAGTGGCTTCCCTCTGAGATTGTCTTACACGGTATATATCTTGTGTGTATGTAATTCTTTGCATGTTTTCTCCTTCACTAGAATGTGAGCTTCTTGAGGGCAGGGACCTTGTTTTTCCTTTCCTTGTGTCCCCAGCACTCAGGACAATGCCTAGCACACAGTAGGTTTGTAACAAATATTTTATGATTGACTAAGGAGGTTGCTTTCTATCTCAAACATTTGACAACTAGTGGTTTTCCATTGTTTTTCAGAAGGGAGAGGAGAAAGAATTCTTTTTGGAAACCACAAGAAATTGTCAAGACGATGGCACATTTATTAGTGTGCTGCTTAGGCGATTAGGGCCCCTTTCAAAATCACCTGAGAACCCTTCATTTGGAAACCTTCAAGTGAATAAAAGCCCCATCAGAGTGAAATAGACGATCTGATGCATAAGTTAATGTAATTAACAAAACTGTAAAATGCACGGCATCCTCCTTCTGGTTCCAACCTTTAAAAGCTTCCCCTGAATTAGGTCAGTTTGACAAATTAGCTCCAAATGAATTCTCACAAGCATCTATTGCCCATCAACAGATGCTCCAATAGCTGTGTGACACGCTAAACACACGCTTCCCGTCCTCCCCACCCCCAGTGGAAAGTATGAAATCTCTGAGCGTTTTTTATGGCTAATTTGTTATAGTAGCTGTTTAATCAGCGGAGAGAAAAGGGTTTGGAACTCCGAGCCCAGAAACTTTCCCGATAAATGAGAAATTGATTAACGAGATTGGAAAGTCTTCTTCTTATTTTTAAAATCCCGTGCCCATGATTTGGTTACATGGTTACAGTCTTTGCATGGGAAGAAGAGGAAGGAGAAGGAAACCTTCTACTCCCTTTCCTCCCCCCCACCGCACTCCCACCCCCCCAACCACATATTTAATCCATGTGCTTATGTCAAATTTAATTATAGGACTTTGGGCATAAAATAACAATCCACATCCTCTGAGAGAAGAACTTAAGTAGTTAATATGAGCCATTGAGTGAAATTGGTTTGCTGAATGTTTATGAGAAACCTAAGACCAGTGAAATGTGCTGATATTTTAACCATTTAAGGGCTCGTAGTATAGTGGGATGAAGACTGGGCTTGGGTGGCAGAAGGCTTTGCTCAAGTCCGTTCTTACACACTTGCTACCTGTGTGACCCTGGATGAGTGATTGAAGCTCTTGCGGGCTTCGGTTTTCTCATCTGTAAAATGGGATGACAATATTTCTGCTACCTACTTCCTGAAGCTGTTGTGGGGAAATGACTCTATAGGCTCTTAAGTACATCAGAATGTGAGAAGAGGTGAAGGTTTGTGACCTGTAAAGCTGAGAGAAAAGAAGGATCCTGCCGAGCACTAGCTCGAATAAACCCATGGTGGGTTTTCCTCTCACATTTTATGAAAGCTCACTTTCAGTCCTAGTGGTCAGAGAATTAAAGAGAAGGTATGTATTGGCAACTGTGATGCACAGTAAAGTCAGTGACGTCAATACATTCCAACACAGCTAAAAAACCAGTATCCTTGGGTATAATACAAGGTGGTACTTTTTTTTTTTTTTAGAATATTGTTGTCTAAAGCTGTACTAAATGCTACCAGTGTGGCTTTCGAGGCCTCAGATAACTCATCTGTAAGATGAGGAGGTGGACTAGATGACCTCTAAAGAGCCTTCTTGCTCTAAATCCTATATTCTAATGAAATGGCAGAGTCAGGATTGGAACCCGAGTCTCTTGGGTCTTGCCTTCAAGTCCACTGCCCTTTTCTCTACCCCACGTTGCCTCCCAATAACAAATTAATTGGTCCTGATCTCCTTCTGCTCACCACATCTGTTTTTTTTTCTCCTTCAGGCCAACAGTATCTGGTAAAAGATGTTCATGGCATCATTATAAGGAAGTCATGGAGACAAATGTTCAGCCATTTCAGTAGTGTCTAACTCTTTGTGACCCCATTTGGGGTTGGCAGAGATACTGGAGTGATTTGCCATTTCCTTCTCCAGATCACTTTACAGATGAAGAAACTGAGACAAATAGGGTGACAGGACTCTCCCAAGGTCACACAGTTAGTGTCCCAGGCCGCATTTGAACTCAAGTCTTCCTGACTTCAGGCCCAACTCTCTAATCCACTGCACTTACTAGCTGCCCTAGACAGATGATACTAACATAATTCTGTAACTCATCAGACTGCACTGAATTTTGAGGACTCAACAGAGTAATAATTAAAAAATCCTCCCATATATCGTGGGCCCTTACAAGTCTTTCTTTTGGTTCTTCTGCTCTTACCTGTTTACCTTGTCTTTTTCAATAATTTCACTCTCTTTATCTGAATTCTACATTAAATTAAAGCAGATGACACTGAAATTGACTCAGCTTCTGTCTGTTCTTTTCTACGGTTCCTCTGTCCTCACTCTAGCTGTCTGACTCGAGCAAGGAAATTCATACCTTCATTTTAACTTCCTTTATCTAACTAGCTCAGACAGTTTTTTTTTTAATTTTAGAGGAGAGGAACCTCCTAAAATACAAATGCATCTCCCCTGCTTCCTTCCTCATCACAGATATCTCATGTCCTTCCATTGTCAGTCATTTTTGTGCTGCCCATTAACATGAACTTTTTTCATTTCCTACATTGTTTGTCTTGGAATATTTTCTCTATGAATACCGCCCCCCCTCCCCATTCCCCCCACCCTGCGCACCCACAGGCCACATTATCTTGCAAATGCCAATGCCTTAACTTTACCTTTAATGAAACTCTTTGTTTGGCTCAAATCTATCCTTTACCAAAACTCCCTCCTGTACATCCCTCCCACAACCTAGTTCTTCCAACGTGGGGGTGTTGCCGCTGAGCCTTGCTGTAAATATTAAGACATTCAATTAATATCATTTCCATCCTCAAACAATCCTGCTGATTTGCTATATCTTCCAAGATTTTATTAATGTCACTCATAAACTTGGTTCAGTTTCCCCCACAACTCTTCTCAGTTTCATTCTATTTCTCACTGGGATTATCCTTTCTAACATTTTTTTCTTTCTCTGTAAAGTATGTAAGTCTCACCACTGACATGAAGCTGCTGACCTGCATTGGTAGAGGGAGCTCACTTATTTGGGAATCTTCTATACCAATCAAATTATAGGTCCAATCTTTGTCTGTTTGTGTGTCTCTCCTCTCTTTCTCTGTTTCTGTTTTTCTCTCTGTCTCTGTTTCTCTCCGCTTCTCTCTCTCTCTCTCTCTGTCTGTCTCTATCTATCTGTCTGTCTGTCTCTGGTATACTTTACTGTAACCTTGTCCTGATCAGTATGGGAATTGATATGATAGGAGAGCCCTTGAGTCCATAAGTACATTGAAGCCAGGAAGCCATGCCTGGTTAATATTGAACTCCATCTAACATCCCTTCTTGCCCGCAGACTCTGATGTTCCCAAGGAACATCTTCCCATCTGAGGTGAGATTCTATTACTTATCAGCCTGCTGAATTTTCTAAAGCAGAATGTTCCTGAAATGAATGGAATTACAGATTGTACAAATGGAGCCACAAAGGGTCCTGGGGATGTCACCACCAAAGTTTTGAAAACTTATAAACATTTTGCTGAGAACCAGCATCTTAATGACAGATACCACACACAAATATGCTGTTGATTGTATGTAGATGGTGCTACACTATTATCTCTTTCTGTCTCTGGCCTTCTCCCTCACCATTCTCCTGCCACTGGTACTTTCCTCATATTTCTCCAAAGGGCAGATTTTCTTATCCCAGGCAGAGCAACTCTGTGTGGTGGAATGGAATGTAGGTTATTAATATCCAGGACTACTAGGTATAGGTAAAAAGGAGCTTTTGGGTTTCCTCTGGTCCGATGCAAGGCGGGCCATCGCAGGCTTGGGAGCAAAAGCCTGCAGCAAATCACAGAGAAGATATCCAAAGTTTTAGGGAGATTAAATATAAATATACAAAACTAAACAAGTTAATCTTGATTATCAAAGTAGTAAAACGGCTGTGATGGGGATGAATCTCTGCCATTATGGCAGGGCTGTTGGTAATGACTGAGAATTTCGCCTTCATTGAAATAAATAAATTTGCCACCTTTAGAGTAGACAGAAATACAGTGCTTTTCCTCATCCTCAGAGACTGAGCAAGTGTTAATGACTGTGTGTAGCACAGGCCTCATAGCCTGAGGTGGAAGAGACCAAGTGAATGGAATTTCAATCTTTCTTCCTGGCTATCTCCTGCCCTTTGGGCCTCACAGCTGTCCCTCCCCACGGAGACATTGGCATGTGAGCTCTTACTGTTAGCTTTTGCCTTCTCTTTGACCTGGAACCAGGCCTCCATGTTACTTCTGGGACATCTCCGTGCCACACCGTCCCTGACTCTCTTTCCAGCTTCCCACTTCCCTTTCTGTGTTGTTTTCTTTCATTAGAGCTCAAGCTGTTGGAGGGCAAAAATTCTGTTGCTTGCTAGTATTTGTATCTTCTGGCTTAGAGCAGTGCCTGGCACAAAGTAAATGTTTAATAAATGTTGTCTCTCTCTATCCTCTTTTCTTCTCATCACTTCTCTCTGCTTCTTCTTCTCTCTTTTTTCTCCTCTGTGTCCTTCCTCTTTCACCTCTTCTTCCTCCTCCTCCTCCTCCTTCTCTGTCTCTGTCTGTCTCTTCCCTTGGCTGGGTTGGGCATGGGGGTTGGGGATTTTTGTTTAAGATGAGTCAAAACAGATCTTCACAGAGTTTGATGACTCTTTTACAGTGAGAGAATATGGTGTGTGTGTGTGTGTGTGTGTGTGATGGGGTGTGTGCTCTGTGAGCCTGACTAACAAAAAGGCTAGAAATGTATCACTAAGATTGTGGTTGGTTTTGGCTATGTCAGAGCTGTAACACTTCTCTGAGGAGATTTACAATGGGAAGCTCATGACAGCAGGAGACCCAGAGGAAGAGGGAGTAGGCAGTGGCAGCAGCAAACAGATTGAGTCATAAAACCTCCGTGGTCTTGGCAGAGCAAAAAGGAGAGAGAGAGAGAGACAGAGACAGAGACAGAGAGACAGAGAGAGACAGAGACAGAGAGAGAGAAGGAGGAGAAGAGAAGAAGAAGAGAAGGGAGAGAGAAAAGAAGAAGAGAAGAAGAGAAGAAGAAGAGAGAGGAGAGAGAGAAAAGAAGAAAGAGAAGAGGAGAGAGGGGAGAGACAAGAGAGAAAAATAAGAGAGAGGAGAGAGAGAGAGAGAGAGAGAGAGAGAGAATAAGATGACAGTGGAGTGGCTGGGTGACAGAGAGAAGTTCTTAGAGGAGGTAGAGAGTTTGAGTCCAGCTGAGATCTGTGATTTTGATGGCAAGGAGCCAATGGGGACCTTGGCCTTCAGCAATCCCATGAGCCGTGTCACTTGGGCAGTCCCAGGAGAATTCATCCAGCTCTCTCTAGTTCTTTCCATATTTGGGGATGGAGGACTTGATCCCAGGATGGCAGTATAGGTCATGGAGGGGAGGTGCCAGTTACCAAAGGGCTGGTTGTTTGAGTCCCCAGCAGCCCTGATACTTTTCACTCTTTGGAGGGCTCAAGTTAGTGCTACTATTTGGCAGTGATTATTTGGGCAACTGGAAGAACATGGGGCTTTCCAGAAAGGAAAGGTTTTTTGATCGTCAACATTGGGTACACTTTTCCCGTTATTTGTTGTATCTATTAAATTTATTCTGTGTTCCACCTATTATTAGCTAGTGCTTGGATTTGGACAGCTTGATGAGTGAATGAATCACATTCTGATATTTCTCAGTTTTGGATGGTATCAAAATAAGCCAAAGAGAATATCAATTACTGAGACTCATTCAGGATCCAGGTGGCACCATGGACAGAATGCTGGACTTGGAGACAGGAAAGACATGAGTTTAAAACTAGCTTTAGACACTTACTGGCTGTGTGACCCTGGGCAGATCATTTAACCCCTTTCATCCTCAGTTTCCTCATCTGCAAATTGGGGATAATAATAGTTTTATGTGTTATTTCATAATACATACAAACATTTTGTAACTCTTAAAGCACTATATGAGTTCTATTAATAAATACATATATATGCATGTGTATGTATATGTGTACATATACACACACATATATGTATATATAAAATTATTCCTGGGGCGGGTAAGCTCAGAGCTATAGTTTTGAGCCGCAGGTTACACAGTAACTGGTATAATACCAATATAACATGATAATTCACAGATAATATGATAATAAAATATTTTTTGATCTTGGCTTTGCAATGCATTGCACAATTTTGGAACCATCTTTATCTTTCTAAGTATCTTTGATAATTTTTTTTGGCTAAAATTCCTTCTCTAAAATCCTGTTTTAATGCTGCTTTGTGGAGCAGAGGTGACGCTGGTTTTCAAAACCTATGCCAACGGAGGACAATTTCGGGCAGGTTCTGACCAAGCTGGAATGGCTTTGAGCCTGGAACCAGTAGGGACTCTGTGTCAGTCACTCACCAAGCATTTATTAAATGGTTACAATTTGCCTGTTGTCTGAGGACTAAGCTAGCTCTGTTTGGGGAGATTCGTCACTGGAAGATGAAGTCTTCAACCACAGCCACTCAAGAATTATGTCTGTTACAGTATTGAAAGGCTGAAACTTGTATTGATGGAGGGAGCCCTATGCCAGTGGGTTCATGGATTCTCAAGGTATTGCATTAAGTAATGTTAGAATGTTATTTTCCTTTCATAAGTAAACATGGACTTTCAAGGTAACATGTCTGTAAAGCAATTGTAGCCTTAAGCATCTTTTTGGGCCAAGGGGATGGAGAGAGAGAGAGAGAGAGAGAGAGAGAGAGAGAGAGAGAGAGAGAGAGAGAGAGAGAGAGAGACAGGGAGAGACAGGGAGAGACAGAGAGAGAGAAATAGGGGACAGGTGTGGAGCTGGTAAGGAACACATGCTTCCCCAGTTGGCAGATATGGAGGGCTCCACGCTTTGCAACAGGAAACTAATGAGTAGAAATACCGTAATGCTGCTTTTCTTCCTCCGTGCTTCTTGCTTCCTTATGGAGCACCACTCTGGGGTTTTCAGGGGAGGTTTGTGGGGAGGACAACCTATCCTACCTCTTATCCCAGGACCCCTGTGTTCAGTGGTAATAGGAAGATAGTTTTAGGTGCTTAGGTTTGCCATGGATAGGCCACCAAATGAAGTCAATTTTTTTTTTATTTCTTCGAAACTACAAAAAGCCACCTAATATAGTTTGTTCCATTTTTATAGAGATAAAAAGGGATTCTTCTCTAGACTTTGCTATTGATAGCCAACAAATTGTCCTCTAATCAGTCAGAGTAATTTCTTGGTAACCCCCTCAAGATCCATCCAAGTTTCAAAGAGCCAAATCTAATCCGAACGCACGTAAATGAGAGATGTTATTATTTATTTTAAAAATATTAAAAATAGAGGAAATAGACATACAACATCGATTCAGTCAGTCCATTGGGTTTTCCTTTCTGAATATGAAGTAGCTGGGACCCAGTAGAGATAGAAAAGGCAGAATGTAGCTGGTGGTTCTGTGTAATTTCACAGATGTGAGTTGGCAGGAGAGAGTGAGTGAGGAAGTATACATGAATGTGATAAGGCCATGTATACAGTACATACATGTATGTCCATAAATGTGCATACTCATTATGGAACGTTAGTGTTTTATTGAGATTTACCAGTAAACCCTGGGAAAGAACATCAAGGCATTTTAACTTGGACAAGTGCATCAGGCATGCCCGCTTTGGTATGTATGTACTGTGGCTTTTCCCATGCAAATGTATTTAGGTAAATCAGACAACTGAGTCTCTATCCGATTTTCAAAATCCTAAGCCAAACATTCAGATCTGATTGGTCAATATGGCTTAAATTTATAGCCTAAATTATAAATTCCAACCTGTTTCATTGAAGGTGGGGCAGAGCATCATCCCGGGGGTTTCTTTCCCACCCCTCCTCCACTTCCTTAACTGCTCCTTTAGGAAGAATGGAGAAGTCCATTGACCCCTGAGAAGCAAAAGGGCATGTGTGGCTTTTTTGAGATTATAGACACTCCAAGTGACATCAGAGGCCCAAGTCTCAGACAGACTGGCAGCTCTTGCAGAGCAAGGGTGAGACCTGATGTAACAGCATCTCCTATTCCAATTTTAATCTAGCCTGGAATTTGCCAGATTTGATGCCCTTCTCCCTCCCGCGGGCTACAAGCTCCGTTCCTCTTCCCATGTCTGAGCGGGAGATCTGTCTCCTCTGACAGATTCAAGATTTCAGGCCGAACTTTCCCATGCCATCGTCCCTCAAAATAGCCAAGTTCCACAGTATTTATAGCAGCGCGGAACTCTAATGGGCCAATTTGTTTGAATTTCCACTGCCTTTGTATTTCACTTACCCCTCACCCGTGGGCAGTCTCTTCAGGCCTTTATTGATGGGGTGTGTTAGGGTGGAGGGGACAGTATTCAAGATGGTAGCTGTATAGAGCATGGGTCGTTTTGCATATTTACTGTTCTTTAAAGCTGTTTTCTAAGAGAGAGAAAGAGACAGAGAAAGAGGTTTCTGTAAGTAGCTGGGACAATGAGAACAAGGCAGGCTGTATGCCAAGCACGGGATGGCTGCCAAAACACATATCATTAGCTTGGGCCAGCTAGAAGCAAGGAAATGAGAAACATATGTTGGAGAGCAAGGTTAGGAGTGAGGGACTATGGGTCAGTGACAGTCGTCCGAAAACTTTTCCCTTGTTCTTCAGCTGTGGCCTGGTGGTGTCAAATGTCATTCCGACTGCCTTGATTTCTCATGGTGGTACTGCTTGTTTGCTTTGGTTTTCTTTTTTTTTCCTTTCTTTTTTTTTTTCCTTTAGTTTCCTGATGAGAGGTTTTTGGGGAGGGGAAAGAGAACAGACAGGGAAGGGTTTGTGATTTTTTTTTTCTCTCTCTTCCAGTTATGGGAAAATAACAACCTTGTTTTCCGTGATGCACTCTAAATTCCTCACCCTTCCCTGAAATAACGGTGTCTCTCAGCCCCGAATTCTGACTGGTTTGGGAGAGAATAAAGGGGAGGGTTCTGTGTTCCTGAGGAGGTCTTGCTGTTCTTTCTTAAATATAATTAGATGCGCCTCATTACCTCACACTGAAGGCCTTTTGTACTTTTTAGAGCTGTATTTCCTAAGGTCTGTGATGTGCTATAGCTTGGAGCACCCACTCTCATTTGGTCATACTCACAGTTTATTTTTAACATATTTTGTCCTTTCTCCTTGCTACCTCCAGTGGAGTTGGAAATGATTTCACTTCAGTCTGAAGGCCACACCCAGCTAATCCATTAGTCACTGGCACTTAATGAAGTGTCTATATTCCCTCAATCCTTCCCACTTCCCTTTCCTCCACACCATTCCTTTTCCCTAAGAGTTTTCCCTAGACAATTCCTAACAAGGCTTTGCTCTTTCCCGCCCCCAAGGTCGAGACCCCTGTTCTCTATAAACCCCAGATGAAGAGCGGTATCACATGAAACCCAGATGATATCCCAGGAGATCAGGATGTGGCTACTGTTCTGAACCAGACAGCAACTTCAGACGGCCAACATGGCCCGGAAAACTCATCACAGAAGTGTTGGGGAGGCTTGTTTGGCCAAAGTTGCAAAATGGCCACGGATCTATACACTGACATTTCCCATTAAGAAAATGTAATGGTTACAAGCATCAGGCAGTGGCTAGGCAGAGCGGCCCAGAGACAAAGCAACAAAGCCCCCAGTAGACAAATCCTTTCAAGACTCTGCCCCTTTAACATAATTAGATGCACCTGATTAAAAGCTGGAGTTGGGCAGAATGTCACAGGATCATAGACTAAGAGTTGGGAAGGACCTCGGAGGTCATCTGGTTCAGCCCCCTCATTTTACAGATGAGAAAACTGAGACCCACAGAGGTTGTGACTGACTCCGAGTCATTTTAAAGTAGTTAAAACTTTTGGTATCTGTTATTTTTGTCCTTTGTATTTTTTCCCCAGGCATTGGTCTTAAAATAAATAAATTCCTCTGTTAGGTTCTATTGTTCCCAAATGGAAAACAGCTCTTCTTAATGTTCCAAACACCGGCAGAGGGGAATATTCCGCCTGGAAGGTTAGTCTAGGGATGTTCCCCACTGTCCAGCCATCCTCACTGTCTTTGTTTCTGGATATTTTCATGTGAGCATTCATTTCTTTCCTGCTGTCTTGTTTTTCTTCTATGGGCCAAGACTATCCTGATTTCCCTTGCCTGAGATGAGTACTGAAGGGATCCCCAGCTTCTTTGGTAGCTAGGTTCCTTGCCTCAGGAGAAGACTCTTCTACTGCCCCCCAACTCTGCCCTCCCCATCCCCCCACCAAAGTGACAACCAAACAGGACAGATCTGTGGAAATGTATTTGTGTATTTGACATAAAAGTATGTGAAAAGGAAGAGCAGCCAACACAAGGTGAACAGGTATGTATGTCTCTTATTGACAATGAAGCCACATCCCAGTTAGGCTTTTGATATTTTTTCAGTTTCAGGGAGAATAGTTCTTGAATCCCATTCTTTCCTTAGTCCTTGATATTTTTCTCCCATGGGGAGCATTGATGGCCAGCATTTGGAATGAATCTATATGTTTTCTCCTGCTTCTTCTGAGTTTGGCTCTCTATCTGATCCCTGGTCAATCTACCACCTTATGCTCCGATATTCCCATCACTGATGCCATTCTGAACCAGCTTTTCCTCATGCTGTGACTGGTGCTTCTCCTCTGGGCCTTTCTCTCTTCTAATCATCGGTGATGATTTTTAAGTCCCTTCAGTGATGTCTAATCTCCAAATACTCCATGGTATGCCCAATCCCTGACCTTCCTCATCAGCTCTGTCACATGGTCTTCTATTCTTTGCAAGCTAATTTCTCCTTTCGGAAGGCTCACTCTTCCACACTTTCATTAATATGTAAATAATAAATAATAGAATATGTAATGCTCATGGTGAGTGCAAGGAGTAATAACTCCTCTTCTGCTGTTAAGTTAGAAGGGTTTGGGGATGAATTAAACTCATCTTCCACCATTAAGAGATCAATGCCTATGCAATTAGTCTGGAAAACTCTAAGATCGGGTGTCTGCCACCTTACCTGAATGCATGAAGCAAGTGGGGGAAACCAGGTAGAGGCAAAATTACGGTTTCCATTTTTGATCCCTATCACATCCCATTATGTATCTACATTGTATTATGGCAGAAGCTGGGTAAGATGAGCTAAATAAGGGGTAACTTGACCTACCCCCATGAATCTTCCTACCTCAGACACGGCCATGAAAACCAAGAAAGAAAATGTCCTCAAGTGATTTTAAAATTATTTATTGGTTGATAACTTACTTTTAAAAAGAGTCTGAATGCACTTTGCTAATTAATTTTTAGAACCCACTTTGCTTTCTCTGTTTTTCCTTCCTTCCTTCCTTCCTTCCTT
>CM053625.1:339462119-339509549 GCA_028646595.1 Phalanger gymnotis
CTCTTTTCATGCAAAGGATAAGTGTTTCCCATACATCCTTGGTTGTTGTACCTTATGCCTCATCAAGATTCAGAACATCAATACAACTAAGAAACAGAAGCATTTCTATTTTATTAGTGACCTTGAGGCAATATAAGACTTCAATTCAGAACACTAAACTGATCTGAAAGCACCCAAAAGATATCAAAGAGAAAAAGGGTTCAGATGTATAAAAATATTTATAGCAGCTCTTTTTTGTGGTGGCAAAGAACTGGAAACAATTGGGGAAGTGATGAACAAATTATGGCATATAAACGTAATGGAATACTATTGCACTTCATGAAATGAGGAGAGATATTGTTTCAGAGAAATCTAGATGACTTATATGAACTGATGCAGGCTAAGGCAGCAGAACCAGGAGAATATTTTACACAATAACAACATTTAAAGTGAACAACTCTGGAAGACTTAAGGGCTATATTCAATTCAATGACCAATCACGATTCCAGAGGACCAATGATAAGGAGTGTTACCTCTTGGCAGAGAGATGATGGACTCAATATGAAGAATGAGACAGCCATTTTTAGATATGGCCAATGGAGGAATTTGGTTTATGTGATCATAAATATTTGACATATGGGGGTTTCCTTTCTTTTTCTTTTTCTGGTGGGGAGGGGAAGAGATGTGAAAGGATAAAAAAGATGCTTGTCAATTGAGAAAAAGAAATGCAATACACCTAAATATTTGATGAAATAAATATCAGACTTGAAACACTTGGTGATATGAACTGTTCAAGTCCAAATTCAACAATCATTTGACAAACACTTATGGGCAGACTACTATGTTGGCCACAACATTCAATAAGATATTCACTATTCTTGCTCTCAGTTACCTTATAGTTTATTGGGAAATGAGAGAGTAAGGAGGAAATCATTAGAGTAAGACCCCAATGTTATCTTAACCACATTTAAATTTAATTCCTTTTGGAATGTGAAAATTAAAGCCCCAATCTTATAATTTTTTCTATGTATAGCGTCCCATCATATGCATACTCATATACTACCTTCAAAAGCAATATTCTAGAGATAGCATACTACTTCTGAATAGATGAAAATCTAAAAAGGCATTTTTTCTTACCCCCAAATGAGTTTCCTAGGATTACATGGCAATGGTTTGGAACAAAAACATATAAAAAAGACTACTAATATAGAAGAGGAAGAGAGAAAATATGCTTGTATAAGTATATGTGTGTGTAAATAATATAGATATGTCTGAAGGAAAGGACTACATTTCCCATGAGGCTCCAGGCTTCAGGGGTAAGCATGAAGTTTCTAGGACTTAAGTTCCCACGAGACTGTGTGTTTATGACTCAGGGTAACTGCATCAAGGAGTGACAGGGACAGCTAGGAGAAAATAGAATCTGAGCCGCATGTCACCAATGGCAGTGGGTCCTCAGTCATGAAGTCGAGCAGGAATAGAGCCTCAGATATCACAGAATCACAGAATTTGAGAGTTGGAAGGGACCTCAGGTTCTATCTCATTCAATCTATATACAAAGGCATGCACACTACAGCATACCTGATGAGGCATCTCCAGCCTCTGCTTAAAGACCTCTAAGGCTAGGGAAACTAGCCCAGGGGTAAGGAACCTGTGGCTTCGAGGCCACATGTGGCTGTCTAGATCCTCAAGCATGGCCCTTTGACTGAATCCAAACTTTACAGAACAAATCCCTTTAATAAAAGGATTTGTTCTATACAACTTGGACTCAGTCAAAAGGCTGCACCCAATGACCTAGAGGGCCACATGTGGCCTCGAGCTCACAGGTTCCCCACCTCTGCTCTAGAAACAATTTATTCAACTTTGGGATTATTATAATTATTACAAAAATTTTCTGGATACCAAGTCTAAATTTGTTTCTTTGCAACTTTCACCCAAATTCTGCTGGTTTTGGCCTCTGAAGACAAAGAGAACAAGCCTAATCTTTCTTCCCATCACAGCCCTTTAAATATTTGAAGACAATTATCACATTCCATTCTTCTCTTCTTTCTCCAGGCTAAACTAAAGGTTACCATGCTGGTTCTTCTTCTCTGTACACTATCCAGGCCAGAAGTGAACACGACACTTTGGATGAAGTCTGATAATGTCGGAGGGCAGTGAAATTACCACCTCCATGTTCCTAGAATCACTTTTCTCCTAATGAAGCTCAAGATTGCATTCTTTTTTTGGCTATCTTATCACACTATCCCCCCATATTGAATGTACAGTCCAATAAAATGATAAGCACCTTTTCAGGACAGCTGTTCTCTATCCATGTCTCCCACTCTTCTCTCTCTCTCTCTCTCTCTCTCTCTCTCTCTCTCTCTCTCTCTCTATATATATATATATATCCTCTTCTCCCCCATGTCTCTCATCTTATATTGATAGAATAGATATTTTGGTGCCCAAATATAAGACTTTACTTTTATCCCTATTGAATTTCATTTTATTAGGTTCATCTCTATGCTTGAGCCTAATAGGATCCTTTTGGATCCTGTCATTCATTGTGTTAACTATCCATTATTGTGCTAGTAAATGGTTTATAACCAGCTCTCTGAAAAAAATCGAATATACCATACACTTTTAAGTTTAATCTACAGTGTCAATATTTTCTCCATAACTTTCTTAAATCTAGACAACCAATAAAACAATAAATCAAGCCTTGATGTGCAGTTTTGCTGATTTCCAATTTAATAAATTAGTAATTGGTTCTCTTGAGCCAGTATGAACTGGCTCTATCATGCCCTTGTGACTGTCCTTCCTGACTTTGTGTCATCTGATGATCTCATCTGATGAGTGTATAACACACGTCCATTATCCAAGCCACTTATAAAAACGTCAAACAGTACAGAGCCAAGCGTAGATCCCTGGGGGTGCTCCACTGGAGACCTCCTGCCATGTTTACAGTGAATCATTAAACAACTGCTCTTTGAGTCCGGCCATTCAACCAGTTCTGAGTATATCTGATTGCATTATCATCTTGACCCCCATCTCTCCATCTTCTTCACAAGATTACTATTACGTACTTTTTCAAAAGCTTTGATAAAATTGGCCCCCTCCTCTCCCCGTATTACTAGTTTAGTAATTCAATCAAAAAAGGAAATGAGATAAGTTTGGCACAACCCGTTCTTGATGAAGCCAAATGGACTCTTCATAATCACCACTTCTCTTTCTAGATATTTTCCAATCATCTCTTTGACGTTATTTTAAAGAATTTTCTCAGGAATCAAAGAAAGTCACTGGTTTATGGTGGGTAGATATTCTTTCTCCGCCCCCTTTGGAAAACTGGGATTATATCTGTCATTTTCCAATCTCGTGGTACTGCTCCCATTTTCCATGATCTTTCACACATTGCTGACAGTGGTTCTATAATCACGTCTATCCGTTCTTTCAAGACATGAGGATGTAGTTCACCTGGCCAGTTGATCAGAGGAGTACATGGTCAGCCAAGATAATTAAGGGATTAGCCAACACTATATATTGCAAAAACTGCCAGGGTATACAGATACCCTGTACAAGCTGTGATAAGCTGTAGCCAAGGGAAAGAAAGATGGCATAGAACTATGAGCTGTGGGTAGCAAAGATCCAATGAGAGCAAATGATCCACTAGAACCTGACCCAGGATGAATGCATTTGGGCTTTGTGTAGGGATTCCCTTAGCTTTGGAGACACTGGCCTGATTTTTTTTCTTTTTGAAATTAAATTTTATTTTCTTGATGAATATGAATTTATTTTCTCTCTTTTTCAATGCTGACGCTTTTCCTCTGAGATTATCTCTAATTTATCCTGTATCTCTTTCCTCCCCGCTTCCTCTCTCCCTCTCTCTCCTGTTCTCTGTCTCTCTCTGTCTCTCTGTCTCTGTCTTTGACCATGTCTCTGTCTGGCTTTGTCCCTCTGTCTGGCCCTGTCTCTCTGTCTCTTGTTCTCTCTCCCTCTGATTTGTACATAGTTGCTTGCATGTTTTTTCCTTGCATTGTGAACTCCCTGAGGATAGGGACTATTTTTTGCCTTTCTTTGTATCCCAATGCCTGACACATAGTTGTAGGTACTTAATAAATGTTTATTGACTTAACTTCCATTCCTCTCCCCCACTGAGGAGGAAAAAAAGAAAAACAAAACCTTTGTTACAAATATGTACAGTCAAGCAAAATAAATTCCCCCATTGGCCACATTCAAAAATTCATGCCTCATTCTACATCTTGAGTCCACCACCTTTTCCTACTGTTTCCTGTGTTCAGGTGGGAAAGCTTCCTTCCTTTTCTTTGTTAGGGAAGATGGAGTGAGAGAGCAGTCGATTGAGGAATAGATGCTGAGACTATTTCCATTATTCTATGTTCCTATTTCTGTTCCAGTTAAATATCTTGAGAATTCTGGTTCTGTACTGCTATTTGCCTGGGTAACTGAATATTTAGGCCTGAGTTGACTTCAGAAGTAGATGATCTCTACCTAGATGAAGGCAGAGTGCACCAAGAAAAGAGATTACTATGGTATCATTCTCCACCCCGCCCATACCTCCTTTCCTCTTTCCATGAACTAAGTCTATGAAGGTCTGGTGTCATGTGGTACATGGATGACACAGTGGGCACTCATCTGGGGATCTGAAATATAAATTGCTTATATCTGAGCAGTCTTGAGCTACTCAGGCTCCTGTGCCAACAATGATTTTGTAGGGTTGGTTTTTTTGGTGACTCTAGGTTATATTAAAATGTGGGACTTGGGCTTCAGTTTTTTTAAATTTAATTTTGTTGGGGGTCCAAGCTAATAGTTTAACACTATTTTGTTCACTAAACACCTTGCTAGCAATCTAGGAAAATGTAATTCTTGTATAATTGCACTGAAATGACACTGGATAAATATCACGCTGTATTTTTGCTACAACTGTGGGACTAGATTCTTATACGTAGGGTGAATAGTCACCACAACTATTCAATTATTGGGGAAATGGTACCCAATGATGGGATTATTCCCTCAGCAATGATAGGGTAGGTGCTTAATAGATGCCAGTTGACTGACTGACTTATCAAGTGGGATGAATCCAGTATTTTTCAATTAATATGCTTTTATTTTCTTTCTCTCCACCTGTTCCTGTTAAGAGAAAATGCAAGAAAAGAAAATCCTTTTTAACAAATATGCATGGTTAAGCAAAACAAAGTCCCACGTTAGCTATACCCAAAAATACACATCTCAGATGAATTTAGCATTAAAATCGCCTTGCATGACAATGTTATATGTTTTTGAGGGCATGTAAGATACTAAGTAAGATACAGGGAGGAAGATGATGAAGAGACTATAATGTAGGGCTTTTGTTTTTGTTGTTGAGTTGTTTCAGTCTTGTCTGACTCGTCGTGACCCCATTTGGGGTCTTATTGGCAGAGATACTGAAGTGGTTTGTCATTTCCTTCCTCAGCTCATTTGAAAGATGAGGAAACTGAGACAAACAGGGTTAAGTGACTTGCCCAGGGTTATATAACTATTGGGTGTGTGAAGCCAGATTTGAACTCAGCTTCTCCTGACTCTAGGGCCAGTGCTCTATCCACTATGTGTGACATAGCTGCCCTCAATACATACATGCACACATACATACATGCATGCATACATACATATACACACATATATTGCATATATATTACATATGTATATTGCAGGGATTCTTAAATTTTCACCCCAAAACACTTTTAACATTTCAAAAATCATATTTGGTTTCCCTTTTAATCCTATGTATTTTATTTTATGTATATAGGGTGAGAAGATGCACAGGCTTTACCAGAACATTCAAAGGATCCAGGCCATACACAAAAAGGGTAAAGAACCACGATGTAGGAGTTTCCAAAACTCAAAAGAGAGATATCTGGAAAAATGACACTTGGAAATCAGTCGCTAAGTCTTCCACTCTGGGTCATTCATTAGTTGCTGAGCAAGTTTAAATTCCTCTCAGGGAGATCACTGAGGACAATGTAAAATGAAGGTGGAGTGAGAGAGGTATACAAACACTCTCTTCTGGAGCTAATGATTTAATGCCTGCAGCAACAGCAGCAGCTGACCCATTCAGTGAAATCAGGTTTACCAGGTTTCAGGACAACGTGTCCTGAGTGTGCTCCTACCTGGAAAAGAATACTGAGTCTCAGAGAAGACATGCAAGAATATATGAAGGTAGCAAGGAAATACGGATGCACAGTGCTTGGCATATGGTAAGAGCTTAATAAATGCTTCTCCATTGAACAAAGTGGAGAAGCTGAGAGGCTCCTGGGGAACCTTGAGGGCCCTGCTTTCCATCTTGTATGCACCATGAAAATGCATTGCCCCTGAATGTTTGTGGGAGATGGAGAGTTTGGTGGGGCTGAGAATGTAGAGGACGGGTGTGGGATGTTCCTTGTTACCTTTGAAGGTGAGGGGGGAAGGTATCTAACTTTGTGTTGAGTTTAGAGAGGCTACATCACAGAAAAGCCATTAAAATGGCGACAATAGCGTGGACCACATCGGATGACCCAGATCTCAGGGCCGGTAGATGATGAAACACTATGCTTCCATGCATGGTGTTGGTTCAGCAGAGAGAACAGCTTCTTAACTACTTCCAGCTGATATGAGCAGTCAAGGAGAATGACAGAAAGAATATTAGCAAATATTTCATGTTGGTCCCAGGAAATCTCACTGAGAACGGGAAGCCTTGACCAAGAGGCAGGGTGACTGAAATCAAGGAGTTCAGGTGGAGGATGCGTGGGTAGTGCCCTTAGGAACCTGGAAGAGCATGCGGGGCCACTTCTGGAGAGGAAGGAAGATCAGAACCAGAGGTCAGAGGTCAAAGTTGGAAAGTTTAGGAACACCATCCGGAGAATGCACCCAAAGGGACCACGCTGTATTTTTGCTACAACTGTGGGTAAGAAGAGGGTCTCGGCGCCCTCATGTCTAAAATGAAAGTTTGGAACAAAGAGCTTCTGAGGTTCTTTCCTTCTCTAGATCTTTTATGCTCTGGGTGCATGTGAGAGAGAAATCCAGGACTGTTTTGTCACAACCTTAATGTAATGTTGACCACGAAGAGATATAAGTGTCAATCACCTGGCTGGATCAGAAGAATTATCTAGAGCCGAAGATTTGGTGGTTACGATTGGAAATTTATGAAGAAAGAAGCCAAAATTATAAAGCCTCTCAATGATGCCTCTTTGTGGCTGAGAAGAACCAAAAGCAGAAAATCAAAAAAGGGTAATCTGGTTTGAACTCTCTGGTCTTATTTAGAATTTCTTGGGATTAAAAATGGAAGCATGCTTTTAAGGTCTTAATCAGGTGCCTCACATATGCACAATACCAAGATTTTCAGATACAAACACAACCTGTTTATTACAAGTTGATACCAACCCAGGAGCATGTGACTCGGGAACACCAACCACAGGAAGCCTACAACATTCACTAGGTTCACTTATTTACAATGAAACTCATTATTTTATCCACAACTTAAGGTTCTTGAATTTGAAATGAGCTGTCACCGACATATTCTGGGACCACGTATATGGAACTTAAGTCCACATGTGGATAGAGAACAATCCACTGATGTATATTTTGACAAGAACTAAGTTGAATGCTATTAGCAAGAGATGGGTATTAGAGATGAGTTTAGCATGCATTACCAGCCAGGAAAGATTGACGTGAATGCAGTGGAGTCTTCTGTGTCTGAATTAAGTGTGATATTGATGGAGGGGGTAAATGTAGAGATATGACATCCCCATATTATGAAGGGATCTAGGATAGAAATAAAGAAAAGTTCACAGAAAAGTTTGAGGCTTTGTACAGAGAGGGTGCCATCACTGGAGAAATGGTTATGGCATCAAACCATTCCCCCCTGCCCTGATTATCTGTAAATGACTGGCAATGAGCCTAGCTGCTGGATGAATATCTATAAGAAATGATATGTCAAGGACTTAAGCTTAGCATTCCCTGCTCTTGAGGGACTGGCAGAAATTGGAAGCTGGCAATGGAGTATTGTATCAGATGCTAGGTGAGATGCAATAAGGTGGTTGCCACTGCAGAAGTCCCACTGATCCATGGCTGTGAAAGCAGTGCCTGATGACTGGACACTTGGTACAAGAGAAAGCTCTGGAGGTTGGTGTAGAAGAGATTCTGTTGGCCCAAGATAGTGCCAGATGTATGTGAAAAGTGAGTTCTGGGCTTGGTGTGTTTAATAGAAAGGGCTGCTCACCAATGTGTAATGCCTGCCTGGAGAGGGAAAGAATCAGTCTGCCTTGGAAGCCTACATGTGTACAACAGACTTTTTAATCTGTGGAGGAGGATAGGAGGAATATAAGCAACATCCTACGGGTCACAGTCCATTTCACTTGGCCCATCCATTCAGGAACCACAAGGTCCTTATAGAAACCAAAACATCATAGAGATGTATTTTTTAGTGTATGGCTTTCCAGCAGCGTCCATTCTGATCAAGGTCAAGTTTTTGAAAACAAATTACCGAAGAAGATGCATAACTTGGCATGAATTGTGACATCTAAAGTTATGTCATGCCATCCTTAAGGAGACATAGAGACGTAGTATTTTAATTACCCACTGCTGGATTGAACATGCATAGGGCGTGAGCAGAGTGATAGGACAGTTGGGTGGTGCAGTGGGTAGAGCACTGGAGTCAGAAAGACCTGAGTTCAATTATGGCCTCATTTACTTACTAGCTGCATGACCCTGGTCAAATCACTTATCCCTTTTTGCCTCATCTGTCAAACGAAGTGGAGAAGGAACGGCAAACCACTCCAATTACTTTGCCAAGAAAACTCCAAAATGGGGTTACAAAGAGTCAGATATGACTGAAATGACTGAACGACAACAACATATAACGATACTAAGAAAAATGTCATAGCGATTTTTCTGTACCACCTGAGGCTTGGGTGAGAGCCACATTCCCTTATTGATCTGTACTTTGGAGTTTCAAGAGATGGAGAAGATGTGGAAACTCACACTACATCACTGAACTGAGGCCTACTGTTGCCTTATGGCATCAGCACAAAGAGAAACAAGCAATGGTATGAGGCTCATTAGCCATCAAGAACTCTAGCCGGTGTGTAGAGTACGCTGCAAAACCTGGTCCAAGGAAAATTCAAGAGAGCAGCCATTTCCTGACAAGTAGCTGACAAACCATGTGATCTACCAGTTTGCAAATAGACCTGGAGACTATAAAATAGAAGTTCAAGGTAGTGTTGTCATGTGCTATACACATTGCCAATGCAAAGACAATATGTTGCAACCACCTGTTTGTTGCCCATAGGGAATATAGTTGGACTCTGATGATCAGGAGAATAAGAGTAATTGAGAACTGAGGAATGAGCTCTATAAAAGGCCAACCCACCAGTCATAAACGGCACTAGGCATTGGCTAATATCTCAAGGATCTGCTTTATGATCCAGATGAAGAATATGAATATTGTGGCTTGCTTGGGAGTTGTGGAATACTTATGAGACCAGTCCAGGGGTCATGTGTTTAAGCAGTGTCAGAGCTGAGTTCTGAGGCTGCCTTTTTGTGTCTAATACTTTAATAAAGTCCCTAATGGAACTGAAGCCGCTTCCTACAGGGCCTGATTCATTAGAGGATAGAAATGGTACCAGTCAGCTCGGGTCACCCACAAGCCTGGGAATGGGACTTCAGGCCTGAGCATACCCTGGATACAGAAATGATAGGAGGTCACCACAGAAGTACCAGGACTATCTGACCAAAAAAGAATTGTAAAGATTTGCCCATATCTACCACGGGCAGAGCTACAGCCAGGTAACAAAGTGACAATCAAGACCTATAAGCAGCCAACAACCGAGAGTAAGCAGGAAGAGGTGAGTAACCAGATCCTGACTCTGGAGGCATGCAGCTGGGCCTGGACAGGACGGTCCTACTGGGAGATTTTGCCTTGTTTTTCCTAGGTTGTAGGCAGGAACCTGGAGGGAGGAAGCTTCCTTCTTGAACTATACTGGGAGAGATGGGAAGGGGAATGAACTCTTTGAGGAACAGGCGTTGAGAATGTTGTTTATTATTTTATGTTCCAGTTTCTGTTCCAATTAAATGCTTTTTTATTTATAAAAAATAATTCCATGCTATTATTTATCTTGATGTATATTGGCATGGTAATAACTGAATGTCTAGATCTGAGTTGCCTTTAGAAATTCCTAGTATCTGACATGTGGGGGCAAAGTTAACTGAGCCAAGTGACTTTTCAGAGAATTTCTCCCTCTTCCACCAACATGAACCCAAATTCAGGAGAGGCCAGAGTGGGCTCTTTGTGTGATGCACGAGGATTATACTGCTTTGGGGTTGTATTTTATATTTCTTTATGGGAGTATAAAACAATTAACCTACATTTGTACACTTACTTTCCTAATGGCAAATGGAAAGAAAAGGCATGAATTAGTTGTGTTTCAAAGAAGAGATATATGGAAGTGATCCTTCCAAAAGAGAGCTAATAAAGGGGATGTTTAGAATTAAGATCTTGAAGGTTGCTGGTGTGAACATTTTGAGTCAGAAATGGGCATATTATATTATGATTCCCAAAGCTTTGAGGTTGAATTAAGGCTAGCCTGAGGAATATTTACACCTGTCATCAGTTTGGGAATACAGCATTTTCTTATTCTGAAATTACCGCAGGAGTAAGAAGGGAACATTTGAGTGAATGCAAACATCGTACAGAAGCAAAATAATCTTTGCCCTCAAGAAGCTTACATTCTAATAGGGAGAGACAACACATAAAGAGGACGAGGACCTGGGAGACATAGAAGGCAGGGTGCGTCCAGTGGGAGCACACAGTCAGTGCCAAGGTGAACGGCAGGAAGAGGGGTGGGGTACAATATGAAATGCGAACCATGGAGGGTATGGGCTAGAGAGAGTGGGTCACCTAACCATGGGGCTTGTGCCTATCCACTGCCCTGGGTTGAGAGTCCCAGAGGGGAGTGGGTTAAGTAATCCAGGAGGTGATCCAAAGGATGGGAGTTGCAAGCTGGATGGTAATAAGATAAATGCAGGTGAGAAAGGCACATCAAAAACATGGTCTGTATGGTGAATAGAGAGAGTACGATGTAGGAACCTGGCCCACTGCTGTGCGATTTTTAATCATTCTTGTCTTAGTTTGGCGAAAGGAGATCCTCTCTTCCCTCTTTTACTCTCCCTCTTCCTTCTCTCTCCCCCTTCCCTCCCCTTAGGGAATGCTATCATAATATGATGTCCATAGAGACCTTGGAGGTTCTTGGACAAGTTCCTGATAAATGCAGTATCATTGTAAATCATTACTCATTTATGTCCTTAGAATCACTGAAATGGTCTCCCATACAGGACCCATGAATGGCGTGGGAAGTTTTTCCCATTAAGCCTACCCTTCATTTATTGATTTAAAGTTGTTTGACTTTTCGTGTTAGTTTTTCTTGCCTCGATTGAACTTCTCAACACCATTGGAAGGTAGGTATTAATTATTCTCCTTTTGCAGATAGGGAAGTTGAGCCTCAGAGTTGAAGAGACTTGCTTAGAGTCACATTACTAGTAAATATTGGAAGAAAGATTTGAACTCAGATCTTCCTATGGCTAGTATTCTTCTTGAGTCTCATTATTCACATCTTGAACAGTTAGGTGAAACAAGATTAGGAGTGGTAAGAGATATTATGTCAGGAATTAAGTTTATTTCTCCAATGTTTTCAAAATGCTCAAGCAGTTAAAATGCTCTAATAGTTCTTGAAGAGGGGCACTGTGGTCAGATTGTATAGGTTTTTAATCTGTTAATTAAAATTTTAAAATTAGATAAAATGAAAGAGATGAAGTTTTTTTTCCCTTTCAGTCTTGAGAGAAATAAAGCAGTTTGATCACTTTAAGTATAATAAAACGGAGATATATATAATTCATAGAACGTTGGTATTTTCCCAACAACTAGCTAGGTCAGTGGTGTTCAGCTCAAATAGAAGTGAGAAATACTAAATCATACATATGAGTGAGGATCCCTTTGGGTCCCATATTGACTTAGAAAATGACATCAGCATTATCTATGTTCTATTGCATTTTTATTTATTTTGTTTAATATTTCCCAATTACATTTTAATCTGGTTCTGTTGGACTCTTCTGAGCTAGATGACTACTTCAGAAAGCATATGACATTACTAAGAATCAAAATTGAATCGACATGAAATTTACAATTCTCTACTGTAGGGACCCCTAGAGAAAATGATCCCCATCTCTCTTCCCCATTTCTAGCCTATTTTTTTTCACAAGGGTTTCAACTGGCTGATCCATATCAGATCAATGGAACTTTTGAATTTAGGATAATTTTGCCATATTGATCATTTTCCAGTTGTGTTTAGGAATTTATCCTATAGAGGATAGATGACTAGAAAGATGAAGGAATTCCCCCCAAATCTTTGGCATCTACTTCAATATAATCAAAGACTCCTAGAGTTGGAAGGGACCTTGGATGTGATCTTTACCAATCTCCCATCTGATGAAGGAATCCTCTCTGTAACATTCCCAAAGAATAGCCATCTAGCCTTTGCTTGCATGTTTCTGGTGACAGGGATTTCACTATCTCTCTTGGCTGTCCATTTTTGATTATTTTTGAACCATTTGAATTATTCAAACTTTCTTCCTTAAGTTGAAATTCATCTCTCTGTACTTTCTACAAATTGATCTGAGTCCTTCTTCCTTGTGGAGGAATAGCACAGAGTAAGTCTCATCCCTCTTCCTGATGACAGTCCTTCAAATACTTGAAAACATCTGTCTCCACTAAGTCTTCTCTTTTCTAGCCATTTTTTTTGAGGCAATCGGGGTTAAGTGACACACAGGGTCACACGGCTAGTAAACGTCTGAGGCTGGATTTGATCTCAGGTCCTCCTGACTCCAGGACCTGTGCAATTTTATCCAGTGTGCCACCGAGCTGCCCTCTTTTCTAGTCTTAACATTCTTAGGCCATTCAAACGTTCCTCACATAACATGGCTTTCTTGTCACTTGCCTGGTCACCTCCAGTGTGTCAATGTCCTTAAAATATGGTGCCCTGGATTGAATGCAGTACTCTGTATGTACCGTCTAATCAATGCAGTGTTTGTACATCTACCAAGACTCTTACATCCCTCGGGCTGGAGACCGAAGATGATTATTAATGCAGCTGAAGATTGAGTTTGCTTTTTTATTGCCGTTTCATACTCTTGGCTCCTCTTGAGTTTGTGGTCAACTAAAATGATGAGGTCATTTTCACATAAAATATTCTTAAGCTAGCTCTTGCGCATCCTGTGCCTTTCAGTTCATTAAAAAAAAGAAAGGTGCATGATTTATACTTTTTCCTATAAGTTTCCTCTTTTTATATCTGGCTTATGGTTCTAGATCTGTGGGATCTCTCTGATTCAGCTACGTGGCACAGTGGATAGAGCTCTGGGCCTGAAGTGAGGAAGACCTGAATTTAAATCCTGCCTCAGACACTTACTAGCTACATGACCCTAGTCATAACATTTGACTTCTGTTTGCCTCAGTTTCCTCATCTGTAAAATGGGGACAAGAATACACCTATATCCCGGGATAATGAGATAATACTTGTTAAGCCCTTAGCACAGTGCTTGGCACATAGTAGGTACTTAATTAATATGCACGGCCTTCCTTCCTTTCTGAATCCTGATTCTGTTATTTAATATATTAGTAATCTTTTTCACCTTTTTGTCATTTGAAAATTGGATAAATACGATCTCTATTTCTCTATGTCAACACAAATACTGAATAAGATTTTGGTCAGGGGTTGAGGCGTACCACCATATTGATGCAGATCCATTTTTAAGCAGTCTGTAGAGGCGATTGTCCATATGAATACATGGAGCTATTCTATCTTCACCCTCCATCTCTTCATCTTGTCAAAAGGGCTATAATTTTAAATACAGAGTGGTTTTGCCATTTCCTTCTCCAGCTCATTTGACAGATGAGGAAACTGAGGCAAATGGGGTAAAGCGACTTGCCCAGGGTCTCACAGCTGGTAAGCATTTGAGGCTGGATTTGAACTCAGGTCCTCCTGATTTCAGTCCTGGCGCTCTATTCACTATTCTCTCTTAAGTCAGAGCATCATAGATTTAGATCTGGAAAGGACCTCACAGAGCATCTATTTTATAGGTGAGGAAACTGAACCTGAAAGATTAAATGTGATAGAGCCAGTATGTGAACCCATGTTCTCTTTTTACAAATTCAGCAAACTTTCAATTTTATTTAAGAATTAATTTGGCTTAAAAAACGAAAGGCATGAGAAAGGCCTTTATATTTGGGCTTGGGCTTTTCTGCTCCCCTCTTCTCTTCCCCCTCACCTCCCTACCCAGTCACATCAGGTTTAAAAAAGTGGTCATTCTGCTAAAGCCTTGGAGTGGGAGGTTTTCCATGCTTTGTTCAGAGATACTAAATCTGTGGATTAAGTCTCCGAACTGTCTTTGAGGCCAGGGAGAATAACAGTGTCCTTTATAAGCATCTTGGTTTTCTGCTGTTTTTTTTTTTAATGAAATCTACTGGGTCCTATCAGTCTGTGGTTTGTCTGCTCTGGTTTTAGTAAACTCAAGATGGGGTTGGTTAGGACATTCCACCCTTCTGAAGGTGGAGTCTGTTGACCTTTGACCCCAACTGTGCTCTACAGATAGTGTCAGAAACAGCCCCAAACCAGAGTCCTCAGAAAATCAAAGCTAGGAGCTAGGAGAGGGGGAAGGGATATGGGCAGTGGGGAGGGGGAAGCAACAGGCTCAGTGTTCAGTCAGTTCTACTGCTTGAATCACCACTGTGTCAATAGGTGATAAATCAAGAGTCATATTTACTGATTAAAATTACAGACTCCTACGGGAAACTGTATAAACAGCTTTCGGAACAAAGTCTGTGAGGCCTGAGCAGAGCTGAATCCTTCTAAGCCTTGGCCAGTCATGTCTGCCTTCAGCCAACTCTTTGACCCAGGGGTCATCCAGAGAGCAAGTTCCTCCACTAAAGGCAGACTTCCTATACACAGATCCAAATATTTATAGGGAAAACTTGAAAGGGATGATGGGAGGAGAAGCATTGCTGGGATTCAGATCTGTTCCTAGGATATCCTAATTTTCTTCTTCTTTTCCTTAGTCTCAAGTCTGTTCTAGAGCTGCGGTAAGGATTCAGAGCCTGTGATCTGTGCCCCTGCCACTGAGGGTCCCCACATCCTACCCGCTGCCTGTGACTCTCAGGGGAGGAAGCAGAGGATATGAGTGGGCATGAAGCCATTTCCACATCTTCACCCAGTCGCCAAAGCTAAATTTATGTTCTTAACTATCACACTTGCTCTTTCTAGAACCCAACTTATAGAATTTCGTCTTGTGTACCCCCTGGCAGATTTCTCTAGGGAACCACAATGGTGATTTTTTCACCCTCAGGGTGGTGGCCTCATTCATAGATAGTGATGTCTTTAAGTCATTACTATATGTATCAACCTCTCATTGCTTCTTGAGTTAGAATATTGCCTTGTGGATATTTCAGATGGCAATTTTAAGTGACCCATGATTTGTCCCCACAGCTCCGAGCTCATGAAGACTGGGTTCAATCTTGGGAGTTTCTCAATCTTTGGTTTATGTCCCACACCCAAGGCTCCCCTGGTATTGTCAGAATTCAGCTGATTCTATCCCCACGTAGGGTTTCCCCAGACTTTGGCTTCTATCTATCATGGCCCTCAGCTCTATTGCAAGCATTCCGGCCAACAGAATATCTGAGATCATGGTTCATTTAACCTCAGAGAAAAAAAAAGGCTTATATTCAAGCCAACTCCCCATTCATTTCTGATGGGGCTCAGCTTTTCTTAGGGAGTTATATAATTGTCCAGACTTGTAAAACTACACTGGATGAAAACACCCTGCAAGGAGAAAGATCTCAGGGTTTCTAGAGAGTCAAACAACATCCCTTTGGAGACCTTGCTCCTCTTCCTGGCTCTGTGCCTGAGGGCTTCTTGGTTTGAGCTCCTGCAGCTCCTGGTTTGGAAATGGCCCCTGCCTTGGTTCAGGACTCCTGGCAGCTCCGCTCTTGCCTCTGTCTGGACACATAGCCCCCTGGAGGGGCCGTATGGCTGTCTAGGCCTCTCTCTAGGGAACTAAATGTGTATTTATATGTAGCTTCTTTCTCCTCTCAGCCCTCTTGAGTTCACGTATGGAATCCTTTCTATGGCTTTAGTTGTGATTCCAATTTGATTCTCAGAGACCTAGAGATGCTCTTTTAGTGAACAACTCTCATTGCTGGTGATGTGGTAATGTAATTATCCAAAATTGCTTGTCTCAGCTTTGTTATTTGTCTATTAGAGCAAAGATGTACATACTGACATGTACTTACTGCTACCCCTGGCTCCATTTTTTTCATGGAGATTTCCAATGTTCCCACCGAAGGGGGGAGACATTGAATGATTAGGAAAAACACAGACAATATTATTACCCCAAGCCCATGAACATCAGTAACTACCTCTCATGACTTCTTTTTTATGTCTATGAAATATTTATGAGAATGACCTATACACATATTGAAGGTATCCTTGATGAAAATGAGAACAATTTTCTTCAACTGACTACAACTTTAAAGTAATACAGTTGCCTGTGAAAGGAATATAAGATGCTCTGGTGCTGATTTTTTATTAACTATATAAGGATTTGATTTGGTAATGCAAAATACCACCTTACAGATGCTTCTCTAACAAGGTATCTGTCTTCCGTGCATATGCTGAAATCATACAAGATTCCTTGAAAGAAGTAACAATAAAAATGAGTTTGAAACAAACCATCAACTTATTAATCTCAAATGAGACCTAGAATATAGAAGTATTCACCAGTGCCAGGGAGAATTTTCCTGCAGAGATGCAGTTCTTGTTTTCTTAGGACATTGTGCTAATTTCATCAAGTTTAACAATACTACAGGTGCCTACCCTAATCTTACTCAACCTACGAGGGGAAAGGAAACAATGACAAAAACAATGACAACAAACCAAAACAAAACCTTGTGAGGTAACAGGATCATATTTGTATCATAGAAGGCATGTGGTAGGATCAAACCCTCAAGTGTCTCCCCATCTCCTCCACTCAGCCATCAAATCAATTTTCCTAAAATCACAGGTCTGGGAAAACTATCGTTCAATAAGAAATGATGAGCAGGTAGACTTTAGAAAAACCTGGGAAGACTTGCATGAACTGACGCAGAGTGAAGTGAGCAGAACCAAGGGAACATTGTACACAGCAACAGCAATATTGTTCAATGACCAACTTTGATAGACTTAACTCTTCTCAGCAATGCAAGGATCTAAGACGATTCCAAGGGACTCATGATGGAAAATGCTATCTTCTTCCAGAGAAAGAACTATGGAGTCTGAATGCAAATTTAACCATACTATTTGCTCTTTTTTTGTTGTTCTTTCTCATTGTTCCTCCCTTGATTAGAATCCTTCATTACACATGACTAATGTGAAAATAAAATAACAAAAAAAACAAAAAACAAAAACAAAAAAAAAACAAAAAGAACAAAAAAAAGCACAGGTCTGATCATGTCACATGGAATCCAGTCAGTTCCAGTGGCTCCCCATCACCTCTAGGATTAACATTAAAACCTTCAAAGGCCTTGATAACGTGGTCCCCTTTACCTCTCCAGTCTTATATTTCACTTCCTCTCATGTACTGTGCAGTCCAGTAACAGCGGCCTCCTATCTATTTCTTGCATAAGATACTTCATTTCCTGACTCGAGTCATTTTCATTGACTGTCCCAGATGTGTGTAATTTTCTCTCTCTTCATCTTCATCTCCTAGCTTACCTTCCTTCTTTCAAGTCACAGCTAAAATCCCATCTACTGCAAGAAGCCCTTCCTGATTCCCGATCATGCTAGTGCCTTCTCTCTGCTGATTATCTCCCATTTATCCCGTCGATATCTTGTTTCCACATGGTGGTTTGCATGTCACATCCTCTGTTTGATCATGTGCTTCTTCAGCACAGCAGGGACTGTATTTTGTTTTGCTCGGTGTCCTGGCAGTTAGCACAATACCTGCTGCATAATAGGCACTTAATAAATGCTCGTTGATTGACCGTCCATTCAATGAAATCCACAACCAATCAAAAAGGTGTCACTTAGTAAATAGATCAAGAATACTTATTGTCTAGGATACAATGTGTCTTCGGAGGGTTAGCCTATTGAGTCAATTCATCAGTATTGGACAGCAAGGAGGTCAAATCAGTCAATACTTAAAGACATTAATTTGGGCTTTTCACTGGAAGGTCAAATACTGAAGATGAAGCTTAACGACTTTGACCTTGATGAGAAGCCAGCACTCATTGGAAAAGACTCTGATGTTGGGAAAGACCGAAGGCAAAAGGAAAAGCAGACGCATAGGATGAGATGGGTAGGGAGTGTCATGGGAACAGCAAACACTAACTTGGACAGACTTAGAGAGGTAGTGGAGGACAGAAGGAACTGGTGAGCTACGGTCCATGGAGTCATGAAGAGTTGGACGCGACTGAATGACACAACAACAAAAACAACATGCACATCTTGGACAGACACTGAAGTTGGATGACAAATTAGGCCCAGAATTGACAACAAAGAAGACAGAAGATTGTATTAAATATAGGAAATCGACAAGCACTTTCAATGATTCCCAGCTACTTCCTAACATGATGATCTATAACACAAGCGTCCTTGCATCAATGCCCACATGTGAACCATGGAAAGGCACAATCTCCACAGTTTGAAAACAGCAAGAGGTACCAGGGGCAATGGAGAGACAGACAGTATGTGTCAATCATTTGTAGCACGTTGTTGATGATGGTTTACATGCAAGAATGGCACAGGAAACATGTGCTAAGAAAGGGGTGGCCACTGAAATAATGAGAGGGGGCTAATAGCTAGAGAGCTACAATGGCATTCATAAAACTGAGGAGGTCATCTAGGAAGGATTTCTGGGAAGCGATGGACAAAATTTGGACAGAATGAGAATGCACAAATACCATTTTGTCAGACACCGTCGATGTGTAGATTTGCTTTGCTTAACTGTATTTGGTTGTTAAAGGAAGGTTTTATTGGGATATGGAGGAGAATCATCGGGAAGTAACCAATAGTTTTTAAAAGTATAAGTAAAATTTTTAAGAAGCCATGGATGGGTTGTAATTTCATTACAATTACCATTGCAATAAAAATAATACCATTAATGTGGCACGTACAAGTATTATCTCCTTTGATCCTTACAACAATCCTATGAGCTGGGTATTATTATCACCCCCATTTTACAGATGAAGAAAATAAGACTGAGGGAGGCTAATTGACCTGCCTAGAGTCACACAACTAGTAAGTGTTCAAGACAGGATTAGAACGGAGATCTTCCTGATGCCAAGTCTGAACTCCAGACACTGTGCCACCTTAGCTGCCCAAATGGTAGAGGAGTATTCATATTGATGAGATGATAAGTCAGCTGACATGACTTTCTCATGCACGCGTCCTACAGAAGCAATCCTCACTCACAGTTGTCCATATATGGTGACCACTGATTTCAAAGAGACTTGAGTTTAAAGACAAAGTAAATCTCAAAGACCAGTATGAAAAGGAGAGGATTATCTCTCTTTGTAGCACCAACAAATATGAAGGTATGTTTTGAAGTTTGATTTCCTTGACCTTTTCCTAGGTGTTAGGATGAAGAGGAAATGAAGAAAATACCAAATGGGCCATTTAAAAGTTCATTCTTTGGCTTTTAAAAGGCAGTGGTGTATAATCAAATGCCTGTATAATTATCTAGATGCGCTCTGTGTTCTTTCGGAACAGTGTTTCTGTAAACTAAGGTGAGTGTTCCTTCAGCTTTTCCTCTCTGGAGGAATTCATCAAGGCTTTATCCCTGTCAGAGTGAATTCCTTGGCCAGACTGTCTCAGAATGTCCATCTCACTCCATCGGCCTCCAGAGACTGTTGATGTTAGAGCTTAGACGTCACATGCTGTCCTTAGGCTCTGAAAAGCACTAAGATGTCTTTTTTTTTAAAGGAAGCTTTGTTTATAACCCGTTCACTTCTGAGCTTCCTCGGCACAGTTTTCAACTTATCTTTGGATGAAAGCACATCTTTAGGATGTGGAGAAATTAATGACAGTTTCACAACACAGGAAATGGGTTGTGTGAGAGGCACGGGGGCGCTCTGCTCTTGTTCGAGCAGCCCCAAAGTCTCCATTTGCCCTGGAACATCACAGCCGTAAGCCTTTAAAATGAAAACAGTTTTAAAACAGGCAACGGCTCAGAAATTATGCCATTACAGGAAACCATGAAGATCAGCAGTCGGAGGGATTCAAGGTATGAGTCTGCAGAAAGAAGGCTGGTTTGTTTCCTTGGGATGTTAACCATAAGTTTCGGGCCTACCGTTCCATCTCCTGCTTAAGGTTGTTTGTTGGTCTTCCCATGGAACTGTGCCTTTGAAGCAACTATTTCTTTCATTTTAACTTATATGGTCTCTGCCTATGCCTGTATATTCAGTTTTTTCTCTTTGTTCCTTCCCCAAAGCACCTCGGCTTGCCAAAGGTCTAATGATATGGCCAGAGTCCCACACATGGGAGATCTTTTCTCAGGGTCCAAACTGCCAATTGGTTCACAAAAGGGGTAATGCAACGAGGGTCTTCCAGCATCCTCTTACAATGACCCCTTAGCCACGATGGATGTTTAAGTGGTACAGGCACAATCTCTCTAAGTTATCAGCATTTTGGTTATGGTACCTTTGAGAACAACTTTTGTCAAAGGCCAAATAAGCAAAATTGAGTGTTACTGAATAAAGTTGTTTTCAGAGTTCCTTCCAAGAGTAGGTACCAGAAATACAATAGTAAGTTGTGACCAGGCTAATGATCTCATTCATAAAGCTCCTTCAGTCTGGTTTTTACAGCCCTTGCTACTTCCAAACCAAAAGGCACTGGGTCCTTCAGTCTGTCCACAAGTATTTATTAAGCATTTACTGTGTTCCAAAATGATGCTAAGTTCTGAGAACACAAAGAATGGAAGAAATTCTGCCCCTGCCTTCAAGGACCTTACATTCCCATGGGGGAGAGAATGTGCAAATAGCTATGTACCCATAGGGTATATACAGTGTAAGTGTAAGGGAATGTCTGAGGCAGTATAGGGGGAAAAGGTGGAGTGATTTCACCTGTGGTTGGTAAGGAAGTGATAATCCGGAACGTTTTCCAGGTGAGACATCTGAAACTTTCTCTCTTAAATCAGAATCCCCAGTGTCAGCTTCCGGCTTTCAGTAACTCAGACTTTGTCATCCTAGCTAGTATCTTTTAACTTGCAATGAAAACCTGAACAGACTGGGCCATACCTGGGTGCCATGGAATTAAAACTTCATTTCATGATGGGCAGGCAGACTTCAGAAAAACCTGGAAAGACTTACATGAACTGACGCTGAGTGAAACAAGTAGAACCATGAGAACATTTTACACAGTAACCGCCACATTGTGCAATGACCAACTTTGATAGACTTTGCTTTTCTCAGCAATTCGATGATCTAAGAATTCCAAAAGGCTCATGATGAAAAACACCATCAACTTGCAGAGAAAGAGCTATGGAGTCTGAATGCAGATCAAAGCATACTGTTTGTTCTCTTTTGTTTTGTTTTGTTTCTTTTCTCTTGTGGTTCTTCCCATTGGTTCTAATTCTTCTTTACATCATGACTAATGTGAAAATATCTCTCCTATGAATATATATGTAGAGCCTATATCTTGGGGAAGGGGTAGGAGAGAGAGGGGGAGAACACCTAGAACTCAAAATCTTATGGAAGGGAATGTTGAAAACTAAAAATCAATCAATTAATTAATTTACAAAACCTTCATATCTTTTCATAGGGCCCAGATGGAAGGGATCTAAGAGGTCATCTAGTCCAATCCTTTCATTTTACAAATAAAGAAACTGAGGCTCAGGGAATTTAAGTGACAAGCCCAACACGAGGAAGAGGCAGAGTCAGAGTTTGAACCCAGATTTCTTGACTCCGTGCCCAAATGTGCTTTCCAACACCCCATGCAACCTCATTCTAAAAATGGGAAACTCACTGTGATTCACTGACCAGGTCCACAGTAATTGAGCAAAATGGAGGAAAGAAGCAGTTATCTGGATGAAGGAAGAAAAAATTTTACCTCTTCCTCAATTGTCCTGTTAAGTTAATTGCATAGTTATGCAATATAGCCTATAAACTAATAACGGCCATTGTTTCAGCTTCCCTTTTTAAACCTGAACTTCGACTTTGACGGGAGAGGAAACAGATTTGTCAGTACAGACATGCCATTGACAATGAGGAAATGCTAGCAGACAAATCTTTGGGTAAGCAGCATCCAGAAACTTTGCCTCCACTGTCCAACTGTATCAGAATAATTACAAAGTGTGCTTTCCTGACTGCTAATCCTCTCCTGCTCATTTCTACAAATAGCTACACAAAATAAATATTTCAAAGTAAATCTCCTTTGCTTGTTCTTTGGCTCTGAAGTGACTCACCTCTTTCCCTCTCCCTCTTCTCAGTGCAGTTTCCCTCTGTCTGAATTTATATCCCTTGTGTTTTTCTACCTCAATCCTTTTCCCAGACTACTTTCCATTCGCCCTCTATCTCGACTACTTCCAAATGAAAATGTTTCCCTTGTCTCTCATCTCCAGAGGACACTCCCTCCTCCGCCCAGCCTCATGGAATCCTTAGCTTTCTTTGAGAGTCACGTTAATTGTCACTTCCTATGGGAAGTCTATTGTGATTCTTGCTGAGGTTAATGTTCTTCCTCCACTACAAAAATTATTCGCGTCCATTTTGCATGTATTTTAAATGTCATTTTTTGTGTATAAAATTTTCTCCCTTTAATAAAATGTAAGTTCCACGAGGGCAGGAACTGGGTTGTTGTTTTGTCTCTTATCCTCAGTACCAACCACAGTGCCTGGCAAATGGCAGGCACTTAATAAAGACTTGCTGAATGAATGAATGAATGAAAGGTCACAGTTCTGAAGAGCCACCCCTTGGGTCTTGATTTTAGAGCAAGCCTGATATGTAAAGTGTAAAACATCAATGAAGTCAGAAAATTTGGACATGAATCCCAAATCTGGGGTAACCTGGGGCAAGTCACTTTAACTCTTGGGGACTTAAGTTTCTTCATCTTTAAGTGAGGAAGGTATACTAGATCCTCTTATGGCTCCAAATGCTATGGTCCAATAAGGAAGACTGACATTTTCAGGAAACCAAGGCGCAAACAAGTATCCAGTGAATCAAATGATTCCCTGAATCTTGAAGCAGCTAGGTGATAAAGGTCAGGAAGAACTGAGTTCAAATCCAGCCTCAGACATGTATTAGCTGTTTGACCCTGGGCAAGTCATTCACCTTTTGTTTGCCTCAGTTTCTTCATCTGTAACATGGGGATAATAATAGCACCTCCCTTGTAGGATTATGGTGAGGGTCAAATGAGATATTTGCAAAGCATATAATACATACCTACATATACCTACATATATTTACATGTGTGTATGTATATATACACAATACATATATATACATACATACATACATTATATATGTGCACGCACACACACACACACACATATAACTAGCTATTATTGTCCTCGAAAAAGTCCATTCATTTTCTTGTGAAGAGATACTTTTATTCAGTATTTTATTTGCCAAAGGACTAGGCATTGTTTCTATGAAAAGTATATCTTTAATGGGATAGGAAGTTACTTCTCACTTTTTCATGCAGCCTATATTTAGAAATACCATCTATTTCCTCTAATATTAAAGTTGCCACATAAGGATAAAAAATAAGGAAACAGAAACAATGTGCATTATTATCTTAAAGCCTTTATTATGGAAGTATTAAATCGGAACTCTGAGGTCACCATATTGGGAAAGTATTTCCATGTGCAGAGTTCCATTCTGTCTTGAAGTAAGCCTGAGAATTCAAATTTTCTCTCTAACTCCCAAAATATGTATAGATGCATCTGAGAATGAAACTACTCCAATGCTTAGAAGTTATTCTGTGGGAGTGAATGTGTTCACAGCTTCCAGGCCAGGAGGAATGACCCTTCCAGAAATTTTAAAGGTTGTGGAAAGACCATAAAAATCAAATCAAATCAAATTAAAACGGACAGAGTTTTCTGGCAATATGAGTATTGGCTAGGAGCCAGAGGATGGAATTGTCTGTGAAATATACACGTCTTCAGAGTTGGAGATGTATTTGTCCCCCCAAATTAAATTAAAAACTTCTGAAAGTGACAGTACTCCTTTCTTTCTCATTTCTAGCTCATTCTTATCAGAATTCTGTCAGCTCCAAAACTGACATTTTCCTGTTCTGATCTTTTCTCAGATAGAGAAGAAGGAATATTTTTTTATTGGGTTGATGCAAACAGCAGATCAACCTACAGAGAAACGTCAAGGACAGTTTGGAGTCCTAATCCCTGACCTGCCTGCCCTCTCCTAACTAGCTATTGACTTTGAACTTAAAAAGCTGCTATGCTGAAATGAGATAATATGATAGAGACAGAGACAGAGACAGAGAGAGAGAGAAACAGAGAGAGACACAGAGAAAGAGAAACAGAGAGACAGAGAGGAGAAATAGAGATAGAGACAGAGAGAGACAGAGACAGACACAGACACAGAGAGGCAGACAAAGACAGAGAGAGACCTATATAGATGGAGAGGAGGGCTAGGGTGAAGGAAGGAAAAAGCCCTGCAAGAGTGAAGTTGCTAGCAGCATGCACCTCTAACTTACCCTGGTTAAAAGTTTGTTTATCCAAAGTATTGTAGTAAACAAAATAATCCTGGGTCCCTCTTGATGAGAAAGGGAGTCATTGGTAGGTAGAAGGAAGACATGGTTTGACCAAATCTTGCAATATAAAGCATATTATTAGCAAAATCCAGAGAACAAATACTTTCTAAACAAGTATGGCATCATTAGTATTTTCTTCTAAAAAGGAATTCCTAGATTTTGAAAATGCTACTGTAGAAAGTGCCTCAGAAAGGCTTTTAGGCCTCAGCATTCTAATTTCAGCACAAATGTTTAATGAGACTCTCACCAAAGTCTTCAAGTCAGAAAAGTGCAAAGAAATCTTTTCTGTGTTTTGTTTGGATTCTTTTGTCCTCACTTTTGTTAGTTTTAGCTTGTGTTTATCCCCATCTGATGAATTTCCCACCCACACCTGAAACTGTGAATTTGACTTGCTTTCTCTCTAGCTGGGAGCAGGGATGAAAATAGAAATTATTTTCCCAGAGAACCTTTACCATGCTCCACTGTGAAATTACTTGCAATGAGAAGTGATTTATGGGGCCACTGGGTCCCGGAAGTCCCAAGTCCCAGACCTTAGGTCCTGTGAATTTCCCCCACTTTTACCAAAGATTGTGATCATGGGTTTTTGCTGATTGACTAATCAACATTAAAAGAGATAAAATTTAATTCCTTAGAGTAAGATTCTGTTTTGTTTAGCTTATGAATGTAATCCTGGTAGGCTTGGCTCCCTTTCTCTCACTTAAGGGGCTATGAAGCTATATATTTACTTAGTGCCTAATGGCAAGCTGCTTTTACAAACTGCATCAGATTATATTGATTAACATAAAGAAGTAAAGATGCCCTCTCTTGCCTCCAGCTTCAGAAGCTGCTGATTTTCACTGAATCAAGCTCTTGAGAATCCAGTACTCTCAAGGAATGCCAAAGGCATGCCGTTATCAAAGGCCATTTGAATCACCATCTCTCTCCTCTTCCTCATCATCACGACTCATATTTCCATAGCACATTAAGGATTGCAGAGTGCTTGGCAATGACTATTCCTTTTTATGGAGGTAGGCAGTCATGATCTCCCTCACATTCTCTCGCTGGGGATCCTTAGAATTAGGCCTGACACAGCACTAACAAATGTACTCTGGGGACCAATTGAGTACCAGACCCTAGGGAATGATCTAGAGTCACCCAATGGATCTAAACTATCCTAGCTACTTAGAAAGGGAGAGATTGACTTTCAGACTGATTGGTTGGTTGTGAAAATACTTAATGGAGAACAACTCAACCCTCTTCAAGTTATCCTTCTTGGCTCATGGACACTTGTGTTCTGAGAGTATCCCTCTCACACCTTCCTTCATCAGCTCTTGGTCATCATCAGATGGTCAAGTGGTGGTTTGGAATGTGTTTGCTGAGCTCACTAACAAGATGATGTTCTCTTCGTGTGTGACGGTCTCCTCGTGCGGCGATGGCTAAGGTGTCAGGGATGAATTAGAGAGAAAAATGGTATTCAGAGAGGTCATGCTTGGTCTGAGAGAGCCAAGTGCTAAAGATTGAGTAGGATATCTCACTTTGGAGAGGGGTTAGTCTTTGAAGATGGTGAGCACCTCGCAGTAGAGGCAGAGGAAGAATGGTAGGTAGAGGGCTAGCCTTGAAGCCAGGGAGATCCGAGTTCAAGTTCTGACACATATTGGCAGTATGACTCTGGGAAAGTCACTTTACTTCCCAATCCTCTAGGTCTCTCTCAAAGCTCAAGTTTTAGAGAAGCTATTAATCTGTTTAATCTGTATCAATCATAGTTTCCTCCCCTTTGTCAATGGAATTACAGGCCTACTCTCCAATCCTGTCCCTAAATATCTCATAGTCAGTCTCAGTCCTTTCAGTCCTGTCTGACTCTTTGTTGACCCCATTTGGGGTTTTCTTGGCGGAGATACCAGAGTGGTTTGCCATTTCCTTCTCCAGCTCATTTTACAGAGGAGAAAACTGAGGCAGACGGGGTTAAGTGTCTGAGGCCAGATTTGAACATAGGAAGATGAATCTTCCTGATTCCACGCCCAGAGCTCTGTGCACTGTGGCGCCTCCTAGCTGCCCTGTGTGGAAGTCCTGGGTGAGTGTCAGAGTCATCCCTTAAGTGAGAGGTGATTCGATGTCATGTACCCCAAGAAAGCATTTTTGAAAACAAAGAGTGACTTGTAGGAACTCTACCGGTGCATAACGGTACAAATACATCCTCTGGGGCTGATTGATAGCTTTTCTCAATGACCTTTTTGCTAAGCCTTGCTTTTCTCTCCTGATGATTGTTACCAGCAGACACCCCTTTCCTGTGCTTCAGAACAACAATTCTATACACACTAAAATAGATACCACCAAGTTTAGAGAAGGGAAGGGACCTGCGAGTTCCCAAGTTTTCTTTGGACTCTCACGAGGACAATTCCACCTCCTGGACAGGAAAGCACAAGCCCCCTTCCATGACCTCCCTCCCTCAGCTTCCCCTTCTATAAAAGAGCGATCTTAATTACTATCTGCATCGCATGGGAATGTTATGAGGACTAACTAGCTAACATTTTACAACGCTCTGAAGACAAACAGTACAATCTAAGTGCAAAAGATCTTTCATTATGGTTAAAGATATATCTAAGTAGGGAATTCAATTATTTGCTCACTTTGCACTCTCAGTTTCAAGGGTGAAATATACAGCTATAAAGGCTACTTGTAGCTGATGAAATGTCAGGACAAAAATCATGAATTTTATCCAGTTTTACTGACCTAGCTCCCAATTAAAATCAGGCTTCAAGGTCATGCTTTGCATCAACATTCTAGGTGGAGGGGATATGAGGGAAGGGAGGTGTTAGGGTGCAGAGGGGAAAGGGAGAGAAGACGGAGATAGAAAGGGATGAGAAGGCATGATTAGAATGGCTTTTTTCCTTGTAAATTTTCTGACATTAAAATGTCACCCTTCAGCAGCACACAATGGGTCAACTTACCCATTGTCTCTTTGAGAGAGAGAGAGAGAGAGAGAGAGAATTCAAGAGACCTGAGGCTGAAAGGACTGTGCCTTCCTATCTCCTGCTCCATGTTCATGAATGCCCAACCTGCTAAGCATAATTTATCATTGGGGGGTGGACTGGGGTGGAAGAGACCTTTACTGCTATAGATATTTCATCAGGAGCTGTGCACTTCATATGTAACTCCTTCTAAAGCCCAGAAAATGAAACAAGACATATTTTGAGGGTTGTCAGCAGGTAGGTCCATTGGTTTCGTGGTAAGTAATCTCTCTGGGAGGAAGTCTTTGCTCAGATGTCTGTGTTGAATGTTCTGTGGCTCCCCCCGGCCCCACCAGTGCAGGTCTATTAGCTGGGAGAGTAGGTGGTGATGATATTGCTTCTAACAACCAGACTGAAGTGTAGCCTTAGGCTATCTTGCAAAGCCCCCTCCAAACAGCCTCTAATTAATTTTTATCCTGCCACTCCAATGAGTCCCGGGAGGGCAGCTACCAAAACAACAAAAACCCCTCATCAAGTTATTCTGCAAAAGCTTTGACGCAATGCTCCAAGACCTCAGATCTGTGAAGGAAAAACTGGGGCTGATGCTTTTCAACTTGAATTTCTTCCTGTTTTTCTCTCTCTCCTCTTTACTGGTGGCCATAGGCTGGCTCTTAGGCCTGCTAAGCAGGACAGTTGCTTGGGTTTTCTCTCCAGGGGCTCATTCTGAGAAAACTCTTGAGATTTCTGCTGCTAGAAGAGAAACCCAAGCCCTCTGGAGGCTAGGGTCGGGGCTCCTGCAAATGTGTGGCCTCGTATTCTTCCCCCTCGCACCCCTAAAACTCTTGAATGAGAGGAAGGAGAAGGCTTATTGCAAGCCCTGTTAGAGGGACAGGCCTCAGCCTGTGTGAGAACTCCTTTCAGGAGAGATGATGGTGGAAACAGAGGGCAACCTCCACCAAGAGGAACTGTGCCCCACTGAGTACATCAAAGCTCTGGCATTACAGCCATCAGCCCCTGGAAGCACTCTTGGCAGGGACACGGTGATACTGTTTGGAGGTGGGAAGCAGGGGGTATATGCAAAATCCAGGAAGGGTTCTGTTCAGGGTGCTCTTTTTCTTATTCCAAAGGGAATGAAAAAGGAGGCAGATCTCTTCCTGTTTAGAGCTAGCACGGGCTGAATTGGCAGACAATTTTCACTTGTTGCTCTCTGAGCCTGCCCTTCCAAAGTCTCATTCTCTTGGGGCTCAGATCTCTGTCGATCTATCACCCAACACCTTACTCTGTTTCCCTTTCAAAGCTCCCCCCTCCCCCCTGTTGTCTTCTATTCAAGGCATTTCTATTAGTACCTCCGAATGAATTAAAATCGAGGAAGAATGACCGTTTGAAATAAGACATTCAGAGGTGCTGAAATCCAAGACCATTGCCTCTTGGGCTTCCTCATTTTTCAGGACAGAAAGGTTGAGGGAGCGTTCCCTTCCTGAGGTCTCAACAGATGACAACGATATAACGCCAACTTCTCTGGTGTTAATTTCACGATCACTGGGAGCCAAAGAGATTTCCTTAGGACTTGCCTAATAGGATAATCCCTCAGAAAGAGGCCATTGTCTCTAATGTGCTTGGGCAGCCCAGTTAATTGTATGGAGTTGATCAGAGGATTCTAAGTAAGAACTTACAAAGTCTAGCTAGACAAACTCTCTCCTTCCAAAACCACATTAATAAGAAACAATCCTATTTTAAAATACTCTCCCCCTCACTCTACCTCCCCACTTCCCCAACTAGGCCCAAGAATGTTGCTCGATTCTCTCATCCCAATTTCTGACAACCCTCACCATTCTCTTGGTGTGTAACCCATTTCCTTTTGCTTTGTCCTCAGAAAAGATGAAGAACAACTCATCATTATCCAAATGACTACTTTCATTTCCTCCTCCTCTCTTATTTTCTCCCAGTTCAGTGGTGTTCCTGCCGCCATGCCAAGTCCCACCCCAAGTCTTAAAGGTACCCACACCATCTTGCCACCCAAATGCATGCTTCATCCCAACCTGCTTACCTTGTTTTCTCATCAAAGTATTTTTTTTTCTTTATGCTCATCAGATCCCGAATAGAGTGGTAGCAAGAATCAAAAGAATACTGAATCAGGAAGTCGAGAGATCTGAGTTCTAGGGGGTCCTTGGAAAAAGTTACCAACTTCTCTGGCACAATTTCTTCATTTGCAAAGCAGAGATTTGAATGACTGTCCTGCCAGTCAATCAATAAACATTTATTAAGCAGCTACTGTGTACCAGCACATGTAACTGATGTAAATATCAGCCAATTTCTTAATTTTCAATTGTCTTTTCAAAGTGAATAGGATCTAGGTATTCCATATTTGGGACGCCTAATTCTTTTCAATCAAAGAACTGTGTAGACTAAGCTGTAATTCCTGGTTCTGAATTATTCAGAATTCTGGTTCAGGTTCTGAATTCAGAATTATAATTCTGAAATATCTTCTAAATTTTACAAAAATGTCCACTAAAACATCTTCTATATTGTAACTTTTACTTTCTTATTTACAGGGTCATCAAGATTACCTAAGATATCTCAAAGCTTGAGACTTGTAGAAAGTCTGGCTCAAAAAGTTTGTTGTGGTTGCCACTTAGCTAGAAGTTAATAACAAAGAGTATACTGTCTTTGTACCTGAACTTTTAATTTCCCAGTCCTTTTCTCTACAACCACTCCATTGCTATACGTTGGCTGCTCATTTTCTTCCATGTGCAATGCTAATTTGTATCTCTGAAGGGGATATTGATTGGCCTTGGATGTCTGGGGCCATGTTCACCCTATCGTAGCTGCCACCAGCTACTTAACCAAAGAGGTGTAACCAAGTATACTAACCAAGGAGAAGGGTCTTTATCCCTCAGGGTCTCAGTTTCCTCATCTCTAAAGGGAGGGCTAGGACTAGATAAGATTCATGGCCTCTTATAGCTCTAAAGGCTATGAGCCTATAAATGACTGTTAAGCATTCCCAAATCTGAATAAAAGGACCTTTGTTGCTACCAAGGGAACACATTGGCAGACTTGTCATCCTTAATTCCTCATCCTCTCTCACCCTCCGTATCCTTTCTGCAGTCATGGCCTGTCGATGTTACCTTTGCGACATCTCTTGCATACGCCCCCTTCTCTGTTCTGACACTCACACCTTTGTTACAGCAATAGCCCGGTCTCCCTGTCTCAAGCCTCTCCTGACTCTGTCCTTCATTGAGCTGTCCGACTGACCTTCCTAAAACACAAATTTGGCTATGTCGACTCTCCCCTCCCCCACGTCTTTCCCCAATTCAATCAGTTCCATTGACTTCCTGTTACTTCCGGGATCAAACAGAGCCCCCTGTAACTTGTCTTTCCCCTCACCGTTCTAGTCTTGTTACATCTCTCGTAACCTCTCCCCCCTCCCACCCTTTACTCTATGGTCCAGTGACATTGGCCTCCTTGCTGTTCCTTGAATAAGACAGTCCATCTCTTAACTCTGGGCATTTTCACTGGCTGTCCCCAATAGCTGAAATATTCTCCCCTCCCCATCTCCACCTATTGGCTTCCTTCACTTCCTTTAAGATTCAGCTAAAATTCCATCTTCTGCAAGAAGCTCTCCCTGATTGCCCTTCCAGTGCCTTTTCTTTCTTGATTATCTCCAATCTATCCTCCATTAGCTTGTATGAGTTGCATGTAGGCTCTCCATTAGACTGCGAGCTATCTTTGCCTTTCTTTGTATCCAATCCAACAAATATTTATTAAATGCTCACTATGTTGTATAAATGCTTGTTGATTGACTGACCAACTTTCATTTCATTCGTTCATTCTTTCATTCAATACACTTTAATTAGGCTGCCTAGTACTATGATGAAAGACAAAGGCAAAAATGAAGCACCCCCTACTCCAAAGGAACTTGCGTTCAATTGTGAGAAAGCAATACGTACACAGAAAAAATAAATATAAAATATGTACTATATATATATTAATACACAGATAGATACAAGTATAAATATAAAATATTATCAGCAAAGTAATTCTGGGGGCGGGGAAGGGATTAGCAACTAGGGAAGCTAGGATAAGCTTTCTATAGGAGGTAGTGATTGAGCTGAGACCTGAAAGAGAATAGCAATTCTAGGAGATTGAAGTGATGAGGGAGGGCATCTCAGCCATTGGCAGAGACTTGTGCAAAAATATGGGAAAGGAAGATGGAATGGGCTCAAAGGAAGAAAATGTGAATCAAAGTGGTAAATGAGCAAAGGGGGATGGAAGCTATACTGCAAAGAGCTTTAAGAGCCAAACAGAGGAATTTGTTCTTTATCCTAGAGGTAATAGGGAACCACTGGAGATCCATGAGCAGGGGAGTGACATGGTCAGACCTGAAGTAAGTATGGCAGACGTCTTGAGTGTAATGTATTTGGGATAGAACGAAAGAAATTAAATTAGGAAATTAGAAATGGTAAATGTATACTTAGATATGACAATAATTATTGAGATTTTCTTTTTTTTAGACTAGAATATGGTAGCAATTTAAGATCAGATCCACTCGATTTTATTTTCAAATTAGATACAAGCACATTTCAAGGCTTCAGAAATAACTACTCAGCAACTCTGATCCTTAAACATGTTCTCGATTTGTTTCTTTGCTATGGTGCCATAGACTTTTCTGAATTAATATACCATGTAAAAACATACCCAATAGCTTTTCTGCCAAAGCTTGTAGTAAAGAAAGGATGATGAAACTTGTTTCTATCAAGGGTTGATAGTTGAAGGCCACATACAAAAATATAACTTAATTTTGGTGCTTTCTTCAGAAAATGTTGAACTTAGCTGCTTTTCGAATATCAAGAAAAAGGAAGGCAAATAAAATTCTTAAATAAAGTATAACAAATATCAAGTATACTTCACTTCTAATATTAATATTTGCAACAGGAAGGAACCAACCCCCTAATTTCACAGATGAGGAAACAGAAGTTGAGAGACTGTAAGTGATTAGTCTAGGGTTGAGCACGTAGCAAGACATGAGGGCAGGTTTCCAACCGGGTTTTGTGCCTCTTGAGCCGGTGCTTTTCCTACCAAATCAGGATTATGGCCAGTTAAACAAGCTGGAAAAAGAGGAGAAAAGTGGGGGAAAAGGATAGGAAGAGAGTCAAAGCCATAGGAAGGGAGATGTTTTAGTAGGCAGAGGAGAGAGAAGCATGGAAATGAGGTAAAGATGAATGGTCCCAGAGAGGGAGAGGCCCAAGGTTGGGGTAGGGGGGAGGGAGAAGACGATTTGATTTTAAGTTCTTTGAAGGTAGGAATCATGACTTTGCATTTTTGATTCTTCTCCCCCACCACCCCCTGCCCCAAATGCTTAGCACAGTGGCTCATACATTGTAGGAGTTCAACAATCCTTTGCCGTATGAATGAATGAGGCAAAGCTAGGGAGAGAAGCTGAATAGCTTTTGAAGTATTAGAGGTTATGTTCTTTACTTGGGCAAGAGCTTCAAGATGTCATCAGCTGTTACCTATTTCTGTTTTAAAGGTTGATTAACCACCATTCATAGCTCTTTCACCGCTCAAACCCTAGCCTTTAGAAATTCTACCCTTACTGGAATACCTTGTAGTTTATTAAGGAGACAATTATTCTCTGTGTTTCAATGACCAGAGCAATATTTACCCAAAGAGATGGATGAAATTAAAGCCAGGGTCAGATTTGACTACTAGGCCATTCAGGTAGAAGTTGGTTTCCTATAATCAAAAGCTCTAAATCAGGGGGTAGAAATATGGAGGTTTGACACATAAGAGGAGATAGAGGGACCAAGCTAATATTAAATTATTAGCCACTATTCAACAGACAGTCCAACCTTGGTGAGTGTGAAACTGGCAGCAATAAATTTTGCCCTGATCTTTGGGAGAACCAAGCTAGAATACCATGAAGCTTTGCCATTAAGACATTTCCATCCAGTGGAACTGGCCTGAACACACCTTGGAATTACTTCTAGTCCAAAATAATTGATCAATAGTAATACTGACGTTCAGAAGGCACTTAAAAAAATTCCCATGCCAAAAAGTGTTTTAGAGAGCACTCTCCTCTATATCTTTAGCGCTTGAAATAACTGTGAATGTCCACATGGCACAAGTGATAAGCATTGGTCAACATACCTTCAAGAAACTTGGGCTGAGTGGAGCCCAGATCTCTGCACAGGCCCTCTTTCTGGAGGGGAATGGAGCCAAGACACCAACATTAATGTGGTGACCCCTAGTGTTTCATGGAAATATCACTACTTGGAATTTTCCTAGCATATAAGGGTTAAGTTTCTTTCTCCACAATCTTTCCTTTGACCAAGCAACTGTCCACCACAAATGTCTAAGTCTTAAATGCCATCACTTTAGATAAAGCCACATTAAAATATAATGCCTTTTCATATTATATTTTCTTCCAATCTGTGTTGAGTGACACTGAGTCTCAATGTAGTTTCTTCTTTTCATGGGTGACCATCTATCTAAACTCGCTGACGTATTAGAAGATCATTGTGTAGCAATTCATTACTGCAGTCGCAATGGCATAAGCAGTGGATTATGTCATCAATGAAAGAATTATTAGAGGAGGTGGAGGAGAGAGGCTTGTATGTATGTAGTTAGCAGGGGATTTATTACCTGCAAATTGACTGAAGAGAATTAAGGAGGTTGGATGACCTACTTGGTTATTTGATAATTGGTAGAGTCCTTGGAGTGTTATAGTAAGACCACTAAACTAGGAGTCTGAAGAGTAGGGTTCATGGCCAACTAGATTGTATGACCTTGAGCAAGGTCACTTAACCCCTCTGACCCTGGATTTTTCATATGTAAAGTAGAAATAATATTATGTTCACTGCTTATCTCTGAGAGTGTTAAGAGGATCAAGTGAGATCACATATAAATTCTCTATAAATCTGAATGATTATTCCCATCCATTCTTAGAATACTTAGCATATGATATTAGAAACAAGCCAATATGCCCACCTACTCACGCAAAGTAGGGGGATACAATTATTGATTCAGATATTTCAAGCCCCACCATCATATTCCCCTTAATTATCTGGGCATTTCAGGTGAAAAGGCTGTATGGTAACTGAACCAATCCTGATAAATGTCTTTATTTTCTATTTTTCTTAGTGTGGGCAGAAGCAGTTTGAGAGCCAAAAATCACCCAAGCCTCCAACTTCTTGGGAATACACAGTGTGTGTATGTGTCGTGCTCTTCTTCAGGAATGGCTGCATTTGTGTATCAGATTCTAATCCCAATATTCTTCACTTTTTTGTCACTGCCTTGTTTCATCTCCTACAAAGCAGTCTCCCTAGGCACTACTCAGGATTCCCAATTTGTGTTTCTAAAGGGACAAGAAGATTAGAAGAATTTTTTACTTGTCATCAGAAGGCTCAACTTACAACATCTTCAAATCTATTCACTTTGTTACCTGTCCTGAATCCTTCAAATGTAAAAAAATATATATATAAATATACTTGGTTCGTTTCCTTTCTTCCTTTACTAATAACTTCCTACTTTCAGCTTCAACAGCCACGGCTGGGGAGTGACACAGATCTGAAGACAGTGTAGGGACATTCTTCATTGTTTACCAGACTATTGAGACACGAAGAAAGAGCCAGAGGCTACATAGATTCAGAAAAAAAACCCAAATGAAAACAAACGGAGTCTCATCATTTCAATCCGTTCTCTGCTGACGTCTTTATGGTTCTTTGAGTCGTGATGTGGACCTGTAGATTCCTCTGGCACTTACCCGTACCTTGCTGATAGTGTCCTTTAGAAGCCAAACAGATATTTAAATAAAGAGGCTGATCATAATATGCCAGGGATGAGGAGGATAATAGAGTCTTCCTAAGAGCCTATAGGAGAACAGGTTCTCCTTGGCAAGGCTGCTTGGGTTTGGTTTCTTTCTTTTCCTTGCTGCCTTGTTTGCCCTGTTCAAATATTTCACTGTCTCCCACTAATCCTACAATCTCCAAACAGATCATCAGAATGAATACCATGTTACACAGTGTGCCTTCCAAGTGACACCTCCCCTTAACTTTGCCAGCAGATTTAAATCCTAAGTTCCAAAAAGACTGATTCAGCAGAAACACTTTAAACTTTGCCCAATTCTCTTCGGAAACAAATGACTTTCAGCTATTAGGTGTATCTGTGAGGCTTTCAACCTTAGAATTTAGCTGTGGTTATCTATGGATTAAAGTGAGGTCTAGACATAAGCATCTAGGATCAAAGTCTCATGTATGAGTCAACAAAAATCCATTAAATAAATCCCTACTATGTGCAAGGCACCACACTAGGCACTAGAAATAATGTGTCATCATTTTGTAATCTTTTTAAGAGCAGGGACTGTCTTCTGCTTTTCTTTGTATCTGCAGCACTGTCGTTGTAAGCATTTTGAGAACAGGGATTGTCTTCCAGCTTTCTCCATGTCCCCAGTACTAAACACAGTGCCTAGCACATAGTAGGAGCTTAATAAATATTTATTGGCAGATGGACATTTTTAATGCTGGGTTATATAATAGCAAAGGACAGTAGAATGAAGACTACATCTAAGGGCACCCCACCTGATTACTTTTAGAAGGGAGAAATATGGGGGTTCTTTGGCACTCAAGGTATATGAGGAATATTTAGGTGCAGAAGGCCAAAAGATGGTGAAGGACATGTCTTTGTACTTGCTTCATGGGAGTAGAGCAAATTTTTTGTTGGGAACAACTGTAGAATGCATTGATAATATCCTTGTGGGAGAACAGAGGGGGAAATGCCATCCCATTTGTGAACCTGCCAAATTCTCATCTCTGAAGAGGGACATAGTATATAAACACCCCAGAACATCTTCATTTCTACTTTGACCAAATGAAATGGAGTCCCTGGGATTTTCCCACCAATCCCTCTCTTGGCTACTTCACTGTAGTACTATTTCATTACCTATTGATTTTTCCACATGCTTTCTGCATGGCTGTAATTTACACAAGTCCTTATAGCCCTTGGCAATTTTTAACACCTCCGTGTGAGATCCTGAGTTTCCCCGATGATGGCAAAGGCTACTATCTTTCCTGGAAAGATGAAAAATTGGTGAACTTGGTAGCCAAATGAATACATTTTGTAGGCCAGTAGAAGAAAATTAATAACCATTTACTGAGCACTTATCAGCCAGAAAAACATTGTTTTATAGACTAGATGACACTGGGTTTTCTGCAGAATGATTTTTTTTAAAAAATGGATCATTGTCATCATTCTGTGAGAATAGCTGAGGCCACATGTTGTCCTCTGAGGTCTCAAATGGGAAAACCAAGTAAAACACTGAAGGGAATGAGGCATTTCTTTTCTATAAAGATTTTGTTTGGAGGAGAGGAATCTGAAACAAACAAACCTCAAAGTTCCATTTTTTTTTTTGCTTTTTAGCTTCTTTTTCCCATGCGAGACTTTGGAGAAGTGAAAAAGGCCTCACTGTGTATGATAAGATATGGTCAGACCTGGGCTTTAGGAAAATGACTTTGGCAGTTATGTGGAAGGACATATTGGAGACGGGAGAGACTTTAGGTGAGGAGACCAGTTAGGAGGGATATTGTGATGGTGCAGGTGAGAGCTAATAAGGAACTGAACTTGGGTGGTGGCTTTGTGAGTGGAAAGAATGGGACAGATTCAAGAGATGTCATTGCAGTATAAATAGCACGGTTTGACAACTGATTGGGTATATACAACGAGTAATTTGGACAAGTTAATTCCACTCATCAGACTTTCTCTACTTTGCCTCAGATCTCGCCATCCCAGAAGCCCACTGCAGCCCTGCGATTCACACATTGGAAGTACCCTCCACCCCTGCAACCTCTCCCTCTGGATGAATGGCTCCTTCTAGAAGCTTCATTTGAAAAGGGCACCCAGGTCAGCTGTGTCTTCATTGCTCTCTAGAATGTACTCTGTGCTTTCCCTACAGTGAATACTCCACCTTTTCAACTTCTTTTTATGTGTTGTCTTCTCTCTCTATTGAGGGCAGGACATATCTTTGTGCTTGTATTTGCATCCCCTGTGCTTAGCACAGTGTCTGGTACACAGTAAATGCTTAATAAATGCTTGTTGACCGATTGACTGACTGCCAACTATCAGTGATGCCCTCAATAGTAATAGGGACATTTAGAAGGGGGATAGATTTGGAGGGAAAGATGATGTAATGAGAATTGCAGTACAAATGAAAACATCCTAGGTGATTAACTCTATCCTACTTAGAAGGAAAAAAAATCATTTGTGTGTGTGTGTGTGTGTGTGTGTGTGTGTGTGTGTGTGTGTGTATGTGTGTTACCAGCCATTACCCTGCAGAGTAGCACTGGGCAGTTGGTACTGAGAGCCAGCTGAGGGGTGCCTCTACTGTAGCCACGAGGGTGATTTGGGAGGCAGGGTATAGGTATGCTGGAAGTTATAGAATTTTCCCAATATTATTTATTCAGCTACTGGTTCAGGTGCCTAGTTTGAGGTTAAGTTATAATAGTCCTGAGGGCCCTGGATGCGGGTAGAAGGGGAGAGGTTCGGTACTTACATGGCTCCAAGAAGGGATGGAATGAAATTGTGTTGGAGGATAATGGATAGGGGGATGGTGTAGCTGTGTGGGAGATCCTTCTCCAAATGTTATCTACCATGTGTCCTCCATCTTGTTCATTCGTTTGTTCTTTAAATATTTAATGATACTGGTTTGTACTGGTAACCCCTTTATATAATTTATCCATTTAGGAAAAACAAGTATGCTGTATTATAATTAGTCATAGCACCAAATCCTGATGATACCTATAGGGCAAACTTGCCTTGTTTCACTAAAACCTCTAGCTTACCTTGTTTAGTGTTCAAACTCCATCCTAGTACATACAGATAGCAAAGCTCATGGATTTTATTACATGTCCTCTTGGATACTATCGTTTGTGAATTACTAACCCATTGCGCTGATTCTCTTCTTTCTATGTTGCAATATCTGTTCCTTGTAATAGCTGGTTTAGGAGACACATGTGAGAAATTTTCTCCTTCTATCCTGAATTTTCAGTTTAAAGTCTTTTCAATCAGATTTGTGAGTTCCTTCATGAATACATTTTTATCAGCCCTCATGAGGTGTTCTACGTTCCTGGCCTTCCCATCATTCCCATGTATTAAATTGTACTGCAGAAATCCAGGTCTCACTCTCAGACACTATCTTCTTAGCTAGCTGCTTTCCGAATCTACCTTTCTCCTCTGGAGGTCCCAGTTTTAATTGGCAGCTCTAATGAAAACAATGTCTAGGTCCCTAATCTTGGGACAGATCACTCTATAGCCTTTCAATATATCTAAGATCAAATTCCTGTTATGCCTTTTTTTTTCAAAAATGATATTAAATAAAAGGTTCCCTGAAAGGTTAAATTTTTAAGTGGTATTATGAAGAAGCAATAACCTTAAGAGATCTACAAAATGTAAGTATTCTCACTTTGACACTTGGAAAGATCTGGTTTTATCAGTGTGTCTAGATGTCAGTGCTCAGCACCTTTTCAAATAGTACTTGTTTTTGGTTTTTTGTTTCTCAGGATTCTGTCCTGAGCCCTCTTCTCTACCTCCCCCCACCCCTTCACTTGGTGATCTCATGGCCCTCATGGATTTAATTATCATCTCTCTCCTACTGACTCTTAAATCTACTCATCCTGACCCAAATGCTTTGCTCACCTCCAGTCTCATTATCACCAGCTACCTTTCTAGCATCTGTCCAGTAGACATCTTAAACTCAAATCTATCCAAAACTGAATTACCATCTTTCCCCCTAAATCCTCCTCTCTTCCTAACCTCCCTATGATTGCAGAGGGCCACAGCATTGCCCCAGTCCTCCAGACTCGCAACCTCTGTCATCCTGGACTCTTCACTCTCTATCATCACCTCCCTCCCCCATATCCAATCTGTTGCCAAGGCCCGTCAATTTCATCGTCAAATATGCCCTGTCTCTCTTCCTCAGCACTGCTCCTATTCTGGCACAGGCCCTCATCACCTTCCTTCTGGACTATTGTAATAGCGTGCTGTGAGGTCTGTTTGCTTCAGATCTCTCCCCTGCCCACCCCACTACTTGATAAACTCCAATGGCTTCCGACTGCCTTCAGGATCAAATACAAAGTGCTCTGTTTGGCATTCAGAACCCTTTATCACCTAGCCCCCTCCGATCTTTCCTGTCCTCTCATACCTTACTTTCTACCACATATTTTTCTATCTGATGACACTGGTCTTTTGGCTATTCCACAAACAAGACACCCTGTCTCTTGGCTATGCACATTCTCTTCGGCCATCTCCTACGCCTGGGATGCTCTCCCTCTTCATCTCTGCCTGCTGGCCTCCCTGGCTTCCTTCAAGTCCCCACTAAAATCCCATCTTCTGCAGGAAGCCTTGCCCAACCCCTTTTTAATCCAGTGCCTGCTCTCTGTTCATTTCTTATTTATCTTGTTCATGGCTTGCTTTGCGTATATTTGTTTTAATAATGTCTCTCCCATTAGATTGTAATCTCCTTGAGGGCAGAAATTGTCTTTGGCAACCTTTTGTATCCCCTGTGTTTCGCACAGTGCCTGGCACAAGGAGGTTTTTAATAAATGTTTAGTGATTGATTAAATAAACATGGTAATCCTAACGCAATTAACTACCAAAGGCATCCTAGGCAATTAATTACTCAGCTTGGTCAGTTCATATAATGATTGAATTTAGGAGTTGCCCCAGACATTATAGGTCATTGAGTTCAACCATAATTTAACCGTTTTAAATGCAGTGAAATAAAACAAAACAAAATTGGTTATTTGCTATCTGGCAATAGCAAACAAATTCTATCATTTGGGGCTTTGAAAATTTTTAAGTGGGTGTATTCACATATTAGAAGGCATCCCAACCTATGTCTACATGTGCATATGCACAGATGCGCGCGCACACACACACACACACACATACGCACAGGGGTCTTTATATTCTTGAGATTCTCCTGATATTTGGTTTTATTCCTTTCCACCTTTCATTTGCAGGCTTTAACAGGACTGTATGTTTCAAATATACAGTATTTCCTTCAGAACTGAGTGAAGCCTAGAAATATTATATCCCCCCAATGAAGGTGCTATGTCCAAAAGGGTCTGGATGTTCTTCTCAAATACCTATTTGAGACACAAAATTTTGCTCTACTGCAGTAGCCAATCTCAAATGGATTTGGCTTCAATGGCCTTATTGACAGTAGGGATGTGTCACAGAAAGAAAGAAATCATGCTGTGGTCCATCTAGACCATTATGTTAGTGTTTATTTCCTCAACAATGCCTAGCAGAGTACTTGACACCCAGTAGGCTCTTATTTGCTTTGCTTCGATAGAAAAGAAAAAAAGGCCAGTGACTAGAGCTTCTAATCTATCAGAAACTGTGTGAGACACACGAAGCAACATTACCAGTTTACTGAAGTGTTTAAAACTGTCCTCCGAGGTTTGTTTAAATTGTTAGAAAACACTGGAGAAGATCAACCTCTTTTTAGGATTATGAGGCCATGGCTTTAGAACTGGAAGGTATCTCGGAGGTTGTCTGGTCCAGTCCAATCATTTCATAAATGAGAAAACCAAGGCTTTGAAAGAAGTGACTTGCCCATGGTCACGAGAGAGATGAGAGGCAGAGCTGGGACTCAGAACCAGGTCTTTGGGCTCTAATTTTTTTTAAAAACTTAATTAATTAACTTTAAAACACTCAATTCCACAAGTTTTTGAGTTCCAAATTTTCTCTCCCCCCTTCTCCTTCCCCCTACTCTCTCCAGATGGCATTTAATTGGATATAGGTTCTTCACACTAAACTTATTTTCCCAATAATCAAGTTCTAAAGAAGAATTTTAACCTATGAAATGAACCATGAGAAAAATGAAATCAAACCAAAAATAAAATAAAAAAAGAGAAAGCAAATAGTTTGCTTCAATCTGCATTCAGACTCCTTAATTCTTTCTCTGCATGTGGATAGCCTTTTCCATCATGAGTCTTTTGGAGCTGTCTTTGAACCTTACATTGTTGAGAAGAGCCAAGTCTATCAAAGTTAGTCATCACAGTTGCAATGTGTCTGTGGCTGTGTATAATGTTCTCCTGGTTCTGCTTCCCTCACTCAGCATCAGTTCATATATGTCTCTCCAGATTCTTACAAAGTCCATCTGCCCCTCATTTCTTATGGCACAATAGTATTACATTCATATACCACAATTTGTTTAGCCATTCCCCAATTGATGGGCATCCCCTTGATTTCGAATTCTTTGTTTGGGCTCTAATGTTAATGTGCTTTCTGCGGCATGAGGTAGGGGCTCACGTGATCATTTTCTCAAAGGTATCTCAAAGGCAGTTGTAAAGATCAAAGGGAACTATTATTATTCAGTGTAACCCCTTCCTCACTTCAGCGTAGTGAATAAGAGGTCTAAACTCTATTTAAATCATATTCGAGGTAGCCACATTCTGGGCTTAGTCAACGATTTCTGAGTCAATGTCATTCGTGTAAACTCAAGTTGGATTTAAAAACCAGCACCTTGGACACACCATATATAGATATGTTTAATATATCTAAATTTAATCTAAATGTATCTAAATAGAGACATCTTTATATCTTGGTTGTGCATTGATTGGTAGTTTAATTCACTCATTCAATTGGTCAGCAAATATTTAGTAAGCACCTACTAGGTGCCAGACATTGTACTAAGCATGAGGGAAACAAAGAAAGGCAAAAGACAGTCTCTACTCTCAAGGAGCTCACAATTGGGGGAATAACATGCTAACAACTATGTACAAACAAAGAATAGGCAGGATCAATTGGCAATAAATAGGAAGGAAGGCACTGGAATTAAAAGGGATCTGGAAAGGTAGAAGGTAAGATTTTATCTAGGAATTGAAGGAAGTTAGGGTATGAAGAGTTCCAGACATGGGGGATGGCTTGAGAAAATGCCCAGAGCTGGGAGATGGACTGTTGTTTGAGGAGCATTGAAGATGCGTCAAAGACCAGGAACTATGGGGGAGTGTAAAGCTTAAGATAACTGGAAAGGTGGTCATGGTGGGGAAGTTATGAAAGCCTTCAATTCTATTCCAATCAAAAGCCAACGCAGAGAGACCTGAAGCCTAGGAAGAACCATTCCCATTCCCAATGAGTAAAATGGCATTGGGAGCTAATTCAGCCACAGTGCCAAAGTTAGAAGTCATAATAAAACTGATGCCATGATAAACTGTTTTCATGTTGTCTCTGTGTTAAAATACGTCTGTAATTTTGGAGAGAAGAATATAGCCAACACATGTGATAGTGAGAAAACCTGACATGGAAGAATCCAGGTAGGCTTAGATAAGAATTCTATAGAATCATGCGGCCAGAAAGATAAAAAGCTATTTCAAAAAATCTAGAGACCGTCTAGAAACATTTCCTTAATCTCAGATAATATAAAAGTCTGAGCCATCAAATTTAAGTAAAAGGGAAGTTTCATAGTATCCATGTGATCATGTCTCCCATTCAAATACATGGAAATTGTATATTTCTAATTCAAGGGAGAATCAGATCTATTTTCTTTTTATATTATGTAGATGAAAAAATGTGAATTTTTCTGAGAGTGATCAGTTTTATCAGTTGCTTTGTTCAAATTCAATTATTTGAAATCTAAATTATTTGAGGTCTTAATTTTTTTTGGAAACCTGAATGGGGGTTGAAATTCCTTTCTCAACAATTTGAAAACATTTCCAGTATGTGAAATACAATTTTGAAAAGGGAAGAACAACATTTGAGGCAGCCATGTTTGGTGGAATCCTAATTCAAGTGTTTTATGACATTGGTGGAGTGTTTATTTCACCCCCTTATTTGCCTCAGTTTCTTTATGTGTGGGGTAATTAAATAATACTTTATAATAAGTCTATTAATAGGATAACAAAGGGCAGCACACAACTACCAATCCTAGGGAAATCAAGGAATCACAGTCTCAGGGTTGCACAAGATCTCAGAGACTCCCTGGTTCAACTGGTACTTGAATAAGAAAATGAACTCCGTCCAACTTTTCTCTGAAGATCTCTAGTGATGGGAAACATGCAAGACCCCATTGTGGCCTACTCCACTTTTAGATAGTTCTAATTGTCATAACTTCCTTCCCAGCATCAGGCCAAAATCATCTGGAATTTCAATATGGCGTTCTTAATTCTACTCTTTGGAGCTAAGCAAAATAAATCAAATCCTTCTTCTCTATGTTAGCCTTTCAAATACTTAAAGAGAGTTACTACGTCTACCTCGAATCTTTGCACTTCCTGTCTAACCATCATCAGTTCTTCATCTGGCATGAGCTCAAGGTCCTTCACCATCCTGCTTGTCCAATGCTGGCCATTCCCCAGCTTATCAATATACCTCCTAAAATGTGGTGCAGAAGTCTGAACATAAGACTGCAAATGTGGTGCCAACCGGTGTTTATTTAGTGCCTACTCTGTGCTCGGCACTGCGCTAAGTGCTGGACAGTCCAGCTGGACAATTTCCCTTTCTCTTTCTGGACACTAACCCTCTCAATGCCACCCAAGACTGGACTAGCTTTCTCACTGCCATATCACGCTGTGGACTAATATTGAGGGTCCAATCCTCTTCCAGACCAATGGTTCTCTAGTCATTGCTTTCCTCACCTTATATTTTTGAAGTGAATGTTTTTGAGTAGAGAGTTGAGATTTTGCTTTTGTTCCTTTACTAGATTCAGCCCAACATTTGATCTGAAATGTTTTTAGATTCTAATTCTGTTATCTGACGCATCAGCTATTCCTCCTAGTTTTGTATCATCTGCAAATCTGATGGGTCAACTATACTTTTATCCAAATAACTGACAAAATTGTTAGGTAACACAGGGACGGGCACAGGTCCCTTGGGAAACTCCACTAGATAATGTCTTCCAAGATGAGAGAGTTGTTCATTGATAGTCTTTGGGTTCAGCCATTTAAATTCCATGTAACTGTACTATTGCTTAGCTCACATCTATCCATCTTTTCAGCAAAATAGCTTGAGAAATGTCAAATGCTTTACTAAGACCCAGGTAAATTGTATTTATGATATTCTCCTGTTCTACCAGTCTAGAAACCCTGTCACCAATAGAATGAAGTTATTCTGGTATGACCTGCTCTTGAAGAAGCTACTCTGACTCTAAGCGATCACTGCTTCCTTTTCCAGATGCCTATTAACCATCCCTTTAGCATGTCCTATAATTTTGCAAAGTATCAAAGTCAATCTCATTGATCTCCTGCTTTCATTTCCTTGACCAGATCATTCCCCTGCTTTCAGGAATGAATAATCTCTAAGGAATTATCAGAATGTTGAATATAGGGCGTTCTTCAATACCTTGAGAGAAAACAAGTTGATGACTCCTTTAATCTCATAGGCGTATCGCTAGGAATAACTAATTTTTTCTTTAAAAGGACATAAAATGTCTAAGTGCCTGAAAGATATGACTGGCAGACAATTACTTGCCTGAGCTTTGTAGAAATTTGTGGTGGACCAATACAGCATTAGTTACATTTGTTTAATTTTTCCACTTTAATAGAAGTTGTGGATGGATCAAGGGTCTGGGGAAAATGTTCTATAGGCTGATAAATTATATGCAAGATCAAAATAAATACTAAACAATCAAACAGTGAACAAATGTTAATCAGTGCACAGAATCCCAGAATTCAAACCAAGCTAAAACTGCTGTACATGCCATTTGAGCTGAATGTTACATTGAATCCATTTGTTACTGTTTTGGCTGCTATTACACATTTAAAAGAGGCAGGCGTGTAACATGGTGCTCCTAGTGGCACTCAAGTCAAGATTGTGAAAGCAGTAAAGATAATGCATGAGGGGTAGTAATTTTTAGTGTTTATCATTTTAAAAGAGAACATTTGGCAGAAATTAGAAAGACAACATCAACCACGCAATAAATTACTCTCTGAGTACCCCAAGAATTGGAACCTGGCTGCTATTGTTCTCCCTTCTCATAAATGACCTGCCTAGATTATACCATCACTCCAACATGATTATGTATGCAAATGATTCCAACAGTTACACAATTTGGCTGGAATTGTTCAGGGGACTAGGAAATGGACTTTGACAAATTGCAATTGGGGGTTTTGAAAATGAACTTTTATCATATAGCAAGAAAACAACTGGTACGCTGCTCTGGCTATGCAAATTCTAGTAGCAGACCAGAGATGAGGGATACACACATACTAAAGTATACTCTGCAATTTGGTACAGTAGGGGAATGAATTAATCAAATATTGCTCTGCTTAATCAAATATTCAGTTCATAGAGAGTTACCATATATACCACACATGGATGACCAGTTTTCAATGAATTACAATGCAATAAAATTCATTTAATTTGATCTTTCCTTGATGATTCAGAGGGTACTTCTGGGTCTTGCATTGGCTCCAGATCATCATTATGGACGTCAATTATCATTATTGTTGAAGCATGAAAGAGGCTGTTAATTGAGACTTCTAGTTAAGAGAATGCTGGATAACAGAGATTTTTACCCTTTTTAGTTATTTATGCTGGGACTGTCCCCTTTAAGTTTTGGTTTCTAATTGAGACCAAAGCCTAGAAAAACCTGGAAATAACCTCTGTCACCTATATTTGCAAACAATAGTTGAATAAATTATAATATGTAGTCATACGATAGAATATTACAGTGATGCAAAAATGGCAAATATGGAGCACACAAGGAAATATAGGAGAAAGATATATAAGAAGTAATGCAAAGCAATATCAGAAGGACCAGAAATGGATACACTTTGGCTACCCATATCTCTATATCTTATATATATATATCTACATCTCTGTACAAAATGTAATATTTACATTAATTTTAAATAAAACTAAATGTAGAGGAACTTCAGTTACATTTGGAAATGTACAGAATAAGTTCATTTTTTGTTCATTTGCTGTTTGTTATTTGGTTCCTTTTTGTTGGCTTTTATGAAAGATTGTACTCCTTATTCTATACAATCTGAAATGAATACACACAGGCAGTATGGGTAAACAGGATGGGTAGACAATAGAAAAAGTGAAATCCATTCAGTGATGGACAGTATGTACAAGCTCAAAGACATATTAGAAATGGGAGGCATCCTTCCTACAATGCTCCTCCTCTTTTCTTCTCATGATAGCCTCATTTTCTATGCCTATCTCTGCCGGAAATATATATGATGCAATTTATTCTACCCACACTAATTCATTCTTTTCTTAAATTTTGTCAGCAAATTAAAAAATTTACTTATCACACATATGCTACAAAATATAAATTGGCAATAAACATCCCATCGATTACCAACAGAAGGGAGGGATGCCTCTTGTAACTCTGATGGTATGTTACTAACCTTGGTAATGTAATTGATCACAGTTTTGTTGCCTTTTGTTGCTTGTTTTAACTCTATGTCGTTGCAGTCAGTATGCATAGCGCTTTTTTGTCCTGTGTTCAAGTTTGGCGTTAGTCTGCATCATTTCATTACGAGTCTCCCCAGGTTACTCTGACATTTTAATGTTCGGCCATACTCATTTTGCAGTAATGATTACATACGTTCTTATACAATAATTTGTTCAGATATTTCTCTATCAAGGGCTACATTTTTTGTTCCCAGATTTTTCACATTCCTGAAATCATTGCCATCTCTCAATCTTCTTTTCTTCCAGTTAATTACCATTAGTTTGTTTTTTCCTCTGAACCTTAATTTTTTTATTCTTAAATTATAGCATATAGAATGAGGTAA
>CM053625.1:339510049-339542830 GCA_028646595.1 Phalanger gymnotis
GGTGCATCAGTTTTTACTATCTGGTTGGTTGTTTGTACTTCATTTTTGAAGAACACCAATGACATCACAGGGTGCTATCTTGACTTGCACATGAATTAGATTTAAGTGAGGCAGAGTTGCACAAAGTCAGCAGTCTCACTCTCTCTTCCAGAGTCATCAAAGTCCAGCGGCAGGACAAAAGTCAAGATGACTGGCAGTGGCCTGGGGAGCAGTGGATGACCGTGGCGTTTTCAACGTCTGACCGAGCTCTAAGCGCTCCACAGTGCTTGCTTCAGCTACCTTCATGGTCATCGTTGTTGGAACGAATTGTTCTCATCCGCTCATTCTGAGGTGGGGGAAGTCTTCATATGTGGAGTGTACCTCCCTCTCACTCACCGACAGGTTTGAGGCCTGCAGGTTACCCTCAACCTGGTTTAGCCCATCTACTGAGACAGTTATCCAGACTGTGCTCACTGTGCATGATACCTATTCCTTGAGCCACAGTTGAGAATTTTGTGAAAGGCGTACGCCGAAGGTGGATGAGTAGCCCTGAAAAGAGTAGCGAGGTGGTGCAATGGATGGAGCACTGGGCCTGGCATCAGGGAGGTCAAATCTAGCCTCAGACGCTTACTAGCTGTGTGACCTTGGGCAAGTCACTTCACCCTGTTTGCCTCAGTTTCCTCATCTATAAAATGAGCTGGAGAAGGAAATGGCAAACCACTCCAGGATCTCTACCAAGAAAACTCCAAATGGGGACACAAAGAGGAACCATGATATCTAGGATTCTCTGAAATCATCTATTGTGTAATTTCTTGTGGTACAATGATAGTCCATTAATTTACTGTAATTTGTTCATCCATTCCCCAAATGGATGGGTACTCCCTTTGCTTTTTCCTTGTTTCTCTCCTTTTTAATACCTCCCTCAGGATTAAGTAGGGTTTTTTTTATTTGTTTTGTTCTTTTGCTTACAACTATTCCCTCCCTCTGAATCCCTCATCCTAGACCTGCTTGTTTCTCTGTTGAGTTTGATGCATTTATACACCAAAATGTTGCTACTGCTGTTGCAGTGGTGGTGGCGGTGGTGGTGGTGTGTGTGTGTGTGCACATGCGTGTGCACATATGTGTTTGAGATAAGAGAGGCTCATCTGATACCCGTTCTCCTTCCTGTTCTCTGTATTTGTATACCTTTCTTACAATGCCCATTATAAGAAACAGCAAGTCCTATCTCCTCTCTCCTTTTTGCACTTGTGTCTGCCTCATTTTATCCTCCTTTTTCTTTTCCTTCTTTAAAGCCTTAGAACAGAATGGATACTCCCAGGACTTCTGGTTTTTCTTATTTACCTCCCTTAATGCTCTCTGAAGACTCTCCTCCCCTTACAAAGATGTTAGCACAGCATTATCATATGGTTCCTTTCAGTTGCTCAAATAAATTTATCTTTCTAGTTTTTTTTTTCTGTTTGCATTTCACAGTTTCTACTGAGCTCTGGTCTTAGCACTGGAAATACCTGAAAGTGCTCTAGTCCATTGAAGATCCATTTTCTCCTCTCTAGGATCACACCTAGCTTTGATCAGTAAGTTTCTCTGGTTACAAGACTACCTCCTCCGCATTTTGGAGTATTTTATCTCATCTCATCTATAGAAGTTGCCAGGTTCTGTGTGATCCTGACTGTGGTTCCTTGAACTCCTTTCTAGATACTTGGCGTCATTTTTATTTGTTGTAGGAGCTTTGGATTTTGGCTCTGCCTTGGGACTTTCTCTTTTGGCATTTCTTTCAGAAGATGACTGGTAGATTCTTTCTACCTTCTCTTTGCCTTCTGGCTCTAATAGGTATGGGGGTTTCTCGTTTTTGACCTCTTGAAATGTGTCAAATATATTTTTAATCTTTTGATTTTGTTCCAATATTTCCTGTTGTCTCAAGTAATTATTTCTATTCTAGTCTAGTCTATTAAGGTTTTCTGGGAGTCTATTACTTGGATAAGGTTTACCACTTTGTGTTCTAAGCTATTTATTCTTCCAATTCTTTCCTCCTAAGTTTTTATTTTTTAAGAAAAATCTCATTTCATTTCTAATAGTCCTCATGGAAAATTCTTTTTTTCCCCTTTGAATTTCTGTTTGCAGTTGCTACAGAGTTGCTTTTTCCTTCTAGATTTGTTTTTTGGGCCTCTTTAGATCTATAACAGTTTTTATATTGACCAGTTTCTTCCTTGGTTTATTCATATCTCCAGCTTTAGTTCCTCAACTGGTACTTTTTTTTGGCAGGCCCAGGCTCTGTCTCCTACTGAACTTCTGGGTGGGGTAGTCATCCCTACTTGGTCTCACTCTGAGTCACCTGGGTTCCTGTGCTGATATCTGACTGCCAGGGTCAAGTCCCCTCCACTCCCCACATCTCTTAGATCTTCGAGATTTGGAGTACTGAGTTTTTAGGGCATTCTATGACATTATACAACAGAGTGCTAAGGGCCTCAGGACCCCTGGCCCTGGGCTATCCCTAGCTTGGTCTTGCCATGCCCACCCATTGCTGCTGCTCTCTCGCAGTTTCAAAGTTCTGACTACTGAGCTTTTTGGCCACTCTCAGGCTTTCTGATCCCCATCTCCCTGAGGCTTTCTGAAGGGAGCCCTCTATTCTTGCTGCTTCTGGATCCAGAGTCTTGCAGTCTATGCATGCTTCTGGCCTGTCTCTAGTCATCCTGGGAAGATTGCCAGCTTCTCTGCCTTTTGGTGCTGGTTTTTCTAGTGGCTGCTTTCCCTAATGTCTGTGGGTTTCTTGATGACTTTTTGTGCAGTTCTGGGGTGGGAAAAGCCACTTACGATAGGTTTTCTTGGTCATTATTTGTGATGTTGGGCATTTTAGTTTTTTTTTTGTTCAGGAGATATGTGGGGGCTGGATGGTCTGCTTCCATTTAGGCAGCCATTCTGGTAGGAAGACACTTTTAGTTTTAATATTTGATATTTCTGTCTAGAAACATTGCTAACTATAGCCTACCAGTTCATTTAGTTAAAGCATAATACTATTAAACATGAACTGAGCCTCATATGGACTAGATAACTTTATATTTTTTCCTGAAGCAAACCAAATTTGACCCTAAACTAGATCAGCCCTCTTAAAAAATAAAACAAAACAAAAACCCATGGTGTATTGTTCAAAAGGGTTGAGATAAAGGAATGTGGGTGAGCCAGTTGAAATCTATCACTGCTGCTGCAAAATCATACAATATAGTAAATGTAGTACTGAGCTTAGAATTAAGAGAACTGGGTTCAAATCCTGTTTTAGAAATTTATTAGCTATGTGATCATTACTGGCATGTCACAATTACTCCAAATCTTGGCTTCCTTATCTGCGAAATGGGGGCAATAACATGTGCATTATCTACCTCATGGTGTTGTTGTGAGAAAAGCAATTTACAAACATTAAGGAGTTTTTTTAATGTGAACTTTTACTACTAACTTAAAGTGCACATTTTTACTAATGGGTGGTTAGAGCATCTTCCATTTTGAAGGACCATTTAAAGGACTGTAATTCAAATCAAAATACATTTTATTGATTCCTTTTGTCTTTGCAGCACGGTCATTCCTACCACTCCCCCATATCAAATTCTCCCTTAAGACAAAGAAAAATGATTAAACAATGGTATCTAACACACTGACTGCTTTGGAAAATATATATGCTGTTTTATTCTGGCAGTCTCCTGCCTTTCTGTTGTCAGGGACGTCCTATGTTCGATTGTTCTATGTCCTTTGCTCAAGGCTCTGTCCTTCATTAGTTTTTATGTTACTCAGAGTTCAAGTTTCATCACATTTCTATAGCCACTGTATATATAATTCTCTTGACTTTGATTATTTACCTCTGTATCCTTTCATACACATTTCCATAGGTTTTCTTTAGTTCCTCTTAATTATAATTGATTACTGTATAAAATCTGCTATTAAGTATAATATAAATGGCATTTTTAGCCATTCTTCCACGGGTGGGCAACTATTTGTTTTCAGTTCTTTGCTACCAAAAAGAGCGCTGTGATGATTATTTCATAAACATTGGACTTCTGTTTCTCCCCTCCCCTGCACCCCGCCCCCCGCCCCTGCCCCAGGATAGTGAGATTGATGAGTTAAAGGATATGAACACTATTCTTATGTAATTCCAATTTAAAATCCAAAATAGTTGGACTATGTTACAGCTCCATCAATGTACCTGTTTTCCCACAACTCCAACACTTTTTACATCTATTTTTGCCAATCACCTTTGCCAATTTGCATGGAGTGAAGTGAAACTTGAGAATTCTTTTAAATTTGCATTGTTTTTGCCATAAGTGATATGCAACACATTTCCAAGTGAGCATTTATAATTTCTAAAAGTTCTTGTAAAAACTGTCCCTATCCTTTGACCATTTATCTTTGAAGGAATAGCTCTTGGAATCAAATATTTGTGTTGATTTCCTATATATGTTTAGATATCAGATTTTTATCTCATATGTGTTTTCCTATTCTCTTCCTCTTAATTCTGTTCACTGATTTTATCAATACAAGTTCTAAAAACATTACATAGTCACGTTGTTTATGTTTAAGCTTTATGATCTCTTTTATCTACCCATGTTTTGTTAAACATTTCTCCCAGATGTTGCGAAAAATACCCAATTTCATTTTCTTCTAATTAAAAAAAGATCCAGGTCAGTATCCATTTCAAGATTATTGTCACATATGGTGTAAGGTGTTAGTCTAAACCCAATTTCTGCCAAACTGATTTAATCAGCAATTCTTGTTAAAAAGGGAGTTTTCGTGTCATGTTCACAGATTTATGCAATATCAAACTAGTTTTAAAAAACCCTCTTTCTTCTTCTCCTTTATTTATTCTATTCAACTGATCTACTTTTCTGTTTTTAACTAGTACAAACTAGCTTTGATAACTAATGCTTTTTCAGTGTTAGGTCTGTGAGTGCTATGATCTCTTCATTTGTACTTTCCCCCTAATTATGTCCCCTGAGAGTCTATACTTTTTCTTTACCAAATGAATTTTATTATTATTTTGTCTGGCTGTAAAAAGTATGATTTGTTTTGTATAGCACTGAATCAGTAATTTAATTAATTTAGGCAGTACTGTCATTTTTATTATATTGTCTTAGCCCACAAGGAACAGTGAATATCTCTTCAAATATTTAAATTTCTCTTTATTTTTGTAAAGAGTTTTTTGTAATTGTAAGTATATGTGTATATATCTATATATGCATAGTAGGTTAATTTCCAGATATTTTATATATTTGGGGTTAATTTTGAATGGAATTTCTCTGATCATTTCTTCCTAGTTTTTCTTAGTAGAGCATTTAAATTCAAATTTGTTGTTTGGATGTTACATCTTCATCCTAGTCCTTCGTTCTAATCATTTTCTGTCCGGAAGGGGATAGAGGTTCTTCTCTATCATACTTATCCAGTAGCAATGTTTCCTGCACTTGAATTTGAACATGTCTCTGTTCCTTCCTAATATAATGTCCTTCACTTGAACCTATGGCCATCACTGACTTACTATTTGGAATTTTAATCTCCTCCTCCATGATCCTATGCATCTATTCTCATAGCTTACAGTCATCAGGAAACTTAACAATCAAATACAACTCAGATACAGAGGACATTTGTTCAAAAACATTATTTATTACTCCACTGTCCTATTAGTAAGATGCAAAAAAAATTATCTATACATGGGAGTTTAGAGAAATTAATGAAATTTAATCCATCAAATGCTCTTACATACTTGAATAAGAATCCTTATAGATACAGAGAAAGTTCAATGTCGTGATTGAGATTTGATACTTGTTATTACTGCTAGAGATATGCAAAAATTAATTAGACTTAAATAAACATCAAGGATGATTTCTCTATTCATATAAGAACCTCTTTGGCTATAGGAAAGGAAGGAGTATGGAAAAGGTTAGTAACATGGTAACCCAAGTATAAAGTTTTCTTTTTAATAACAGTGAAAGCAGCACATCACAGGTCTCTGAAACATCCTTAGGTCATTACTATCCGAAAGAATATGTGATTAATGTAAAGTACTTAATAGTGTTAATGCTTCAATACTGTGACAATCTGATGGATCATCAGTGCCCTAGGGGATTGCTCAGTAATGCAGGTTGCACCAATGGCTTCTCATCCTGTAGGACTCCTCTCTGGCTTTTGGTAGCTACCCTGGAGTAAATTCATCTATCATATTGGAGTTTTTTTCCTAAATCTTATGACATTGCATGAATACCAAAAAAGCACACAGACTGTCTATTGGTCAGCTGTCATTCTTCCTATACAACTGGTCCACCTTTTTCCAGTCAAGCTTCTTTCTGATGACATCATTTACTCTTTCTCTTGTGTAATTCTCATTGGCAAGGCATTTCACCCTATTCATACCTACTTTGTACGTACCTCTCCAATACCTTCTGGGTGACCCAAAGCTTTCATTCATTGGAGACTATATTATTTCTTGACTTGTAGCCATATAGCATCACCAAGAGATATTGTTAAAAATATGGGCATTTACCCAAATGGACAAACAAATTTATAGCATCTGTTTTCATAAGTGGCCTCAAATTGGAAACTAAGGGGCTTCCCACCCATTGGTGAATTCCGAAACAAATTATGATGTATGATATATATACATATACATATATATAATATATATGTCATATGATCTGTGTAAATACGATATGTGTAATAGAATATTATTATCCCATAAGAAATGATGAAATGAACGATTTTAAAGAAACTAAAAAGACCTCTATGATCTGATGTTGAGCAAAGTGAACAGAGATAGAAGAATAATTGATATAAGGACAACATTATAAAAATGACTTCAAAAAACTTTAGAACTCTGATAAACATAGTGATAAAACCATGGGTCCAGAGAACTGAAAATGAAACATACTACCTACCCCTGCTAGAGAGGTGATGGACTTAAAATGCAGAATGATTTTTGGATATGGCCAATGTGGATGCTTTTTTTTCTGGACTATGCATATTTGTTTGGGGGAGTTCTTTTTTTCTTTTAATTGTCTAATTAGGGAAACAGTGAGAGGAAGCATCTGCCTTGCTACTCTCCTGAACTTCATCATTGCTGCCTATAAGATCATATCAGCCTTCTTAGTATGCCCCGCCACTGCGGCCCCTCCTTCCCTCTGATGGGAGAGAGTGGATAGTGGACATCCTGGCAGAGCTTCTCCCAGATCCTCTACTTGGGGGACCTGAGGCAGCCATCTCATAATTTCCCACTAGTCTTCAGGACTTCATCATGTCTTCCTTTGTCTTCATCCCTCACCCCCACCTCACTTTTGTCTTTTAAAAAAATGTGTGCTGAGGGGGATAGGTTAGGAAAAAGCAAAATATAGTTAGTCTTTCACAACATGAGTGTTGTGGAAGGGTTATACATAATGATACGCATGTGGCCCATGTTGAATTGCTTGACTTCTTGGGGAGGGTGGGTGGGAAGGGAAGAGGGGAGAGAATTTGGAACTCAAAGTTTTAAAAAATAGATGTTCAAAAACAAAAAAGTTTTTGCATGCAACTAGAAAATAAGATACACAAGCAATGGGGCATAGAAATTTATCTTGCCCTACAAGAAAGAAAGGGAAAAGGGTATGGGAGAGGAGTGGGGTGACAGAAGGGAGGGCTGACTGGGGAACAGGACAACCAGAATATACGCCATTTTGGAGTGGGGGGGGAGGGTAGAAATGAGGAGAAAATTTGTAATTCAAACTCCTGTGAAAATCAATGCTGAAAACTAAATATATTAAATTAAAAAAAAATGTGTGCTGCCTTCTCCTGCTGCATTGAGAGCTCCATGGGGACAGGGACTATCTTTTGCCCTTCCTTGGATCCTCTGTGCTTAGCACAGTGCCTACCGCTGGTAGGTGCTTAATAAATATTTGTTGACCTATTAATGAATACTTGCTAAGAATCAGTAAAAAAAATTAAAAAAAATAAGCCTTTGGTCAAGGAAGATGCTTAGAGTTATTAAAAAGTACCTTGCAATCTTCCAAAGGCAAAACAGCCCAATCTTTTCCTACTCAATTCTGGGCTCAATTTATTGTGCATAAATATTGTCTGTACAACATAGATAATACATATACATGCCACATACATATATGTATACACACATGTATTTATATCTATCTTATTGATAACAGTAAGGTCTGTGATTTCCCACCTTCCAACTCTTTGGTGTTCTCCCTTCTTTTTGACATATTTACAATTAGTCTCTCAATATCTTAAAAACTGTCTCAACTCCAGCACAGATCTCTGTGTATTCTTGGTCAAGTTCAGCTACTCTTTTTAGATTTATTTTCCTTAAAGACATTTCTATTTCCTCATATAGCACCTGGCAGGCATTAAGAACCTAAATGTGGTGGCTTCATTGTCAGCAATTCTGAAAATATATTGCTGTGAAGAATCTTTACAGATTGTTTCCATTTTTATCTCTTTGCTGTCTTTTTTTTCCAGTTTCACCCTTAACTGGGATGACTTTAGTTAGTTGGGTCTCCTTGCCAAGTTTTCTACAAACTTATTTTTGCTTCCTTTGCTTTTCTCCATTTTATGAGGTGATAATGCTCATAATCTTCCACCAATCTTCTCTTTAAAATTTTTATAAACAAATTTGGATTATAAACTGATGTTGCTTTTGGCTGACACTTCTTTCTTCTTGGCAAGCAGATCAAATGTTTTCTGGCTGAGGCAATTTTTAGCCTCTTTGGGTCTTCTCATTGCAATGATAGATTTACATCAGTTAAGCTTCATTAAAAAATAGTAATTGTGTCAATATCTGTTCTTTTATCCATTTTCCACTTTTCCTCATCAACATTTGCTTTAAACAAGTAGTGTTGGAGTTGCCTAAATTGTACATTATTTCTTCTTTTCATTTATATTCTTTTAGCCTGATATTGTTATTGATATTTACCCTAATAAGTCAATGGCCCAAATGTACACAGGTGCCTGATTTAGAAGCATGTCCTACATAAGTAGGACTAGTCATTTCTTGACTACTAAAATCAATTAATTTCATTTTGTGAAATTTTTTGGGGGTGCTCACCATATCCAACACTTAGTGACTTCTTTCTCAGCTAAGTGGCAAAGTGGATAAGTAGTGGATCTAAAATCAGGAAGACTTGATTTCAAATCAAGCTTCACATACTTACTAGCTGTGTGGTCTTGGGCAAGGTGTTTAACTTCTGCCTGCCTCAGTTTCCTCACCTGTAAAATGGGAATAATAATAGCACCTACACCTCTTGGAGTTGTTGGGAGTATGAAGGGATAATATTTGTGAAGCACTTAGCACAGTGCCTGGTATATACTAGGTGCTTAATAAATATTTCTTCTCTCATCCCTCTGTCTCTGTCTCTCTGTGAGAGAGCATATATATGCATACACATGTGTATACATGTATATGCACATATACATATGTGTACGTAGTATATGTCTGCCTGTTTAAGTCTTCTGTAGAGATTACAAGTCTTTAATTTTTTTTTGTTTCATAATCTTGCAGTGGGTTTTCCAACATTTTGTTCTCCACTCTTTCCTATGCCTATCTTTTGTAAATTCAGAATATAAATTCATCTTATTATAATTAGAAAAATCTGTGAAGGTTTGCCTCTTGATTTTATCTTATCAAAGATGGCTCCCACTTTCTGTAGACTACAAGACCGTATGCTTTGCACCTTAAGAAAGAGTCAGGTTTAAAATCTGTATATAACCAAAGCCGAAGATGCTGAACATTAGGGGGAGTTCATTTCTGTGTACTTTGCTTAACCTCAGGAATTGAAATAAGGATTTAAAATGAGAAGCAAGGCTAAATTTAGGATGTAAGAAGATCACAAATCTTTTCCCTGGGGGCCGAAGGTGACAAAAAGACCTAAAACACAAGTTTCATAAGCAGAATGAAACGAAGTAAACCTTGTAACAGCACAAAACCTTGGAGAGAAATTCGCAACTAAAGTAGATTTTTGAGCAAATTGAAGAATAAGGCATTTTAAAGATAAAACATTTATAGATAAAAAATATAAACATAAAATATTAGTTAATGAATTGGCACCTACAATGTTCAAGGAATTGTGTTAGGCACTCTGGGGCACTGAAGGAAGTAAACACCTGATGCCTGTCTTCGTGGAGCTTAGAGTCTACTTGGAGAGCTAAGACATTTCTAGACGTAAAAAGTTCAACATTTGGGAAATATATGATGAATACGTGATAAGCTAAGATGCTAGAAATGGTAATAGATGGGGAGAGGAGGAGACTGAATATATTTTGATGTAAGAAACATCAACAGAAGAGGTGATATGACATCTACTTTTGTTCAATAGTTTCAGTTGTGTCTGACTCTTTGTGACCCCATTTGGGGTTTTCTTGGCAAAGATACTGGAGTGGTTTGCTATTTCCTTCTCCAGCTCATTTTATAAATGAGGGAACTAAGGCAAACAGGGTTAAGTGACTTGCCCAGGGTTAAGTGACTTACACAGCTAGCAAGTGGCTGAGACTGGATTTGAACTCAGGAAGATGAGTCTTCCTGACTCCAGGCTTGGCACTCTATCCACTCTTCCACCTAGCTGCCATATGATAGTTACCAGTAAAAACAAAAGAGTGAATAAGGATTTTCTGATAAAGTTGGATTTGATCTAGAAAAAGACTAAAAGCTCCCAAAGGGTAGAATTACTTTGATGCACTTGCTTTGTGTGGTGTCCAGCTCAGAAGCATAATCACATCTTAATCTTAATCACAATCATGATCTTAAGAGAGAATATTTGATGAGAGTGAGTAAAACTTCACTGGAATCAAGGGACTGTCTAATGCACCCAGGGATGGAAGGAAATCATGAGAAGAGTGAAATGAACTGTTCCAGAGACCTGGTCCAACTTTGCTCCAACACTGAATCAGCAAAAATTTTTCCCTCCACTGTCGGTGAGGCGTACAAAGCTCCATTCTCCAGGGATTTCGAATACTCACATTTTCTAAGGACTAAAATAAATTGCAATTCAAAGACATGTTAGAAAAAGAGATATATAAATACATATATTTTGGGGAGTAAAAAAAATCCTTTAAATTTGTTGATTGCATCGAATTGCTTATCAAGGGTGTGTGAATAATGCCAGGAAAGGATACTTTCCCCAAAATCAATACGCTGAAAGTGCTGTTTTCAGGATGCCGTAGTTGTCGGTTGTGTTTCTGAGTTATTCCTATTGACCTGAGTTCAAAAACGAGGTATTGATTTATAAAGTACCTTCAGTAAATAAATGCACATTCTTGCAGCTAACCCTAATAACCTGTAGCATACAGAAGAGGGTTTCGACTCAGCTTAGTACAGCAAGGCCCGTGGTGTCAAGAATAATCCTCTCTAAAAGCCCTTAGGTTACCCTTATGTGGAGCATAACAACAGTGGCACCAGCAAAGAAAATCATGAAACTGAGGTAAAGAGGGGAAAGGAGCTAGAGGAAGCTTGGCTCTATAGGGAAGATCTTTTCAAGTGTTACATTGGTTTCCTGACTACTTGAGAGGCATAGGCAACTTGCTAGCTATTGGGCGATGACTCACTAACATCGTTAACGGATTGCAACCCCACTTGGTATTAATTATAAACATAAAGAATAAGATGGCTGACTGGAACGATGACGAGGAACCATCCCTGCCTTATATTTAAATGCACAAAGAGGCAGGATTTCTGAGTAGCAAGGTATTAATTTATTGTTGACTGTTGAGGATTTTACGCTATAGAACAGAACAATATGAAAGTCATGATTAGGGAATTGGTGATAAGCCTGGTATTAGTGACCCATTGTTCTGTGGATCACTTTTCTCTAGTATCACACCCTGGCAACTAACTTCTTGAAGAGGAAGGTAAAGATTGTGAATAAAATGTCAAACTTCCGGGGTCAGATTCTCAAGGGACTCCTGGGCAGGCAGGCGGTCCTATTTCTCATCTCTTCTCTTCCCTCTTGGCCATGAGTCACTTGCCTGTTGCTCTCAACCTGTACAGACCATATATTTAGGAAGGAAATATGGATGTTTTAGTATTTTTCTCTCTTAGGGCAAATGAAATAGCATGGAACACACTAGAAATCAACAGTGTGAAGTGGGAATCAAAAGCAGAGAAAAATCTCTTGTGGCAATGAGGAGATTATGATGTAAGACATGGATTAAGTGGTTAAATTGTTTATGTTCAGTTTCCATTGGGTATCACGATGGCATAAATATCTTTACTTTCCAAAGGATCTCTCGTTTTTCTTTCCTTTTGCTTGGCTGTCAGATACTATGTAAATAAGTATTTTCATCCACTTGATTGGTAGAGGGAATTTCTCATTGGGAGCTCCCTATGTCCATGAAATCATAGGTCCAGTCCAAAAAATCATTTCTCCAAAGCATGTTTTTTGGATGCACTCACAATAGGACTACATTTGAATTGAAAAGATCTACAATCACGAATATAATATTGTTTTTGTCCACTGGAAATTACGCTCTTTAATTTTGAGGCTTTGTCCCATCACACAAGTCCTACTTGGATAGTTTTTATGGCATCGACATTATTGCTTTAGTTATTTGAAGGTGATGCCGATGGAATTGAAGGTCTGGGAGGTCCCACCAAGTCACAAAGACTTGGAGCTCAGGATCAAGTACAGTCTCTGATGATCAAGGAGGCTCATCACCAGAAAGCTGGGCATCAGCAAACACTCAAAGAAGAGACAGGACAGCTAATGATCTAAAGTATAAGCTCATTAGCAAAAAAAAAAAATAGGAGGAGGATATGGAAGAATGTAAGCTGTAACAAAAACAGCCAAAAAATAGATGACAAAATAAGCTTTGAAAAAGTTTGCCATGAAATGCAACTAATCTCGATTATTACCAGAATGGTTGCTGTAGAAACGAGAAAGAAGGAAATAAATTATGATTTAAAGTATATGATGGCATGTTTATAGTAGTTCGTTAGCACAGACAATGATAATAGAAGATTGGTTTGTAACACCTCTGCACTAGAAAGGAAGGGATAATGGCGACAGAGGAGATGAAGTTGAGAAGAGAAGATCAACTTGAACAAGCATTTACAGAATAAAAAATTGTAATATTGGACATTTGTATAGCATTTTAACATTTACACACATCATATCATCTGGTCCTCACAACAGTCCTGAGAGGTGGTTGGGACAGGGATAAACATCACTATTTAACAAATGAAGAAACCAAGGTGTGGAGAGGCTAAGTGATTTGTGCAAGGTCACACAACTCATAAGTTGTAGAGCTGGGATTGGAACCCAGGTCTTCTGGCTTGAGAATCAGTACTTTTCTCCATTACATCATAGCTTCCTTAAGGAGAAATCTGTTCTGGAACTGCTATAAGTACAAAAGAAACAACCAAAGAAAAAATCCCAACCAACTTTTAGAGATGAGTCTCAACACATATGTCAGAAAAGGAAATATTCCAAAAGGGAAAGACCATGAAGGTGCTTTTATTCAAAATAAAAAGCAAATGAGAAGAGAGTAGTGCCTACCAATTCATATGCCCAATTTCTTATCCTCATAAAATCTTTATGGGAATGGACTGTGGTTTGTCCTTCGTTTTCGAAGACGATCAACGACAAGCCGGCTGAAGTCTTGATTTGTGTGTGTGAATTGGATTTAAAGTGAGGCAGAGTTGCACAAAGTTGTCAACCTAACTCTCTTTTCCAGGGTCATCGAACTCCAGTGGCAGAACAAAAATCAGGACAACCTGGCAACGGCCCGGAATGCAGTTGATGACCTATGGACTATGTATGAATTGAAGGCATTCTGATGAAAACATGAGAAGGAAATAAGGCAGTTATAATGGTGGACCATGCATTTACAGTCACACAGATGGCCAAGGGGTACAGAAAATAACAGAGAATTCTGTATTTATTAGTCGATTTGAAGAGAGCATTTGACTTAGCATAAGTAAGTAAAGTTTTGAAGGTTCTCCTCAAGACAAGATTCCATTTATACATTTTAAAATAATTCTACCACATACCAAATTTCTGTGGTGACTTTGTCTAATGATCTACTAAGTATTTGCATCAAGGAAGGTGTTGAACAGAGGTATAGGTATTTGTCAAAAGTGGCTACAAGTATCATGAAAGATGCTTTGTATAAAGTTCTGCAATGAGAATGAACTATACTGCAATAAAGCTGCAAGAGGAGAATGGGACTAGATTGCATTTGGAAAATGGTGCAATGCTTTCAATGACCCCAATCTGCTCGCATCGTAAAAGCCCATCTCTTTAACACCAATATTCTACTGGGGATGCCATGTGGCCACAAATCCTGTAATATTCCAATGTCTGAAGAATCAAAGGATAGACAACAGGTGATTGTTAACTGGAAGTGCATGGAGGACAGGCATAAGGATAAGAAAGTGTCAGGGAGTTGTGAGCTCCGTTAGTGGAGGGAATGTTCAAACAGATGGAATCACAGATACTTTGAACAAACAAAGCTTCGGTTGTGTCATCATTTCATGGACTAACACTGGAACTAGCAAGCCTGTCTTGTCTTCTACCCAAACCTACTCTAGAGTAAGCTGCTATTACCAAAACAAACAAAAGAAAAAGTCTGAGCAGCAGGAAGGGGATACGGGAGCAAAGGAGGTGATTTCTGATCCTGGAGATTAAAATGCTGCCCCTGTAATCTTGGTATCCAGGTCTGGCTAGATGCCAATGGACTTTGAGTTCATGTCTGAATTCAGACAAGGACATCCTCCTCCACTGTCTGCACCCCTTTCTCTCAACTCTAAGGACTAATTATTAGTTAGAGTCATGCTTAGCTAGACTCTCTACATGAGGAAGGAGATCAGCTTACAACAGCAGTTTGCTGATGTAACTCTAATAATGTCTTGCAATACAATATTATAATTACCACGTTTATAAATGGGAAAAAAAAAACCAAGTTACTAATCCTCCACTTACATATCACGTGGCTCTTTTGTTTTTCACTCTTTAGCTGGTACCTGCAGTTATGGAATACTCAAGATGTGAAGATGCAGTAACAGTGTTCTTGTGTTCCTAAAAACTGAATGTAAAGATGGCACACCTTTATTAATGGCATTTTTTGGGTGATCATCCCCTTTTTCGGGTATTATTTAAAATGTCATTTCTTCTAACCTTTTCTTTCAAAAAGTTTTTTAAAGTCTATTAATGTCTTGGCTTGGAACCCACTTCTGCTCTAGATGAGGGCAGATATTTGTATCAAATTCTGGCTGAAGCTCAGCCATCTTCTTTGTTCTCAGAAGATAGGTTTTATTCCTTCTATTAGTTTCCTCATTCTTTGTTCCTCTCCCCAATCTGTAAGACATCTGCACCCTTTATTATTAAGAACATGCTTGCTGAGATTCCACGATTATTTAATAGATATGTATCTGATTACATGTTTGTTACACTTCATTAAACATGCGATTTGATTGGTATGTATTTAACCTACTGTAAATATTGAGACTCCCTTGGCCCAGAAGACGAGGAGGCCCCCATCAAAGCATTAATCCTTTTTTTTTTCTCCTATGAGAGCTGCTGGGGCTACAATTTTGCACCTCCTCTTTAACCCTTCCATATGCCAACTCAAATGAACTTGGGGGAACAAAGTTGATCATGAGCCTAGCGTGAATCATATGCTAACATCAAGGGGGCTCCCAGTGTGGCGGTGATCCCCTCTCTTCTGGTACCATTCACCAAATCCCATCACAGAAATACTGTTAAATTGAAGATATATGGACCATCCTCACTTGTATCTGGTGGCAGCCATCAATGCAGTTCAACCCGAAGGAAAATAATGCGGGGGGGTGGGGGGAGCGGTCCTTCCTCCCCTCTCCATACTAGCTGCTCTGACCCCAAACAGATTTGTCATAAAGGAAAAACTACTGGTTTAATGTATTTTTGATGCATTCAATTTGTTTCCACTTCCTCTCTCCCAATTTTAGAGGCCCATGGTTCATTTGTCAGCCTTCCCCTTACACATCCCAACTCCCTCAAGTTCATTCTTCCTAACCCCACATATTCCTGTCATATAAAAAAAATATGCTACTACTTTGTAGGGTGTAGCCCAAAGACAGAAAAACAAACAAATGCAGAAATGCAGCCAAACGCAAGGGATGTTCTTCTACTTGGGTTTTTCTGGCCACGAGTTTCTCCTCCTTGCCAGCTTCACTTTCTTCTATGTCTGAGCTTCAGGGAAACAGTATCCTCTTTAAAACCTTGAGGCTTTGTGCCGAGTTTCTAGGATTCCCGAATCAGGAAACTTTGAGAAGCTGCGGAAGCAGCTCATCCCCAGGCAAGGCGCAGGGTGCTTTTCCTTCAAGAAAGCCACAAGCTTTAGCCAAACAACTGATTACAAACTGTAGAAGCAAAATGCTTTCTGTGAGGGTCAGAAGGCAATTTAGCTCTTCGCCATAAATAACGGATTAAAAAGCTTAGCTGACGCTATAAATTAAAAATGTGAAACTAATTATACCACCCTTGTAAAAAGCGAAACAATCAAATCATAACCCAAGTATGTGATGTGACAGCACCCACAGGGTGTGACGGCCCATGGAGGGAGGGGAGAGCACTGCAATCAGGCAAGAATCCTTTCCCTCGCCCAGAACCACAGGTCCATTTCCATGCTGCAAAGCAGAAACAGTAGGAGCCCTGTTGTTCTCTCTATTGGTTCTTCATGACAAGAGTTTCAATCTTTCCTTCCCTTTCTCCACCCCTTCAATGCAAGCACATTACTCAGAAGACCCACCCATACCAACAGCCACAGCTGCACCAAACACTGCTCAGACAATTCAAACCAGATGGGTCTGGCAGGCAGCTGCTGCCAAGGCCATAATTCAACCAGGAATCCCTGAGTGTTCTGACCAACTGCCTCCTAATGTTCTAACTGGAGTTGGTTTCCCACTCTGAGTTCCTGGGTGAGTCCAGCTCTGTAGAGGTTGGGCTAAGGGAAGCCATCCTGGGCTCCTCCACCGCTACGGGTGATATCTCCTACTGCTTCAGAAAGGTCTTCCATGCACTCGCCATATTCTGTACCAATTGGCTTTGAGATTTGGGTTCCCATGACTTGGGAACTATTCTTGTCTGCCTGATTCCAAAGCCAAATAGGTCATTTGAACACAGTAGACTCAAAAGGCCTCTAAAGGCTTTCTGACACTACTAACACTGTCCAGCCACCCGTGTGGGGGATTTGAGTTTACACAGTGATCGGGGTGATAGTGGGAGTAAGTAACACTATAATTATTATTGAAGGTCAAGCAGAAAGGCTCCTAAAGGCCAGCCCTCGGCTCAATTGGCTTTTCCTTTGGGCCTTCGGGCTGATCCTCGCTTTCATGTTGACCCAATGGCCGTCTTCCAGATGAGGGAAGTGGAAGACCCGAAGAGTCCAATTTTCCCTGTTGATTTGGTAGCAGTTTTGCTGGTAATCACATGGCTGTTTTCCTTGGGCTGTGACTGTTGCTGGCAGAGTCAGCTGAGTGGGCCCTGCAGCCCAGAGATGGATCGATCTTATCGATCCTCGAGGCTCCATGTCATTTCCAGGGGATTTGCTAAAGAAGCTACTTATGTCCCCTTTTCATTTTCACCAACTCATTACCAGCTGCTGCTGCTTCTGTGTGCCCGAGCCACACCTGGAAGAGTGAAAGCCGGTGGCCTTGGTCATCTGATTTGGGTTGAGATGCCTTCCTCCAAAATTAAAAACAAGACAACAGAAAGCAACCAATCAGAGGCAAACGCTGAAGTAAGGTCGCACTGGCACACAGCACACGAGAGTGTGTGTGTGTGTGTGTGTGTGTGTGTGTGTGTGTGTGTGTGTGTGTTGTTTTGTTTTGTTTTAAAAAGGGCAGCCTGGCCCTAGACTAAGCAATTGATCCCCTGGCTTAACTTTTAAATTAAGACCATTGTAAATTTGGGAACTTGAGAAGAGATAGAGAGGACACCCATAATCCTTTGCAAATGTCAAGTACCTCTCAATATTGGTTACTTTCAAAGGTAGCTAGGTTACAATGTACCGTGGTAATGAAAAAAAAACCCCGTCAGGCCCACTCCATAGGGTTTCAGTCAATATACATAATATTATTGGGCTTTGCAAGGATTAAAGGTTGTTTCTCTCACAGCCTCACAATAAGGCGATTTCTCCTGCTGCAGGCACAAAAGCAGCCTCCTTGTTTACAGAGGAATCCAGGGCATTTTTAGACAAAAAGGGGGTTCAAACAACCCTTTAGGTACCTCCACCTGCTGGTGGATTTGTAGTTAGTTTTATCGTGTCTCAATTGCTTCAACCGCTCAGATTTCCTTTAAAAAAGCTCAGTGATTGGTGATTTATGTCACTTGTAAAACCATTCTTAGGGATGAGGAAACTCAAGTTTTTAGCACCAAGAGCTAACATCAGTCACCGCAGGCCTTCAGTAGTACAGCCCGTGGAGAGAATATACACGCAAAACAAAAACGTTTTCCAGTGGGGCACCAAGGTATATAAAATGAGAGATTCTGGACCTAAACTAAGAGAGTCAAACCAGCCTTAGGATCTCACTAATAGGCCTAGGAGATGCATCCAATGAGGCATTTGGAAAAGGTCATAACCAAGCATAAGAAAACATAGAATTCATTATAACTGGTCATTGATTTTAATGATGATGATGATGATGATCCTGGGGTAGCGGGATATAATTGAGTTTTCTCCAGAATTATAGTTTGAATGTCAAATGCAATTTATTTATTAATATCAGTCATGGCCATCTGTGACACCTCCCATTTATATAGTATTTAAAGTATAACTTTAAATTACATGAACTGACTGACATATTCTCTATCTTTTGATCCTCAAATAGCCCTATGAAGGAAGCACATCAGTTACTATTATCTCTTTTTTTAAATAGAGATGGCAACTGAGTCACAGAGAGGCGAAGTGACTTCCCTTGGGACACACAGATGGCTAGCTGGTCTAAGACTAAATCACGTCTTCTGACTTTTAAGTCTGTGCTCTTTCCATTAAATGATCACCGTGTCCAGTGCACAATGAAATTCTCTGAAAATTGCTAATCCATGGAAATGCTTTACTATGTAGAATAGTTGATTAGTTAGGGCATCCCATTCCTCAGTCATAGCCAAGCTGGATGAGAGAACTTACTGGACAAACTTATTCCAAGAGTAACAAATTGGTAATTGAAAAACATAGATAAGTCATTAAAGCAAGGACTTCTTAAGACCCCTTAAATAACAGGTCAAGTTGTTAGCACCACCATATTAGGACTGGCATAATGTCTCTTCACTGGGCTAGCCTTAAATGCGGTAGCTTCCAGCTCCAAATCTATGATCCTATGACATTGTGAATCCTGAGTCAGGAGACATGAGTTCAAACTCCAACTCTTATCACCTCTTACCCGTGAGATCTATGCAAGTCACTTCACTAACCTGATCCTCAGTTTTCCTATATGTAAAATGAGGGATTTAGGATGGATGAGCTCTAACACCCCTTCTAGCCCCAAACTCTACAAACCATGGTATTCTGATGATGCTGATTTTTTCACCAAATGATTATGAGTGTTATATAATGTGGTCACTAGTTCCATTGGCAGCACTTAGCATAGTGTCTAGCACATAGTAGGCACTTAATAAATGCTGATCGACTGGCTGACTTCCTATCTGAAGCTCTGTAATGTAGAACTCAGCACATTAAGTGTATGCTTTTAATTTTCAATTCCTTAATTTTTCTCTTAACTTTAGCACCATAATGAAAGTGAAAAAATGCTGGAGATGAATACAGAAAATGGCAAAGAAAAATGACCAGATGCTATCATTAGACTTAAGATCTAGGCCTGGAGTCAAAACTGGAGTCAACCTCCAGTGAGGTTAACAGACTTGCCCAAGGTAACAGGGAACAAGGGAGAGACCTAGGAGGAAACCAAGGCCATTTGGTTACAAATCCGGTGTTTTTCACTGTATGGCAGTTGTCTCTTCCTTAATAGAAATTCTGTGCATTTCTGGTTGTGGTACTTTGCAAGAGCAGGGTCTTTGAAATTGAAAAGTGGCCACTCTACCAAGCCAGGGACAGTCAGCTGCAAGTATTTGTCTACCATATCCCCACCACTGTGTTGCTAGGATTGGATTGTGAAAGAAAAGGGAATTTTGTAATAGGGACCCTTTCTTGGAAAAAATGTCCACGGAACCAGCCAAACATGGTCCGTATTTAAACCCAAACCTCTCAGTTTGGGCCTCTAAATGATGGCCTTTCATCTTTCAGGCAGAATGCACAAAACCTAGGGTTCCTAACTCTGAACCCAGAGATCATTCCACTACATCTCGACTAAGGAAGGACAAGAATGAGAAGGGTAATGAGGATGGGGATGGGATTGTACTATGCCAGGTTGACTGAAGGATGGGGCCCACATCCTTAACACGGGAAGAGAAATCTTAGGTGGGACATGATATAGCTATATTCAGGTATTTAAGTGACTGTCATGCAAAAGAGGAATTAGACTTCTGTTTGGCTCCAGCACGCAGAATTGGAAACAGCGAGTGAAAATGGCAGAGGTGGGGGGGAGATTTTGGCATGATAAAAGGAAATGCTCCCTAACCATTTGAATTGTTCCAAAGTGTAATGTGCTGCCTTTGGGAGGCAATGATTTCCCAGTCATTGGAGGTCTTTGAGCAGAGACAGGATGGTCACTTGTAAAGGATATTATACTGAGATTTCCTGTTAAGTATGGGATTGTATTAGATCAGGGTTTCCTGATCTGGGGTTCACGAAATTATTTTTAAAATAATATTTTGATAAATCGATGTCAATAGAATTGGTTTTCTTTGTCATTTTATGTTATGTTGTTTTATGCATTCAAAAACATTATTCTGAGGGGTTCCTATGCTTCACTAGATTGCTGAAGGGGACTAAGACCCAAAAAAGGTTAGCAACCCCTAGACTAGCTGTTCCTGAGGTCCCTTCTAACTTTGAGATTAAATGATTTTATGGTTGGTGTTTAAGAAAGTTTCTGCATCATTCTGTGCCACTCCCCTTACCATCTCTCATTCCCACACCCCCTGATAACTTTTAAAGAAGACAGCTTATGACCAAGAGATTTTTTTTTTTATCCTATGTTCATTCTAATGTGATTGGTTGGTACGGATGAAGTAGAGGAGGGGATTTCTGGTAATTTCCATGTGATTGAGGTATGGCTCATCCAATAAAATTCTTCGTCTTATAGCAGTACAAGGGACACTGCTCAATGGTTAAGTCGTTCATCACATATATTTAAAGTTGAATTTACCGATATTTTATGGTATTGGATATTATTTCTATTAACATTTTATGCTGAAATTACAGAATGATTCGTGAGTACTGAATTTTTGATTGCTTTTACACTTGCTGGGACACTATTAAAGTTGATTTACGTTAATAGCACTGTAAGAAGATATTAACAATGAAATTTCCAAAAGCACTTAGCATCCCATAATTGGAGTTAAATGACAAAAAAAATGGGGATAATAAAGTAAAGGAAGAAAGCTAGAAAAAGGAGATAGAAAGTTTTGACAATATTCTCTTTAACCTGTGATTCTGAGCACTATTTTTTTGTGGGATTGTTTTTTTAAAGAAGGAAATAACCAACCAGGAGGGGGGACGATGAATTATCAATGCAATCCTAGAATTTCAGATGGAGAACTAGGTCAAGGGAAAGAGCACAGGATCTCCAACTGAGGACCCTCTGATTTCTGATTCTGGTGGCCAATGGCCTTCCTTCCCCCCTGTGTTGTTTGTTTGCCTTGAATAAAAGGAATGGATTTCATCATGGCTACCAGATGTCGGAGGAGTAACGATGTGGAAGTCAGAGAAACAAAAATCAAAATAAATGCCTTGTCCTTTTTTGAGGCAGTCAAATCCTAACAAATCCAACCAATTTGAAAGGTAACTCAGAGTTTAGGCTAATGGTGCCCAAACACCAAGCCATTGATGTTTGGGGTCTGTCGATCCATGTGCATCCCAACCATCTCAGGAACTGGTAGTATATAACACATAAACAAATCTGCCTTCTGTAGATGGAATTGATATCTCCCATACATATGTATTATTAGTTTTGAAATGAACATAGATACCACTGGGGTTAATAAAATACAAATTCATTTACCAAAAGATTACCAAATTTATAATAGCTTTTTGTTATTGGGCATCTCCTCAAATGACAGAGGCTGATATTAATTTTTAAAATTACTTTTAGTAAAGAGGAGTCCTAATGTTCAAACAATTTGTAATGACCGATCCCGGGCTTGACCTCACGGATTGATTTTAAACTCCACCAGATAAAGATGCCAGTGGCATGTCGGTCAATATCATCAGTTTCTGTCTCAAACTCAGTTCTGTTTGTGTTACCCATTTTCTTTGGTACCAAGTGCTAGGTTTGAAATAAAGAACTTTGTTTAAGTGGTAGGATGGAGAGAATGAAGATTACCTTTGCCTCCAAATTTTAGCTGGTTTTACAAATAGATCTCAACCCACCTACCCAAACAAGCATACCCAAACAAGGGTAATCTTGTTACTGTCGTCAACAAACAAACATTTATTAAACTGTTACTATGACCCAGGTGCTGCACTAAGCAGGGATACAAAGAAAGTCAAAAACAGTCCCTCTCCTCAGAGGGCTTACCTCTTAATGGGAGAGACAATAAACAAATAACCAAATACAAAAGAGTAGATATAATGTCTCAGAGGAAAAAATCATAGTTGGGGTGGAAGCTAAAATAGCAAGGCAATAAAGGTAACATAAAACCAAAGAAGGAAACACGTATTTATTAAATGCCTACTATGTGCCAGGCGCTGTGCCAAGTGCTTTACAAATATTGTCTCCTTTGAGCCTCACAAAAAGCCTGCAAGGTAGGTGCTCTCATAGAGATAAATTGACTTGCCTGGGGTCATACAGGTAGGTAGTAAGTGGCTGAGACTGGATTCAAACTCAGTTCTTCTTGCTTCTGGGCCTAGCACTCTATTTATGGTGACACCTGGTGAAATTTAGTTTCCTTCCTCATGATTCTGGTCCTTTGGCTCTGGTTCTGTACACATAGTAGCAGAACTATGGTGGCTGGCTCATCGTGGTACATATAGGTCCTACCTAATTAGTCAGACAGTAGGGGATAGATGTTGAATTGAAACCCTCCAAATCTGTTGCCTTTCTAATAACATTACCAGCAAAATAAAAGCACACTAGAGAGCCAGGCAATATGTACGCAGTGTTATAATCAGTAGCACTGGATTCTTGATTGGCATTTTGAGCTGATATAATTGGTTAATGACCAAGTCTCTTGAGTTGCACAGAAAATCCAGCTAAGCACCCCAGCCCTTTCCACTGACAACAACATAATGTAGTTACTGTCCAAAGCAAACTTTTTGCTCCTTTATCAGCTTCTTAAAAAAAGAAAAGAAATAGTAGACATCATCAGTTTCTCTCCCAAACTCAGGTCCATTTGTGTTATCCATTTTCCTTGGTACCAAGAACTAGGCTTGAAATAAAGAACTTTGTAAGTGGCAGAGTGGAGAGGATGAAGATTACTTTTGCCTCCAAATTATAATCAGTTTTACAAATAGATCTCAAATCCACCTACCCAGCACACCCAAACAAGGGTAGCCTTGCTATCCTCTTCATTTTTGTCTATTCTCATGTTGACGAAAGGTCACAAAATTGGAAAAGCCTTGATTGAGGTGACTCAGAGTTGTAAGAAGTTTTTCTAGTTTAATTCAATCTAACCAGTGTGGTATACTGGATAGAGTGCTGGACTTGGTGACAAGAAGACCTGGGTTCAAATCCTATTTCAGACTCTTATGAGCTGTAGGACCTTGGACAAACCCCTCTTCTTCAGAAACAAGGAGGGGTAGTGGACTCCATAGTCTCTAAAATCCCTTCCAGTATGAAATGTATGATCCTACAATCCTAAGCTTCTACTCTGTGCCAAGGCGCCATTCTGGTGGAAACAGAGACAAAAATGGAAGCAATCCCCTTCCTTCAGGGAGCTTGCATTCAAATAAATTGCAAATTAAGGTACCTTTGCAACAGTATTACTCACTGCTTTTTCCACATACAGCGTGGTCCAGACAAATGGGCCTTCTCCCCTTTCCTCGCCATCTCCTACTCACATGCTTTTTAAATGACTAACCCCAATACCTGGAATGCATTCCCTCCTCACCTCCATCTGTCAGAAGCCAAGGCTCAAGTTCCACCTTGTATCTGAACCTCCCTTTATCCCCACCCTAGCTAGTGGTTTTCTCACAAAATAACCCTGTTTCTATTTCATATACATCAATGTATTCAATTTATAAGCATTCCCTAAGCACCTAGTAAAAGACGGGCACTGTGTTAAGTATTGCCGACACAGACAAAAATGAAACAGCCATTGACTTCAAGGACCTGGCATTCTGTCTTAAGATTGAATATGTGTACATGCTTTCTATGTGTACATGCTATCTCCCCTGCCTGGAATATAAGCTTGATGAGGACAGGAACTACTTAACATGTTTCTTAAATGATTTGCTGACTATAGTAGATATTAACAGATACGACAATATTAATGTGATTTGTATGCAAAAAGTTTAAAATTTTACCCATTTGAAAACTGTTAAAATTTTTGGAAATACAAAATCATTCCTTGATAATTAAAAATCCTTTAGGAATCCATAACTCTGGGGAGTGGTGTTGGTTAAATACTTTACCTAACTTTAAAAACCTCAGTATGTGTCCATTTATGCATGCTTTTATTGATATGATCTGATGGTTTTACAGTATTTAAACCTGGCATAACAGTTTAACAGGGATATAAGCACCAGGTTTTATTTTTCAAATTGGATATTATTTAAAGAACTTTTGACAATGTAGATTTGGGGGGCAATGAATATGAACACAGTTAATGAAAGTCAAAAAAAAAGAAAAGAGGATAGAGATTGGTAACTGATAAATAAAAGATAGACAATTGGATGAATGTATGGATAAATTAGTGAAGAGATAGATGGATAATAAAGATGGATGCATGAATAGGTATACAAATGGATAGATAGGTGGGTGACAGATGATTGGAAGATATTCATAGAACAATAGATGTTTAGGAAAATGGATCAACAGATGCATATGGATGAATAGTTGCCTGGGAAGTAGATTAAATAGTTGATACATAAATGAATATAACTTGAGGAATAAATAGGCACACAGATACTGGAAACTGATGTATGTGTGGACATATTCAGGATGAGTGGGTAGGTAGAAAAGAGAGTTTAACAATCCCAACGCTGAACCCAGATGGAAGGGAATACTGATGGAGATGGTTAATCTTTATCTATGGAGCTATTTAAGTAGTATTGAGGCAATGATCTCTTTAGATGATAAAGGCATTTGCCTCTTAGAGAAAGGAAACTCTCCAGAGTTCTTTTAGGCACTTCATGAGTAGGCCATGCAGTAGCTGCTGCTAAATCCTGATACCTTTAAAATGCTCAACTCTAACCCACTGACTGGATGGACACTCCCTAGAAGCATGTGTAGCTGCTTTCATGGAAGATGACAGAGGTCCACTGAACTCATCCTTCATGGGGAGCAAAACTCATTCCTCTTTGTCTCTTCTTTAATTCTAATATTCATATACACCTTCACCGGTAACCCTACTCTTGAAGGCCTGGTGGTATAATTAATCCATGTCACAGGAAGATGTAGTAGCAGCAGAATTTATGAGTGGGCTTGAGCTACTGTGATGGGTAGGGGCACCTCAGCCCCTTGTGATATAAATGCCTCTGCTAATTGGATTGCTGGAGCTAATCAGAAGCCAGAAAGAGAATGAAAAATCAGCATCCCTCCTGCTGGTATTGGCTGATAAAGCGGACAGTTCCTTTTAGGAAAGGAGACACTGCAATTGAATCCTCACAAGGAGGTCTCATTCTAGATTGCTATCTCAAAGGTTACTCATACTTCTCTCACAGGGCCAGCAGTATGGCATGTACTGAGAGCAATGGCAGAAAGGATAGAATCATCTGAAGGAGATTTTACTACTGAATAGCACACAGGCAGAAGGGAGAAATATGAAAGGATAGGGAATTGATAAAGGAAGAAATTAGGACAATAGTAAGCCTGTGAACCAATGGTAGCTATGGATTTTCTATGACTCACGGTGCCACACTCTGGGTAAGGTATAGGTGTATACCGTACTCTTTGGATTAGAAATTTGATAAGAGAGCTCTAGGCCCAGTGCCCACAATTAAAAGGTACATGAAGGAGATGTTAGCCCCTTTCGCCCCTTAGATTTTGTTACCCCTTTCCCCAGAAAAGACATTTGTAATGTAAATGCCTTGGCTAAGAGGGCCAGCAGAAGGATTCCAGCTCCCTAAATGTTGAGATTAGGCTGATCAAAGTTGTAATCATGCAAGACTAAAAAATTAACATGAAAATGATCCTCTGGTCCAAAATGGCAGAGAGAACCATCACTGCAAATGGTGGATCAGTAAGGGTGATAAAGTAAGGACTTTTCCCACTGGAGAGAATTTACTATTCCACCAAGAATAAACAGTTCTCTCAAGGTAAAGAGACTACAACATGCTTGAGGCAACAGACTGGATCTGGGTGGACAATTACATAAGGTACCTAGTGCTTCTCTACAGAGGAAACCACGCCTCTAATGTTTGGTTCCACCAAGCAGAGTACCCCTGCAGTCATGGCCCTGCTCTATTCTTGACCCTTGTATTCTTTTCTGTGACCGTTTCTTCTTTACCCCTGTCTTCTTCTGGGGTCTCTATCTCACGTGCCCAAACACTCCCTAAGAGGTAAATCTTCAGCCTTGATGAGTATACTGAAAACTCCTTCGGTACACAGTAAAGATTTAAAAAAAAAATCTTTTGGACGACAGGATAAAAAATAACCCAGTATTTATGCAAATTGCAAAGTAGTGTGTGATAATGAAAACAAAACAGTGTTGGCCTGCAGCCAAGGCATGGTACCGATGGGGGCTCCCGACCATTTGGCTTCCGATTCTTTAGGGAGAGCAGCTGTAGAGAAGGAAAATAGAGAGCAGCCCCCTCACGTGCACCACCCCCTCCACTTCTCTGCACACATTCCGATACCCGTCACCTCGGAGCCAGCACGACTTGGGATCCAAATGGGGTTCTGCCTCGAGCTGCTGCTAGAATCGTGCTGTCGTCCCCCACGAGCCTCCCTGCCCCCATTCTTGATTCTCTTTCAGGAATTTACAAACATTTTCCACAGATCAATATCTGTATTGATTATTCATTGTGAGTGAGTCGTGTGTCTTTGGTGATCCAGCTTGGCAGAGGGAGCAGCCAAAGGCTGCTGCAGTAAAAAAAAATAAAAAAATAAAAAAATAACAGGAGGAGAGCAGGACCTAGTTCTTGCTGGGTCTGCTGCTGTCTGCAACACAGAGACGGAAGGAGAAGAAAGGATGAGAAGGACCCAGCACCATAAAGAGAAGAAGAGACAAGAGAGGAAGAGAAAGAGGGAGCAATAGCAAGAAAGACAAAGTCATGGCTGGGAAACGGGTTCCAGGGCATGCTGGCAGCTTGGGGAAAACCCCAGTCTTGGGCGTGCTGTTCCATGCACACATGCGGTGGACTTACTGCTCTGGGAGTGAAAAGTGACTCACAGTTTTGGTATCTGCTACGTAAGAGCTTTGGGGGGGATTCCTTGGCTTGCTGACAGGAAAGGAAGAAAGCATCAGCAGTGAGGTAAAACACGATTCCTTCCAACTGCCTGGCTGAGGATATGCAGTCGCCTGGGCTGGTTTGAACAGCTTGCTGCTCTCCTATGGCATGCAGAGGGAGAATATTTAAAAGAACCAGCATCACTTACAAAGTGAGTAAACAGAAAGCCTTTCAAAACGTGCTCTCCAGCTAATGAGAAGCTGTAATTTCTTATACTTCAAGGCAAAAGAAGACGATGATGGGACTCCGTGGAGTGTGCGTGTGTGTGCTTGGATATGTTTGGGGTGGGGGTGGGGGAAAACGGTTAATTGTTGGCGATGTTTAAAAAAGGGATTACGGGAAAAGACAGTGAAATGATGACAGGAAAACATCTTGGACCAGAGCCAAAAAAAAAATCAAGGAAAAGCAAATCTGCAGCTCGGAGGAATCGCCGGTCATTCCTGTCGGAGTCTTGGATAGGAACTGCCCAGTGCTCCTAACCTGTGCATGGAATACATGCCTGGCATGAGGGGACATAGCCAAGGGGACCACCAGTGTGCCCAGCAGATGGAATGATGGAGTGCAAACTTGTACAGCTATGCCGTTCCTTGAGCTGAAAAAGGCGTGCTCTTGCCTTTTAATGGGAGTATCATGCTTGCTCAGAATTGTTTCCTTCTATTAAAAACAGCACCACCCCTCCCAATCTGGCTTTTGAGAGTAGGAGCGGCTGATTCTGTTTGTCTCTTGGGAGCTGCTGCGACATTGCAGAACCATACTGAAAAGGGAGGTTCAGGAAATTAAGTTTGCCATTGGTTGGGGATCTGGTATATGTACCAAGTGATCGTCTTTACCATGGACCTAAGTGTGGGGATTGACTCTGGATTCTGCTACCAGCTGTGGCTTGGGGAAAAGTCACAATCCCGCTAAGAATAAGACTTGCAAGGTGTTCCCAACACGTTAAAAAAAGTGCTAACCCTAAGTGGGATAAAATGAGCTGGATTTTGCTTCTTCCTGGGTGTACAGCTGATTGCTATAATCAGTCCCGAATGGCTATTTTGGTTCTCTTTTACTTGGGTGAAAGCCATCCAAAAAGCTAATTTATGCAAAAGTCTCGTCACAGTGAAATGCCATATTAAGTGTAAATTATTTATTGTTATAATTATCACGATGCCACCATTGATGATGGTAGTGGTGGTGGAGATTGTGCTGGTGGTGGTGGTGGTGGTAGTGATGATGATGATGATGACGATGAGGGGGTTGGGACTTTGTCGATTTCCTTGGGTGAGAGGTCAACAGAGAAGATGCCCTTTGTTTGCCTGTGATTTTGTCCTTCACATTACTTCTTTGTTTGGACTTTTGGCCCATTTCACTTTGAGTTTCCTAAGCAGAAGAAATATATTGTCTGCAGAAGTGAGCCTTGGGGGATACAAAGGAGGAGGAATTAGCCAATCATGGATGACTTTTCCTCCTTCCATTTCTTCAGCATTAACAGAGAGCAGCTTGTATGGTATTGATGTGGGCATGTGTGCTTGCATGTGCATATATATGTGTTTACGTGTGCACCTCATTGGGTGGCAGTGAAGAAAGGGACAGGCAGAATCAGGCAGAGGATTGGGGTATTTGTGTCATCCATGCATAGAATTCTCAATGCTATAAGGCAGACACCCATCCCTCTGCTCTAGAGCTCTGGAGAGCCTGCGCAAACCTGATCTGAATGTTAAATGCAGGAGTCTGAATTAGCATACTAACCAAGTCATGTCAACCCCTAGCAATCAGTAAATGGCCGTCTTCTCTCTCTAAAGCTGGTGCAGCCGTGTATGCCAGCCACTTAACCATGTCCTCTGTCAGATCCCTTTTTGTGTTTGTTTTTTGTTTTTGTTTTTTGATGAAAGACTGGAAATTCATTAATGAGTAGGGAAGGAAGGGCTTCAAGGAGTTGTAATGAAAACAAATGACCCTCTTTAAACCTCATGAAGGCCAAATGGAGGGAGTTTACTGCTGTGGGGCCAGGGGAATAGAAAATCCTACAGCCGACAGAACATTTCACTAGAGCTAAAGCCGAATTGCTTAGGAATATCTGTTCTCCATGGTTTTCAGAACAGCCAGTAGCCAAGAGATCTGTGCTAATCAAAAGTGTGATGCAGCATTATCTTTCCAGACCAAAATAGAAGAAGGGGTGGCACCCACTAGCCAGATGAATACCTTCCAATTGCTCCTGACCACTCGGTCTCTAATTATCAAAGTTTTTGACACCTGTGAAAGTAGGAAGACCTGCCTTAGATCCTCTGGCCAGTTTTCCTGAGCTTTTGAAATAACAAGCATTCTTTTTGTTGGCTAAGCATTCAGGACATCCCCTGAAGGAAGGAGCTGCTTTTATTTTGATCTATACCACCCGAGAAAATACACCAAGTAAAAGACTCAATTTCCATCTCCTTGTGTTCCCTGACTGGAGTCAAGGCACACTGCCCACCAGCTGAGACTCTTGTCTGCCACTGTGATGCCAGTATTTTGACCAAGAAAACTATTGTTTTCTTTCCTTTTTGTTTAAATGATTAAAACCCCCTCCACACTTGATCTAGAAAAATAAATTTGTCCCCTTCACTGGTATGGCTTTAAATTGAAACCTCTAATACAGCTATGTTTTTCACTGAAAGAAAAAGATTCAATAACAATAGATATAGATGACTTCTTTTTTGAGTGATCAAGATTCAAGCGTCATGGCAGGGGGCGGTGGGGGAGAAGAGTGAATTTTGATCAGGACGAAAGATTCATTCAAAGCAAGTCTCACCACTTGGCAAATTAAGCTGTTCTTACTGTTCAACCTGTGTATTGGATTGCCAATTTATATTCATTCTTGTTAAGAATAGTCTTTCTGTGTGGATCAGAGTTAGTCCTCTGCAATAGTCAATATTCTCCACCAAGATTTTCCAAAGGATATATAGGAAGGAGGGTCACCAGTGGCTTTGCATATGATTTGCTTATATCTCTATTCAGGAATCATGGAAAGCTCTCCAAAATGAAATTCTGAAGCCAGAAAGGGAAACGATTCTGATGAAGAGTAAAAGAGGCCATTGTCTAAAGAAGTAGTTCAAACTTAAATAAAAATGGGGCCCACTAATATGTACATATGCAGATTGCTTACTTAAGTTTTAAATTAGCTATCTTTTATTGCATTTTTACTCATTTTGTTAAATGTTTCTCAAATACATTTCAATCTGGGTCAGGCCACACTCAGAAGTGTTGCAGACTGCATGTGATCTATGGGCTATATGTTCAACACCTCTGATCTATAGGAACCGCATGTGGATGCACAAGGAACTCAGTGATGTCCTTAGATTGAAAAGAAAAATGATTTTGTATAATAATATCAGGAATGTTATTGCTTAGAAGGAGCTGAGACTGGCCAGGAAAGTGCAGGATTGCCCGACTTTCCAAAAACCTACATTGCTTTAAAGAGGAAGGGGTGATGGGTATGATGATCTCCCATAACGGGGAGAAGGCCAAGCTGTTCAACTCATCTTGCTTTTGCTTCTTCTGCCAAGGGGAATTATCTTTGGACTGGGAAGGACAGAGTAAAAGCTGCTAATGGGGAGCCAGACCCCAAGATAAATAGGGTGATAATAAGAAAGCAGCTAGTTGCCCCTGATGAGTTCAAGTTACAAAGCTCAGATGAACTGTATCTGTGGCTGCTGAAAGAATGGGTAGATATGATTACTGAACCATTGTCAGTGACCTTAGAAGCACCCCAGTATGGGGTCTTCAGACTATAGATCTGTGAGCTTGACCTGGGCTCCTGGCAACATTTGGGAATGGCTTATAAAAGGAATGGTTAGGGCACATGCAGAAAAGGAAGCTGTGATCACAAATAGCCAACATGGCTTGATTGACAGGGTAATGCCAGTCTAAATTCATTGCTATTATTGACAGATTTTTCTGCTTTGCACCAGCCTAGAGAACTAGGAATCATGGGTAGATCTTTTCCTACCAACGAGAGCTCTGTAGGAGTGGAATGGACTGCCTTAGAAGGGAATGAGTTCCATCTTACTGAAGGTCTTCAATAGAAGGTGGGAAAAACTAATACATTAGGGATTTTGCATTGGGATTCTTGCTTCGGCACTGGTTTGACTGGTTGGCCCCTGGTTTCCTTCTAACCAGAGATTCGGCGATTCTAAAGATGTGATTGTATGTGCCTCATCATCTGGGGGCATCATCCTCTTCTTATCACTTAAAAAATTTTTCCTATCCATCTACTACCCTTGCCTCAGGGCCCCATCATCATGTTGAGCTGGAAAGTTAATCTATCCCACTATCTTTCCTTCTGACTCCTCTCCACATGCTCAATGAGCCGGTGACATTGTCCTCCTTACTGTTCCTCACACATGACCTTCCATCCCCTGACTCCGGGGATTTTTACTGGCTATTCTCCATGCCTGAAATGTTCTCCTTTCTCATCTCCCCTTCTTGGCACTGCTGACTTCCTCCAAGTCCCAGCTAAAACCCTGCCTTCTGCAGGAAGCCTTTCCAATCCCATTCTCAGTGCCTTCCTGCTGAGGTCATCTCCATTTCTTTTTTTTGAGGAGGGAAGGCAGGGCAATTGGGGTTAAGCGACTTGCTGAAGGTCACACAGCTAGTAAGTGTGTCAAGTGTCTAAGGTCACCTTTGAACTCAGGTCCTCCTGACACCGGGGCTAGTGCTCTACTCACTGCACCACCTAGCTGCCCTGGTCATCTCTAATTTATCCTCTCTATGTTTGTGCATGGTAGTTTGCATGTTGTGTCTCCCATTAGAATGTGAGCTCCTTGCTGCCTTTTTAAAAATTTAATATATTTAGTTTTCAACATTGATTTTCACAAGAGTTTGAATTACAATTTTTTTCCCTATTTCTATCCTTCCCCCACTCCAAGATGGTGTATATTCTGGTTGCCCTGTTCCCCAGTCAGCCCTCCATTCTGTCACCCCACTCCTCTCCCATACCCCTTTCCCCTCCTTTCTTGTAGGGCAAGCTAAATTTCTACACCCCGTTGCCTGTGTATCTTATTTTCTAGTTGCATGCAAAAACTTTTTTTTTTGCTTTTGAACATCTGTTTTTAAAATTTTGAGTTCCATATTCTCTCTGGGCCACATACGTATCATTATGTATAACCCTTCCACAATACTTATGTTGTGAAAGACTAACTA
>CM053625.1:339543330-339569361 GCA_028646595.1 Phalanger gymnotis
AGACAGGCAAACAGACCAACAGACAGATAGAAACAGGGAAAGAGAAAGAGCCAGGCAGAGAATAGAGAAGCAGAGGAAGGAAGGAAGGAAGGAAGGAAGAAAGGAAGGAAGGAAGGAAGGAAGGAAGGAAGGAAGGAAGGAAGGAAGGAAGGAAGGAAGGAAGGAAGGAAGGAAGGAAGAGAGGGAGGGAGGGGGACAGAGAGAGAGAGAGAGAGAGAGAAAGAAAGAGAGAGGAAGAAAGATGATAAAAAAGAGATGAAGGAAGGAAGGAAGGAAGGAAGGAAGGAAGGAAGGAAGGAAGGAAGGAAGGAAGGAAGGAAGGAAGGAAGGAAGGAAGGAAGGAAATCAGAGAACCTCTTGTCTATAGAACTCAAATACCAGCATGGCACTTTTATCTCATTCTCCTATAGTTTATGAAAGAACACCACTTTATTTGCCTCCAGGGAATTAAAGGTCCATTTACAGACATGCCAACACAAACTGGCATGAGAAGAATTTTTTGGGAAGTGTGTAGACATGAGCACGTGTAGGGAACATGTGTGGAAGACAGCAATAAGTGTACCTATGATGGCAACATTGCAAAGAGACCATCCTCCATAGCCAGGGCTGATAGCTACTCCTATATAAATTTAGGTCCGGGATAGTCTCACCTGCAAAGAGATGTAAAAGCATAGGTAGATGGATAGAGATTATACCCTGTCCTTCAGAGACAAATTTATTTTTTAAGGATTGTAATAAAAATATCCATTTTGATAACTCCCTCTCTCTCTTTCTCTCTTTGTCTCTCTGTCTCTGTCTCTCCCTGTCTCTCTGTCTCTTTCTCTCTCTCTCTCTCTGAAAATCCAAAGTTTCTCTTCCATGGATTCAAATCACCAAAATCAGAAATGCTTTTGGGGAGAGATCATAGATATAAGCCTGGTATGGACCCTTCGGGGTCATCCCAGAGAAATTAACCGATTTACTCAGGGTCAGACCTCAGTGTCTAAGGCAGGATTTGAATCCAGTTCTTCTTGACTCACAGGCAAGCTCTCTACTGACTACATCAGACTTCTTCCCAGATCAAGTTCACAGAGAAGCACCCAGGGCCCCCACTGTCCAGCCAGTGTCCCCCCAGCTCTGCTGAGCTGGCTATGTTCCAATTCAGTCAAATCCCTGGGGTTTCCTGTACTTCCATTTTCCTACTTTCACTCAATGGCAATTTTTATTCAAGAATGCATCCTTTTGGCTTCTTCAAATCTTTTCCAGTAAGATGAGTGCTATCCATCACTTCTGTTGACATAATAAATCTCATCTTCATGCAGATCCGTGATAAATATTTCTTGAATGAATGAATTTCAGGTCATTTCCACTCCTCTGGAGCTGTTTGCATTTTCCGAGCCCCCAAAGCAGAGAAATTGACCCAATCCACCGAAGTTCCATTGTGTGGTGACATTATAGCTAGGCATAATGAAAGAGAAGCCACAGGACATAGTGGATAGAGAGATCACCTTAGGAAGACCAGGCTGACCAACATGACTGTGACCATGGGCAGATCACTTAATGCCTCAGTGTTCCCAAGAAATTCATTAAGACCATAAATTACCGACAATTGCAGATCTCCAATCTGGGTAGAGAGTTTCCTATTAAATCATAGATCAATTATCCTAAACTAGCATTTATTAAGTTCTTGGCAGGGAGGTGGGAAGAAGGGCAGGGGGAGACAACATGTAAATAATTCTGTACTCCTAAGATATGTACAAGATGAGCTGGAAGGAGAATCAGAAGGAAGACACTGGGACTGAGGAGGACAGGGAAAGACTTCTTGAAGAAGACGAGATTTTAACTGAGACTTGAAGGGAACCAAAGAAGAGGGAGGTGGTGATAGAGAGGGAAATCCAATGAGAAGTGCAGTATTATGTGTGAGGAATAGCAATGGGGCCAGGGTTAGTCTTACTTTTGTGGTAGGATGGAATTGGAGGAGGGGGACTTTCAAAAAAGAAAAATCGGTACTAGGTTCAAATCCTACTTCAGACAGTTACTAGCTTAGCTAAGACAAAAACGTGTCACATGGCCGTTCAGAGCCTCAGTTCACTCATCTGTAAAATGGGGTAATGATTTTTTTTTTGTTTTGTTTGTTTTCTTTTACAATCTAGCTCAGAGGTTTCTGTAAGGATAGTATTCTGTAAGCCTGAAAGTGCTTTAGGAATTTGAGCTGTAATCACAGCTACACTCTCCAGGATTTCTGGTTTACTTTCTGCAAAGATTCATTGCTCTCAAACTCCCAGGCCATAGCCCTGCCCCACTCCAGGGTTAGTTGGTGGGGCACGCTGAGAATGAGCCAGCCTGTTGATCGATGGAGCTCTGAGGCAGTCCGTTTGATGTGAGAACAATCCTATCCTGCAGCCACAGAGCCACCTGGAAATGCCGGCCACACCACTGCTGTCTCTTGGGCCTCGAGTCCACCAGACCCTGTTCAAAGGGCCAGGCCTTGTTGTGGCTTGCTGAGCACATTCCAGGTCTGACTCCCAGGACTGAAATGAGATGTCACAGAGACTTCAGGAAGGCTTTTTTTTTTCTTAATTGCTTAATGGGACTTTTTTTTTTAAGCCATATGCTTTGCCCCCATGAAGCTGACCATAGGAAATTCTTCTTCCTTCCATAATTGCTTTTCTCTCCCATGTCAGTGTGGCCACGGAGCCTTGGAAAGCTGACGGAGAAGCAAACAACATCATCGTCCCCTTTGCTCCATGTGGGTGTCTCCTCCTCTCATCCTTCTTCTACCCATACTAAAGAGGTTAAGAAAAGGCATATTGTCTTCAAAGCAAACAAAAAGCATAGTCCCCTCTTTCTCTAGACCCATTCAACCCATTTCTGGGCAGCAATATTTTGTTGGTCTTCCTCTTCTGTCTATAACACGGCCTCTTGGTCTTCCTCATTATGATTACCTTTCCCGATACTCTCCTCTGCCCCCTCATCAAGATTTATGTCACCACATTCATTAGGTGACACAATACTGTCAACAGAATCAGCAGCAGCAGCCACCGCCTCATTATCTCTGTGGTTAACCCCTGCTTCCCCAACGTTGGTCCCTGTCAGAGATTTTAAATTCAAATTAAATTTTAATGCGGCAGCTTTGATGTTGGAGCTAGAACTGCCTAGTCAGGAGACGAATGGGGACGAAGATTCTATTGTTGCCTTTCCTTCCCTTCTCCATCGCCCCTAGAAAGCACTTTTTCTCTGTAAGAATTGAAGAGTGGCGTTTTGATGCGGCGATCTGTTTCCTTTCTTGGTTGGGAGAGTATTAAGAAACATATATTTCATATGTACAGATAATGCTAGATTGTCTAAGGAATACAGCTTTAGGACCCAGATGTTATATGTGACCCTGGGGGACAAGGGATTCTGGCCTGTGAAATAATAGTAATCATAATTTATACTTAGAGACAAAATTAGTCATTTTAAAGACTTTTTTTTCTGCACAAGAGAAAATATAGACACCTTTTCTGGGTCTTAACCTGCATGTAATTCTTCCCAAGGCCACAAAGATGGTGATTGTGTATGGGACATACAAAACCACATGTCATTTGGATATTTGTCCATTGAGAAATTGAAATAAGACTACCCCACCTAGATTATAATTTCTTTGAAGGTGGAGACAATGTCTTCTACAAAGTGTAACTATAAAACAGCCAAGCTATAATAAAACTGATTTTCACATTCAATTTCTAGGATCATTCGTGACTTCATAAACATATCTTCTTGTCTGCATTCCAGACAGATGGTGTCCTGTACAGGGATGAGTATCTAGTAGGCACTTAATAAATACTAGAGTGAATGATTGACTTAGATAAACATAGCCTTTCTTTGTCTATACACAACCTTCATAGTGCTGGGTCCACCCTTTTCAAACATTTAGGCTTGAATTAGCCAACCAGCTTCCCCAAAATAGGACCCTTTGAAACAATCTCTTTGGCGCCAAAAGTGTCTCAACCCTCAAAAATTTGTTTAGTAGGAAAAATAACACTTTGTCTTAGTATAAAAGGTACAGAAACTAGTGAAATCTGGTTGATTTGTTGCCTGCAGGCTTACTCCAAAGGAGGAAGGTTGGAAATGAAAGGATTTGGCTTAACTTCATGCTTATCTGACTGTTTCTACCAATAAGAACTATGTAAATAGGGCCAAATACACTTTATCAGTTTGCTCTAAATAACTATAACAAACCCAATGTGTGGCTGCACAGGGTCTCTACCCATCTGTGATTGGGAGAAGAAAAAGGCTTCTCCAAACCCACAGCTGCTTGTGCCCCAAGAATCTACATAGTTCCATACAGAAACATAATGGGCTTCCCCATTCCCCATGAAAATTCCCCAATTCTCATTAGCATTTGGATAGAACATTCAACATCCCTTACACTGCTGCCCAGAACAATGTTGCCAAAAGAGATATCCATATCCTAGAGCTGGAAATATTCATTCTCAGTCAAGTATTCAAATTAATTCAACAATTATTTATTAAGTACCTACTATGTGTTAGATGCTGATGGGCATACAAAGACCAAAATGCAAACAGGTCCTTCCCTCAAGGAGCTTCACTTCTTCTGGTGAAGAAGAGGGGTTTTTATTTTTTCGAAGGGGAGGTAGAAGTAGTAAATGATTGACTTTATTCCTTTCATTCATTGTGTAACAGGCTCAAAGGCATGTGGAACAAGGGAGCTGGGAGCAAAGAGGAGACCAGTAATGATTCTGGTGGTTGGTAAATTTGTTATATTGTCTTGTGCTATAAGGTTGACTTGAGAACACTAACTGAATGTAATTTTCTAATTGTGCTCATATATATTATATACACATTAGGGTCGCACTGCCTGTATGAGGGTATGTTTTCAGAGTGATACATAGAAATTCAGCTGTTTAGTGCTAATTTCCCTCAGAGTGTGTATGGCAGGCCCATTAAGGGTCTATCAGCTTTCCTTCCTGGACTTTATTTCTATGATGTTCATAATTCAGTTGTACCGGCGCACTTACACATTATCATACAAGGTCTTGGCTTGTAGTGATTTTTTTTTAAATGAGAGCGTTTGGACATTTTTATGCTTTTTCCAGTTATGTCTCTTAAAATGAAATTTCATAAGCATTTAGCTGGTAATATGTACCAATTGTATGTGTTATTTCCCAAACAGAATGTGCAAAGGTCAAGATACTGAGGTTTGGAAAAAAAATAATGGAGGAGATTGTAATGAAAGGGCCAGAACTGTGGTCCTCTGATAATAATACATAGGCTGTGGCTTAACTACCGGAGTTTGCAGGAGGATTCCAAGCACTGGGCAGGGTGGCTACCCAGTTAGTCATGCAATGGAACACGGTAAAAGGGAGGTTTCAACATACATTCAGGGTCCATGTCAGTAGAGAACTGGCACCTACCAAGATCTCAGCCAGCCAGTACCTGCCCAGGGCAATGAGAAAGAACAAAAAGCAAACAAAGAAACAAAAACTTTAGTATCAATCCCATTCTGAATCCCTGACTCAACCTTCTCTTTTGGACTCAGTGTCCCTTCTCCTTTCCTCCCCTACCTGACAATACACATCCATTGTATGAACTGGAAATGGGATTTGTGAAAATTTCAAATGGGATTGGTAAAAATTCCAAATGGATTGGTGGAAATTCCAAATGGCATTGGTGGAAATTCCAAATGGGATTGGTGAAAATTCCAAATAGATTGGTGGAAATTCCAAATAGGATTGGTGAAAATTCCAAATGGATTGGTGGAAATTCCAAATGGGATTCCCTAGTTTGGGAAGCGAATGTTTGGCAGTCCTGTGGATGTGGCTGAAGATTCAGAGAGAATTTGGAGAACTATTAATAAGGCTCTGGAAGTTCAGAATATTTTCTTAGAGAGAAATAGGTGGTCAGCTCTTAGGGCCGATGGAGAAGGTCAAGCAGACACAAATCAAATCTTCGGATAATCCCAAAATCTTATCTTAGATAAGTTTCATCCTTTTCTTCTGCCTAACCTCTTTCTCCAGCTAGAATGTACACAGGTAGACAGACCTTTCATCTCCTCTCACTTCCCCTTTCCCCATTCTTTGACAGCAATGCTGATGGAGAATGAAACGATAGACCAAAGTTGGGCAGTAAGAAGAATAAAGAGAAGAATAAGAAATTTCTGATATTCTGATGTGAGGAGGTGAAATAAACCTCCTGAAATATGTGATCAGGACAAAAGGTCTGACTTCGATACCCAAATGTTTACAATTTAGCTAATGTCTCCTCTCCCCTGCCCACCATAAATCAGACCTAGGTCTGTTTAGGGGAGACAATGAGAATGCAATATAAGACACACTAGAAAAGAGCTCAATGACTTATTCCATTGATGCTATAAATAGAGTTAGATAGTACAGAGGATAGAAAGTTAGACCCAAAGTCAGAAAGATCTGAGTTCAAATCTTGCTTCAGGCACTTATTAGCTGTGTGACCCTGGGCAAGTCACTTAAATTTTGCCTCAGTTTCCTCATCTGTAAAATGGAGATAAAAATCACACCTTGCTCCCAGGGTTGGTATGAGGATCAAATAAGATAAATAAGATGTTAAATGTTTTGCAAAACTTATTAAAGAACTATAAATTCATGCTAGCTAGCTTACTAGTGTTTTCTCTGTATAGCCCCAATTTAGCTGTTAGGCACACCTACCTTGTGGTTTATGTTCATAAAATAACTCTTTATATTGTTTTCTATAGTGTATACAAATCACTGTTGATGCTTTTTCCTTGCCCTGATTTTCCCCTTCCTTTCTTCCAGCTTTGCTAATAGCAGCGGGAATTTCCTCCCTGAGTTCTATAGGGGGAAGGGAAAGAAACAAACATTTATTAAGCACCTACTATGTGCCAGACATCTGGAAAATGAGCTGGAGAAGGAAATGGCAAACCACTTTAGGATATTTGCCAAGAATACCCCAAATGGGGTCACAAAGAGTCAGACATGACTGAAATGACTTAATTACAAAGACAACAACATCTGCCAGGCACTGTGCTAAGCAACACCATTTCATTTGATCCTTACAACAATACTGTGAGTAGAGAAAACTGAGGCAAACAGAGGTTAAGTAACTTGCCCAAGGTCACACAGCTAGGGTCTGACACCAAATTTGAACTCAGATTTTTCCTGACTCCAGGCCCAATTGTACCACTTAACTTCCTTCAGTAGCTGTCAGATAGGATTATCAGGTAAGTACCCTGTTGAACTGGGTTTAGGCAGCATCCCAGGGCTTAATGCTTAATAATAGGTACTTAATAATAGGTTACCCTGGGGGAAGTAAGGAGGTTTGGTAGCATCAAGCACTCTTCTATTAACGCAGGAAACATGGAGCCATAGTTAAGAAACTCTACACTGGAAAATTCTGTACAGAATATTTGGAGTCCTCAGATCTATCTCTGAGTTCAAAATGTGTTACTTCTGGCAGTACCTTATCGGTCAGGCGTATGGGATCATGAAGGGCATTTTGGTAAAAACACAGTGCTTTCTCCATGGCTTCAGTGGTTCTTGGTTGGATACAGAAAGCAAAGAGTTAAAAGCATCTGCTTCCCCTTTAAGGTTGGTATACCTGTTTACCAGGTATTCACAACTCTTTGGGTGGCTGTAGATTACAGAGGCGCAAGGGGGAAAAACACAGATGTCATCCACATTTGGGGCTTTGTAATCAACAGGCTGACACTTTTCCCACCAACTCCATGTTGAGATCACTAATGTAAAAATTAGTGTTTTGTCTCCAGAATACAGGATTTACGTGCTCTGCAGCACATATCTCTAGAGAGGACAAGAATATAATCTCACAACCAGCAAGAAGCCAATAAACCACCATTTGGGAGAAAATTCAAGTCACAGAAATTCCTCTATTGGCTTTCCTTCCCCCAGCAGAAGGCAATTACTCGAAAGTACTCAGTCATGGTTCTTAGGCCCTTCCATCTCCCTATCCACTAGGCGCTCTGCTGCTCCAAGACCACCTAGCCAGATGGCAACATCAGCCACCCACTGGAACTAAGGTGATTGAAACTCTCGGTGGGCACAACCAGAAATGGGATGACATTTGGGCATTCAAGATGATGAAATTCTTTAGTTGTGATAAAAAAAATGGGGAGAGGAGGAGCACTCAAGACCAATTTAGCATTTGCTCACAGCATTGTAGGGTAACCTTGAAGTGATAGTGGGAACCCCCAGAAACTCTGCCTAGTGGATGCTAGGCACCTCCTAAAATATAATAGCATGTATGTTGGTAAGCAAAATGAGCTCTTAGCACTTAGTTGGCTTTTGTTTCCTTTGAGAAATTCAGTGTATTTCATTGAGCCTTACTAGGTGCTAAGCCCCAGGCCCAAACCCCTATTAGGTATAAAACCTATGTGGGTGTGACTTGGTAACCAAGGTGGGGCCCCAGGTGGGGCTAACTAAGGGAGGGCCTAGTTTACACATGAGTTTGAGTGATAGGTTTGGGACAGCAGAGGCTCTTAGACCACGGGGGTTTAAGTAGGCTCTTTGTGATGATTTTAGGTCACATGGGTGAGTCTTTTGTGTGACTCACCCCTGACAATGAAAAAGATATAAAACCAGGGGTTGGCCTTCTCTTCTTTGGAGCTCTTTCCCACAGCAGTGGTGGCACGAGTGACTCTGGGCCAGCCCATGTTATGAGTTCCCGGGCTGAAACTAGATGTTGGTAACTATGAATCTGTATTTGGTCTGTCTGTCGATGTTTGTAATTTGTTTAGGGCTCTGACGGTGTTGAAGCAGAGACTCTGGGCGGCTGTAGCTAAGAGCTCTCCAGCTTGTAACCTGGATGTTGGGACTTTGTTAAACTCTGGTAACTATGTATTGGGATTTGAATCAGACAAGGTCTGTCTGTCGATGTTTGTACTTTGTTTACATTTTGCTCTGAAGTTTGCTGGTTTTTTCCCCTGAACTAAGTGAATGATATTTGTATGCTGAATTAAAGTAAGCTTGTCAATCCCTTAACGTTGCTTTCCTTACTAAAGCAGATCAAAAGAACCTGTGCCTTTTGCAATGTGTTGGCAGGTTTTGCAGCGTGCTGGTAGCGTTCTTGTTGTTGGGCTTATGTTGGTCTTTCACCCCCACAACAGCTGCTAGCCAGATTGTTGAAACAGCATGGCAGATTTCTCTAGGAAGAGGGAGTGAAGGGAGCCTATTTTGTGGAAGTTATATGGTCCCTGTCAGGAAGCTATGGTGGTTTCCACTCCCAAAGAGATTTCATAGACTCCATTTGCTTTACGTAGACATGCTTTACGTAGACATTTGTATTTCTTATTTCTATTTCCTTCCCCTTGTCCCCTCATTTTATTTTTGATTTATTTTTATCATGATGATGTATTCTTCTCATTTCTTTGAATGGCTGCCAGGGTGTATGATATGTATTGTTGGTGCCTCTTTCACCCATGTTGATCAGTAGTATGGAGGTCATCCTTGATTGTCTTTTCATAATATTTGCAAACCCAGTAGCCCCATGGAGGATAACCTTTTTGTGAGGGGGCCTGGTCAGTCAGACTGTGCCTTTAGCTGTGGATTAGAGAGCTCACCTTCTGAGCTGTTGGAAAACGATTTTATTGTTTTCTCCTTATCAGGATGTAGTTGGGGCAAATTGCACAGGGTGAAGAGCTAGATTGTTCTCATCTCAAAATGGAAACCAAATAATTTGGTTTCCTAAAGATATTGGTTTGAACCACCACTGCTATTCCCAAGGAAGAGATAGGACAGGATGCTTGTTTTGTGAGACATATGATCCTGTCTTCTTGCCCGTCATTAATAGCTAGAACAGGAACACACATGCAGAACAAGATTAGAAGTTTTTTAGAGTACCAGCTAAAGTTGTACATTGGCTTTGTTCACCTTGATGGGATATTCAGCCAGGCATAGTCATCTTCTTCAGACTCTGACCTTCTTTCAAGGGACCTGGGGCCCTTGAAATATCCCATTTCAAATAGGAATGGGCCAGGGATATGGTATAGCCATTCTCCTCTTTAGGACATGAGCCTTTATTAAACCTCTGCTTTCAGTTTCTTATTTTCTTTTCTTTCTGAAGGAGTAGGGCTGATTTGGGGACTTGGTGACATTAGTGTATCTGTTTTACATAACATGAAGTCATTATTAACAACATCCTAGATCATAAAAAAAAGTATAACAAGAGACAAGGAGAGTTTTTTTTTTCTCCCCTTGAAGATAATAGCAGTCATGCTGGAGATGAGAAGGGTAAAGGTCATGTTGCTGCTCTCTGATTGGTTATTTCTTCTGGGCATTGACATTTCTGCAGTTTCATCTGAAATTTTAAATAATCCATGTGAAAATGGTGGGTTATTTACTGAAGACATATATACTCCATGTGTCTGTAATTCGCTGAAAACATAATCTGGGCTCTTGATACCTCCCTTTGTGTGGTAATACTCTTACTGCCGCTGCTGTCACACACACACACACACACACACACACACACACACACACACACACACACACACCCAAGGAGATAGCTTGATCAGCTTATGTGGGAAACTGAGTCATTCAGTGAAGGAATAGAATAATGGTCTGATAACATGAAGACTAAGGCAATCAATTTCGGCATAGGAAGACAGCAGAACCAAGTAGTCAGGTAGTCACATCTAATTCAGCAAGATCCCATAGACTCATAGAGATAAAGGGTCTTAAAATAAATATTAGAGCCTTTAGGGGAAAGATAAAAGGAAAATAGTTGGAGAAGTGCATCTTCAGCTCACATGAAGAAAGAGAGGCAGGGGGTTTGGTCCATTCCATTTTGCCATTAAAGCCCTGACTGATCACAAAAGAATGGAGTAGGGCAGAAAGGCTCAGACCTCTGTACTCCTCTGAACAGTAATTTGGAAGAGTGAAGAGGAAATCCTGCACATTCCCTGAGCCCAGTTTCTGTTTTTAGGGAGGTTGGCCGGAGGTTTCCCAGCTCCTTGGCTCAGATACACACTGGAGAAGGATTCATGGCAGCCTCTTCATCCCCTTGGTTTACTTTATCAAACCAAAGTAGGCAACAACTGTGATCAGATCTCTTCCCCATCCCTCCTCTTCCATCGTCCCTGCTGTTCCCAATCTGCAGGGTGGCGGGGAGGAAGATGTCAGCAGGGACACTGACCCACGGCCAGTCATCCTTTTTTGTTGGTTTCAAGTACTCTTGTTTGCCAAGACAGAAAGTAGAGCTCAAATGATGAGGATCAGACACAGTATGAAGGGGAGCTTTGACAGTCCATCTCTGCCTGCCCCATATCGTGGTTGAATCTCGTCTTCTGTACAGAACAGAGGACTAAGGACGAAACGCTCATACAACTGAATACAGGAATCCTATTGGGTACATTTTTACATTGATGGAGTTTGGACCAAGTCTCATTCTATTTTCTATTCATTCAACCACAGCACAGGGAATATGGAGAACAAATTTCAAAGCAGCACAATGCATTCTAGTCTCAGATATAAAAAAAATGAAATGTTATTTACTTCTTCATGAACTTACTTAGCTTTACCATGACTTTCGTTTTATTTTTAATCAAATTTGCCCCTAACATAGTCCTTATCTTTAAAAAAAAAGAAATTAGTCTTTATCTGTGAGGTTTTATAGCAGAAGGTGATAGGATGGGGACAGGGAGATGTCACATCTAATATACATGATCCTGGGGAAAGTATTAGCAAGAACCAGGGCCACGAATATTCAAAAGGAATTTTGTAGTAGTCTTTTCTTGACATAGGTCTGTATGATTTTTTTTTCTAGACCTGTGATGTCATCAGCATGGGCCAACTCCCAGCATGGAAATTCACCTCCACCAATAAAAAATCAGTAAGTCCTCTGGACTTTAGTCTTGGGGAGTTGCCGTGGACACTGTTACCCATGGTCACACAGACAAGATTTAACCTCAGCTCTGCCTGATTCTACAACCAATATGACCTTGGGAGATCACTTACCTCTCTGGGCCTCAGTTTCTTCATCTGTAAAAATGAAAAGGTTGGCCTAGAGGTCCCTTCCAGCTCTAGATGTAGGGTACTATTGTCCTGTAACTATTAGGACACGTTGACGTTTCTTTGTATCACTAAATATGTCAAATCCGGGAGTTATGGAAAAGTCTTCTCACTAAATAATAGGCATTTTAAAATTTAGAATAAACACACATTTTACAAAAGCAATATGTGTTTCAAAATATAATATGTACAAAGAAGGCTATAAATCCATAGGCTAGATGTTAGTCGGCTGAAGAGACTTCTTGAGAAGGTTTGTTTTTAGGTTTTTTTTTAATGATAATGTGAAATATTTTTTTAAAGAACAAACACACATACCCCTCCCAAACAAAAACACCTACCTGCCAACTTTCTATCACATATTTCCCAAGAGCCTGACACATTCCAAACACCCAGGGAAATAATAAAGGGCTTAAAAAAAGATACAAATACAAATAAATACAAAACCCACCTGCCTCTGTATATATTTCCCTGATGGATGTAGACAGGAGTGAAGGCTTCAGGTGTCAATAATATGCATTTTCTATCCTCTCATGCAAGAGTTTCCATGATGTTAGTTTCTGAAATAACCTCATAAAAATAAGAGAGACAGAGTTCGGTCAGAGTGTCCATTCCTAATGCCCTTCTCCCCTTACCAGGAGAGCCTCACCCCAGGGTGCCTAACACATTCGATGGTGAGTGCTGGATAGTCCCCTCAAAATCTGGTGAATTTTTTACTTCAATTTTTTAATCCAGTTTTTGTTTCATATTTAATGAAATATTGGGGTTCCATCTTTAGGTGCTAATGGTCATCATGAGACTGCTGGCTCTTTCAATTAAACAAACCCAAATCCCTCAGTCTCTTTAAGTGGTTACTCTTTCTCATCTCCTCCTAGGCATTACCTCATGGGGAATCACTATCCTAATCCTGATTCAGGTTTGGTGGGTAAATCGTGAATTCTAAGCTTCTATGCACTCAATCTACTTCTCCATGACATCTCTTCAGAGCTAGAAGAAGGAGACTTCACTTCCTCACCAAGAGCACTGAGAACTGAGGGTCCTGAGGAGATAATAACACTTTCTAATAGTCTTCCATACTCCTAAGGGATCTCCTGGGGGTGGAGAGGTATTTCTTTGTAAGTACCCGCCCATGCCAATTCATGCTCAGACAGGTTCTCCTATGGATTTACCCAAAGAGCCAGCACCTTTCCCTAGGTCACGAGTATGTAAGCTTTAATATATATACACGCACATATTATACATATTTATATATAATATAACATGTAATCTCTATTCATACATTATATATTATATATGGTATATATAAGATATTATAAATTATAATAGAATTTATATAATATATTACAATATATTATATACTTATATAATATATACACTTATTTATATAACATATTGTAACTAATATATAAATATAATACTTATATATTTATATAATGAATTTTTATATATTTATATAAAATATATTTTGATAGCTATTTTTCAATATGGTTTTCCTTATAATTTTAGTTTTTTTCAATTTTTAATTTTTCAATATTGGTTTTCCTTATAATTTTTTATATTTTATTTTGTGTATTTGAAAACATGATTCTGACAAGGGGCTCATGGGCTTCACCAACTACCAAAAGGATCCATGGGATAAAGGGTTAAGAATTTCTGCCTCAGCTCTTTCTACATCTTATAATAATAGTTAACATTTATGTACCAGGTACTGTGATAAGTACTTTATGGTTATCTCATTTGATCCTCACACTAGACCTGTGAGATAGATACTATCATCATCCCCATTTTATAGATTAGAACACTGAGTCAAATGGGTTAAGTGGCTTAACAGTAGATATGTAGAGCAGTAGAGTTTCCTCAACTGTAAAATGGGGATGATAATAGCACCTATTTCACAGAGTGGTTGGATATTTGTAAAGCACTGAAACATAGTAGGCATTTCATAAATGTTTATTTCCTTCCTTCCCTCAGCTTTCTGATTTCACTTGCCTCATGTATCAAAGGAGGATAATCACCTGTCTGATATCAAGGAAGTTAACCAGATTTTTTTCTAGAATCCACTCAAAGGTCTAAAACCTATGATTCCATTTAGCTTACATACTATTACTTAACTAGTTTGTGCCTTATATTCTCAATTAGACTATAACCTCTTTGATGACAGGACCACGGTTTATATTTCCCTGTATTTTTCCCAGCTCATAGCATAGTGTCCTGCATATGATAGGCACACAATAAATATCCATTAATTTGATTTTATCTACAACAAGTAAGCCCTAAGAAAATCATCTGGGAAGTCTTAATTTCTACAATAGATTTCCATGCTGTCTTGTAAGATTGTCAGTGGGATCTGGACTGAGGTCAGGGCCAGCCCTGGGCAAAACTGGAATAGATGAAATAAGTATTTGATATGGGCAGGTCCCTCACTTTGTGCCCTTTCCCTTCCTTGCCTTGATGGCACTTCCTCTACCAACCTTCAGGTGCAAAATCTTATCCCATCTTTCCTCACACTAAGTTGTACTTGACTAAAGAAAGCTTAATCTTTGAATGTTACCAAGGTATTTGCCATTTTACAAAGATTGAAGCCTTAAACTAAAAAGATGAACCCCAAATGGAAGAATTTTAATGGCTTAATGCTTTGGTCTATGATGGGAACCTTTCCATCATCTCTGCACTAATTCAACAAACAACAAACATTGAGTGATGACTGAAATCCCACCAACTTTTTCATCTGTGAATTAGTTCAACCTTGACTGGCATGAGGTTCTAGTAGTACCCCCAGGAAATGTATGACAATCCTATCAACCACAAAGTCTTCCAGAGAAAATCTCTTTGCCATTAAGGGATATGGTAAGATGAAGGAAGAATTAGAATAAAATGGGGATAATAGAGGAACAGTCTAATTTTCCACGTGTTATAATATAAAGAGCACTGGACTTGGATTCAAGAGACCTGGGTTCAAATCCTGAATCCAATATTTATTGTCTGTGTAATCAAAAAACAGTCACAAGTAACTTTACTTCTCTGTTTCAGCTTCTTTATCAATGAAATGGGATTATTTTTCCTTCAAACAGCTACCTTAGAGGGTTGTATGAGGAAAGTACATTGTGAACTTTTTCGACACCATTGGGTTGACCATGTTGCTCCTCTGCTCCTGTGTCATCACCAAATATTATTATTGCCTCTCCCAGCCAGCAGCATGGCATAATGAAAACAGCTTTCAACTTGAACTCAAAATATTGGGTTCGAGTCTTGAATCCATCGATTATTCACTGTGTAAATATGGGAAATTGTCTCATCTTTAATATAGGGCTGAGAAAAATTTTACCAAGTACTTTAAAGGTTTGTTGAAGGGAAAGCACTTTGCAAACCATCCAGTTCTATCCCAATGTGAGATGAGTCACACATGGTCACAGTCATGGTCATTGTCATCATAAGCCTGGGATATTTTGAGCCTGGGAATATAACAAAGAATAAAGGAGAAGGCACTGGAAGAATTGGATAACTGCGACCCTTCTCCGTACCTCTGACCTCTGCATAATGGAGTAAAGATGGCAGTTAATATATAATAAACTTACACTGTTTCTAGATTGATTGGTAAACCCAAGAGAAACAAATTTTTCCTAAAGATATGTAAAGGGCTCACGAGGATCCTATGGACCTCAGGTTTAAAACATTAAAATTACTTTGAAACAATGGGAAGGCTCTGGAGTCAGAGAATTTGTGTTCAAATCCCACATTAGACACTTACTCTCTATGACCTTAGGCAAGTCATCTAACCTCCCATGCCTCAGTTTTCTCATCTACAAATGAAGGGTTTGGGCTAGATACCTTTGGAGATCCATTTCAGCTCTAAATCCATGTTGGATTGCAAAGGTCTGAATTGAATACAATCTGCTTGAGGAAGACCCCTTATAATTTCATGAAAATTGTATCAAAAAATACAATTTCTATAAACATTTTGAATGCAGGTAGTCTCCCAGACAAGGATCACTATAGTAATGATGTCTTGGATTAATAATCTACATGTCCTTTGAGAATGCAAATCTCAATATCCTTGTATTATCTTCATAACTTCTGGGGGAATGCAGTAGGGAGAAGAATCATTATTCTCATTTTATAAATTAAAAAACTAAAAGATAATGTGATCAGTAGAAGAGCAGAACCTGTTTCCTCTAAACTGCTATTTTATCTACGATTTTGCAATTCATAACTACAGTTTGCAGAAATCTTAAGTATACACACACACACACACACACACACACACACATGAACACATACCACCTACACACATATATATGTATATAGATGGGTGGGTGGATGGATGGATGGATGGATGGATTTCATTAGCATTTGCATTGAATTATAGACTTGGAAGGAATCTCAATGGCCATCTAGTCTAATCTAACCTGGCCAAGAATTACTGCAAAGGTAATTCTGAAGATATGGCTGTCATGCTTCTGTTCAAAGCCCTCAAAGGAGGAAGAATGTACCACTTCCAAGACTCTCCATTTCTAACCTTAGATAAATATAATTGTCACAGTTTGCTGGTTCATAGGATCACAGATCCAACACTGGAAGGCACTTCAGAAGCCATCTAGCCCAAATTACTCATTTTATAGATGAGGAAATTGAGGCCCAGAGAGATTAAGTGTCTTGATCAAAATCACACCAGTAGGAAATGAATCAGGATTTGAACCCAGGTCCTGACCCCAAGGCAAGTACTCCTTCCACCATTCTAAGTTTTTCCACAAGCCAGTTAAACCTGCCTCTCCTCAGCTTCCACCCACTGCCCCTAGTTCTGTTTTCTGGGGCCAAACAGAATTAATCTAAATCCCTTTTCTATAAGAAATCCTTGAAGACAAGTACCACGTCCCTTCTAAGTCTTCTCCTCTCTGGATTAAACATATCTCCTTTCATCCAGTCCTGCCATGTTGAGTTCTCCAGTCCACTCCCAAACATCTTTTCCCTGTTTATGGATATATTCTAGGGGTGTGTGTGTATGTGTGTGTGTGTGTGTATTTTTCCACCCTAAAATGTGTTACCTAAAAGTCAACACCATATCTGACCAGAGCAGATGACATCTGGACACAATTGGTGTTCTGGACACCATCCTCCTATTAAAACAATGTCTTTTTAGACTGCCATACACACACCATTGGGTTGGCCATGTTGCTTGTCTGCTCATAGAAACTTTATTGCCTCTCACTTGCTCCTAGGATAAAATACAAACTCCTCAGCCCAGGATTTAAGAAGCCTCCACAATCTGGCTTGAACCTGCCTTTCTAGAGTTGTTTTATATGACTCTCCTTCACTATGATATCTTCTATACAACATTCCAGCCAAATTGGCTCACTAGCTATTCCCTGAACTTGGCATTCCATATCCTGTCTTAGCATCTTTGAATAAATTATCCTCCATTCCTGGAGGATAGGAATGCCAACTCAGGAGCCAATCAGGAAATGCTTGGTCTTTACCCAGTGCAAGCTCCCCAGTCCTTTGTGGCCAGAGGTCAGCTCCACACGGATTTTCATGAGGTGAACAAAAACTAGGCAGAGAATATCTACTCATCTTCCAAGTAATGGCCCATAGGGGCCAGCTGCTTCCCCTTGCCCCTCCCCCCCATAACATATAGAATGCTCACCAGGAACTAGAGAGAGATAGTCCATGAAATCCAGACGCCCAGCTACCCCTTAGGAAGTTTAGTGCAAAGAAAAGAAGAAGCCTGAGGGTATTAGCTAGATGGGAAGAACTTTTTCTATGTCCTGAGAAGCCTAGAACCTGAGGCAAAGACTATCCTGCTGGAGATAAATGCCTGTTAGCCAAGACTTTTTAGAAAGGATCAAATAGGCCACTTGAACAGCAGGAGAAAGTCAAGAAACAGATTTTATCCTAAGGCAACTGTTGCTGGCTTTTTGGTGGGAGACATGAAGGACTGCCTGGCCTTTAAACTGAAAGAGCTTTGGGGAGATTGCCCAGCAGCTAGAGACTTCAGATAAAGCCAAAAGCTGGAAACAGTCAGCAGGTGAATAAGCATTTATTAAATGCCTACTGCGTGCCAGGCATCTGAGCTCTGGCGATACAAAGAAAGGTAGAAGACAGTCCCTACTCTACAGGAGTTCACTGTCTATGGGAGTGGGGGTGGGGACAACAAACAAGCTATAGACAAGATAGAGCAGCTAGGTGGCAAAGTGGCTGGAGTGCTGGGTCTGGAGTCAGGCTGACTCATCTTCCTGAGTTCAAATGTGACCTCAGACTCTTGCTAGCTGTGTGACCTTGGGCAAGTCACTTAACCATGTTTGCCTCAATTTCCTCACCAGTAAAATGAGCTGGAGAAAAAAAAAAGAAAACCCCAAATGGGGTCAGGAAGGTTTGGACATGACTGAAGGATAAAGAAGATAAATTGTAGGTAATCAATGGAGGGAAGACAATAAGATTAAGGACGATGAAAAGCCTCTTTGTGGAAGATGAGATTCTAGCCGAGACTTGAAGGAAGCCAGGGAAGCCAGGAGGTGGAGGTGAGGAGGGAGAGTAGTCTTCCAGAGAAACTATGATCTCATGCTCACTGGAGCCATGCCTGGCAAAAGATGGCGCCACCACAGAGTGGCAGCCAGCAGTGCAGTAGTAGGCCATGATGTTACTTGGATACATCTGTGGCCTGTAGTGTCAGAGGGATGAGTTGTCCCTGCACAGTGAACCCTGACCACATTTCCTACATGTCTATTTTTCCACATATGTCCTCCAGTCACATTTTTCCCCAGGTTGTGTGCTTCTCCTTGTGTTCTCTCTACATGTCTCTACGCTTTCCACTCTGTAGGACAATACGTCTCAAGTTTATAGAAAAAAATATTTTATAGCTATTTTCCTTATTATGCCATGTTATCAGATCTTTTTGCTTTAAACTGATTGGCTCCACTGGTTAACTATTAAAAGCAAGCTCATCAGTGAGGGTGTCTGATCTTTGGTTTTGAATGGATGCGGACCTAGGTGGTATCTTGTGCCTGGGGAAGCCATCGCTGGGGGGGGGAGGGTCTGTCTTGGGAGTTGGAGATTAATGTGCTAACATTAGCTCCTTCCTCACTGGCATTCACTCTCCTTTTAGTATCCTTAGCTTTCTTCAAAGCTGGACTCAGGTATCCCCTACTACACAAAGCCTTTCCTGTTTCCCCAGGTTGTTAAGACTTTATCCCTCCTCAACTTATTTTGTATTTGTTAATTTTGGTGCATGGAGAAGTATTTATTGTGGTGAGAACACTGACCTTGGAGTCACAGGCCCTAAGGTGGGATTCCCACTTTGCCACTTAAAGACTAGATCAGTGCTTCTTAAACTGTGGGTGGTGACCCCATATGGTTTTAAGAAGCACTGACTGAGGTCGTGAATGGAAAATGTTTAAGATGCCTTGCATCAGATGACCATGGGCAAGTCACTGTCTTTTGTCTTTTTATTCCCAGCACTTACACATAGTGGGTGTTTTTAAAAATCGTTGTTGCCATTAAGTAATGACCATTTTTGAAGGGAAGAACCACAGAAGTGATCTACAGCCTAGTTTTGCACCAGTTTTACTGGTTCTCTTCAGTCTGGATAACCAAGTCTTGCCTCTATTCCAATCCCTAAGAGATTTCCTTCTTGCTGAACTCACCAAGAAGTTTCCACAGGGCCAAGGGCCATGTCCTATGTCAACTTTGTCTCTACCTGGTATCAGCACATCTCATCTTCTCTTCTATTAGTCTGAGCTGAGCTTATACCTGAAAACCTACTCTTGTCTGAATCCAACTTGTCTCCTCCTGAACTGTCTCCCTTCCTTGAACTATCTGAGAACTCTGTTTTCTTTCTAATCCCAGGCCTTATAAACTAAAACTTCTTTTCTTTAGCTGTCTTCTCTGCTTTCCTCATGAACCTAAATACATGGTTTGTCTTTGATCTTTCTTAAAATGCTAGGCCTTTTTAGTCTCTATGGGAAGTGGCAAGAAATCAGTCCCAGTTCACCCAATACCAACTTCTAGCCTCATTATTAGCATAATTATATACAAAAGACATAAACAGTTACATAAAAGATAGCTTATATTCAGGCACCTGCAATAAAACATTTGATCACAAATGTAATTGGACTCCAAAAAGATAAAACCATTTACACATACTATCTTATTAATTGACCAAGCATTCTCCTGAGATAGGTTCACAGTTAGCATCATTAAGCTCATTTTACAAGTAGAGAAACAGAGGCACAGAACAATTTACTCATTTGTCCCATTTCTTGCAGTCTGTTACAGAGCAGGCAACGGAATTCTCAGGTTGAAACTTCCCTTCTGGGATGTGGGAAAACTGGGACACTAATGTACTGTTGGCAGAATTGTGAATTGATCTAATCATGCTGGAGAGTAATTTGGAACGATGCCCAAAGGGCAATCAAACTGTGCATACCCTTTGATCCGGCAATACCACTTCTAGGTCTATATCCCAAAGTGATCATAAAAATGGGGAAAGGACCCACGTTACAAAAATATTTATAGCAGCTCTTTTTTGGGTGGCAAAGAAGTAGAAATTGAGGTGATGCTTATCAATTGGGGAATTGCTGAACAAGCTATGGTATATGATTATGATGGAATGCTATCATGCTATAAGAAATGATGAGAAGGATATTTTCAGAAAAACCTGGAAAGACTTATATGAACTGATGCACAGTGAAGTGAGCAGAACCAGGAGAACACTGTACCCACTAGCAACAATATTGCACAATGATCAACTGTAAATGACTCAACTATTCCCAGCAACTGGACAACCAGGTGGCACAGTGGATAGAACCCTCAGCTTAGAATCAGGAAGACTAATCTTCATGAGTTCAAATCCAGTCACTTATGCTGGTTAACTTCAGTTCTTCATCTGTAAAATGAGCTAGGAAAGGAAATGGCAAACCATTTGTATCTTTGCCAAGACAACCCCAAAACGATGTCACAAAAGGTCAGATGCAACTGAAATGGCTTAACACCAACAACAATTCCCAGCAATATAAAGATACGAGGCAATTCTGAAGGACCAATGTTGCACAATGCTATCCACCTCAAAGAAAGAACTGATGGAATCTTAATACAGATGAAGCTTTACTTTATTTTACTTTTTTTTTTACTTTATTTTACTTTTGTTTTCTGTTTTCTTTTATATCATGACAAATATGGAAGTATGTTTTGCATGACTGAACATGCATAACCCTTTATCAGATTGTTTGCCTTCTCAATGATGAAGGAGGGAAAGGAAAGTGGGAAAGAATTTGGAACTTAAAATCAAAAAAAAATTAAGGTTAAAAATTGTTTTTACATGTAATTAAGAAAAAACATTCAAAATTAAAGAAAAAATGTCCCCTCCTGTACCTTGTCCATTAGACTATAAAGGCTCTCTCAAAGGAATTTGGAACCTTCTTAGTGAACTATGCATATTAAAGCTTTGACATTGGTTTCTGAAAATTTCTCCAAGTTCCATTATTATTTTTTTTCTATTAGGTCTCATTTTGGTATCTCTCTCTTCTATGTTTCTTCAGTGGTATGGTTGCAGTCTATTCATTGCTAGATTTGCTTTTCACAAATTCAGTATTCTCCACACTGTCCAAAATATCAGTGCTAGTAATTTGGGGTTCTGCAAGTCCTTAAAACCCTAGAATTCATACTCTTTCAAAGGGTGGATTTGTATATTTTCCAAGCCCTTTCATCATGCCTATTTGATATCAACAGATTATAGGGCATCTCACTTACTCCTTAATTGGCCACGCCATTTCATTTGTTGTGATGATTGCTTCTTTGGCTCTCAGCTGCCAAATCCTGTTCTTAAAATGAGAAAGTTAAAATCTAATTCAATCTCCTTGGAACTCTAGCTGTGTATATTGCCTTGTACCGGATCTGCTCAAACTACATTGATGCTTCCTGTATCTATTATCCATGTTTCTGTAAAGAATGATGCCACTGGAAGGAAGTCATGAGGTCTCCTGTATGGAGGTAAACAACAGCCTTTAATGGAGGGCACGTTACCATCAATTGTATTTCAGATGTTGTGGTGGCAAAGGAAATAATTGGTGCAGGTACCTTGGAGACGACAGTGGCAGTTTCCATTGGGTTACCCATGATAAGCTTTGTGTTAAGATTATTTTCTTGATTTAATAGTCATGAGGTCCTGGGAAAGTAGGCTTTTCCTCATTGCTGACATTAGTGTAACATGGTATATCACTTGTGATACACTATGCATGTCATATACCACTGACCACAAATAGCAGAAAAATTCATCCCAACCTGCTTTATGGCAGGGACTCTCCACTTACTCTTGTCCGTTAACAGTAACTCGATCACTGTTGGAGACCCAGACAACTTAGGAAAGGAAGGAACAAATGGGTCTTACTGGAACTTTGAGGCTATAATTTCCCATTTTACTTTAGAATTCATGGAACTAAGATAAATTCGACTCTGAAGAAAACTGTTACCTTGAAGAGTACAATGAGTGGACACTTAATTTCTTTTGACTACTCAATGGGGTGCATATGCAATGATTCCAAGGACTCTGTAGCTCTAGTACTGCAAAGAAATTACTTTTTTTCTTATTGCTCAAGCTTTGCTTGTTTAAATGTAGGGTTTTCCTTTTAGAATTTCTGAACTCATTTGGTAGAACAATAGTAAATTGACATCTATTTAGCACCCTAAATTGTGCAAAGCATGTGGTACAGTAGATTAGACACCAGACTTGAAGTCAGAAAAATCCGGGTCCAAATCTCACCAAAGATAATTACTAGCTGTGTGAACCTAAGGAAGCCATTTAGCCTTGCTGGGTCTCAGTTTCTTCATCTGTAAAATGGGGATAATAATATCACCTATCTCAGGGTTGTTGTTGGGATCAAATGGGATAATGAATCCAAAACTATCTTCGAACTTCAAAGATAGATAGATATTATTAAACAGATAGTACTATTAAATAAACAGTATAGGTTATTGTATAACAATATACTATACAATAATATGTTATATAATAATTACTATATAAATAGTATAGAATATTAAATAAATAGATATTATTAAATAAATAGAATAGGTTATTGTATAATAATATACTATACAATAATATAATGTTATATAATAATTACTATAGAAATAGTATAGAATATTAAATAAATATTATAGGTTTGATATAATATGTAAAATAGATTATATATAAATATATACCTATTATATAAAATATGATATATATATAAAATAATAATATATAGTACAATATATAGTCTATATTATGTGATAATATGATGTTGTATAATAATTATTACATTTATAGTATGGATTATTAAATAAATAGATATTATTAAATCAATATTATTATTCCATCATTTCATTTCATATTCACAATAACCCTATGAGACATATGCTACAGATATCTCCATTTTACCAAAGGGAAAATTAAGACCCTTGGAGTTTAAGTGACATAGCTTGTAAGGTTAGAAGCTGATTCACATCCTGACTTCAGGTCCAGAGCTCTAGACTAGCCTAGAGAATAAAAGTGCTGATGAAGTAACACAAGGTGGTCTCTAAGCAAGCAATCTCAGTCTCTACAGTCCCTTACTGTCTAAAGAATATTTTGCCATCTGCAATCATGCCAGTGTTTTCCATGTAAACCCCATATTCTCTCGGGCTATAGAAATGATCAGATGTCATAATTGCTAATTAACAAAGGCTTTTATCAGAGGTGGAATTCTCAGCAATATTCTCTTATTTTAATTGAATGAAAGATTCAAGATTATTACTTCTACAATTACTCAGTTTGGGAAGCTTCCTCTAATAATTTTGACTTATTATTTACACAGCCAATAAAGGAAAATAGTGCACACGAGAATGTTTCATTGTGAGTACAAATCAGAAATAATTTTTGCCATAAAAGACATATTTCTGCAATATGGCAAGACTAGTTTTCAAGAGATCTACAGAATTCAGCTCCTTGTTTTCTTTAGTTATTCTGATATCTTGGAGGGGGTAATTGAGGTGGGAATTTAAAAAGCATATCTAAAATGTGGGCAGCTACAGGGTGCAGTAGATAGAGTGCTGGGCCTGGAGTCAGAAAAACTTGAGTTCAAATCCAGCCTCAGACACTTAGTAGCTATGTGACCTTGGCAAGTTACTTTAAAAAAACCGTTTACCTCAGTTTCCTCATCTCTAAAATAGTAACACCTACATCCCAGGGTTATATGACCCTGGGCAAGTCACTTAATCCTTTTTTCCTCAATTTCCTCATCTGCAAAATGAGCTAAAGAAGGAAATGGCAAACTATAAGAAAACACAAATGGGGTCAGGAAGAATCAGACCTGACTGAAATGACTGAGCCACACCACCCAGGATTGTAATGAGGATCTAATAAGGTAATAATTATACAGCACATTTAGCACAGGACCTAGAATATAATAAGCTCTATATAAATTGCAGCTATCATTATTTTATCTACTTATTTTTAATTTATTGACTAAAACAAGCATTTTCATAACAGTATAAATTTAAAAGATGGTTGCACATGAAATTACAACTTGCTATTCCTTTCAAAAAATAATAAAGTTATCATTATTATTATTTAGGAATTCTCAGAAAATCAATTAATGCAGTGTGTCCATTTCCTGTTGGGAGTGGAGCACCCCATTGAAAGGAAAGTGACAAGTAGGGCAGAAATCCTAGGAAAGTTTGAGTTTCCTCTCAAAAAGCTGATGCCATGCCAGCGTAGCCCTGTCCTTGTGGATGATTTGAAAATTTACAGGGTAAGGTTAAGTTCATTTGGAAAGTTAAATATTTTCATTAGCTAGACAAGGACTTTTGGAGTACAATGCCATATGGCAGTGTCAATATGTAAAAGTTGGGCCTAGCTGTTGAGATCGCTCAGCCTGCATTCCATAAATTGAGTCACCAGATATAGAGCATTGTGTTGTCATTCTTGGCCTTGAGGCTCTTACAAAGACTCTAGATCCTTAGAGTTCCTGATTGTATAATTACATACTAATACCAAATGGAAGTATGTCTAATTTCTCCAGGGCCCTCCTTTTGAGGAACTTAATTAACTAAATAAACGTGACCTACTTAGAGAATGGTTGCCCACCTTGGACAGCGGGTACAGATGGCTGAAGTATGGATCTTAGGTGTTCTGTCATTTTTTTTAGATTGGTTAAGTTTGGCACACAATCAATCAATGAGCATTAATTAAGCACCTATTAACTGTGAGATACTGTGCTAACTGCTAGAGATAAAAAGGCTAAAATTGGTCCCTGCCCTCAAGGAGCTTATATTCTAATGCAATGTAAGCATAAGGTTGATTGTGCATGTGCTCACCAAAATGTGTGTCCCTTGATATTTCATTGATTGTTCATGCTTAGGGTGGGATTTCCTTAGAAAATATGAAAGGGGTGGGGAGGAGCCAAGATGGCTGCTGAAAAGCAAGGACTTGCTTAAGCTCTCCCCCAGGTCCCTCCAAATACCTATAAAATGACTCTGAACAAATTCTAGAACTGCAGAACCCATGAAATTGCAGAGGGAAGCAGGGCTCCAGCCCAGGACAGCCTGGATTGTCACTGGGAAGGGTTTATTGCATAGAGTTGGTAGCAGAGCAGAGCCCAGTGGGGGCCACGCCAGGAGCGACCAGACTGGGAGCCGGTCAGAACAGGCTGTAGTGCCCTGAATCAGTGAGCTATGGCAGTTGCCAGACTTCTCAACCCACAAATGCCAAAGACAACAGAGCAGGTTAGTGGAGAATACTGCTGGGACAGAGTGATTAGAGTTTGGGGTTGGCAACCATCCCAGGGGTAGCAGAGGTGGTGCAGCTCTGAGACTGCTTCCAGAGCTACGGCTGCAGTTGCTTCAGTCCCCAGGCCCACCTGGTAGGAGGAACTAAGGGGCCGATTAGAGTGGGAGTGCAAAACCTGCTTTGCCCTGCCTGGATCTGGGCCACAATACTGGTTGGCAGTTCTTGGGGGAGAAGGAGTGCTGGTGTGGCAGAGCTTGCTTTGTAAAAGTAGCTCTGAAAACAGCAGTGCAACCCCTC
>CM053625.1:339569861-339595199 GCA_028646595.1 Phalanger gymnotis
AGCAGAACCAGGAGAACATTACACACAACCACAGATACATGGATTCTGTGATAACTAACCCTGATAGACTTCGCTCTTCTCGGCAATACCAGATGCAAAGACAACTCCAAAGGATTCATGATGGAGAAGGCTATCTACATCCAGAGAAAGAACTATGGAGTCTGAATGCAGATTGAGGCCCACTTTATGCTCGCCTTCCCCCCGCCTTTTTTTCTCTTTTGTTTTTGTATTTGTTTTTTTTTTGTTTTTTTGGTTTTGTTTCTTCTTTCACATGATTTATTCCATTGGTCATAATGCTTCTTTACAACTTGACTACTGTGTAACTGAGTTCAATGTGAAGTTATATGTAGAAGATATATCAGATTCCATGCCATCTTGGGGAGGGATGGGGAGTGGTGGGGAAGAAAATCTGGAACTCAAAGTTATGTGGAACTGAGTGTTATAAACTAAAAATAAAAAAAAAAAACTTAATTACAAAAAAATAATGAACTGGAAAGGTTCAAGGGTGGGCCTAGCAATGGACTCAGTCTGTGCTGAGGGATGAATCCTATCTCCAAAGACCAGTCTAATTAAGTTCAGAAAGGCTTATTGCCAGGATGTGGCTACTGGATGATGCATTCTTTTTTGGCCATAGCTACTCTCAAGGACCTGGGGCAGCTGGGTGGCACAGTGCATAGTGCACTGGGCCTGGGGTCAGGAAGACTCATCTTCCTAAATTCAAATCTGGCCTCAGACACTTATTGGGCAAGTCACCCAACCCTGTTTGCCTCAGTTCCTCATCTGTAAAATGAGCTAGATCTCTTATCCATGACCTGTTGTCATCCTTAAAAACTTCAAAATAGGTTAAAAAATTCAATAGCACATGAAAAAGAGGGAGGAAATGTGCCTTAAGAGAAATCTATGTGAAAGAAGATCTGAAATTTTTAGAGTACCACAAGCTTAATATGAGTCAACTGTGTATTGTTGTGACTAAAAAAATAATATGATACAACCTTAAGTTGCTTCATTCGAAAGACAGTGTTAAGATCAAGGACAAAAAGAGTCTTACTGTACTCTCCATCATTCAACCAAGAGTATTGGGTTAATTTCTGGATGTTACATTTTAAGAGAGATATTGATGAACTGGAAGGTATCTAGAGAAGTGATCTGGAATGATGAAGGGTCTAGAAACTTTTCATATGAGTAATGACAGAACGAAGTGGAGCAGCTTAGTCTGATGAGAAAACTTACATGGTAAAAGCAATGGAAACAGTGGGGCATGATAACTGTCTTCAGATATTTAGAGAACTCTCTGGTAGAAGTCTATCTATTTGTCTTCAGAAGATAAAACCAGGGCTGATGGGTAGAAGTTACAGCAGGGTTCCAATAATGGCTGCATGTAAGAAAGATCTTTTTAACAAGAAGACCAGATGAAAAACAGATGGAGTTACCTCATGAGTTAGTCAGTTAGCATTTATTAAATACCTACTATATGTCAGGTACCGTGCCAAGCACTGAGGATACAAAAGAAGGCAAAAAAAATGAACAGAGATAGCAAAGGTAGGGTGGCTGTTTTAAGAAAGAAGATAGTGAACTGGACTCATTCTATGATCCTCTAGGGACTTTTTCCCCCTGAAAGATCAGCAGGGAAGAGTATCTGATATTTTTACCTCTTCTTGCCGTGGTTCTATTCAATTTAAATAGGATTTATTGAGCACCATTCAGTTTTTAGCAGGACTGAAGAAATCTGGGTTTGAATTTTATTTTCTCCCCACAAGCACATATCAGGGAAGGTTAGTGTTTCAAGTCCTTCAGTGTCAAAAGGGGAGGAATCCTAAATGTTCTTTTTCCCCCATACGTCTTCTATCCTTTGAAGATATGGAATAACTTGTTCTGGTCTATTCTCAATATTTTAGTCTGCCCTCATTTTCTTTATAGATTTTTGTTGATATCTATTGTTTTTTATCATCTAGATTTCCCATTGTATCTCTTCTCTGCTCTTTTAGAGAGTTATTGCTTATAAACAAAGACCGTTTTTTTTTAATGGAAGAAGAGAAAAAAAAATCAGTAACACTGATCAACACTTTGAGAAAATCTGTCATGGTATACAGTGTCACATAATCATGGACTCCAAATAAAAATCATACCAATAACTAACATTTATATAGCACTTACTGTGTGCTAGGCACTTTCAATTATCTCATTTGATTCTCACGACAACTGCGAGGTAGGTGCTACCATTATTCCCATTTTACAGATGAGGAGATTGGGGCAAATAGAGGTTGAGCAACTTGCCCAGGGTCACACAGCTAAGAAGTTACTAAGGACAAATTTGAGCTCAAGCCCAGTACTCCATCAACACTAAATTCTGCAAAGGAAAGGGGTGGAGAGGATTATCTCTTCTTTGGGGCCAAGTTTTTTTTTTTTTTATAGCTTCCAACCTCCAGTTTCACTTGGCTAGGAACCCAGAGGGTCTTCCCCTCTCAGTTTGATTTTTTTTTTGAGTTTTGATTAAAGAGGCCATCCCTTGATTAACTTCTTAAAGAGGCCTATTCATTCTCAAAGTGAGAACCTGAAAAGACCTTAGCCTGAAAGGGCCAGGGTCTCCCATTGCATCCTGGGCCATCTCCAGTCTTCCTGGTGAATATCAGGCCATTGGACCCAGATGGCTCTGGAGGAGAAAGTGAGGCTGGTGACCTTGCACAGCCCTCCCTCAATCAAATCAAAGTCAACTGCAAGTCGTGTTATCATTTCCCTGATGTCATGGTCCTCTTTGAGAATGGAGGACAAACACAACAAGTGGTTACTCTTTTCATTTACATTGTTGTTGTCATAATGAATGTCGTTCCTCTCTTCCCTTTACTTTGCATCAGTTCATATACGTCTTTCCACGTCTGACACATCTTATGATGAGGCATCCATCTTGTCACTGACTCTACCTCTCAGTGTTAGGAGATGCTTTTTGGATTCACCCGGGCTAAAATTCCCTTTGGTCCTTGTCCTCTCAATCCTCAAACCTTGTCAAAGAAAATATTCTTCTTCCATAGTAATTACAAATACAAAAATACAAGCCATGTGGAAGCAGTGTACAACAGGGGAACAAGTAACGAAAAAAAGTGGAGAGAGATTAAAACATATCCTAAAAGATATATGTATATGTATATATCATATTATGTATATATTACATATTATGTATATATTTATGTATTTAGTGTGTATATACATACATACATATATATACATATATACACATACATATATATATAGATAGATAGATAGATAGATATGGAAGATTATCAAAAAGAGAAAGCAAAAGGACTAATAGACTGGAGGAGCCTAAGGAAATGATGTTTTCTTTATACACAAGAACCTCCTCTCAGAGGATGGTTCTGTATGTGGATGTTACCGCCCACTCACGTCTGATTTTACAGTTATATCTAAAAGAAGCTTTTAAATCCATTTGCAGCCCCCTAGGAGTTGTAGGGGGAAGGTGTTACCAATAAAGTATAGTGAAGCCTGAAAAGGACTGCCCCTCTTCTCTCCAATTCTGAGGTGTTCACGCAAGAATACACAAGGAACAATGCAGTCTCATCCACTGGCTCTGCCAGTCTTAGCATTCTTTAGCCGGGACCATAGAAAGCTGAGAAGGACTGGCCTTCTGTAAAAAGCCACTGAATGTTTACTTCTTTTCTTGAAAGTAAGGTTGAGGTCAAAGAGAGAAGAAGCCCAGAAGTTTCTGTCTGACGCAAATAACTAGAAATATTGGGAAGTTCTATCGGGATTTAAGCAGGCAACTCAACTCAAGGGGAAAAAAAGGGCTGAACCTTAGTCCTTTTATTTCCATGGAGCCTACACTGATCACATTAGCTAGAACTGATCTCTCTTGGTCTTTCTCTGTCTCTGTCTCATTCTCTCTCTCTCTCTGTCTCATTCTCTCTCCCTCTGTCTCATTCTCTCTCTCTCTCTCTCTCTCTCTCTCCTTCCCTCCTTCCTCCTGCCTCCCTCTTCTCTATCTCTGTCTCTCTCCCTCCCTCCTGTCTCTCCATCTCTCTTCCATCCCCTACCTCTCCTTTCTCTCTTTTCTCTCTTTCTTCTCCCTTCTCTCTCTTTCTCCTTCCCCTTTTCCCCTCCCCCACCTTTGACCTCCTCTAACACTTTGCTTTTTTTACTTTTCTTATATTCAACTGGCTCTATTTTATGTTATAGTTCCCTTCTTTATCTTTCCTGCTTTATTTCTCCTACTAGATTACAAACTCCCTGAGGGCAGGGATTGTTCATATGCAGATTAATAAGAGATAAATTTACTAGAGAGAACAAATAAGTAAGAGCCAATGTGTAAACTGGTTTTCAGTACTGACATTTTATTATGTATATATTATGTATTACGTATATATTTATGTATTTAGTGTATGTATACATACACACATGTATACATATATACACATATAGAGAGATAGATAGATCGATAGATATAGATACATACAGAAAATTAGCAAAAAGAGTCCTGTTTCTTTGGGCTTAGGAAGGTAAAAGACCTATAGAGGCTTTTGTGAAGATTTCCACATTTGTTTGACTCATAGTTACCGCAAGCAAAGATCTTTCAACAAACAAACAATTCAATTCAAAAAACATTTATGAACTGTCTATTATATAGTAGAGCTCTGAGAATATCAAGCTAAAGAAGAAACAGAGACTGCCCTTGACGAGCTTTCATTTTACTGAAAGATGATTTTGAGGCTGGGGAAAGTACTAACGATTGATTGGGAGGAAGGTAAATCAATCAAGACCGATCACCCAAGCCTGGAGGAGGCAGCCCCTCAGCTGAGCCTCAGAAGACAGATAAGGATTCTGAAAGGCAAAGAGACAGAGGACCCCAACTAGAGAGGCAGCTGTGTGGTTACAGGAGAGAAAGGAAAGCATGTGGGATGCTGCAGAGGCTAAATTGCCAAGACTTGGAACCAAATTGGAAGGAGGAGAGAAGAGTGAAAGGGAAAGGGTCATCTATGAAGTCCATGGAAGTCTTTGACACACAAGGACCTTCTGATTAGGCAGTCCTCTGTTTAATAAAGAAAGAAAAAAATAAGACAAACGTGGCACTTTCTTTGTACAGAGAGGTCTGGGGTGACAGAAAGCGGCAATATTGGGTTTCATTTCTCAGCGACTCACTATAAATGAAGATTATTCCTAAGGGGACCGAAGACACTAGCATACTGCTACCTGAAGATGCGTCTCATTGTATTAACCACTTGTGAGGCTTGGGAAGGATTGTAGATGGGGTTTTCAGGTGTCTGTGTTTCTTTCTTTTTAAATAGAGGCCGTTGGTATTGTTTTACCTTTGGTATTAATCTTGCACCTGCTAATGTTACCTAACAGAGTCATAGCCTTCCCCTGGTCCTCTTTTCCCCCCTCCCCCCAAGTTTATTTATTGTGGCGATTTTACCAGCTATTGGCTCAACACACTCCACTCAAATATTCATCATTTAGCTCTCTGGGTAAATCGTATTTAATCAGCACAGGAGAGAAAATAGCATAATTATAGATGCCGGATGCCATTACACTCAGAAGAAATTAAACCTTGTCTCAAGCCGTCCAGCGGTGCCTCTGATGAAAACAAGCAGATTGCATTACCACTGGGGTTACTGAGAGGTTAGTGGCCATACGGGGCCAACTGTACCTTGTAAGATGTCTGACCCAGATGAGCCATAAGGAGACATACATATACGTACACATGTGCCATATCAAAAACTCATCAACTTGTGGGCCAGTAAATTAATCTTTTATTGTTTGAAGAATATGATAAATGATAGTGTAATAAAGCAAGGTTAATGCACGGAGGTATAAGAATGGTAAATAAATATTTTCCAAAAATCCTAGCCCTGAAAGCCAACAGAGGGAATTCAAATTCCCAATCTTCTCTAGGGTACTTTGCTGCCAATCTGGTCGCTAGGATAAAAGTCAATTAAGGAAAAAGAAAGAAAGAATCTTTATCCTTTTGGAGATATAGAAAACCATCTAATTGGAGAATCTAACACCTCCCAAGTAAGAAAGTCCTTTTTCAACATCTGAGTCCAGCTCTCATCTACCTATAAAAGTGGTGAAATGGAGAACAAATGTGGTTTCCAACTATCTACCATAATGGCTATAAGGGATATAGCCATTTTTTTCCTGATAGTAATTCTTCCATTTGAGTAAGGCTGATAAAACATTGCATTTGAGCAGTCACTAGGGTATAGAAGAAAGGATTTGTAAAATCACAGACCTTCCTATCTTCATTCAGTTAGAGTAAGCTTCTGGAACAGGTTGGAGCCATTGAGGTCAACTTCCTCCAAGCCATTCACTGCATGATCTCCCTCCCCCTTTTGCCTTAGCAGATACCCAAAGCAACTTGAGGTCTTCCACTGTCACAAAAGAGAGGAAACCTTTGCCTCAATGACAAATACTGGTTTTCACCTGGATCTAAAGATAGGGTTAGGAGTACTGTCTACTGCAGATTCCTATTTTAGAAAAAGCCAATAGCCAAAAAGCAGCTAGGCTTTATATATGTGTATATATATATATATATATATATATATATACATATATATACATATATATATATACACACACACACACACATACATATATATACACATACATATATATACACATACATACATATATACACACAGATATACATATATAAAATATATGTATATACACACATATATACATATGTGTGTATGTATGTATATGCGTGTGTATGTATGTATATCTGTGTATATATGTATGTGTATGTATGTGTGTGTGTATATATATATATATGCTAATAATACTTCTGAGGTTTAGATAAGTAACTGAGAGGAAGGAGATTTCCTTCTGGTCCATCCTACTGCCGACAATTAAGAAACCTCAAAGTAATTTTTGAAAATGTCAGCGTCTCATTTAGCAAAAGGATAAATAATAAATGAACGTAATCACTGTCCTGTGCTGGTGGTACAGCTTCGCAGTGTCATTAGTAAACTAACGGTATAATATCTTCGTGTCACAGTTTAATTATATCTTGTAATTAGTTTCAGCAATGGATTGCATAGAGTCAGGCCCCCTGAGCTAAACAAAAGGTAATAGAACTTTCGGAGCCCCTGCATAAATCAATTATGAAAGTGTCCTGCGTTATTCGAGGCTTGTTTGCTGTGATTTTATGCACAAGGCACAAACGATCCTTCTTGCCCACGGAGGGCAATTTGGCCCACTCTGCACTTGTCTGGAAACCTAGGCTCTATGTATGCCCACACAGAACTCTGACTGCTCTGTACAGCAGTCAGTATGAGCTCGACAGTGAATGCCACAGTCGGGGAGGGGAGGGAACGAGGAAGGGGAGGGCATGTGGATCAGAGCAGGTAATAGATGTGCTATGTGCGAGGGAGCAACAAACGAAATGGGAAAAGATGTGAGGACCTGGAAGAATGATTCTTAATGCTTCCCTGAACAAAGACAAGAAGGTTAGGAGAATCAAAGGCCAGGCAACACTGATGCATATGGGCAGGTTGACATGACATATATTCCTTTATCATTTGTCCTTTCAACATCCCGGCTCTCCCCAAGTGGTTGGAATTGGAATCAGCACAGGTTACATGGCAATTCGAAATGGAGAAGGAGAATCCACATCTTTAATTGGGTCTAATTCGGGTCCTAGTGAGCTCTGAAACAGCAAAGGGCTTACAAGAAGAGCAGAGGGCTAGCTGTGGTCACCAAGTCCATGTGTGAGAGTCACGGATCCCTGCTGGGGGAAACGAAGAAGAAACTCAGGGGCGGGGGGTTGGCTCAGTCCAATTGCCACCAATACGTGTGATCGTCTCCATTTGGATCAAACTGTAAGGCATGGTGGAGAGGGGGTTGGGGTCCAGGTTCAAAGTCCTCATCAAGTCTGCTTTGAAAGTAAGTCTAGTGCCATGCTGTCCCTTCTGTTTATACAACAATTTACAGGTTTAAATGAAACCCTGCTTGAAAAAAGCAGACTGAATCTTCCTATTGTGAGCACTTCAGCAAATTTAACAAAAGAAAAAGCCCAGGCGAGGAACAGGGAAAAAAAAAAAGTCCACTCCTCAGACTGGTGTGCTGCAATCTGGCTGGTTGCTATGGTGACATGATGGCTTGTTCACATGGCAACATACCTTAGGTCCACTATTAAAATGATGAGAGTGAACTAGGTTGCATTAAGGATAGCACGCTGTATGCTAAAGCAAGTCTTTATCTCCAGGGAGAGCTGGACAGAGCCTACCATCCAGTAAAAATGAGGGAGAAAAGAAGGAGGAGGAAAAGGTTGGAGGCCTTGAAGAGGGGAAAACCACAGGGGTACAATAACTGTGAAAAGAAAGATCCTCAGCTCTGTATCTAAAGTGAGGGATGAAGATACAGATATATGATGGACAATGAGGGTTATTTTTTGTTTTTTATTTTTTTTTGTTTTCTTTGGATATGGGATTCATCCTTCAGATCGGTATGTCAGCCTAAAGACTGTATGTTCTGAAATGAGCCCACCATTTTTTTGGCTATATAAAAAGGCAGCAGTAAACCCAACATGACCTGTGAGCTGCTCTTCCAATGAATGGTGGAGCTGCTTTGTCCACCACTTAAATAAAAGTCTAATGAGGATAAGGATGGTGAATTTCATAGCATTTATATATTGAATATGAAAATCCATGACAGCCACAGATTCAAATCAAATCACATCAGAGGTGGGGGAAGGGGAGGGGGAGCATTTCCCTCAGAGATGCTAGTTTTATGTTTCCTTTAACATTGTGACAATTTTTTTCCCCCGCTGACGTGGAGAGGGCGGTGATAATTCTGCCGATGTTATCCCAACAACACTTCCTACATTCCAGGGCTTGATTTCTCTGTGCTGTTTAGCAAGTTCTAGCATGGCATGTATATGAGACAACCAGGAATTAGAGGGCTATATAATTCCACCGAGGGCTTCAGGTAATATCGTAAACTACTAGACTGATGCCCGAGTCCCTGGAATACCTTTTCCCTTCCCACAACTGGCCACCTTTCATGCTTTTCATTGGATGCTTGTATTTTATTTGCAAACCTCATTAGCACGAAGTAGGGTGAAGGCCTATGTCTCCAAATGGTATCTGCTGTATCTTGGCATGGAGTAAGGCAGTGGACTTCATTTCATGTTTGATGACTAGCACAATTATCTCATAGACAGTTAATTATTTCTGCCCTAACATTGTCCTTCGCTTTGCTCTTTTAATTTTTTATTACAAATCTCTCTGTCTGTCTCTGTCTTTCTTCTCTCTGTCTCTCTTCTCTCCTCTCTCTCTCGCTCTCTCTCGCTCTCTCTCTCTCTCTTTCTCTCTCTCCTGCTCCCTTCCCCCATCCCCTTCTTTTCTCACCTCCTCTCCCTTGCCTCCCAAATAATTGCTATGAGCATTCCATGCTGTGGGTCTTCTCCTGTCATGTACATAAGTAATTGATCCAGGGTAACTTGCTAATATGACTTGTTTGGGTCAGAGTTGTTTCTATCTTAGGTGAGCTTAGGGAGAAATAGCATTTATATCTTCAGCTCCTAGAGAGCAGGGCCTGGGATTACATCACTTGGTTCTGGTCAGAGCCCCAATTGATGCTACAAGACAGTGGGCCTTTTCAGGAGAATGCTGATCTTTAGTTTTTCTCTGGTTACTGGAGACCACTGACGCTGGTTTCCTTCCTTTAACCTCTCTATCTAGGGAGGAAGGCCATACCACCCCGATTTTCTCGTTCTGCTAGATGTCAGAACTAGAAGAGGAACATTTTTGGTATCTTGACTAGTAACAAAATACCAGCTTTGTCCCTCTTCCTGCAACACAGTGGGCAATAATCACCTCATCAGAATGGTAAACTGTATGCAGGGGGGAAAAAAAAGAAAAATCTGGTGTCTATCAACATCTCATGACAGCTACATTTGTATTTCCTCCTGAGGACCAAAATAACTACAAAGTGTATGAAATCGTTAAGCACATAAAAATCCTGGAGGTAGAGGCTGGGAATAAAACTCATGATTTCCCAACCAAAAGGCATCAAAGCTCAATCCTTCTCAGTTCATTTACTTCCCTTCACTCGGCACCTACCCGTGGAGGGGAGATTTGACTTTGCTCAGTAAGCAGGCAGCATTAACTATATATACACACAGCCCTCTGAAGGGAGAAGGGTGGGCCAGATGACCTGCCCATCCTGCCAGTCTGGGATGCATAATGAAGAGAACACAGGAGTGGGGAGTGGGTGAGGGGAAGCAGATGAAATCAGTCAGAAAAACACGGAAAAGGGAAGGCATGCAGATGCCGAGATATCACAACTGCATTTGCTGGCGGTGATAGACTCTTCACACATTTAATAGCAAAACAGCTCAGTTTAAAGAAACTTTCCCATTTAAATGTGCCATAACAGAATAATAAGGTCATACAGCATGACTTGATATATGGTCATATCAAGGAGAGTGGTGATAGAAATATACTGGGGCACCAAAATCTTCATAGGTAGCCAAGGATGATGGGTCCTCATGCTGCTGCTGAGGACCAAGAGCAGAATGATTTTACACGACCTCAGCGGACAGGCAGAATGTCCACCAGTTCACAGTCTGCCCCAACTGCCCTTGACTTGGGTGTATTTCTGGGAGGAAAAGTCACTACAGGAATATAAGCTACAATAAGGTGTGTCTCTAGGAACACTTAAGTATCTTTCTCATCATTCATTCGGCAATTATTTATTGAGACCCTACTAAATACACGGGCAGCTAGGAGGCACAGTAGATAGAGTGCTGGGCCTGGAGTCAGGAAGAATTATCTTCCTGAGTTCAAATCCAGCCTCAGACACTTACTGGCTGAAAGACCTTGGGCAAGTCACTTAACCCTATTTGTCTCTGTTTCCTGATCTGTAACATGAGCTGGAGAAGGAAATGGCAGACCACTCCAGTATCTTTGCCAAGAAAACCCCAAATGGGGTCATGAAGAGTCACACACGACTGAATAACAACCAAAAAACAGTAGAATATTCAAAAGAAGTGTAAGATTTGTTATGAATTTGTTTACTTTTTACAGACTCTTTGCTATGCCCCACCCCTCCGCTCCAACCCCAGGTGCTCTCCTTTCCTGTATAAAGACTATTGGGTGCTCAGAATGTCATATAATGATAATGATAATAAAACATTTATATAGTGCTTTAAGGTTTGTTCAGTCATTTCAGTTGTGTCCAGCTCTTTATGGCTTCACTTGGGGTTTTCTTGGCAAAGACACTGGAGGGGTTTGCTATTCCTTTCTCTGGCTCATTTTACAGATGAAGAAACTGAGGTAAACAGGTTTAAGCGACTTACCCGGGGTCACACAGCTAATGCGTATTTGAACTCACGTCTTGCTGACTCCAGACCTGGCACCCTATTCACTGTACCACCTAGCTAAGGAAGGGCTATATAAGTTATGCCGTTGATCCTCAAAACAATCCTGTGCATATTATTTATTCTAATTTTGAAAATGAGAAAACTGAGGCTTAGAAAAGTGAAGTAACTTGTCCCGGAGTCACACCACACAGCTCCCAAGGGGATAAAGAAGGCTTTGAATGCAGATCTTCTTGATCCCAAGCTCCCTCAGATGACTTCTCTTTGGGCTCTCTCATCACCATCTCCAGACTACTAAGATTGCTCTGTGGAGAGCGCATTGGGACAAGCACGCACTCTATCTTGCTAGCTAGGCTCATAGGCTATGTAAGAGTCTCCATGGGATCCCAAGGCTCCACTTTCCCCAAGTTTCCTCAGCCCTGGAAGGACCTGTATGGTGACTCCATATCTCGCAGGCATTCACAGCTGAATACAATTACAAATTGCCTGGCACTCACACCCAGGCACACCCACAAGCCACTGGCCCTGACTCAGCCCCAAATGGTCTCTGATCACTCCAGTTATTTACTCATTCATGGCTTCTATTCTCTCCCTAGTCTCATCCTGAGTATTCTATTCCTATACTCTACATATACTCAACATTTGCTCCATGTCTTATCACAAACATTCTTCACGAGTTGAGTTAAATTCAAATAGAAACAGGCGTCACTACACCTTGTGTAGGGATCACTGTGGGTTGCAGACTGATGTACTTTTAAAATGTAATGTTACCTACGTTTTATTGTATTTTCATTTATTTTGTTAAATATTTTCCAATTACATTTTAATCTGGCATGGGCTGCTCACAGGAGTGTTGCATGGCACCAACGTGGCATCGGACCCTGCTACTCTATGCTATTCCTATTCCACCAAACTGCAGTGTAAGGAGACAGTACTGTTCCTTTATGGACTATAACTTTATAGAGTCCTTAATTTGGAGGGCATGGACTTTTAAAAAATGTCTAATTAATTTCCTTTATAATTCTATATATCTTATTTTATGCATTTAAAAACATTATTTTGAGAAATAGTCCATGAGTCCATATCTTCCTAAAAGTTAAGAACTCCTGCGTTATAGTCTGGGGAATTGGAATAATCACATGTAGTAGTTATTATTATAATTAGCATATAGTATAATAATGATAGTTATACCTGCACACAAGTACACATATGTGTGCATATACATGAGTGCACATACATGTGAACAATACATATTAATACGCATACCTATATATACATACATACATATACACACATGCATATATAACATATGTATATAAACAATACATATACATACATATACATGCATACATAGTCATGAACCTTCATTGACTGGAGTAAATAGCTAATTGTCATTCTCTCTTTAGAATTTATCCAGACAGAATCCATTTTCTTGTAGGAGTTCATAAATTACTTGGGGAAAGGAAGATAGGAACCCACAAAGTAACAATAGCTGACAACTATTTAGTGTTTTAATGTTTGCAAAACACTTTACATATGTCATTTCATTTGAACTTGCTGCAGATGGTTCTCTAGAACTATCCAGTTCTTCTGACTTCCTGTTTCTGACTGCCTATTGGACATCTTGACGGGCATCTTAAAATCGACATGTTCAAAACTCAATTCATTCTCTTTCCCTCTAAGCCCCTGACTTTCCATACTTCCTCATGACTGAGGATACCACTATCCTGCCAAGTCACCTAGACTCACAGTTTAGGTATCATCATGGACTCCTCCAGTCAGATGTTAAATCCTGTTGTTTCTACCTTTATAACATCTCTTGCATGTGCTCTGTTCCTTCTCTGACACCATCACCACCCTCTTATAGGCTCTTTCCATCTCATAATTGGAATATTATGAGAACCCACTGGTTGGTTTGCCTGCCACAAGTCACTCCCCACTCCATTCTATCCTCCCTCAGCTGTCAAATTGATCTCCCTAAGGCGTAAGTCTGACCAAGTTACTCTCCTATTCAACAAACTCCACTGGCTTCCTTGTTATCTTTATAACCCTTCACGACCTGGCTGCTCTTATCACTTATTCTTTTTCATGTACTCTACAATCCAGTGACACTGGATCTTGGCTGGTTCTTGCATACAACACTCTATCTCCCAACTCTGTGGATTTTCGTTGGTCATCTCCCATGCTTGAATCCCTCTCCTTTCTCATCTCTGCCTTTTGACTTCCTTCAAGTCTCAGCTAAAATCCCAACTTCTACAAGAATGTTTCCTGAAACCCCATAATGCAATGCCACCTTTCTGTTGATTACATATCTTTTCTGTATATAATTGCTTATATATTGTTTCTTCCATTGGACTGTGAGTGCCTACAACAGCTAGTATTGTTCTTGGTTAATAATAGCTACAAAAATAGGGGGCAAGTCATTTAGCTTTGGGCCTTAGTTTGCCTATTTCTGTTCTGTATGGCTAGTGAATATCCAGAGAAGGAAGTGGTGATTGTCAAGAGAGACACTGTGTAACTTCATCAAGAAAAGGTCATGCCAAATTACTTTTATTTTCTTTTTGATGGGGTTACTAAATGAATTGATTAGAGTAATGCTGCAGATGTAGTTTACCCAGGTTTTAATGAAGCCTTTGATAAGATCATTCATGTTATAATTGTGGAAGAGATGGAGAGATGTGGGCCAGAAAATTGTTAGCTGGATTTGGACTTGGTTGAATGACTGGACCTACAGTGTAGTCATGAGTGTTTAGATGTCAACCGAGAAAGAGGTCTCCAGTGCAGTGCCCTAGGCATTTGTGCTTATCTTGTATTGGTCAGTACTTTCATCAATAACTCTGATGAAGATATAGATGTTGTGGTCATCAAATGTATACATGACCCAAAGCTGGCAGAGATAGCTAACACACTAGATGACAAAACTAGAATCCCAAAAGATCTTGACAGGTTAGAATATTAGAGTAAATCTAAGAAGATGAAATTTAATGGGGATAAATGTAAAGTTACACACCTGGATCCAAAAAAACAATGTTACGAGGATTGGTTAGGGGAGATGTGGCTAGATAGTTTGTCTTTGAAAGATCTGGGGACTTAGGGGACTATAAATTCAATATGCTAAGTGGTATGATATGACAGAAAAGTAAACTAATATTAATTTAGGCTGAATTTAGAGAAGAACAGTGCCCAAGATTAGAAAGATGATCATCATATTATACTATGCTCTGGTCAGACAACATCTTGAGGATTGTATTCACTCCTAAGGCACCTAGGGGCACTTAGTTTGGAGAAGAAAGGAGGATTTGATTGCTGTGTTCAAGTACTTAAAGGATTATATGGAAGAAGGACCTATATAACTAGCATTTATATGGCACTTTTAGGTTCACAAAGTGCTTTATAAATAGTTCATTAAATTCTCACCACAACCCTGGAAGCCATGCATTGTTAATGCTCTCATTTTAGTGATGAAGAGACTGAGGCACAGAAAGGTTAAATGACTTGACCAGCGTCACACAGCTGGTTAACATCTGATGATGGATTTGAATTAAGGTCTTCCCAACTTTAGGTCCAGCGCTCTATCCAGCCACTTAGTTGCCTTTGAGAAGAGAGATGTTCAGTTTGGCCCCAGAGAACAGTAGCAAAAACAATGTAAATCCTGAGAAGAAACAAATATAGGACAGATGTTAAATCAACTAGACCTTCTAAAATACAGAGGCCTGGGCTGACTCAGGAAGAGTTGGGTTCCTTCATATTCATGGTCTCCAAGCGAAAGCCAGCTGACCGTTTGTCAGAGATGTTGGACTAGATGTCCTCTCAAGTCCCTTAGACTGTAAGCTTCTGCCTGAGGGCAGCGAGCACCTTTTGTCTGTTTTTGTATCCATGCTGCTTATTATAGTATCTGGCACATGTTGTTTTTCAGTCATTTCAGACTGTTCATGATCCCAGTTGGGGTTTTCTTGACAAAGATACTGGAGTGGTTTGCCTCATTTTACAGATGAGGAAACTGAGGCAAACAGGGTTGAGTGTCTTGCCCAGGGTCAAACAGCTAGAAAATGTCTTCTTGACTCCAGGCCTAGAATTCTATCCTTCGCACTACCCAGCTGCTATCTGGAACATATTAGGTGCTTAATAAATCTTTGTTGACTGATTATTTATTGACTTAGAATCAGGTTTAGATGGAGATAGCAGCCATTTAAGAAAAGAGAGGACATCTCAGTTGGGCAGCTGCTGGACTTGGTGTTACTAAGTCTAGGGTAATGTTAACAGTTCTCTGGGGCATATGGCCTCCAGCCATTTCACAGCCCATAGCTCTAGGCAATGTAATAGCTCTTAGTCTGAAATCCTCAGTCACTGGGGATTCTACTCTGGTCCTGATATATCTAGGAAGCCCACTAGCCAAGAGGAGTGATGGCAGGTGGGACAGGTGGTATAGGAGAATCGATTTCTGCAGTTTCCAATTGCATTAGTCAGTAAAATTGTAAACCTGAACCAACCAGCCTTTCCTATCGTGATCCATTTCTAAACAAAGTATTATATAAATTTTCAGTGATGGAATAATCATTATAGAATCTCTTTTTTTGCAGAGGGGAAGGCAGGGCAACTGGGGTTAAGTGACTTGCCCAAGGTCACACAGCTAATAAGTGTGTCAAGTGTCCGAGGGCAGATTTGAACTCAGGTCCTCCTGACTCTAGGGACAGTGCTCTACTCACTTGCACCACCTAGCTGTCCCATAGAATCTTATAAGGACAAAAGAGGGCATGTACTTGCTGGCATATTGGTTGGTTGGTTGGGTGGGTGGGTGGTTGTTGTCCTTTGTTCGGCCCATTGGAGTTGGGCTCTTTGCAGATAGAGTTTGAAGCTCTTGGAGGGCCTCAGTGTCTGATACCTTATCTTGCCAGGTGATCTTCAGAATCTTCCTAAGAAAATTCAATTGGAAGCCATTCTATTTCCTGGCATGGTCCTGGTAGACTCTCCAGGTTTCGCAGGCATAGAACAATGAAGTCAGCACAACAGCTCTGCAGACCTTGCGTTTGGGAGGCAGGCAGATTACATACAAGTCAAACAGGACATTTAGTACTCCTGGTGTGGCCTAGCTGTTAGATGAAGCACCATCTTCTAGCACCAACTGAAACAGGTCTTATCTGGACCAGGTGTAGAATACAATATTGAGAAAGAAGCAATTCCAGGAAATGGTAGGGTAGGCACCCATGAGTGGAGAGTATGTTGAATCAGAAACTAGACGCAATTTGTCAAAAGAGATGTCAGAAAAGCTTGAAACAACCAAGTCTTTTGGACGGTCACAGGAGGAGTGGCAAGTTTATGGAGAAGATAGGGAGATCATTGTGGGTTACAATGATTAGACTCATAAAGAAAGAGGAAAAAGAGAAGAGAGAAAAAGAAGGTTTAAACTTTGGACTTCACTGGGATAGTTTGGAAGGTTGGATGAAAAAACTTCCACTCCCAGTGCATGTTGGCCCATCTTTACAACTGATAGTCTCAGAGGTTAGCAGATCACTGAGAAGCTAAGTGATTCGCCCAGGATCATGTATCTATTATGTGCCAGAGACAGGATTTGAACCTACATCATCCTAGCTCTAAAGCTAGTTCTTTGCCCACTAAAGCAGTTTGTCTTAGAGGAGGAAGAGGAGGAGGAGGAGGAAAGGGGGGGAAGAGGAAGAGGGCCTTAAAGTATAGGTGTCAAACTCAGGGATTGAACCAATTTAAAATGTAATTGAGAAATGTTTAATAAAATAAATTAAAAGAAAAATACAACATAGATAATGCTAATTTGTGGTTTTCTAAGTCAGGATGCAGCCTGAAGGATTCTATTTCTTTTTAAGTATAACATTACTGCCTTAGAAAGGACAGGTTAGGATATGTTCAATGGTTTCAGTGGCAACTCACTCTTCATGACCCCTTTGGGGATTTTCTTGGCATAAACACTAGAGTAGTTTGCCATTTTCTTCTCCAGCTCATTTTACAGACAAGGAAACTGAAGCAAACAGGGTTAAGTGACTTGCCCAAGGTCACACAGCTAGTAAGTATCTGAGGCTGTATTTGAACTGAGGTCTTCCTGACTCTAGGCCAGTACCCTTTTCATTGTGCCACCTAGCTGCCCATGGATTTGCATGGGTTACAAAAAGAGGGCCATACCAGATGATGGTGGGTCACCCAAGATGTTCCAAGAAGGTTACTAGGTTATACTCTTTCTTCTATGAGAAATACAAGACAAAAACAAAACAAAAGACAGAGGAAGTATACTCCTTCATTGTTCGGAGGGGAGTCACCTTGATGCCCAACTCAAACTTGGCAGGCTGATGTGTCAAATGTGAACTCTTCCTGAATAAAATGTTTCTAATTGATCGCTGGAACAATTTCATATGCTCTCTCTTTGCATGATCTAACAGAGTTTAATTCACTGTGGACATTTTATTTTTTGTGATTCTTGCCGTCAAGAATCATAAGACACCAAGAATTAGGTCTTGAGATTCTGGTGTTGTTGCTGGCAAAGGACACTCTCCCTTTTGGTGGATATGCCAAGTCAAAGTTCCACCATGATTATTTTCAAAGCCCTGGAGAACATCTAGTTGTGTGTATGTGTGTGTGTGTGTGTGTGTGTGTGTGTGTGTGTGCGTGCACGTGTGTGTATGAGACAGGGAGCAAGGTTAGAGGATGGAAGGTTTGTGTGTGAGATTGGGGGACTGTCTGTCTGTGTGTGAGGGGATAGTGAGAGCATTCAGAATCATCTGACTTTCCCAATTGTGATCCGTTCTCTAACACTGGCTAAGGGAGCATGCTGGGACAATGGGACCACTAGCCAGAGTCTCTTTTACAGTTTTAACAGCCGGTTTTTTTTTAAAGATAGAGTGCCTCAGGGTCTTTTTAACAATGGTATCTTAATAAATTATTTAAAAAAGAAAATAACGCTAAGGGTACATCTGTAGTGCATATTATTAGCCTTGACACTGGGAAGCAACAGGAATGGAAGAGCTGGTTGCTGCAGAGTAGTCTACTTTAAATAGCCCATGAAGTATGTGTGCATGAGTGTGTGTGCGTGTGCATGTGCATGTGTGTGTGTGATATCTTATATTTAATAAGATTTCCTGTCTATGTAGTCTTTATAGTCTAGGCACCTCTGGGCCTAGAGTCAGGAAGACTCATCTTCCTGAGTTCAAATCTGGCCTCAGACTCTTACTAGCTGTGTGACCCTGGGCAAGTCATTTAATGCTGCCGCCTCAGTTTCCTCATCTGTAAAATGAGCTGGAGAAGGAAATGGCACACCACTCCAGTATCTTGTTCAGGAAAACCCCAAATGGGGCGATGAAGAGTCAGACACAATTGAAAATGAATGAAATAGTCTTTAACACATAACTATGGTCAGCCACACTGAACAAGCCCATATTTAGCGCAACATGTGAAAAAAAATGAGATAACATATGTAAACTACTTTGGAAGCCTTAAAGCACTATATAAATATTATTATTATTAATTATCATCATCATTATTTTTGCTGCTATAAAACATTCCAGCCAAACCAAATACAGAACTCTTGGTGGAAATTAGAGTCAATGTGCAGTAAAATTAGGGGCATGTACCACAAAGAACAAAGTAGTTGACTGGAGTTATTACCAAAAGACTTACTCTCCTTTGAAAAATGTTTCATTGAATCCCCTACCTAAACAGAGCAACAAAGCACAAACCCAAGCTAATATAATTTCGAAGTTTGGATCTTTGGAAAATTCACTCTGAGTAGAAGCCGACATCCCATTCCAACATTTTTCTTTTCTTCTTCTCTATGAAGAATCAGTCTTATGGCTACCCTGCCTTCCTGATGCTTCATAAGCTAGCTTTCTTTCTGTGATTTCCAGTAATAGAGATATTCTAGATTCCTTTACCCAGAATAGCATCACTGAATTTGAGAGCTGGAAGTGATGTAAGGGCTATTGAATCTAACCTGTTCATAAAAGTAATCCCCCGCCCCCCAAATGTACTCTATACTTGAAAAGTGGTTGTATCTGCTTGGGGATCTCCAAGGATTGGCAACCTCCTCTCCTGTGCTAGTAGAAAGAGCATTATATTTAAAATCAAAGGACCTGGGTTCAAATTCCCACCTCTATTACTCAACCGTGTGATTTTAGATGATTTACTTTGCTGCTCTGGTGTTCCTTCTACTTCTAAATTTATGATTGTATGAGCTGATCTTTATCCAATATGTCTCCATAGTAAGAAATCATAGTTAAAAAAATTCTCTTCAAGAGACACAATAATAAGGTTTCCATTACTATTTTGATTTCTAAATGTATTCTAAACGTACAAGTGGGAAATGAACTCCATTCACTCTCAGTAGTACTTTTGTGGATTGTATAACTCACTCTAGTTGTGGTGAGTAGCCATACTCCCACCCAGGAAATTCTAAGGTTTTAGTCAGGAAGAAAGATGCATAAGATATACTCTCTAACTCCTCTCTCCCCTTCGCCCATGTCGACTTTATTTTCAAGTTTTCCCCAGTGATGGAGTTGTTTCTTAGCTTCTTGTGCGCTTAGCCATTTAATTAAAGCAATCCATATTGAGTTCATGTCCAGATGCCTTGACTGGCAGAGCCAGACCCTCATTGGCATGCCAGCTGCTCAAAGAGGAGTGCGGCCCCTTGCATACTAATCAGGAGAGAAGGCAGTGATTCATCAGCCTATGATACCGCTCCAGCATCTACAAGCACTTATGACATGTAATTGGTGGTGCATAAGCAAGCCAGGCCACATTAAAAACCCTACAGATAGTCAGAGATAAAAATTAATGACTTTTGCTTTGTGTAATCCTGCATGCATTGGTGGGAAAGGGGGGGGGAGGTTGGGATTAATGGGCAAATCTAAGTAGGCACAAAGGAACAAAGGCTTTTTACTGGCCTTGTTTACATATCGAACAATAAAAAACACAAGTGACAAGTTATGGGAAAGGCGAGTGCGAATTTTCGGCACGAGTGACTTGGAAGACTGCTTGCAGTTCATTATGGATTCCAAATTTCCATATTCATTATTCCAAAACAAACCTCCTTAGTAGGCTCTTCTGGGACTGGCTGGAATAATTCTTATTATTCATCTTTCACTAGTATTGAGGTTATCATGATTAGGACTGTCCTAGGCTTGGTCTTCACGGAGTATAGTCCACAGAGGGCCCAAATACTGGGTGACCCAAGGCCAATCTATGGGTCAGACAAACTTCACAGGGAGCAAGTGGGGTCATTGGAGGCAGGCAACAACCAAGATGGAAGCTAGGGATGGTTAGGAGTACAGGGTGACAGTTAAGTGGTCTGGAAGCATCTGGAAAGAGACTGGTAAAGCTTGTTGATAAGTATGGGGAACAGAAGAAGCATTGCTGTTCAAAACTGGCCAGGAGAGTTAGGCTTTAAATAATGATAGGGTAGTGAATAAGGAAAGGCATGTGGTTAAGAATGAATAACTCAGAATTTATAGGTTAGTCTGGGCAGGTTAGATAGTGTAGTCACTGAGATGATGTCACTTGGGTTTCATTTCATGTACACACTGAAGAAAGGTGAACTGAGGTGTGGTTAAGGGTAATAAACCACATATGAAGGGAGAAAACCCAAAGTGGAGGTAAATAATTTGTGTATATGTGGGGTGAAGCATGAGTCTCTATCATGTTGCATGTACCATGGGAAATTTAAGAATTCTACCACCAGGTAGATTACATAGGCCGGTCTTCTTTAGATCATGAAGAACTTTGTATTCAGCCAAGTGGCTTGAGTTGATTAAGAAGAGGATGAGTAGCTTTGTAGGGTCAGGGCAGGATATGGGCAAGGTTCATTAATGTCAGTGTTGAATAAGGGTGAGGCAAAGGCATGTTGGCACTGGGGAGGGTAAGAGACTATTAAATATTTAGGGTTGTGGCTTGGCTAGGAGATGTGGAAATAATTAAAAGACAGTTAGATACTAGAACATCATAGGTTTGGGACATAATCATCCACTTCTTTGTCCCAGACTTGCCTACAATGAAGATGAGCATCAAACTCATCCTAATTAGCACTTTTGGAGGTGCAATGGGGCACTGTGGAAAGAGTGTCAAATTAGAGACAGGAAGACATTGTTTGAGGCTTGTCTCTTCTAGTACATGGCCATGAACAAGTCATCGAGCCTTTCTGAGCTTCAGTTTCCTCATCTTTAAAATGAGGATATGAACTCGTGTAGTACCTACCTCCCAGCATTCTGGTGAACATCAAATTAGATGTCAAGTACTTTGTTAACCTTAGAATGTCATATCAATGTCAGTTATTGCTATTTTTGCTCCCTTGGACAATGGGAGAAATGCAGAATCAGAGAAATTCATTTACTCTCACCTTCACAAATCAACAAGTTCTGCTGTGGAACTTTTAACTGGTTACTAAGAATACCATCTAGACTCAACAGAAGGGCTTACAAATGTAGGCATTGCGTAGAGAAAAGATAGCCCAACAGTAGAAAATAATGAAGTTGAACGTTTGGAAATAATGTGCTAACCTTCGTACTTAGAGATGAATCACAAAATTGGAAGGGATTTAAGGGTCATCTAGCCCAGGGCTTCTTAAACTTTTCTGCTTGTGACCCCTTCAGCAACCCCATATAGGGTCATGACTCACAATTTAAGAAGTATCTGTACCTGGAAAAAAAAATTCCCCCTACAATCTGTTCAGTAAAGCGGCCACCTAACCTTCCTTAAAGAGCTCAAGTGAAGGATGGCCAATTCCATCCCAAGGCAGGACATTTTGCTTCAGGACAGATCTACCTCGTAGAAAGTTTGCCCTTATCTCAAGCGTAAATGACAACTTCCACCTATTCCTTCTATTTCTATGCTCTGGGCCAACCAGGACAAACAAGCCACCTTCACATGACTGTCTTTTGCCTACTTGAATACAGTTATCAGCTTGCTCCTACATCTTCTTGTCTCCAGACTGAAAATCCCCAGGCCCTTCTACCAACTGAAGGTCCTTCACCATCCAGTGTATGTTCCTCTGGATACTCTCCATCTGGTGCCCACAACTGAATACAGTACTCTACATATGTTCTGATCATGGCACAATGCAGTAGGAAGATAGCTTGCTTAATTCCTAGAGGCTATGTCTCTTAATTGCTGTTCATTTGTGTCTGACTCTTTTTGAACCCATTGGGGATTTTCTTGGCAAAGACACTGGAGTGGTTTGCCATTTCCTTTCCAGCTCGTTTTATAGAGGAAGAAACTGAGACAAACAGGGTGAAGTGACTTGCCTGGGGTCACACAGCTAGTAAGTGTCTGAGGTCATATTTGAACTCAATAAGATGAGACTTCCTGACTCTAGGCCAGGCACTCTATCCACTATGGCACTACCTAGCTGTCCTTTGTGCCTCTCATAATGCAGCCTAATCTTGCATTAATTTTCTTAGCTACTATGTTTCTCTGCTGACTTATATTGAGTTTAAAATTCATAAAAAGTCCAAGTCTTTTTTTCTGTTGAACTACTACATAGCAATACCTACCATATCTTGTATACATGGAGTTATTTTTTGAACCCATGTAAAGACTTTACATTTATCTTTATTAAAATTTATCATTTTTAGATTTGGCCCAATGTTATGGCCTCCCAAAATCTTTTGGGACCCAAATTCTGCCATCTAGTGGGTTAGCCATCCTTCTTAGCTTTGTATCATCTGCAAATTTATATCATTATGCCATCTATATCTGTATCCAACTCATTGATAAAAATGTTAAATAGCATATGGTCAAGCACAGATCTCTGGGGTATTCTAATAAAGACCTCCTTCCAAGTTGACACTGTATGATTAATGGTTAATACAGCTGCAAGAGGGCATGCACCTTGAATTGGGCTGCCATCTATATTATCTTGCTTAGACTCCTTTGGGGAAAATAGAAAAAAATATCATGAAAGAGTTTACATATAGCATATGACCATAAAATACAGATAAATTGTCTGGCCTCTATGGGGACAGAATACACAATTTTGACCTCCTTAGCATGATGTCTAACTATAAGGTATGGTTAATGGTAATGTTGGAATAAGATCAGAATCAGAGTTGAGCAAATACAAGTGTGGGCTTTATTATACAGGAGTTTGCCCAGGGGAAGTGAGTGACTAAACTCCGAAGGATGCCAATTGTCATTTTCCCTACCTATATTCACAGTTCACCTGGGAAACATTTCCTGTGGGCTGATGAGTTTGAGCTGCATTTATTTGCTCATATGCTATATGAAAATCAGATGATAGAAATGGAATCTTGGAAAAAGTGAAGGTAATAGAGAGAGAAGAAGGTTTTCTTCTTCCTTTGCTAGGACTGAAGAAATGCTGACTGGAGGAGATCGTGTAATCTGATCTTTATCTGTCATATAGATAATTGGACTAAATTAAGCATTCTTTTCCCTTTGTTTGTTGTATGATTGGTTCAAGATATTAATATCATATGTTTTTACATCACCTTTATTTGTGAATATCTCTCCCATTCACCAAGAACATCACCTTTTGTAAAGGGAGGAGAGAGAGAAAGAGAGAGAGAGAGGAAGAGACAGAGACAGAGAGAGAGAGGGGGAGAGAGAGAGAGAGAGAGAGAGAGAGAGTAAGCATCGACCAAGACTGAAAATATATATGATATTCCGTACTCAGGGTCCCCCATCTATGCTAAGTAGTTGGGGAAGTACATTTTCTCATTTCCTGTCTGGGACAAGTTTGATCATTATAATTACACAATATTAAGTCTTGTTCCTTTGTTCTTTGCATTTATATTGTAGTCATTGTATATGTTGTTTTCTTGGTTCTTTTTACTTCACTATTCATTAGTTCAAAAAAGTGTTTCTGTGATTCTCCCAATTCTTATGCATCCCATTATACTCATGTACCTCAATTTGTTAATCCATGAGCATTGACTTTATTTCCCATTCACTGCTATCACAACAGTGATGCTACAAATGTTTTGGTGCATATGGGACTTTTCTTTTTGATTTTGACCTCCTTGTAGGCATATGTACAGCACTGGGATCTCTCCCTCAAAGAATATGGACATTCTACTCCTTTTTTTTAAAAGAGCATATTTCTGTATTGCTTTCCAAAATTGATAGACCAATGCACAGCCCTACTGCCATTGTATCAGTGTGCCTATTTTCCTGTAGCCCCTATGGCATTCACCATTTCCATATATTTTCATCTTCGCTAATATCCTGGGTGTGAGGTGAAACATGAGAGTTGTTTTAATTTGCATTTCTCTTACTGTTCATGATTTATAGCAATCTTTCATATGGCTATGAATAGTCAAGACTTCATCTGAGAACTGCTTATTCACAATCTTTGACCACTTATGCATCAGGGAATGGTTGCCAGTACTATTTGCAATGAGAGATTTAGAATAAATATTATAATTATAGATGCAAAGGCCTTTCAATCAAAAATGGAAACAAGCAAAACCATACAACACAAATGTTCTCAACTCTTAGGGGACCTGTCTTTAAAAAAAATCTTCATCAAACAAATGAGTTGAAATACATCTGTATGCTTGTCCTTCCATTCCTCCACCCTAGACACAATGATTGAACAGGTATCTATGCCCCTTTCTCCCACTGGTGAAGTACTTCTGGAACCTCCACTTTGTAAAGGAGCCCAATAAAGACAGGCCAAGCTGTCTTTATTCCACTCCTGGCCCTGGTCCTGACTTTATGGATGTCAAAACCACGTCTCCATGCCAAGTACTTTCATCCCATATGCCTTCTATGTACTCGCAGATTTTCAGCTGTTGAGTGTGTGTGTGTGTGTTTGTGTTTGTGTGTGAGAAATCTTCTCCCTTCAGAATGTAAGTTTCCAGAGGGCTGGGACTGTCTTTCTTCTTGCTTGTATTTCTATCCCTAGCATTTAGCACAGTGTGTCGAACATAGTGAGCACTTAATAATTGGTTGTTTCCTTCCTTCCTTCCTTCCTTCCTTCCTTCCTTCCTTCCTTCCTTCCTTCCTTCCTTCCTTCCTTCCTTCCTTCCTTCTTTCCT
>CM053625.1:339605288-339640133 GCA_028646595.1 Phalanger gymnotis
GCAAGGGAATGTCTATAGAGGCTATTGGTTAGTTCTAATTCCACAGACACTAATATGGAAGGTGTAGACTCTTTGACCTGGTTACTGAATCTCTTAGGCACAAGAACTCATGCCTTGGAACGCATTTCTCTCACCCCCATTTCTGTTTGAGAAGGTTTGTACAGGGATGTCCTGGGAGATAAGACATAAAAAAATCCCAAGGCAGGTCATGAGAGCATTGCCAGTACGTTTTTATCTAATCCTCATGAGAGACATAAAAGCTCTCAGTGCTAGGGAAGGACACACTACTCTGAGTAGACCTGTATTATGTTAGTGGTATCTACTCTATCCTACCTCTCCAGGGGCTCAGTATACCTTCAAGAGCAGGAAGAAGTCTGTGAGTAACTATATCAAATGAGCTGCTGACTGAGACTTATTCCTCAATCTTTGAGAGGCCTGCCCCAAACCTCAGTGACCCTGCATGTCCTAGGATAAAATTCCCATAGTCTTTGTGTCTCCTGTCCAAAGAATCCTTGAACTCACTAATGACAATACAGCTGGATTGAGGGCCAATGAAATGTTTTTGTGTTTCTTGAAGTATGCTGATTAGTGGGGAAGTAGCTGAGAAAACAACTCTTAGTGTGGCTTGGATTCTTACATATGGAGGAAAGCTGTCTCTGGCACCTCCCTCTCCTTCATAGAAACCATGTATAGTTAAAATGAGAATGTTGGAGAAGTGGTCTTATTTAGTAGGCTTCAGTTTCCTAGTTATGGCATCTGTCTGGTAGATCGCAGCAAGATGTATGTGTCAAAGGGACTATGTTCCAAAAAGGACTGACTGTGACATGAGAAGGACTTTCAGAAATATGCTTGGCAACATTTCTGAGACTATGTCATAGCCCAAAATGTGTGCTCAAGAATCTTCATATCAGAAGAAAGAAGGATTCAGGGTCTTTCTGCTTGAGGACTTCTTGTTCTGGCCATTGACAGATGTGTTCCTGTTCTTCTGACCAGACCCTAAAGAGCAATGATTTGAAGGGGAAATGGTGGTAGCATCTATTTATTCCCAAAGAGATAAGAAATAAGAAATTCATTGTTCTGCTTCTTCACAAAATCAAGGGCAGACCAGAAGAAAAGCAGCCCTAAAGTGCTAGAATGGAAATTAATAATGATGATGATGATGATGCTGACAATAGAAACAATATTAATTCACACTTTCCTATGACTCTAAGTTTTGTAAAGCACAGTCATAGCATCATGGGACATCAGAATTTGAAAGAATCCAGTTCAACCAATACTTGAAACAGGATCTTCTCTACGATACCCCTATAAGTGGCCACTGCTTGAAGGCTTCCAGTGAGGGTGCATGCATGATGTCTGAAGGCAGTCCACTTCTTTTTTGGCTAATTGTTAGGAAATATATTCTAATGTCAAGTTTAAGTTTGCCTCCCTGCAACTTCCACCAAATGCTCAAGTTCTTCCTTTTAGGATCAAACAAGACAAGTCTATTTACTCTTCCATATGGGAACCCTTTAAGTACTCGAATACACCTATCATATCTTCCCCAAGTATTTTCTTCTCCAGATTAAACATCATCAGTTCCTCCGACTGATTCTTATCTGGCATGACTTTGATATTCTTTACCATGATGGTTGCTCTCTGCAGGACATTCTCCAGATTATTAGTGTCCTTCCTAAAATGTGGTACCCAGAACCAAACACCACTTTAGAGGTAATTTTACCAAGGCAGAGTGTAGGAAGACTGTCATATCCCTAGTACTAGACTCTAAGACTCTTTCAATACATTCATCTTGAAATGGCTCTTGTCTGCACATCATATCATATTACTGTTCACTAAACCCCTAAAATCTTTTTTTTCAGATGAAATGTTCCCTTAGCCATGACTCCTCTTCTTATAATTGTGAAGTTGACATTTTGATCCCAAGGGTAAGACCTCACCAATTATCCCTCTTAAATTTCATCTTCTTATACTTGACTCAGTGTTCTTGATTCTGTTATTCAATGTGTTAGTCCTCTCTCTCTTAGCCTCATGTCATCCACAAATTTAAGAGTATACAATCTATACCTTTTTTAAAGTCATGGATTTAAAAAAATAGCGTGGAAAAGGGCAAAGCCCAGCTCTCCAAGGCACTGTACTGGATACCACCTTCCAATACGACATCAAAGCATTAATGACTCCTCTTCAGTTCTAGTCAGTCCACTAATTCAGAATACACCCAATTATACTATCATTGAACCCATATTTCTCTATCTTTTCTATAAGAATATCATGAGAGATGTTGTTAGCTGCGTTTTCCAAAATCTAAGTGAATTTTATGTATATACCATACCCTTTAATTACTGGTTTGGCAATCTCATATTAATTCTGTGAGGAGGATACTGTAATAAAATATATTATAAGTTAGTTAATCTACTAGCATTTAAATATATCTACTATGTGCCAGGCACTGTGCTAAGCAAAAAACAAATAATCTCTGCTTTCAAGGAGATTGCAGTCTAATCAGAGAGATAACATGTAAACACTTAGATACAAACAAGCAATATACAGGATTAATTGGAAAAAAAATCAGCAGAGGGAAGGCATTTACATGCATTGAGGGAGATCAGGAAAGGCTTCTTGCAGATGTCAGGACTTTAGCTGAAACTTGAAGAGAGTCAGGGAAGCCAGAAGGTGGAATTGAGGGAGGCACAAGTACCAAGGCATGGGAGACAGCCGGGAAAAATGCAGGAGTAGGAGGATGGAATGTCTTGTGTGAGAATCAGAAAGGAGATCGATTTCACTTGATCACAAAGTATGCAGTGGCAGACGGGATGGGGGAGGTATAAATAAAAAAAGACTCAAAGGGTAGAAGGGGACCATGTTATAGAGGGTCTTAAAAGCCAGACAGAGGATTTTATTTTTGATCCTGGAGGTGATGGGAGTCATAGGAGTTTATTGAATAAAGGAGTGACATGGTCAGACTTGAATTTTAAGGAGATAAATTTGACAGCTGAGTGGAGGATGGATTAGAATGGAGAGAGACTCAAAGCAGGCAGACCCATCAGCAGGTTGTTGCAATAATAGTCCAAGTATGAGGTGATTAGGGTCTGAACCAGAATGGTGGCAGTGTCACAGGAGAGAAGGCAGTGCATTAGAGAGATGTTACAAGGCTTGAAATGCTGGATTTCACAACTGATTGGATATCAGGAGGGAGGTGTGTGTGAGTGTGAGTGTGTGTGTGTGTGTGTGTGTGTGTGTGTGTGTGAGAGAGAGAGAGAGAGAGAGAGAGAGAGAGAGAGAGAGAGAGAGAGGGGGGGGGAAATGAAGGATGGCACATAGCTTATACTCACTTTACTGATAAGGAAATGGAACCTCTAAGAGGTTGTATTTTGTTCCTCATCATATAACTAGTATGTGTCTTAGGCTATGAATAAGAATTTGAGTGAATTCAGTGGAAAGAATAATGGGTCTGGAGGCAGAGGATCCAGGCTCAAATCCTATCACTACCAAGTACTTACTACCTGTGTGACTTTGGCAAAGTCATCTGGCCCCAGTATGCTCATCTGTACAATGATAGGGTTGGATTAGATGGTCTCTAAAGTCCCTTTGAGCTCTAAATGTATAATCCTATGACTCTGTGAATCCAAGGCTCCTGGCTCCACCTTTTGTGCCCTATCCCCTATGCCTCATGGGCACCTGGCTACTTCTGGTCACCTGGTAAATAAATTTTGGAGTGTATATGTGGTTTTTTTAGTTGTTTTTTTGAAAATGAGAGCATTCATTTACTCATTCATTCACAAACAGGTATTGAAAGCCTATTTGCAAAGCACTGTAATAGACAATGTATCTGCTCAACACAGAAGACACTAAATTCAGGAAACATAATAACTTTCTTTGTTTTACTATAATATTGATAGCCTCTTCTGTTCTTGAGCTTTTGCCTGCTCATAATAGCATAATTTTACAGGCAAACCAAGTTATGCATAATACATTTTTTATGCTCCTAAGCTAATAATGTTACTTCAGATTGGTAAAGGGGGCTAAAATGTAAGTATTATATGCATTTCAATTTTTCTGAAAATGTCCATGTTTTTATCCTCAAGAAAGTGTTGTAGTTTGTTTTATTTTTTCCTCAAATGCTTTCAAAATTCCCAGAAACTGTATTTCTCAGAACGTATCTCTTTGATATTCAATAAATCCCCAGAGTGGGTTGGGGAGGTCAAACAACTATGATCATCAAACAGATGGAGGTTTCAAAAATAAATTAGAGGACAACCTTGGTGGGGTGGAGCCAAGATGGTAGAGTAGAAGCAGGCACTTACTTGTATTCTCTCAAATTCCCCTTCAAACAACTTTAAAAATAATACCTCAAATCAAATTCCAGAGTGCCAGAGCCAATGAAAGGTTGGGTGAAACAAGTTTCCAGCCCAAAACAACTTAGGAGGTCAGCAGTCTGACTGGGAGTCTGACTGGGAGTGCAATGCAGACTTTGCAATGGTAATGCCAGAAGCAGGCCCTGTAGGCAGCTGAAACAGCAGCAGGAGCAGCTTTGGGAGTTCTCAACCCACAGAAGTAAGGGTGTTGGACAACTGGTCAGAAAGAGATTACAGGGAATCTTTTGTTGGTGCTGGGTTCAGGACCCTGTTGCATGGTCCATATGCAGTTCTGAGTCACAGTTCCAGGACAAGAAGAGGCACTAGTGTTCATGGTTACAAGAAAGTAGGGGTCCTGGTCATAGTTCCAGAGTGGAGAAGAGTGCTTGTGGTCATTAAAAAGGGAGTAAGGGCCCTGGACTCAGTTTCAAGGCAGAAAGGAGCATGAGTGCTTGTGGCTGTAGGAGAGCAGGGGACCCGGCCAAATTCCAGGGCCAAGAGGAATCCTAGCACTTGTGGCTACAGGGAAACAAAGTACTTTTCTGGGTAAACACCAGAGCTCAGACCAGGACAGCACTGACCATGCCTCTCCCCAAATCATATCACCTTGGAAGCACTGAAAACTTATAGACTCACAAAACTAGCCTTGAAAACAACAGCACAAAAACCTGATGCTTGAGGACAGTGCCCCCTCAACCCTAGGAGCAGAACTCAACTTTAACATAAAGTTAAAAGTCAAAAGTGGAAAATGAGCAAAGAACAACAACATAAAAAGAATCTGACCATAAAGTTACTATGATGACAGGGAAGATCAAGATACAAACTCAGAAGATGACAATGATGTCAAAACCATTACAAGCAAAGCCTCAAAAAATGTGAATTGGACACAAGCCCAGTGAGGATTCCTAGAAGATCTCAAAAGGTACTTAAAAAAATCAGAGATGCAGAGGGAAAATTGGGAAAAGAAATGAGAATGATGCAAGAAAATTATGAAAAGAAAGTCAACAGCCTGGTGAAAGAGGCACAAAAATACTAAAGAAAATAATGCCTTAAAAACCAGAGTTGGCCAAATGGTAAAACAGGCAAAAAATCCACTGTAGAGAATTCCTTAAAAAGCAGAATTGCCAAATGGAAAAAGAAGTACAAAAGCTCATTACAGAAAATAATTCCTTAAAAATTTGAATTGGGCAATTGGAACCTAATGACTCCATGAGACACCAAGAAACAATAAAACAAAATCAAAAGAAGAAAAAAAGAAGAAAATGTGAACTATCTAATGGAAAAAAAAATAACTGACCTGGAAAACAAATAAAGGAGCAATTACCAGAAAGCCATGATATAAAAGTGTAGACATAATATTTTAAGAAATTCTCAAGGCAAACTGCTTCAATATCCAGAACCAGAGGGTAAAATAGCAATTGAAAGAATTCATTGATCACCTCCTGAAAGAGATCCCCAAGTGAAAACTCCCAGGAATATTACAGCTAAATTGCAGAGCTCCCCGGTCAAGGAGAAAATATTTTAAGCAAACAGAAAAAAAAACCAATTCTAATATTGTAGATTCACAGTCAGGATCACAGAAGATTTAGCAGCTACCAAGTTAAAGGAGTAGAGGGCTCAGAATATAATATTTTGGAAAGCAAAGGAGCGAGGATTACAATGAAGAATAATCTACCCAGCAAAATTTAGTATAATCCTTTGGAGGGAAATGGATATTTAATGAAATAGAGGACCTTAAAGCACTCATGATAAAATGAGTAGAATAGAAAATTTGACTTTCAAATACATGACTCAAGAGAAGCATAAAAACATAAACATGAAAAAGAAACCATAATGGGGCAGCCAGGTGGTGCAGTGAATAGAGCACCAGCCCTGGAGTCAGGAAGACCTGAATTCAAATCTGGCCTCAGGTGCTTGACACAATTACTAGCTTTGTGACCTTGGGCAAGTCACTTAACCCCAAATGCCCTGCCTTCCTCCCCTCTGAAAAAAAAAAGAAAAAGAAACCATAAAAGGTTCAACAAGGTTAAACAATTAGAAGGAGGGAATGTGTGTGAGTTGACTATGATGGGATTAATTCAAAAACATAAAGTTAAAGGTTGAAAAAGAGGAATGGTCTAGGAGAAGGGGGAAGGGAGAGGAAGAATGGGGAAAATTATCTCACATAAAAGAGATATGAAAGGAGTAGCTTTTACAGTGGAAGGGAAAATGGAAGTGTGGGGACCAACACTTGCACTTTATTCTCATCAGAATTGGTTCAAAGAGGGAATAGCATATACACTCAGTTGAGTATAGAAATCTATCTTACCAAACAGAGAAATAGGAAGGGAATGGGATAAGAGAATGGAATAGAATGGAGGGTGGATTAAAGGAGGCAGTGGTCAGAAGCAAAACAGAGATTTGAGGAGGGACAGGGTAAAAAGAGAGAGAAGGATAAACAGAGGAAAAGTAGGATGGAGGGAAATATACAGTAATTATAACAACAAAATGATTAGGATGAACTTACCCATAAAATGGAAGAGAAGAGCAGAATGGATTAAAAACCAGAATTGAACAATGCATTGTTTATAAGAAGCACATTTGAAACAGAGAGAAATAAACAGAATAAAAATAAGAGATTAGAGCAGAATTTATTATGCTTTAGCTGAAGTTTAAATCAAAAAAGGAGGGTCAGCAATCATGATCTCAAAGTAAAAGCAAAAGTGGACCTCATTAAAAGAGGTAAGAAAGGAAGCTACTTTTTTTCTTAAAGGTACCATAAACAATGAAATATTATCAATAGCAAACATATATTCACCAAGTTACATAGCATCCAAATTCTTAAAGGAAAAGTTAAATGAGTTACAGGAGGAAACAGACAGTAAAACTTTACTAGTGGGGCACTTCAACTTTCCCCTCTCAGAACTAGATAAATCTAACCATAAAATAAACAAGAAAGGAGTTAAGGAGACATATAGAATTTCAGAAAAGTTAGATATGAAAGACCCCTGGAGAAAACTGAATGGAAATGGAAAAGAGTGCACTTTTTTTCTCAGCTGTACTTGGCACCTATACAAAAAACTGACCATGTATTAGGGAATAAAACCTCAGAACCAAATGCAGAAAAACAGAAATATTAAATGCTTCCTTTTCAGAGCATAATGCAATAAAAATTATATTCAATAAGGGTCTGTGGAATCATTAAACTTATTTGGAAACTAAATAGTCTAAAGAATAAGTAGATCAAAGAACAAATCATAAAAAAAATAAATAACTTCATTAGAGAGAATGACAACAATAGAACAACATTCCAAAATCTGTGGGACACAATCAAAGCAATACTTAGGGGAATATTGATATCTCTAAATGCTTGCATCAATAAAAGAGAGAAAAAGCAAATCAATGAACTAGACGTACAATTACAAAAAACTAGAAAAAGAATGAATTACAATGCCCAACTAAACACCAAATCAAAATCCTGAAAATCAAAGGAGAGGTTAATAAAATTGAAAGTAAGAAAACCATTGAACTAATGAATAAAACTAGGAGCTAGCTTTATGAGAAAACCAACAACAATAAAATAGACAAATCATCAATTCATTTGATTTTAAAAAAATAAAGGAGAAAATGAAATTATCAATATCAAAAATGAATTCCATACCAATCAAAATGAAATTAAAGGAATTCTTAGGACCTACTTTGCCTAATTATATACCATTAAATCAAAGTGAAAAGGATTAATATTTATAAAAATATAAATTGCACAGATTAACAGGAGGTAAAATAGAATACATAAAATAACCCTACCTTAAACAACAAAATTGAATAAACCATAAATGAGCTTCTTAAGAAAAATTCCTCAGAATCAGACGGATTTACAAGTGAATTCTTCTAAACAGCTAAAGAACAAATAATTCCAATATCATATAAGCTATTTGGAAAAATAAACAAAGAAGGAATCCTTCCCGATTCCTTTTATGAAATAAATATGGTGCTGATATCTAAACAAGTGAGAGCAAAAACAGAGAAAGAAAACTACAGACCAATTTCCCTAATGAATATTGATGCAAAAATTGTAAATAAAATTCTAGCAAGGAGATTACAGCAATATGTCAGAGAGATCATGCATTATTATATGGGATTTATATCAGGAATACAGGAGTGGTTCAATATTAAGGAAATTATCAGCATAATGGATTTTGTAAATAACAAAAACATAAATCATATGACTATTTCATGTAGATACAGAAAAAGAAAAAGCTTTAGATAAAATAAACCACTCATTCCTATGGGGAAAAAAAACACGAAAAAGCATAGGAATAAATGGAGCTTTCCTTAAAATGATAATATCTATCTAAAACCAAGTACAAGCATTATCTGTAACAGTGAGGAGGCTCATTATCACAACTATTATTCAATATTGTACTGGATAGCAACAAGAGAAGAAAAAGATATAGAAAGAATTATAGTAGGCAATGAGGAAATAAAACTACCACTCTTTGCAGATGATATGGTGGTATACTTAGAGAGTCCTAGAGATTCAGCTAAAAACTACTTGAGCTAATTAATGACTTCAACAAAGTTGCACACAAATCATCAGCATTTGTGTATGCTACCAACAAAACCAGCAGGAAGAGATAGAGATATTCCATGTTAAATAACAGCAGACAATACAGAGTACCCGCAAGTCTACCTGCCAAGACAAACCCAGGGACCATACAAACACAATTACAAAACACTTTTCATACAAATAAAGTGAAATGTAAACAACTGGAGAAATATTTATTGCCCACGGGTAGGCCAAACCAATATAATAAAAATGGCAGTTCTATATAAATTAATTTATACATTCAATGCCATACTATTCAAACTACCAATGAATTATTTCATAGAGCTAGAAAAAATAACAACATTAATCTGGAAGAACAAAACCTGCAGATTATTAAGAGAACTAATAAAAAATGTGAAGGAAGGTAGGTTAGCAGTACCAGATTCCAAACTGTATTACAAAGTGGTTATCATCAAAACAATCTGGTGCTGGCTAAGAATAGAATGTTAGATCAATGGAGCAGATTAAGTACACAAGTCATAGTAGCAAATGACCATAATAATCTAGTATTTGATAAACCCAAAGATCCAAACTTTTAGGACAAAAACTCATTATTTGACAAAAATTGCTGGGAAAACTAAAAAGCAATTTGACAGAAGCTAAGTACAAACCAACACTCATACCATATACCAAGATAAGGTCAAAGTGGGTACATGATTTAGATACAAAGGATGATAGCATAAGCAATTGAGGGGAGTGTGAAAAAATTTACCTGTCTTATCTATAGATAAGGGAAGAGTTTATGACCAAACAGGAAATAGAATGCATTATGGGATGTAAAAACGGATGATTTTGATTACATTAGATTAAAAGACTTTTGCACAAACAAAAGTAATGCATCCAAGACTGAAATGAAAGCATGAAACTAGAGAAAAAGTATTACAGCAAGTTTCTCTGATAAAGATTTCATTTCTCAAATATACAGGAGACTGAACCAAATTTATAAAAATAAGGGCCATTCCCAGTTGATAAATGGTCAAAGCATAAGAACAAGCAGTTTTCAGAAGAAGAAATCCAAGCTATCTATAGTCACATGAAAAAATTCTCTAAATCATGAACTCATGAGAGAAATGCAAATTAACACAACTCTGAGATACCACCTCACACCTATCGGATTCACTAACATAACAGAAAAGGAAAATGATAAATGTTGTAGGGGATATGGAAAAATTGGGAGACTAATACGCTGTTCATGGAGTTGTGAACTGATCCAATCATCCTGGAGAGCAATTTAGAACTATGCCCAAGGGATATAACAGTGTGCATACCACTATTAGGTCCATTTCTCAAAGAGATCAAAGAAAAGGGAAAAGGACCTATTTATATAAAAAATATTCATAGCAGCTCTTTTTGTTGTGTCAAAGAATTAGAAATTGAGGGGATGGCCATCTACCAAGGAATGGCTGAACAAATTGTGGTAGTGATAGTGATACCATTGTGCTGTAAAAAAAGATGAGCAGGATGGTTTCAGAAAAGCCCTTAATAAGACTCGCAAAGTGAAGTGAGCAGAACAAGGAGAATGTTGTATACAGTAACAGCAGTAGTATAAGGATGACCAGCTGTGAATGACTTAGCTATTCTGATCAAGACAACGATCCAAGACAATTCCAAAAGACCCATGATTAAAAATGCTATCCACCTCCAGAGAGAGAAGTGGAGTCTGAATGCAGATTGACACATTCTTTTAAATTTTTCTTTATTTTTCTTCTTTTTTTGGTGCATTTTCTTTTGCAATATGGATAATTTGGAAATGTTTTGCATGACTTAACATGTATAATTGATATCAAATTGCTTGCCTTCTGAAGGAGGAAACAGTTGCAGGAGGGAGGGAGAGACTTTGGAACTCAAAATTTAAAAAACGTTAACATTTTTTTACATGTGATTGAGAAAAAAGAGAAAAGGGGACAATCTTTAATGCAAATAGATAATATTTACATTACATAAAATTGGTAAGTATCTGCATTTATAAAATAGTTGAAAAAACATTTAACTGTTCATGTTATACTTCCGTATTCTGTTATCTCCTAGATGTAGATATACCCTGTAGTCAGTGATTCTAATCTCAACCATCTGTGCCCATCTGGCAGGACTCTTGCCCATATTGTCCCAAAAAATCACTGATGATATTTCTGTACTTTATCTAGCTTCAATAGCTAAAGTTTTTTATTGTCTAGTTTTTTTTGGAGGGGGGAAGGCAGGGCATTTGGGGTTAAGTGACTTGCCCAAGGTCACACAGCTAGTAAGTGTATCAAGTGTTTGAGGTGAGATTTGAACTCAGGTCCTCTTGACTCCAGGGCTGGTGCTCTACTCACTGTGCCTCCTAGCTGCCCCATTTTTTTTAAAACTCAGAATCTACTTCTCTGGGCTTTTTCTACACATATCCAGAAATTAAGGTATTAAAGTGATCAGCAGACTTATTAAATTTTATCTGACTAAATTCTAAATAGTTCATAGACTAATAGATTTAGACTTGGAAGAGACCTTAGACATCATCTAATCCAATCTCCTCTTTTTGCATATAAGGGAACTAGGGCTCAAAGAGTTTAAGTGACACTTGCCCAAGGGCATACACCTAGTAAGTGGTAAAGGCAGGATTTTGAACCCAGGTCCATTGCTTCCTGGTGTGTCTGTTTCTGATGTGTCATGTCCATTGTGCCATACAATCACTTGGCTATTGTTGCTGTTCAATTTAATTGTATCTGACTCTTCATGACCCCACTTGGGCAAAGGTACTGGAGCAGTTTGCTATTTTCTTCTCCAGCATATTTTATAGATGAGGAAACTGAGGCAATCAGGCTTAAGTGACTTGCCCAGGGTCACACAGCTAATAAATGTCTGAGGCTGGATTAGAGCTTGGGTCTTCCTGATTCTAGGCCCAGCACTCTATATACTGTACCATCTAGCTGCTAGAAAAGCAAAAATAGACATAAGTAAAAGAGATGAGCAACAGAGCTGCATCCTACTAAAAGGCACTATAGACAATGAAGTAATATCAATACTAAACATGGCATACCATCCATATTCTTAAAAGGAAGGAAATGGCAAATCACTCCAGTATCTTTGGCAAGCTAACCCCAAAAAGAGTCATGAAGAGTCAGACATGGCCAAAACAAGTGAACAGCAAAGCTCACAAAATTTTGCTTTTGCTTTGTCTGAGATCGTGATTGCCATCCCTGCCTTTTTTTTGCATCCACTGAAGCATTCTGTCTCAGCTTCTTATTTTAACTGTGTATGTATCTCTCTGCTTTATGTGTGTTTCTTTTAAACAACATATTATCAGATCTTGGTTTTTAATCCATTCTGCTCTCTGCTTTTGTTTTATGGGAGAATTCATCCCATTCACATTCACAGTGATGATTACTGTGTATTTCCTTCCATTCTGTATTATTCTGTTTATCCTTCTCTGCCTCTTTTTATTCTGTTCATCTTCTAAAGTCTGTTTTGCTTCTGACCACTGCCTTCTTTCATCCATCCTCATCTTTATCACCACCCTCTTTTCCTTATCCCCTTTTCATCCTGCTTCATTGTAGGGTAAGATAGATATCTATTACCAATTGAGTGTGTGCATGCATGTGTATGTGTGTGTATTTATATATATTTTCCTTCTTTGAACTAATTCAGATGTGAGCATGGTTCAAGCCTTGCCCATTTCCCCTCCCCCATTCCCCCCCACTGTAAAAGGTCTTCTTTGTGTACCCTTTTTATATGAAATAATTTTCTCCATTCTTTCTCTCTCTTCCCCCTTCTCTCAAAGCATCCTTATTTCTCATTTCTCCATTTTTTACATCATCACAACATAATCAACTCACTCCCATATCCTCTTTCCATATAGAATTATTTTAACTGCCCTAATAATGATCTTAGAAGTTATGTGTATCATCTTCTCATATACAAAGGTAAACAGTTTAACTGTATTGAGTCCCTTATGATTTCTCTTTCATCTTTAACTTTTCACATTTCTCTTCAGTCTTGTATTTGAAAGTCAAATTTTCTGTTCAGCTTTGTTTTTTTTTCATCAGGAATGCTTAAAAATCTTCTTTTTTCATTCAATGTCCATATCCCTTCTGAAGCATTATACTCAGTTTTGCTAGATAGTTTATTTTTGATTATAATCCTAGCTCTTTTGCCTTTCAGAATATCATATTCCAAGCCCTCTGTTCCTTTAACCTTGCAGCTGCTAAATCTTGTGTGATCCTGATGTGATCTATTGTGCTTAAAGGATTTCTTTCTGGCTGCTTGAAAGGTTTTTCTCTGACCTGAGAGCTCTGGAATTTGGCTGTAATCTTCCTGGGAGTTTTAATTTTGTGATCTCTTTCATGTAGTGATTGTAGAATTCTTTTTTCAATTTCTATTTTACTCTCTACTTCTAGGATACTAGGGTAGTTTTCTTTGATAATTTCTTGAAATATGATATCTAAGATCTTCCTTTTATCATGGCTTTCAGGTAGTCCAATAATTCTTCAATTATGTCTTCTCTATCAATTTTCCAGGTTAGTTCTTTTTCCAATGAGATATTTCATATTTTTTCATTTTTTTCATTCTTTTGACTTCATTTTATTGTTTTGTGATATCTCATGGAGTCATTAGCTTCCAGCTACCCAATACTAATTTTTTAGGAATTATTTTTTACCTCTTTTGCTATTCAGCCAATCCTGTTTTTGAAGCTGTTATTTTCTTCAGTATTTTTCATGCCTCTTTCACTAAACTGTTAGTTGTCTTTTCATATTTTTCTTCCTTTGCCCTCATTTATTTACCCAATTTTTCCTCTACTACCCTTATTTGACAATAAAAACAATTTTTAGCTCTTCCAGAAATTCTTGTTGGGCTTGTTTTCAATTTACCTTTTTTCCCTTTGAGGCTTTACTTGTAGCTGTTTTGAATTCATTATCTTCTTCTGAGTTTGTATCTTAATTTTCCCTATCACCATAGTAACTTTTTAAAGTGAGGTTCTTTTTTGTTGTTTGCTCATTTTCCCAACCTATTTCTTGATTTTGAACCATACGTTAAAGTTGGGCTCTTTTCCTCGTATGGGGATAGGAGAAGGTACTATCCCAAATTTTGATCCTTTTTGCACTGCTGTTTTCTGAGTGAATTCTGGGGCTTTGGAAGCTGTCAGTGCTTCTAAGGCAGTGTGATCTGGGAAGAGATGTGGTTAGTGTTCCCCTGGCCTGCACTCCTTATCCAAGAAGGGCCTTCGATCTTTTGGGATTGCAATCGTTATTGTTCCTTAGGGACTGGTCCCTTGGAATGGGGTGGAAAATGATACTGTTCCTCAGGGTCCCTGATCCATTGTGGCCAAAAGCAATACTGCCCATCAGTGCTTCCACTGCCTCTTGAACACCCAGAAGTGGGTTTAGGCAATGGACTTGCCAAACAGTAGCTGGTTCTACATCTAGTGCTACCTCAGGGGTCCCCTGTATTCTCTTCCTGTCCAGTTGTCAGATTCCCTTACCATCTCTGGCTACCATCTACCATCTCCCTTACCAGCTCCCAAAGCTGCTGCCTTTTCTGTTACTGCCATTTAGTCCCACCACTGGTGTTTCATCCACACGGGCTTTGGGTCAGCCTTCACCCCTATCACAGATCTCCCTGACTTCCTAAAATGCCTTGGTCTGGAAGAATATCTTAATCTGACTTTATATTGGTTGCCACTCCAAAATTCAATTTGAGGTGTTATTTTAAAGTTGTTTGGAGGAGAATGTTGGGAGAGCTCAGTTCAGTCTTTGTCTACTCCGCCATCTTGGCTCTGCTCCCAGAAGTTGAAGTACAGCTTTAAATCTATGATCCTATGATAGTCTTTTCCTGTTAGAACTATTAGAAAATGTATAATCTTATTTGATCAAGTGTTTAGCACAGTGCCAGGCACATAGTAGGCACTTAATAAATGTATATCTATTGATCGATCAAACTTACAACAACCTTGTGAAGTATGTGCTATTGTTGGGTCGAAACTGAGACTAAAGGAGGATAAGTGGCTGGCCCAGGATCCCCCAGATAGTGAGCATATGTGCAGAAGGATTCACATTTAGGTCTTTCTGACTCTCAATCCAGCATTCTGCCCACCACACCTCTTAGAAATTTCCCATAGTTGCAGCATACATTGTATGTTTCTTTAGTATCTCTGTCACCTCCAAGACAGAGATCTCTGGCTTAGGTTATGCAGCTAAAAAGTTGAGTTCTTTACCTCAGTAACTCTTTCATCTGATAAAACAACAGGCAAAAGATGGAAGGCCACTGATGACAATGGCAAAAGTGAAAATGTCATTTACATATTTCAGAAATGTTTGACAGACCCTACGAAATCCTTGTGAACTCTTCAGGTAAGGTCGTCAATGAGTAGAGTCACCTCTGGGCTGGGAGGCAGTGGGTACATTTGCACAGATGGAGACCAGAAGCACAAGACAACTCAAGAAGAGGGAAAGAATATAACCCTATGTGGAAGAAAGAGTAAGAAGGTCCTACATCTAAATGGATAGTCTTAAGGTAAGGATTCAGGGTCAGAAATGGGGACAATTAAGGACCAGGATGGATGAAAGCAACTGGGATTATTTAGAATGAAGAGAGAAAGCTGAGGGGGAAGCTTATCTTCAGATATTGAAGAATTCTTTTGTTGAAGTTATCAAGTAGCAAGCTGTTCTTCATCTCCACTGAAGAAATGGCCTTAAATTATAACAGGAGAGATTGAAGTTTATATATAATGAAGCTATCTCTGATAATATAAGTTCTTAAAGCACTAGAACAGAGTCTCACGGGAAAGTTATCAAATCTTCCCAGAGGTCTTAACAAAATAGATACCTCAGCTGCCCAATTAGTGGTTTAGTCTAAACTTCTCTGAAGGCAGAGGCATGGCCAAGGTGACCTCTGAAGTTCTCTTGCTAACCCTATAGAAATAGAAAAAGTAGAAATAGTAAACTTGGATTGTTAAGTACTTAAAAAAAACAATCGAGATCATCTGAATGCTTTGTCCCAGGATTTCTCTTTATTTCTATACCGACTCTGTGTGTATGTGTGTGTGTGTGTGTGTGTGTGGTGGTGGTGGTGGTGGTGGTAGTGGTGGTGGTGGTGGTGGTAGTAGTAGTGGGATTTTCTCTGGTTTAAGCAACCTTTTTCTCAGACACATAGCAGCAACCTTTCTGTAACTCATAACCTTAGATAGTCACCTATGGTCCTCACACTGAGGTTATAACTTCCACAAGGTCACAAAGTCAGTACATATCAGAGGCAAGACTTGAACCCAGGTCTTCCTGGCTCCAAGGTTACTTGTTCTATCCACTATATCATGTTGCCCATCTTTCATTTCACGTGTAATGGGAGCATTTATACTTTGGAAATCAACAAATTCTATATACATCAAGCTTTATTTACTGTTTTGTTGATTATCTAGGCTCGAAAAAGTGATAGAAAATATGTTAATGCTATAGATTCATTGTAAAAGGGTTTCATACCTTTATTTTGGAAAGCCAATTGTTAAATATTTACCAGCACATCCTTGGGTGGTAGGGGTGGGGTTAAGGGTGGGAACCTGGTCCTAGTTAGCAATGCATTTCCCTGCACCCCTGGATTCAAATTCATTTGCTTTCTACATTTTCCAAGAGGATTTGCATTTTTTCATGCTAATTTTAATAGAACCCCAACCACTGCTTTAATGAACACAAAACTTCACAGACTCAGCTCTCCATTCTATCACCTTTTGTGTGGGGACATGCAGTGCAGATGATTAAATTCTTGGGTTATCTGGATCTTAGCATACTCTGCCACTGAATGGGGATCTGAGTCTTAATGAGGGAAATCATCTCTGGCCAATCAGTGCTACTCTCTATTATTCCTCTTCAGAGATCTTCTAGGCAAGGATGCTTGAGCGCTATACCAAAACACAACCAATATTTTGCTACCTTCCTTAGCCAGATATAGGCACTCACCTATCCACATGTGTGAACTCAAGCCCATTTCATATGCTGGGATCAGTTCCTGACCAAGTAGGAAATCAACAAATCAATGAATAAACATTTATTAGGCATCTACTATGTACTATCTACTAGGCAATGGAGATACAAAAAGAGGCAAAAGACAGTCCTTGCCCTCAAGGAGTTTCTAATCTAATGGAGGAGACCATAAGCTAGACAGCAACAATTCACCTAGCATAACCACATATTTTACAGGTGAGAAGACCCAGTGACATTAAGTGGCTTGCCCAAATTCTGTCAGATAGTAAGATAAGACTTTATGATCATCATAAAGTATGATAGGGCCTGGAAATGAAAGCTAATGTATATTCTGAAGACCCATGGACCAGAGACACCAAAAGATAGAACTTATCTCCTCCTCTTGGCTATAATTTTCCTAATTTGTTTTGCTCAAGCGTCTCAAAAAACTTTCAAAACTTAACAATGTGGAGTCATAATTCCAGGGAAAGATTTGTGATAGTGACCTAAAGGAATTAAAACTGTCACCTAACTTACTCTATCTCATTCAAACATTCTTTGAATCCTTTGGCTTATATTTGGAACATGAAATAAAAGGCACAGTTAAAAATTCCAAGTGTTGCTAAGCTATGGCACTGGAATGGATAGTACAGCTAAGGGGGACCCTCCTCCCAGGAATGGTTCTAAAACTGGGGGCTCAGTAATGTTTCCATATGACACTAACCAACATGGAGGATCCATGATTTTGAGTTTGGTATCTTTGATAACCAGCCAGGTCTCCCAAGATGCTTTTTCCAATAGATATACAATGGATCCAATGGATATTTGAGGGTCAAAATGACCTGGAGCCAGGAAGACTTGAATTCAAATCCCACTTCTGAAATTTTTTAGCTTTATTATCATCGGACATCATTTAGCTTCTTTTTCTTTCTCTTTTTTTTAAGCTTTTACTAAAATTCCTCCTCCTACTCACTTTCACAGGCTATTCTTCCACCACACCTTAGCCACCAAAAATAGTCATACCTTTAATATTTCCATCAGCCACAAATGTACCACCTCTATGTTTGAGAATTCCAAAATCCCTTTATCCAACCATAGTCTATTGGCTTTTCATTTCTTCCTCTGCCTTCCCTTAAAAAATACTCCTCTTCATCCGTACCTTGGCTTCTGATCCATTCACCCTTCAGTTTTCTCCCAGGCCATCTCCTCTGCACTGGCCAATCTCTTTTTCTCTCTACCTGGACTGCTTGGTAAACCAATTCAAATCTCCACTGTCCTCCTCTCTTGATGTCCTAGCCGCCTTATCATATCCCCTATTATGTCTAGCCAAAACTCAGCCTTGGATCACCTCTAATCATCTATCTCTTTTGCTCCTACACATGTGCTACTGACTGAAGGTGGAGAAGATCATACACCTGTTCTGACTGGTCCCACTAGAAATTTACATTGCACGATCCCAACTAGGCTCTCACTGCTGCTAGGCAACCCTACTCTGCCTCCGTTATCAACTCAACATCCCACTCTCCACAGTAATTCTTTCAAACATTCTCATCCCTCTTCAAACCTCTCATGGCTTCCTCGGCCCATACTCTCTCAGGTGAGAATTTTGCCTCACCTTTTACAGATAAAGTTGAGACCATTTACCATGAGCTCCCTCTTCTCCCCTCTTCCTCATCTCTTCTTCCTCAGATGCCTTCTGTCACTCTCTCCTCCTTCACCCCTCTTTCACAAGACAAGGTGGCCTTACTCCTTACCAAGGCTAACCCTTCTTCTTGTTTAAGCAATCCCAATCCATCCCATCTCCTTCAAAAGATTGCCCCCTCTGCCATCTCCACTCTCTCATTTATTTTCAAATTTGTTATAGAATTACAAAATCTTCAATAATAATAATAATAGTAATAATAATAATAATAATGCTTATATGGCATTTTAAGCTTTATCTCCTTTGATCCTCCAACAACCCAAGGATTATTATCATCTCCATTTTACTTTGGGGGAAATTGAGGCAATCGGAGGTAAGGGCACCTGCTCAAAGTCACCTAGCTAGAAAGTATCTGAGGCTTCATTTGAACTCAGGTCTTCCTGACTTCAAGTGAAGTTGAACCAAATAGGAAAAATCCCCACTACTACATAAGATGTCATCCCACTTGTACTTGAAGACCTTAACTGAAGGGAATCTGTCACCTCCAAAGGCTTCCCATTCAGCTTCGGGATGGCTTCTATTGTTAGGAAGTGTTTCTTGCCATCAAGGCCTCAATTGGCCTTATATTCATTGTTCCTGGCTCTGCCCTCTGAGACCAAGTTAAAAAAATCTGGTTCTTCATGTAACTTTTCTTTCATGCCCCACCTCAGCGCTTTTCTTCTCTACACTAAACATCTCCACTTCCTTTCAGTGATTCTCATATGAAATCGGGTCTTCCTCATGCATCTTCTGGACTTTCTTTTTCTTCTCCATGTCCTTTTTGTAGAGGGTACCACTGACCTCCCAGGCTGGCAACCTAGGCATCATCTTACTTCCTCACTGTCTCTCACCCCTATACCCAATCAATCATCAAGCCCTGACATTTCTACTTTCTTAACATCTCTCAAAAACCCCTCCTCCTCCTCCCCTCTGATGCTGTCACCACCCTAGTGTAGGCCCCCATCACCTCACACGTGGACTACTGTAATACCTGCTCAGGGCAGAGTCTGCCCACCTCTCTCCTGTCTCTCCCTGCCTCCAATCCAACCTCCATTCAGCCGTCAAACTGATCTTTCCAAAGCCCAGGTCTGACCGCGTCACTCCCCTAAAACCTCCAGGATCAAATATCAAATCTTCTGCCCTTTATTACCTGGCTCCTTCCTATTTTTCTTATACCTTCCTGCCTTCCACGTGCTCTGGGATCCAGTGACATGGTCCTCCTACATTTCATTGGCTAAGCCCAATGCCTGTGCTTCCTCATATCCCTGTCTCAGCTTCCATGACTGCCTTCAAGTCTCAGCTAAAGGTCTGCCTTCTGCCTGGAGCCTTTCCCAGGTGTCTAATTTTAATGTGCTCTCTTTGAGGCTGCCCCCAACTCATCCTGCATAGAGCTCATTTATACATAGCTGCTTTCTTTTGTCTTCCCCACTAGATTATAATAACAATAATACTAACTCTTACATAGCATCTACTATGTGCCAGGCACTGCTAAGTGCTTTACAAATCATCTCATGTGAGCCTCACAGTAACTCCAAGAGGAAGATGCTATTATTATAACTCCATTTTACAGATGAGGAAACTGAGGCACACAGAGATTAAGTGTCTTGCCCAGAGTCACACAACTAGTCAGTGTCCGAGGCTAGATTTGAACTCAGGTTTTCCTGACTCCAGGCTCTTCACTCCACTCACTGCATTACCTAGCTGCCATTGCTCAGATTCTGAACTCTTTGAGGGCAGGGACTGCCCTTCTTTGTATCACCAGTGCTTAGCACAATGCTTGGCACATAGAAATCCCTTCATAAATGTTTATTGACTGACTAATGCCACTCAACTAATGGCATCCAGATATGAACATAATCCTTCTTATTCAGCCGGAGAGCATTTGTTTCCTTGGTTTCCACACCATACAATTGACTCATCCTGAGTTTATAATCTGTTTATATATATAAACATACATATTTATTAGATATAACATATTACATATAACATATAATCTACTCTCTTTTCCAACAAATAGCTATTGAATTGTGCCTTGCCCAGATCATATGTGTAAATTCAGTTTTTGAATCTCCACACCCATTGGTGACCTCCTTCCAGAATGACCCACCTCATTCAACTCCACTTTAATAGATAAATAAATAACTCATCTTAAATAGATAATAGACTAAACCAGTGTGGTTTAGTCCATCGAGGTCTTTTTTCATTCTATCTTTGTCACTGACTGTATTAGCTACCCTTTTAGCCTGGCTAAAAGGATCTTAACAAATGCTTGTTGACTGACTGGTGGAACGCATATCCCATGCAAATTTGATGAGCATGATATCAGATGCCTGCTAGGTGACCTTGAGCACATCATTTAATCTCTCCATGCCTCAGTTTTCTCATCTGTAAAATGTGGATAATAGTAGCCCTCTCTCTCAGGGTGATTGTGAGGATCCTGTGACACAGTACATGTAAAGCGCTTTCCAAACCTTAGAATTCTACATTAATGATGGTGGTGATGATGATGATGGTGCCTTTCTCTAAGTCATTGACATAAATTGTTTTTTTGTTTTTTGAGAGGGAAGGCAGGGCAATTGGGGTTAAGTGACTTGCCCAAGGTCACACAGCTAGTATGTGTGTCAATTGTCTGAGGCCACATTTGCACTCAGGTCCTCCTGACTCCAGGGCCGGTGTTCTACTCACCACAGGACATAAATTGTTAAACAGCAGAGATCCCCAAGGCACGCCACTGGAGACCTGCTTCCAAGTTGACATCAAAACTTCAATGCCAGTCATTTCAATTAGGTGGCTTTGTGTTAGCTCTCAGGGATGAAAAATAACCTAATCCCTACCCCTCAAAACGTTTATACTCTAAGGAAAGAGGAGCCCCACTTAATTATTCACATCCACAATGTTTTGCTGATGTGGCCTCAAACATATTTCTGGCTACTTCCCATTTCCCATGTCCCAGTCTCAAATCAGCATTTTTTCTCCTCTGTGCCTCCTAGGCTTATAGAAACCTCCTACTCTCTTCTCTAATTAATAAAGCTGCTTCTGTCTAAGTCAAGACTCATTGTTTTTTCCTGTCCTACACCATGAAGAACAGTACCAAATGGGTAGCATCGCTTTAGAACTTCTTATCAGTCTGCCTTTTCTGTCCCTCCATGCCAGAAACACACACACACACACACACACACACACACACACTCCAAACTGCAGCCTCTACGAGTTACTATCGGCTTCCCCAAAGGGATAGCCATCTTGTTTGTCCTGGTTTGAATAACTTAGCATATGCTATGGATATGCTCAACTGATAGCCAAATCATATCCCAGCACTCCTGCCTGGGCCACTTCAATTTGCGACATATGATGAGAAGCAATCTGGTGTTGTAGATAGAACAGTGGAAGGACTGGGTTTGAAACCTTCCTCAGATATTTACTAGCTGTGTGGTCTTAGGCAGTCTCTGTGTCTCAATTTCCTACCTGAGAAATGGGAATGACTGAAGCACCTGCCAGTTATGGTTAGGAACAAATGAGAGAATGTGTATGAATGCCTTTGCAAACCTTTGTCTAATGGGAACTCTGAAACGACTCTATTTTGAAGAAATGGAGTTTTAACCGGCCTGCCCACTCCCTCTCCACCTCGGTAATAACTCTGAAACCCTCCTCGGGGAATTTTTTTTTTCTCTAGTTCTTTTCCAACTCCTTCCAGATGCAGGGACCGGCTAACCAGGTTCTGAGGCTCAAGGAAAACAGAAAATCATTGATATTGGCAGGCAGCTGAGCAGAAACTCAGAGCTATCAGTTGTGTTTAAGGCCGACTGCCGTGTTAAAACATTTGCTCTGAGAAGCCGGCTCTCTATTTATCTGTTACAGTAGTTAATTTCATCTGTTTTGCAGAAATATTTACTAAGGTTGAGTGATGGAAGCAGGAAGCTATGGTCCCATCCACTGGAACCACATGGTTTATTTACAAGGAGGGCTCCGTGGTGCAGATAGCTAAGAGAGGATTAAATTATGCTCTGTAGATTAAGGGCCCAAATGCTCTAAACTCATAAGCCTTTGTATGCTAAGCAAGAACTCTTACTCCCATAGGGCTTTAAGCTGATATTTTGCACACACAGAAAAGAGTGAAAACTTTTGATAAAGAATTTTCTTCAAAAGCTGAGAGTATCTAGTTTGTTCCTTATGCTGTTGCCTGGTTAAAAACAGTATCCAACCACCCATTGGGCCTTCTCAACCTGGAACATCCCTCCGTAAAGGGTGCTTCTTTCCCCTTGTATCCTTGGTTTGTTCCTCCTGGACCCTCCATTTTGTAGGGGAGGCCAAGACCAGCTTTCATTGCCCCCTGCTCGGTTCTATTCTCAGCTCTTGGATTTCCAAGCCATGTTATCTCATCCTGGAACATATAACCCTTCCTGTGGTATTCTCAATCTGTAACATCCCTCTATAAGGCCTGCCCCCTTCTCCCACCGGTGAGTTCCTGCCTGGAGCTTCCATTTTGTCAAATGGCCTAGGCTAATAACCTTCATTCTCTTCCTACACTTTGTTTCTGGCTTCTAGACTTCAAAACCATGCCCCAGGATAGTCCCTCTTCCCCCTCCTGCTCTTCAGCCCCCTCTGTGTGCCCTTTTCCTCCACTAGAATATAAGGTTTGCTTTTATTTCTATGCACAGCACTTCGTACCATGGCTGGCACAATGGAAATACAAAATACTTATTTTCTTCTTTGCTCCAACAACGACAGCAACAAAGCTACAAAACAAAGTTATTTGATGAATACCTGTTACCAGGTCAAAATGTATCTTTATTGTAATAATCTCAACATTGTTAATTATTCATCACTAGAAGTGCTAATTAAATAATTGCTAACATTTACATAGCACCTTGTAACAAAGCACTTCACATATATTAACTCTGTGAGGTACGTGTGATCTTTACCACTATCTCATGGATGAAGAAAATGGAGTCTGAGAGAAATTTAATTATTGTCCAAAGCCACACCACTACTTAGAGAGTGAGCAAGATTTGAACTCAGGTCTTTGTGACTCCAAGTCCAGTGCTCTATTTATTATGCCAATGAGCCAGTTTTCTCCATCTCTAATTATATGGGTTTTTTTTTCTGGCTAATCTGCTGGCATTAAGAAAAGGTTGCTTTAAAGGAACTGGACTCCGATCCTGAACAAAGTCATATTTATGGTTTTTTTTTTCTTTCTCCTGGCAGTGGTCTCAGCCTCCACTTAATTACCTCCAAGGCCTGGCTTCCTTCATGAACACTGTTTACTTGGATTCAAAGGTGGAAAATAGATCTTAATAAGAAGCCTCGAAATTGTCCCATTCTGTGGTGGGATTAAAAGAGACTCCAGAGAAAATCTTCCCTGAAAGGAAAAGTTAATCAGCCTTTCTGGCAAGGGTCCCTCACCCTCAGGGTGTGTCACTCTCCCCACTCCCCCTTCTTCCAGCTCTGAAAGAAATCCTGTTCAATTTAGTCCCCTCATTGATCTTAAAAGTTTCACTCTCATTCACTTTCCACTTGAAGCCCAGCCTTTGATGTTTCCATAGGCGTTTCTAGATGCCGCTTGGTGATGGGTTTCACCTAGAGAGCTTTGTGGTTGACTTTGAGAGTCTTGTTTTCAAAGGATGGACTGATCTTTGCAGGCTGGTCTTTCTTTCTTTCTTTTTTTCCCCCCACATAGCGCAATTAGCCACCCAGGCTAAATTGGTCCAAACAACTGACTCGAAGGTGCCTACGTTTGGACTCTGGTAGCCATTCTGCATCCTTTGAGGCTCTAAGGTCTCCTCTCCTGCTAAGTTAGGGTGCTGCCACTACACTTGGTTAGCTAAGGGGGGCAGGGCTCCTATAGGCCAGGAAAGACCCATAGTTGATGAGAGGGGAGCTGAAGTAGTGTTCTGGAGAATCAGATGGCTAATCTCTTGCAGCATTTGTAGTAAACGACGTTAACAATAGTAATTTATAAGACTTTGACTAGGGCGGTGGTGAAGTAGAAAGAATTCCAAAGGTGAATCACTGAACTCAGACAAGTGGTTATTTGAATGGGAATTCTAGCTGCCGCTTGATGCTTGTGGGACCTCGAGTAATTTAACCTCTCTGTAAAATGAAGGAATTGGAAAAGAGGCTCTCTGAGGTCCTTTCTGGCTCTCCATCTATGACAATACCATTATATGTATATCATTTCATTCGTTCTTGAGACACTTAATAGCTGTGTGTCCCTGGGCAAGATACTTAACTTTTCTGCCTGCCTCAATTTCTTCATCTGAAAAATGGGGATAATAGTAGCACCTACCTCCTAGAGGTGTTGTGAGGACAAAAAAAACCAGCATGCAATGACATATAACATGGGCAGCTAGGTGACGCAGCGGATAGAGTGCCAGGCCTGGAATCGGGAAGATCTTAGGTCAAATCTGGCATCATCCACTTACTAGCCATGTGGCCTTGGGCAAGTCACTTAACCTTGTTTGCCTCAGTTTCCTCATCTGTGAAATGAACTGGAGAAGGAAATGGCCAACCAGTCCAAGAATACCTCAAGTCACAGAGAGTCACACTTGACTGAAATAATCGAACAGCAACAACAAAAAACATTTAACATATATAATAATCATTATTGTGCATTATTATAATATTCCTAATATTTGTTTAAATACCATTAATATTTGTGTAGCACTTGAAGGTTTGCAAAGATCTTTAAATATGTGTGTGTGTGTGTGTGTGTGTGTGTGTGTGACATTTGCTGAGCAGAACAACCTAGGAAGTAGGTATTATTATTTCTATTTCACAGAGAAAGAAACTGCGGTTGGAGAAGTTAAGTAATTTGCCCACTTCCACAATGTCAGTAAATGTTTGGGGTAAGACTTGAATTTGGGTCTTCCTGAATCATACAAGTCCACAGCATTCTGTGCACTTATACCACTTAACTGCCTAAATGTTAGCTGATAGGTACTTTGAAGGACCGAATCTGAATGCAATCAAAGGAATGATTCTCAGGGTCTACTGCCTCCTTTTGCTTTCCCTTCTAACCTGCCTTTCATAAGTTAACAATCTTATTTCTGCACCTCACTCCCTGGCTCCCAATGACCTACCAAGTTCCTCCTCCTGATCACAGTCCTCTCTTTTTCTTTTCTCATTTCTTCCCTTTCTCTCTTCCTTCCCTTCTCCCTTTTCCCTTTTCCTCTCCTACTCCTCTCTCTCTCTCTTTTCAGCCTACATTCTGAAAAGGCTTACATCGAGCTATGATGATATCATATTTGATTTATTAAACCCCTCTTCTCCTCATGATTGCCTTCTCCATTCAGGACAGAAATACCTGTTCTTTCTGGGTGAAGGACCAGACTGATTATTGCTTCATTAGAAAATGATGCTGCTCATTCTTGCAGTCTAATTGGTTGACAGGGTTTGGACCATGGAGATGTAAATCACCCATGAGAGCGGGCAGGCCCACTTTTATCACAATGAAATCCTCAGCTGTCAAAGTGAATGGATATGTAGAGCTGTTAATTTTATGTGTCATTAAAAGAATCATAATTGCGGCAATAAGTCTTTTCCCAGGATTGTTTCAAGAGATGTACACAGGATTCATAGGGTTTCTCTGAGCCTTTTCCAGTCCTCACAGAACCTTTTGGAGGCCCTGGAAAATGACTTGACTTATTCAAGATGTACAGACTTTTTAAAAAGAATTAAGTCACTTCCACTATTAATTAAGAATTTTCATAAGTACTGTCTTCAATGGGCATCCTACAACTTCAATATAATGCAACTAGGAGATAGCATAACTCTCTCTCAAGGGCAGGGGTAGGCAAGATATGAGAGGCCCTTTTGATCTTCATCTTTGGACCGCTAGTGCCTAGCACAGAGCCTGGCTCATAGTTAGCACTTAATAAATGTTTGTTGCATAAATATACGAATGATTGAACTAGTTGACTGAGGGATAGGGTTGAGCTATTTCAAGGAAAATGAAGCCTCTTGAGAAGGATTCCTTCAAAAGGCACCGGGCCACTTTGAAGGTAAGCTCAAGGTATCCCTAAGATCATACTAAGTTCCCTAGAAAGCACCTGCCACAAAGTCTCCATCAGAACACTCTGTGTGGATGCCTTGGATCCAAACCCATTCCTTTGTCCAACTGGTGATCTGCAAACATAGATGGCAAAACCACAAAGGACAGAGGAAAAGCCCTGGGGTGGCATTATGTGTGAACTGTTCAGGAACACCCAAGAATGGTAAGTTAAACAGTAATCACCAGGTAACCATCTCGGACAGATAGAAAGAGAGGGGGAAAACCCAGGAGTAGCTATCTTTAAAGAGAACAAGCAGATCTGAGTAATCCAATTTAGGGGAGATAAGAGTCTGCGGGTCGTACTGTCCTTTAACTGGACAAACGCCTTCGTTCAAATGTCAACCCCAATCCTGGAGAGGTCAGCGCACTGGGCCTGCTGCCTAATGTACTCCTGAATTGGCTGAGTAGATTTCCGAACAAACACACTGGTCCAACAGAATTGATTTTCAACAGGCCATATTGGTCCCTAACGTAATTATCCTGTAGTGAGTCAGTTCACGGCAGCCCCTGCATTTAAAAGCTGCTGGTCAGCTGAGAAAAGGTTGCAGTCAGTGTGGAAGTAGACACTTTCTCCAAATATTTCTTGGGAATTTTTTTTAAATTTCCCTTTCTTCTGTTTCTGCTTCTCCCTCCTCCGCCACACCCCACCTCCAGCCTCTGAATCAAAGGGCAAAGTGAGTATCCCCTTGTCCCTTATTTTTTACAAGGAATCCTAGAGACAGCAAGCTCTTTCCCCATGTTCCCATGGGCCATTGAGTATTCAGGCCTAGCTATGTGGTAGATGAATTCAATTTACAATAAAGAATCAAACATCAGCTTTTCATTGCATCATTTTAACATAATGACTAACCTCCCCGCCCCCCCCCCCCGGTGCTTTTGGGATGGAGACAATTCAGCCTATTTCAATGTGTCCAGCTGAAGAGCAGAAACCCTACTGGGATAGTGCCCTAACATGTACGTACCTTCCCATAAACCAGGACAGCAATTCAACCCAAACCAGAGCTGACCTGAAATTCCACATAAACAAAACAAGGACGTTGAAAATCCAACCTACTCTATAGCAGAGAGGTCTGTTAAGCAGCATGACAAGAGACTCTAAAACCAGTTCAGGAGTATATCAGGCAGCGGGCCCCGAGCACTGACCTCTCCAAGATGGGAGTTGACACTTGAATGAAGGTGTTTGTCCAGTCCAGGCTCTTATCTCTCCTAAACTGGATTACTCAGATCTGCTTATTCTCTTCCTTATTCATTTTCATAAAACATGAACTGATCTCTATTTCTTCCTAGTTATAAGAATGAGCACCCCATTCTTTCCTTCAACTTGTCAGTTCTGCTTTCCTTAATAAATTCTCATATTCTTTACTCTATAAAAATCTATCATTTCAAAACTTAAAAATCTGTCTCATATCCAGGGTAGATCAAAATGAGAAAAATGGAACTAAGTCTCCAAAATATTTTCTGGAATCACCTGGCTATCCTCACAGGTCTATGGAATCGAGTCAGAGTCACTACCCAACAATGTTCTTCTGAATTGGCTATAGATTGGTATGGAAATTCCTGGCCTTTTTGTGGTAAAGAGCTAGTTTAAATTTCCCTGATGCCTAATGATCATGGTAGTGACAGGGAGGACATTCTAACAGTAAACACACTGTATGGTCAAAATTCCCACAAATAGGGGCAGTCTTGTAAATGTTTAAAAACTGGGTTTTGGGGCAGGGAATGTATACATGACGCCCTTTTAAATTTAATTTGCAATGTTAACATTTTATCTATCACTTTTTAATGTCTGGACAGTCAACAAAACAATAAATCAAGGCTTAATTTGTAGTGTGTCCCAATTTGTGAGGTATAAATGTTCTCATTGAAAATTTAACAATTGGTTCTCATGAGCTGGTTTGAGATAGATCTGGCACACTTCTGAGACAACTTGTAGACTCAGGGCATGGCAGTGACATTTAGCTGAAAGATAGATCATGGAATTGTCCAAAATCTACTATTGATCAGTTGCAATTGACCTATTGGGAAGGCTTGATCTAGTTAACAAGAAGTCAAGGAACATAGATTTATTTAGAGCTGAAAGGGGCTATATAATCCCACCCCTTCCTGTTAAAGATGAGGAAAGGAAAACCCAGGGATATAAAATGACTCACTACAGATACTATTTGAACTTGGGTTCTTGGACTACAAACACCAAACATTTTCCATTATACCATAGTAATGCACACAAATGTTCTCATTTGTAGAAATCATGCTCTTGTCTTCAATACTTCAGTGATATATGATTGTGTTGATGTGAGTACTCCCTTCACTGAGATAGATCTCGAGTCTGCCTACATTTCAGAAATTGATCTTTGAGGATTGTTGTGGTTGAAAAAATTCATAACATTGTGGCCAATCTAGAGATGAGGCTCTCTTGAGTTATAGTAGCTAGGCTTGTCCTAAGACAACAGGAATATTGTACAGTCTGGCACCAGGCTCAGTTTCTCTTCTAAATAAAATATTTTATTATTAACTTGTTTTGAAAAAAATATTATACAACCAAAGTGAATGCCTGATGTAGTCCACTATCTACTAAGCTTCCAAAGTGATCTTCCTAAAGTATAGCCAACTATGCCATTCCCTCTCCCCTCACTCAGTAAACTCCAGTGGCTGCCTATTACCTGTTAAACTCTTAAATCTCATTACAATCTGGCCCCTTTCTACTTTTCTCCTATTCTTGTACTTTATCCCTCTCCATATATTCTACGATATAGTGACACTGACCTCCTTGTTACTTCTTGACCACAATAACCAATCTGCTATTTCCATGCCTTTTCACTGGCTTTCTCCCCTCCTCCCCATTCCTGTATTGCTCTCCTTTCTTATCTCCACCATTTGGCTTTCTTGAAGCCTCAACTCAAATTCTACCTTCTGAAACAGGCCTTTCCTGTACCCCTTCCCCCAAGCTAGTGACTTCCCTCTTTGATATTACGTAGATAGTTGTTTGCATGCTATATCTCCCATTAGAATGTAAGCTCTTTGAGGATGGGGGAAGTATCTTTGCCTTTATTTCTAATCCCAGTGCATTGGATGGTGCCTAGCACATAGTAATAGCTTATTAAATTCTTACTGACTTAAATATTATATTTGTTGTTATATTATTTGAGCCTTACAACCCTGTGAAGTAGGTGCTATAGATATCATTATTCCCATTTTCCCTCTATAAAAACTGAGACTCAGAGATATAAATGATTTGCCTGTGGCCACAGTATTAAGAAATGTCAGTGCTACTTTCTCCCCTGGTTAGGACTAACAGCCAACTTGTGTCAAGTTGTCCAAATGAAATAGAAATGATGAAGGGAGGGATGCAGCTAGTGCTGTTTTCTAGAGTGTCAGTGTTGCCTAAAGACATAGCAAAAAAAAGAAGGAAGAAGGAAGAGATAATGAAATGGAGAAATGTGAAAGCTAAGAGAAACAAAGAAGGATAGAAGGCAGAAAGCAAAGAGAAGGATCTTCAGAACATTTGTATTTAATATCTCAGATATTGTATTGGATACTGACATTAGTATATGTTTTCAAGTAGCTCCGCCTCCAATCCATTAAAATGTTTCTTACTATTTTATTGAAGGGAGGAAAAAGGAAAAACCCGGGACAAGAAACCTCTTCAAACTCAGCAGGTTGTTTTAAGATAATTTAAGTAATTTAAATTAGGAGCCAATTAAAAGCAGCCAAAAGGAAAAAAAAGGACTGGAAAAAATTTTTATACCTATAACTCCAATAAGCATCTAATGGTTATCTCCATAACACTGGGTAAAATTTGAAGAAAGGTAAATTTCAAATGAGTAAAGCACACCATTATATTACTGAGAGCAGACAGAATACTCTTTACGTCTGCTCACTGATGAAAGGAATTAGTAGAGGAGGAAGGGATGTCATTTTGTAATATGATCGATGTCTGGCATACAGTAAGTGCTTAATACATGCTTGTTGACTCACCAACCAACTTGGCTCAAAACAAAAGAAAAAAAGAATTACTATCTGAGCTTGTTGAGATATGGGCACTGGGTTTGGAGTCAGAGAGGCTGAGTTCCATTCATGTCCTTGGTGCTCCCTACCTTTATAAGGTTGTGCAAATTGCACCAGCTCCTCAAACCTCTATTTCCCTCTCTGTAAAATAAAGTGGTTAGACTAGATGCTTCCAACGTGAAATATTAAAGTTCTATTTTTCATTCCTACTTTTTCATGCTTGGTTTTAGCTTCAACTAAAAACAAAACAGAAGAAACAAAAGATTCCACACTCGATGGACAGGCATATGTATAATTCTGACAAATACCAACTACTGTTTCTGAAAGGGTATCTGTGGTTTGAAAAAAAATGTGTTCTTCTTAGTATCTGATCTTGTTCCACTGGCTCTAATATCTTGGTCAGCATTTAGGCTAGGGCTTCTTAACTCTTTCTAGTGTCACGCTGTCCTTGGGTGGTCTGGTGAAATCTATGGACCCCTTCTAACAGTAATGCTTTGTTGTTGTTCAGTCATTTCTAGTTGTGCTCAATTCTTCATGACCCCATTTGGGATTTTCTTGGCAAAGATACTGGAGGGGTTTGCCATTGCCTTTTCCAGCTCAATTTACAGATGAGGAAACTGAGGCAAATGGGATCAAGTGATTTGCCCAGGATCACACAGCTGTTAAATATCTGAGGCCAGATTTGAACTCAGGCAGATGATTCCAGACCTGGCAGTTTAGCTATCACGCCGCCTAGCTGCCTCAGTAATGCTTAAAATAAAACACATGGGATTATAGAAAAAAACCAGTTAAGTGGGAATACAGTTATCAAAATATTTTTTAAAACAAATTCATTGACTCCAGTTCACAAACCCCTAATTTAGTGTTTTTAAGGCCCTGGAGAAGGAAATGGTGAACCATTCCAGTCTCTTTGCCAAGAAAAACTCAAACAGGGCTGGGAAGAGTCAAGAATGACTCAACAGTAGCAACAACAAAGTGCTCTATAATCTAATGGATGAATTGCGCAATGACAAAGGTCCAGTTCTATGCGTCGCTGCCAAATATCCTGGTTCTCCCCTATATGCCAGTTAAGTCTGTATTTCTACTCCAGGAATCCCAGATGTCTGAATTCAGATGCTTCCTCCATTTAATGTTTGACTGCAATTCAGTTCCCTCCACCCCCACTCCCTAAAAAAGATGCTTGGCTATAGCTAAGGCTTCCCTCTAAAGGCACACAGCTGCCGGGTGGATAGAGACAGCATTCTGAGCCACCCTTGCCTTCGCCTGTCTTCTCACCAAAGTCGAACTGAATGGGGCCAGATTCTGCCTGTATTTTTCAGCCTCCAATTAGCAGATTCCAATTCATCACCCTGAGTATCTCCTGGCATCAGCACCGAGAGATTCCCTCCTCTTGCCTGGTAAATCGGTCTTCATTTAAAACCCTCTCTCTTAGCCCTAAATGGAAATCAATTCTGCAAGTTTAGCAAATAGTTAATTACTCCACAAAGAGGATTGATTGGCCTTTGATCACCAGAAGGCTCTGTAGTACTATTAGTCTCTTTCATCTGTGATTAAACCACAGAGAGAAAGAAACAAAAACTAAATTAGGCTTCTCCTGTTATCCTACAAATATTTAATGACGGGATAATCTCCTAGAGGTGTGTTCAGGGGATTCACGTTCCATCAGGAACCAGCTTCAATTCAACCTTGAACCCAAACTCTGTCTTTGTGGAGAGACCAGCAAAGAACTTTAGAGAGGAACAGAGCTTAGCTCAAAGGAACGCTTTGTAGCACACACTCTTGTCTGTCTTTTCTTCTTTCCTCTTCTTATGTATGTTTTAATGCAGATAAAGATTTCCCCAATGGACTCCTGACATGAATAATAATAATAAAAAGCTGGCTTAAAAAAATTCCGTTTTGGTTTCCATAACTCTCGGCAGGACCAGACCTTGTCCCATTGATATGCAGCCTTAGGAAGAGCCCTTCTCCCAAGTGACAGAGCCCTTTTACTTAAAAAAAAATACAGAAGTATTTCAGCTTGCTAGTTAACCCTTTCCAAGATGTAGATCCTGAGAACTTTATTTGGCAACACTTTATTAGTCATTTTATGATCCTCTATTTGGATCGTCTACCCTTTCCAACCCTCCATATTATAGGGGTTTCATTGATCATCATTATTTATAGGAACAAGAAATCCTTTACAAATGCAAGCTTCAGGAGAAACGTGCCCATATTCTTTATCTCTTTGGTAATTTAACATGGGGTGATGCAGGTACAAAGAGCATTGGATTTGGAGTCAAAATGACCCGGGTTCAAATCTTGATTTGTCTTCCAATTTGTGTGTCACCCAGTTTATTTGGATCTCATTTGCCTTGTCTCTAAAAATGAGATGAATGCCCTTATATGACTTTTAAAGTTCTTTCCAGCTCTGAGTCTATGAACCCATGCACCACCACTGTCTGTGAGACCATGGGGAAATTACCCAGCACCAGACCTCGTGTTCTGTTAAATAAGTGAAATATCAGCTTGCTTATTGAACTCACAGACTGCAATATTCATGAATTTGGTTCCTTGACATCTCATTTGCAGGATGCTCAACAATTTTTCTGTTTCTGCCCTCCATGTGTGTATACACACTATGTGTCTGTGGATGCCCAACACCTGTTAGGCAGGGCTGCTGTAAATTGGACATGCCAGTCCCAGGGAGATGGTGCCAAGGTGTGAATTAGATAGAAACTCTTTCTGCTGCTCTTCTGACCTCTTCATCCTATTACCAGGGCCATGCCAACATTCACCAAGCCTCAGGGCAGCAAACATGACCTCAGACTCAAGTGAATCCAGGTGGACTCCAAGGTGGGTAACAGTGGGAAATAACACCAGCTCCCCCATTCTGTTAGCACGCCCTGATGAAACATGGTTGCTCTCACGAAGTTGAGTATCTTCATTTTCCTTCTTTAACTTGATAACTCTTCAGGGAGGAGTAAAAGAATAAAAAAGAAGCCATAACAATATGGCATTGATAGGAAAGCTTTTGCCTGGGTTCTCCCGGATAGATTTTTTTTGCCCGTGTCTTAATTATGTGCACAGTATTCAGTGAAAGGAAGGAAATGTATCTTCTCAACTCTTCACCTGGGCCAAACGGTCATTACAATTCCTCAGCATTCAGTTTCATCTTATTGTTCTCTTCATTTACATTGTTGTGGTCTTCGGGTTTTTTGTTTCCCTTTTTCTACTTATTTCACTTTGTACCATATCATATAGGTCCCCCCCCACCTTGGATCCTGTGCTTTTTTCTGGCCACGGAAGAAATTTTATCAAGTTCTTTTGGGTAGGACTTTCTCTTAGTAAGGGAGATGAGAGATTGGAATTGGTTGCTAGAGCCAGCTAGCAAATCCCCTTCTTCTGAGCATCCCTAAAAAGATCCACAGGTATGTTCGACTGGGTTTGTTCTACTGAGACTGAGGGATGGATCAGTCGGGGCCAGACCTTAGGGGGGAAAAAGTGGTTTTTTGTTGTGTTTAGGGATCTGGGAGTTCCTGAGGTTAGAGGCAAGTTCATAAATGATTGATTTTATTCAAATAGCAAAGTCGTTTTAGGGGAGAAAATGGGCATGATGGGGTATATTGCTGAAAAACCCTACAAGCTAAACAGGTACCAGATACCATGGGAAGAACTGTCACTGTTGTTCAACTAATTGAAGATGGTAACATGAAGCTATCTTCAATGTTGCCCAAGGTTGCATTGGAAAGTGAGTCTGGTATTCCCAGTTATCTCTCAGAGACCAAAGTTTCCTCCCAGGTACAGTGGCTTCAGGTATGTAGTTAGGCACTCCCTGGAGTATCTGAGGTTTTAATGAAGGTGATTTCTCTAGCTCTCAGATAAAGCATTCCATAACAATTTCCTCTCTTTTTCCTTCCTTCTTTGGACTGCCACCTCCACCCTCCCTCCCCATCCATTCACACAGAAAAAGGGATGTACTTTTCAGCTCTGTCCTCTCATGTTATCCTTTATCCAAGTGGGACAAAATGAAGATGAGACCTTTAGGGATCATGGCTATGACTCCAGAAGCTTTCTGTAGCAACTTGTTCCATTATCAGCCACCAGTCTAATTGAAAGAGACAGCAGGAGAGCTTCGATCACTCATCGACATCTCTCTCCAAACGTAGGTGGGATGTGAGGTCTCGACTCAGACTCGTAGCCTCTAAACCTGAGTAGAGTTTGTGTTGATTCAGAGGGTCTGGTAGATGATCTTTATTCATTTTTTTTTT
>CM053625.1:339640633-339684252 GCA_028646595.1 Phalanger gymnotis
AAAAGAAATGGAGACTAAACCTGTGGCATGAGGAATTCCTGAATGAAAATATTCCTCCCACTAATGCAGCTGGACACCTTTTCTGCAACTTAACAGTCTCAGAGAATATCCTACAGCCCTGAGAGGTAAAGACCCTTTCCCAGGGTCACACAGTTGATATGTATCAGAGGCAAATCTCAAGCCCAAGTCTTTCCTGGAAGCCTATTCTGAGGGTTCTAGGAAACTCTCCAATATGCTAGTAACTGACATTTATACAACATTTAAGGTTTGCAAATATAAACATTTAAGGTTTGCAAAGCACTTTGCATGCATTATCTCATGTGAACCTCACTATGTAGATATAGCTAGGTGGCTTAGTGGATAGAACCCTGACCCTTGTGTCAGGAATACCTGAGTTCAAATCCATCCCCAGACACATACTATGTGAACTTTGTTTACTCCAGTTTCTTTGCCTACAAAATAGGGATAATAATAACACCTACCTCCCAGGGTTGTTGTGAGGAGCCGATGGGACAGTATTTATAAATCTCTTTGCAAACCTTAAAGTACAAAATAAAGGTAACCAGCACAGGAAGTGCCTACCCAAGATACAGAAGGACATAGTAAGATGGCATAGGGTTCAAGTCACTTAACTCAGAGAAACTACCTCCATGGTTACAGTCATGTCTTCTGAGATGCTAAAGGTGGTTTTTGAAAAGACTCTGGAGAATGCAACAGCTATCTCAGGACTAGAGAAGATCACAAATCTGGTTTTCAAAAGAGGCAAGTGAAATAAGTCTGTAAACTGTAGGCCAGTGAACTTGCCTTTGAGCATTCATAAAATTCTTGACCATTTTTTGTGTCCTGGACTCCTTTGGCAGTCTGGTAAAGACTATGGACCTCCCCTTTCAGTGTAAAAGTATAAAATAAAATACATAGAATTACAAAGGAAACACTTTATTTAAATTACATTTATATACATACATATATACACACATATATAATTTATATACATATACATACATACATATGTTTAAATACAGTTATCAAAATATTTTTGAAATGTCAACTTGGAAGGATACAATTTCTTCCTCCACACCATCTCTCTCCTCTCTCACGGCCACCAGCATAGCATAGGCCTCATCACCTCTCATCTGAACTCTTGCTCTAGGTTCCTACTTGTTCTCCTTGTCTCCAGGCTCTTCTCACTCTAGTCCATCCTCTACTCAGCTGACCGAGTGGTTTTCCTGAAGCTCAGGTCTGACATGTCACCCCTCTGTTCAACGAATCACCGTGACTCCCAATCACCTCCAGAGGCAAACTGAAAATGTTCTTTTTGGTATTTAAGGCTTTTTTCACAACCTGGCCTTTTCCTATCTTTCCAGCTTTCTTATACATTATTCCCTTCAACGTATTTTAAGGCCCAGCCATGCTGGCCTATTTGTTGTTCCTCAAACATGATGCCCCATCTCTGGTCTCTGTGCTTTTGTGATAAGATGTCCCCTGCCCGTGTCTAGAATTCTCTCCTTCTTCACCTCTGCCTCTTAGAATCCTTGGCTTCCTTCCAGACCCAGATCAAGAACCATGTTCTGCTGTCCCTCAGCTGCTAGTGCTGTGAACTCTAAATTTAATTTGTATTTACTTTTAAAATGTATCTTGCATATACTGTTCTCTATCCACTAAAATATTAGTTTCTTTGAAGGTAGGTGCTGTTTTTGCTTTTTCTTTGTATCCTCAGTGGGCTTAATAAATGCTTGTCCATTGATAGATTGACTGATGTCTCCAGGGAAGTGCCCTAGGTCTCTTTGCTTCTCTTTGCCTTGTGTAATATTTATATCAATGAGTAGACTAAAAATGTGGGTGGCATGTTTATCTAATTTGCTCATGACAAAGGAGGGATTGCTAAAATGCTGACGACAGAGTTTGGACTCAGAAAGGTCTGGATGGGCTATGACATGAGACTGGATGAAATAAGTTCAAATATAATAGAGACAAACTTAGATTCTGAAAATAATCTTCACAAGTACTTGATGGGGAAGTTGCAGCTGGCTGGAAAGTCTTCTGAAAAAAAGATCTAGGGGTCTCAGCAGACTACAAATTCAGTGGAAGCTGACAGCATGATATGGCAGCCTAGAGAGATTATGTGCTCTTATGTTAATTAACAGACATGGAGTCCAGGAAGAAAGAGCTAATACTCTCTTCTCACCGTATTCTTTTCCATTCACTATTATTGCATCAAGTTCCTGGCTGGTCAATGATGGGTTAGAAAGCATCCACAGGAGGGCAACTGGGTTGATGAATGTCCATCATTCCCCTACAAACACAGACTTCCGTGAAAACCAAACCAAAGAGGAAAAAGGATGGAAGGAGGCTCATATGTGATACATTTTTTGGGGGGTTATTCTCAGAACCTGGAATTCACACCATATAAGGATCAGTTTGAGAAAACTGGAAATATTGAGGCTAGGGAAGAGCAGACTTAGAATGCGCATGATAGCTGTCTTCAAGTACTAGGATTATAGAAGAAGGAATAGAGTCTTTTTTTCTGTTTGGTCACAGAGGAGACAATGAATAGGAATTGCAAAGAGGCTTGATTTCAGGGGAAAACTTCTTAATAATTAGAGCTAGGGGAAAGTGGAATAGACTGCCTTAGGATGGCATGGGTTCTCCCTGATTGGAGATCTTTAAGAAAAGCTGGATCACCATTCATTAAGTATGTTGTAGAGGGGAGTATTGTATAGGTGTGGCTTGTATTAGATGGTCACTAAAGTTGCTTCTAACTCAGAGATTGTTTTATTCCACAAAGGCTCAGCTCAGAGACTAACTCCTTCTTTCTTCCTGTAGCTATCCTTGACTTTGTCCTTAAAAGAGTATGTTCTCTTTTCTCACCAAATATTCTAGAACACTTTATCTGGATCTCTCCTTTGCCCTACCCTACTCCCTATCTCTTAGTATATTTATCTGTGCATGTGTCTTACCCTTCCTGTTCACATTCTGCAGAAGAATGTAAACTCCTGGAGGGGAGGGATGATTTATTTTTGTCTTTATGTCTTCAGCCTAGAGCAGGACCTTTTACTTAATCAATGTTTGTTGAACTGAACTGAATTGAATTGAATCAACCCTTGCTCCTGAAGGAAAACCTTTACTTAAATCTACCAAGTCTCCTTATAAAGAGTTTCCTAAAATAACCAGATTGTTGACATTTAAGTTGGCCTTGCCAGTATTTCCCAGTGTCACCTTCTCTTCTTTTTTTTATCCTTTATTTCTCCTCCTTTTCCCTATAGCATTGCCATAGAGAACCACTAGAGTTGCCTTGCAGCAAATATGTTGATTACCTCACAAACGTAGATTTATGTGTAAATAACACCAAAGAGGAAAAATGAAAGAGGGAGGCTGGCATATGATTTCCTTCTTGGGGGTTGTCCAGAACCAAGTTCTATCCTTACTTTAGAATTATAGAGTTTTAAAATTAGAGGAAACCTTATTTTTTCATTTTATGGAGAAGGAAAATGGAGGACACTGAAGGGGAAATTGTCCAAAGAATCATGGTAAGTTAATGGCAGGGCTGGCATTAGAACCCAAGGTTCCTAATTCATAGTTCAATGTTCTTTATAGTACACCATATTTTTTGGGTTCACATGTGCAGTCTAACACATAGCAGATACTCAGTAAGTATGAATGAATGGTAGATTGAATGATGAATAAAAGAATGGTGGCTAATTTGTACTCCATTCAGTGCCCAACCATGAAATATCTTTCCAGCATGTAGGATCTGGCATCATACAACCAAACATCCTGAATAAACTCCTCAGCTTCTAGGGAGCATATTTTTGGGGAGAGTAATAAACACTCATCTATTTCTCCAGTTTCGGTCCTCCCTTGTTTTCTCCAAACACAGAATAGCAATCACCTTAGTGCTCATGCAAAACTTTAATTATAAATCAATCAAGGAATGGGCACCATCTGTAGCCTCCAGAATGCTGAGATACACAAGGACGTTGGCAAGTATTTAGGATACAGCCTTCCAATATGTCTCTTTTCAGTAGAATTAATGGAAATACATCGATGCAGTCAACAGAAACCAAATGACTTCTTCAATTCCCTGTTTCTCTTTAATCATATGGTAAATGGCACCATCTTTGGCTTTCTTTACTCTATAAATATTTCAACTGACTCTCCTCACTGAGTAGAATAGACAAGAGAAAGGGATGACTGCAGAGAGACAAGATTTTTTTGGGCACTCTCTTGTAAGCTGGAGGGAAAGTTTACAGGAGACAGTTCAAGTCGTAGCGATAAATCATATTATACAAAGGTTGGGATGATTTGTGTTTTCTAAAATGTTTTGGTTTGGCATAGATGTCAGTAGAAGTTTCAGCCACCCTTGTCTCTCAGGAAGGTCATACAGACCACTGGTTTTGGAGTCAGATGACCTAGGTTCAAACCCCAGCTCTGGTACTTGTTCCTTGTGTGAGTTTAGATAAGTCACTTCCTATCTTTAGTTCCCAATTTCTGCATCTGTAAAGTAAAGAAGTTGGACTAAGCTCTCTTCCCGCTCTAAATCTGCAATGCTGTGATTTGCTCCAATTCAACTGAACAAGAGCTAGAAGACAGGAATGAAATGGAGCCCGGACTTGTGAATTCATTGTTACAGAGAACTGGGTGACAAGATTGATCAGTACAAGCCTGAACCTTCTTCACAACTTACAAATGGAATTTCCTGGGTCACACAGCTAGTAAGAGTCCAAGACTAGATTTGAATTCAGGTCTTCTTGACTCTAGGAGTGGTACTTTATTCACTGAACCACTGAGTTGTCTCATTAGGGATGAGTCAAAGAGTTGCATAATTTCCCAAGTTGAATCCTAACCCTAGGATGCCTAGGATTACACAGCCAGAATGTATCAAAAGAGGAAGTTGAACTCAGTCCTTTCTGGGGAGGCCGGATCTACTACGTCAAATAACACTTAATGCAAAATTTCCTTGAAATCATTTTTTTTCAGTCATTTGGCCAGAAAGCATTTATTAAATGCCTACTGTGTGCTAGGCATTGTGCTAAGTACTGGGAAGACAAGGAAAGGCAAATACGTAGTTCCTGTCCTAAAGGAACCCACAATCTAATGGAGGGGGCAACATGTAGATAATTGAGTATATGCAATATAGAGAGAGTAGAAAGAAGGGACGTTACCATTGCTGAGGACAAGGAAGTGGCTTTTGATCTGATACAGTAGACAAGCAAATTAAGGAATTACAAAAGGAAAGAAAAGAATTCAACATCTGATGTTACAGAATCTCCAAAGGGAAGTTTAGTAATAGTGAATCAGAAAAAGAAAGCCAGATTTTAAGGGGAAATTTGAGACCAGACAAAGAAGAGCACAGAAATAGAATGAGGGGCCTTGAGAGGCTTAAATGTCCCACTTCACTTATTACTAGCTTTATTTACTGTCCTCTGGGAGTTGGTCAAACAATGACATAATGGCATTCTCCAGGGACACCATTTCCTGGATATTTGGCATAGACCCAGCTTCTGTGAGAATTTGCTCTTGAGTGTTTTCAAGTTAATCTAATGGCAAGAGCAGTGGTTTGGGAGTTAAGAGAAGTGGGCTGTATAATAGCATTAAGTCTAACAACCACAACACCAACAAACAACTCACACATATAGAGCCTTAAGGCTTACAGATCACTTTCCCATCAACAAGCTCAGGAACTAGGAAGTCCATGGATCCTCATTTCCATTCTATAGGATTTTAGATTTGGAGCTGGAAGGGACCTTAAGAGTCATGGAGTCCAACCCTCTCCCTTCCCTTTAGGGTTAAGGAAACCAAGGCTGAGATAGATGAGGTGACTTTCCCAGGGTCACATGGACAGTAAGTGACTGAGATGAGATCAGAACAAGTTTCTTGACTCCAGTCCCAGTACACCATATATCTGCTGTAGGAAAATGAATGATAGAGATTAAGTGAAAGTCCAATAGATTGTAATCCTCTTGAGGACTTCTTTTCCATACCAATTCTTGGGTGCAACTCATTTTTGGGGCAGCCCACTTAAACTCTTGATTGACTTTTGGGTCACCTGCATTTTGATTCTTCAAAATGTGGGGCTCCATGATTCATACTAATATAAAATCACAAGGAAAACATTTGTGTTGAAAAGATAGACTCTTGTGCAATGAAGTGGCTTGGGTGTGTGGGATGAAGAAAACACACATTTATTATGTGCCTACTGTGTGCCAGGCACTGTGCTATGTTCTTTATAAATATTTGATCCTCATGCGACCTTGGGAAATAGGTGCTATTGCTATTTCCATTTTACAGTTGAAGAGACTGAGGCAGTCAGAGGTTAAGTAATTTGCCCAGGGTCACACAGCTAGTAAGAATCCAAGGCTAGATTTGAAGTCAGGTCTTCTTGACTCTAGAACCAGTGCTTTATTCACTGAACTCCTGAGTTGTCCCATTGGGAATCAGTAAAAGACTTGCATAATTTCCCAAGTTGTCCATGCTGTTCTAATTTTCCTAATCTGAAAGATTTCTGACCTGACCTCACTGTTCAGATATAGTGCCTATCTAAGTTGATTGTATGGCTGGACTAACTCAAGAGACTGGCCATCAGATTGTGTTATATGGGCAATAAGTACTCCTTATCTACCTGTTTTTTCCTGTGAGGGTTGCTATGCTGATCTCTCCTGAGCATCTTTTTGAGGATTCCCTTTTATATATTGGGGTTTGGTATATGGGTTTCTAATAAATGGGAATAAAGAGGCATGTAGTAAGAGAAGTTAGAACTGAGGGGAATACATCACTGCTAAAACCAAGATAAAGGCATCAAAAGGGAAAGGTATGTTTTGGAAGTGACAAGTTGATCAAATAGGTGGTGTCTGAGAAGGGAGTTTGTATTTCTGGACTTTGGCTCAAAATATACTAATGGTGAGTTTTTTCTTGTTCAAGGATGGGGAATATACCTAGCAATGAATGGTAAGACTATATCTGCTAGGGTCTTTTAAATCTAATAAAAATGCTTCAAGAGAAAAAGGAAAGAAGAAGGATAAAACTGCCCATGCACATCTACAAAGTTGGATGAATAGTAGAGGATTCTCAGAAATTCACAGGAGATTACCTCTGAGAAAGAAACCAAGAAACAGAATTCATGGTTATCCATGTCTACACACAAATGCAAAAGTATAGGTAACTAGCAAGGTGAACTGGAAATCAAAATAAGACACGGACTTGGTGAGATACGACCTATGACTGCAGTATGCCTCTGGAAGGACATCCTTTATTGAAAAGAAACAGGACAGGTAAAAGACAGAGAGAAGGAGTACTGCATATGAACAGTACATATCCCTGGGTGGAAATCCAGGATTCAGAGGTAGAAGCCATGAAGAAAAGCATTTGAGTGAAAATTAAAAGAGATAAAAAAAATAATATAGTATAACAGTCTATCTATCTCCATCTATCATCTATCTGTCTCTATGTAGCTATCTATATCTATCTGTCTGTCTATTTATCTATCTATATCTATTTATCTATCTATCTATCCATCCATCCATCTATCACAGGCATACTACAGGGTCTGCATACAACAGATCACCAAAACATGAAGAGGAAGTAGAGAAAGAGGTTGGAAAATAGTTCATAAGTAGGTATTATGCTCATAATGAAGAAACTTAATTGTCAGACATGCTGGAGCACTTTTTCTGCCAAAGTCAGAATGGCTAATCAGCTTTTTCAAAAGGCAGACAAAGCTCTATTCTGGACCTGATTCTTACCTGGTTGCTAGGGTGGAAATACTGGGAAACTGGGTGGGGGAAAGAGGGAGGAAGTCAGTCAATAACCATTAATTAATTATTAATCACCTACTGTGTCCCAGGGACTGTGCTACATGCTGGGGATATGAAGAAAGGCAAAAGACAGTCCCTGCTCTCAAGCGATTCACAATTTAATGGGGGGGGGGGATGGGGATGGGAATGCAACATGAAAATAGCTTTGTATAAATAAGCTATATGCAGGATAAATAGGAAACAAATGACAGAAAAGAAGGCACTAGGAGTAAGGGGACTGGAAAAGGTGGGTTGGAGAAGGTGGGGTTTTAGTTTGGATTTGAAAGAAGCCAAGGAATGTAGGAAGCAGATATGAGGAAGGAGAGAATTCTAGGCATGGGTGATAGTCAATGACATTTTAGAATCTGTGACAGAGGAGAGGAAAGGAGATTTGAGAGTGCAGATTTCAAAGGATTCCTAAAACACAGGTATGACCACATTATTCCTACATTCCAGAAATTCCCTTTTGCTCCTAGGAGAGAACACCACATCTTGCTTAACTTCTTTGTCAGTGACTTGGAGAAAGGAATAGATGACATGTTTAATAAATTTCCAGATTACACAAAGCAGAGACAAAGGGAATGGATGACAGAATCTAAAAAAAAACCTCAAAAGACTAAAATGTTGGACTGAACTCGGGATGAAATTCCACAAGAATAAATATAAAGGTTTACACGGGCCCAAGAAATCAATCTCATAAATTTGGAATCGTTAGATAGCAGTTCACCAGAAAAAAAAAACCAAAACGAAGATCTAGGGGTTTACATAGATGTCAAGCTTAATAGGAATCAACACTGTGAGACGATAATGACCTAAGAAGTTGAAGTAATATCAGGCTGCATTTGGAGAGGCAGAGGCAAGGCAAAGTTGTACATGTGCCTCACAGCCAGGCCGGGTGGAGGTTTGGGGAGGTAATAATCTTGTTGTGGTCAGGTCATATCTGGAGTATTATGTTTAGCTCAGGGCAGCAAATTCTAGGCACTATAGTGACAAATTGGCAAGTGTCTGGAGAAGAATGACCAGAGTGTCAAAGATCTTTAACACACCATAATCTAGAGATGAGAAGACTTGGTGGGGGCGGGGTGGGGGTGGTGCACAATAGTTGCCTTCCAATATTTGGCAGGAAGGTGGCACAGTGTTTAGAACATTGAATTTGGAGTCAGGAAGACTGAAATTCAAATCCTTCCTCAGACACTTATTAGTTGTGTGATCCTGAGCAAGCCACTTAACCTTTGTCTGTCTCAGTTTCTTTATCTATATAATGGGGATAATAACAATGCCTATTTTCCAGGGTTATTGTAAGGATCAAATAAAATTATATTTGTAAAGCACTTTGCCAGCCTCAAAGTGTTATAAAAATGCTTGTTCATAAATAATTATAATTTTATTATTATTATTATTAATGAATTATTAGTAATTATTATTAACGAATGAATGGAAAAGGTACTTGACTTATTCTGCTTGGTTCTAATGGATAGAGCTAGGAGAAATGGGTAAAAGTTGCAGAGGGGCAAATTTAAACTTGATATAAAGAGAATTTTTGTAGCAATAAGTTTTCCAAAGGTGGGATGGATTATTCCAGGAGTTAGCAAAGTCTTTGCTGGAGATCTTCGAGCAAAAGTTAAATGGCTATTTAGTAGGCATGCTGATTTGTGCATGTCTTGGACTAGATGGCCTTGGAGGTCTCTTTCACTTCTGTGGGGAAAAAAGCTACTCAGAAATAGAATTGGGGTGGGTGCTTGGGGAGCTGGAGGGAGCTTTCATACTGGAAGTTTCCAAAGCATTTTATGGATGTTGTCTACAAGTGATGCTAATGGTTAGCACCTTTGTCAAGTCTCCTTTCCAATCTTAGATTATGATACCGAGCGAGTATATTCCAGTTATGTGACACAACCTATACAAAAGTATGGACATGGGAGATGGAATGTCAAGGTCAGAAAACTAGTATGACAGTTTGGTTGAAACTTGAAGTGAATGAAGTAATGTCTTAAAAGTCAGGGTCTACGTTGTGGAAGGAGTTCTTTAAATACAAATCTGAGGTGTTTGTATTTTATCCTGGAGTCAATAGGAAACCATTGCATATTTTTGTAAAGAGAAATAAGCAGAGACAGATGGAAAGGGAAAGACAATGTGGATGCATCTATTAAGAAAGCTTTTGTGATCTTAATGAATGCGCGAGAGACACTTTGTTTGAAGAGCTACAGTAAAATGCTTTTTGTATTCAGCATTTAGTAGACCAAGGAATCTTGTATTTTTTTATACCCTTCTACATTATAGAGGTAGAAATGGCAAGATTTGGCAACCGATTGGATAGGCAGAGTGAAGGAGAATGAGGATTCAGGAAAAAAATAAACATGGAAGACTAGAAGGATGATGGTGACCTTGACAGAAACGGGGAAGTTTGGGAAAGGGGCAGATTTAGGAGAAAAGATTGTTGAGTTTTGTTTTGGATATCTTGAGTTTGAGAGAGTTATAGGATATCTACTTTGGAATTTCTAATGAGCAGTTGGTGATGTGAGAATGGTGAGTGACTGAGGCTGGACATATAGATTTGGGAGTAGTTTCTCAATAATAGAGATGATAATTAAATCCATGGCAGCTGTGAAAGCATATAGATAAGAGGGTCAAGAATAGAACCTAGGGGTAGACCCAGAGTCAGAGGGTGTGAAATAGATGATAAGCCAGTAAAAGAGATGGAGAAGGAGTGGTCAGAGAGATAGGAGAACCTGGAGAAACTAGTGTCACAAAAACTCAGAGAACAGACATATTCAAGAGAAGAAGGCGGTTTACAGCAACAAATAGTATAGATATGAGAATTTATAGATTTTTGGAGAGAGAAAGGATTGAGATATAAGTGAAAGGAGAGGAATTGGAGGAAGCAAGTATAAATGGCTTTCCATAAAGTTCTTGAAATCTATGCCAATGGAATATATACACTCTGTCAGTTTCTAACAGAAAGGATATGCATTGAGTATTGGCCTGGTACCAGACTGCATTTGTTATTTAAAGGATCAGTCTAACTAAATATCACCTGAAGTTTGGTCACTAAGTGATAAATTGTTTGGTGATAGGGATCTACAAAATTCTTTCATTTTATATGTGATAATTCTGAGGCCCAGAAGTCAGTGGGACTCATTCAAGGATACACAATCAGTATCAGAGCCAAGAACAGACATCAAGTCTTTTTAATCTACTACACGTTCTACCACTAATAAGTGTAATCTTATAAATTAAATATGAGAATGCATGGAGCTCTTAGGAAAAGAGGTGCTATTAAGCTAATTTCCCTGTTTTAACAGGGTGGATATACCCTCCAAAGCCACACATGGAAAACAATCTCCTATTGGTCACTTCTGTTATCATTGAATTCTCCCACCTCATGGAAACCTGCAGAAGGTTTTCTCATATCCCTGTTTGAAAGAATCACAGGGGCAGAAATGTGTTTAGCTCTCAGCAAGAGTACCTTCCTTTTACCAGGAGCCTATTCCCTTAAATTTTCCTCTGGATTCTCAGTGTGGCATCATAGTCATGGAACTGGCGCCGTTACTGGCCCTTTCCTCTATCCTAATTCATTTCTACATTGTCACCAAGACTCTTGATAAGAAACTTGTTGGTTAATCTAACTTATTTGTCCAAAGCAGTGATAGTGTCCTAACCATTTTTATATCACCACCACCCCCATACCACAAGATGGAAGCAACATTCTACTTCTCTTGTAGGTAAGGCAGTTCTTGGCCAACTGCACCATTCTGCTGAACTAGGAGGTCCACCTTGATGTTCTTATAGTTTATAAAGTCATACTTGAAATCCACTTTGGGGGCAAATATTCTGTGCAGATTAATATGCTAGAGCAGTGGTGTCAAATTCAAATAGAAACAGATCCCCAAAGGCCATGTATTTACTTAGAAAACCACAAATTCAACATTATCTATGTGGTATTTGTTTTGTGAAACATATCCCAATTGCATTTTAATCTGGTTTGAGCTAGTATCTGGCAAATTTGACACATCTGGCTTCTTGGGGATGTTGTAGAGAAGATTTCTGTTTGGGTATGAGTTGGACTAGACGGTCTCCAAGTTCCTTTCCAACCCAGAGGTGCTATGATTCTAAATGTCTCAAATGTACCCTCACGAGATCCATTTCATACATCCCTAGATCAGCACGTTCCATGGCTCCAAGACTGTAACATCCAGGGAAGGTTCCTTTTTATAAGTGGATGTAAAAAAAATCGTATTGGCTAGAGCATGGGACTTGGAGTCAGCAAGAGCTGAACTCGAATTATCTTCTTATTAGCTATGTGACCATGGGAAAGTCTCTTTATCTCTCTCATCTCAATGCCTGGATGATCTTCAAAGTCCCTTACATCTCTGAGTCTATGATCTTAGAATAATTCTACTGCATCTTAAATGATTACTTCAGCTTTAAAATTTCCGACAGAGCTCCATGACCATTTCTACTCTTTTGGTCGCCATGTAAACAACAATGGCCAGTGTTAGTTATGATGTTTGTAGTATGGTGAGGCAACATCAGTTGTTCTTTGGAAATACCTCACATCTGGATAGAAAAACAAATTATATAATGATTACTTTAATCCGTCTAGCACGCATAACCGCAATTCAGCTGCATTTTCACCTGGGTGTCTGCTTTGGTGAACAAAGGAATGATCACATTTCATTGGTTTTGTGTATCCTCTCATCAAAGCCATTTGATTTTTAACAGATTGGGCTCTGTCTGAATAAGAGTATTAATTAAGGGCCTAATATGTAGCAACATAGGTAAAAGAGGGAGTTAAAAGTTATAGGGCTGTGCTTGGAAGGTAGAGCCTAGGCATGTGTGTAGCCATTAATGGGGTGTTAATTGGGTGATGGGTGAACATAAATAGAAAACATAGAAGGTGTTTGTTGTGGTAACTGGCACACTGAACAGCCTATGCGCTAAATATGGAAACTGGCATAAATGGAACTGATTGTAATTCCTCTCTCCCCCAAAGATTTCTGCTGAGATCATTCTTATGATTATAGCAATGGCAGTAATTTGTCACACAATCACAGCAGCTCTGAGTTGTCTATCAGTGGCCATATAGTCCAAACCTTACTCTTCTCTCCCCTCAAGAATCACTCCAGCATCTCTGTTATGTATTCATTGGGTCTTTGCATGAAGACCTCCAGGGTGAAGGAACCCACTACATCCTCACGCAACTCATTCAACCTTTGGAAACTCTGCTTGTTAGGAAATTGCTGGGATTTTTTTCCTTTTAATAAGCTTAAATTTTCCTCTTTGGGACTTTTTTCTATTTCTCTTGGTCCTGTCCTCTGGGACCAACAGAGCAACTGTAATACCTCTTCCACTTGAGAGTCATTCATTTTCTTGGGAGACAATTATCACACATCCTCTCCTCTCAACCTTCCTCCCCAGTCTTCTCTCCTAAGAATCTCTAGTTCCTTCAACTAAGCCTTATATGGCATGGAGTCAAAGTCTCTCAGCATTTTGTTGCCCTCCTCTGTATGCTTCACAGTTTACTAATGTCCTCCCTAAAACATGGTAGTGAAAATTAAACACAGAACACTATAAAACCACAAATTCACATTATCTATGTTGTATTTAGTTTGTGAAAACTATCCCAATTACATTTTAATTTGGTTTGGGCTGTTCTCTGGCCAATTTGACTTCAGCTGAGCCAGTGAAGAGTCATTAATGACCTTCATGCCTCTGGACACTATGCCTGTCTTAATGCTATTCAAGTACCTTTCTTGAATGCAATAGCATGTGATAGCAGCCATTTTGAGCTTGTACTCCACTAAAAACCTTCAGATCCTTTTCATGCAAACTTCTGTCTAACCAAGCCTCCCCCATCTTATATTTATGAAGCTGATTTCATGAATCCAAGTGGAAGACTATATTTGTGACCATTAAGTTTAGATTCAAATGTACAGTTTTCTAGGCTGCCAAGATCTTTCTTGATCTTAACTCTGTTCAATAGTATGTTAGCCATCTCATCCACCTTTGTGCCATCTGCAAATTTTACCAGTATGCCATTTAAAATGTGTTCACAATACTGATAAAAATATTAACCAGCATAGAAACAAGCACAAATCCATGAGGAGACTCAACAAAATAAGCAAACAACAAACATTTGTTTGAGTGGATTTGACTAGATTTTGCAAATCTATCCATCCAGATCTTGTATGTATTAATCTGTGAAAATGTTGAATCCCACCTAGTAGATTTATACAAAAATATATACTATACAGCCTGGGACTTATTAGCTATTGGGGGAAAATCAGAAGTTTCTTGGAGGTGGCACTTGTATTGAACCTTTAAAGGAGCTGGGGATTTAAAGAGATAGAGGTAGATGATAACAAGTGAGGGGGAAAAATGATGTGTAATTAATTTGGATGGATTGGCTAGAGTCAGATCGTGAAGCACATTAAATACTAAATGAAGAGTTTGTTTTTCAACCTAATGTCAAATGAAGGTTGTTGTTGTTCATTGTTCGTACTCGAAAAGGACCAATGACATCACAATGTCACAGTGTGACATCACAGTGTGTCCAACTGTGGCTGATCGGACCAATACAAGCTTGGCAGGTTCTACCACAGGTCAGGCCCAAATAATCCATCTGAACATTTGGAGCAGAGATGTCACTAGATTTGCACATCTCATGTTCCCTTTGTGCTGTATCAATTCTGCTTTGCCCATAGAGCACAGTGCCATCTTTGATGTGGGCATGCTATGCTAAGTGGTCCTGTGCTAATGTCTCCCATATCTCACAATCAATACTAACGTTCTTCAGAAAGACCTTGAGAGTGTCCTTGTGCCATTTTTCTGACCTCCACAGAGTGCTTGCTTTGTGTGAGTTCTCTGCAAAATACTCTTTTAGGTAAACGTACGTTTGGCATTCAGGCTACATGGTTGGCCAATCGGAGTTGCACTCTCAGAAGTAGAGTCTGAATGCTTGGTTGTCTAGTTTGAGAAAGAACCTCAGTGTCTGGTACCTTATCTTGCCAAGTGATCTTCAGAATCTTCCCAAGACATTTCAAATGGAATCGGTTCAATTTCCTGGCATGACAAAGGTAGACTGTCCATGTTTCACACTCATACAACAATGAGGTCAGCACTACAGCTCTGTAGACCTTCAGTTTGGTAGGCAGCCTCTTCTCTCACACTTTTTCGTGAAAGAACCATTGGAGGAACTTCTTGAGTAGAGGAGTGACACTTTTGGCATAACAGTTTGGGAACTGTGTGGAGGATCTATCAGAGGGGAAGATATCAGATGTGGGGAGAACAATTATTAGGCTATTGCAATAGTCTAGGCAAGAGCAGATGACAGCCTGGACTACTGTGTTTGGTATGAATGAAGAAAAGGGATTGATGACAGAGATATTGAGGAGATGGTGTTGACAAGACTTGAAACTGATTAGATTGGGAGAAGTAGAGGGAAGGAGAATGAAGAGTCAAAGATAACTCCATTGGAGACCTCCTAATGATAACAAGGAATCATTAAGGACTGCTCTGAGTTCAGTCATTCAGTTGGCTCCAAATGTAGCTAATGGCTACAACCATTGTTGTAGTCCTCCATTTTGTTGCTTTATCTTTTCCATAGGAATCACATCAGATACTTTATCAAATGCTAAAATCTCGGTAAGCTCCATCTATAGCATTCCCTAATCTCCAAGTTTAGCAAGCAAGTAAAAAAAGAAAGAAGGTCAAGTGGGAGAGGAAGCTGCAGTGATAGAGTAGCCATGGACCCTATATCCAAATTGCTTTCCAGAATGGTTGGACCAATTCATATCTCTACCACCAGAATACTAATAGTGTGTCTGTCTTTCCACAGCCCTTCCAGCATTGACTATTGCCATCTTTTGTCATTTCTGTTAACTTTCTAGGTGCAAGGTGACAGCTCAGAGTTGTATTGCTTTGTGTTTCTCTTGTTATTCATGATTTGGAGCAATATGATTGCTAATGGTTTGAAAACCTTTTGAGAACTGTAGATTCATATCCTTTATAACCTCTGAGGCTCTTGGTCCAAGGCATGACTTCCAGTTACCATTAAAATAAGCTGCAAGAAGCATGAGAAAGTACTCTTCATGATTCTGTTCAGCTTTGCAAAGTTCCTTTTGTAGGCATTGTCTCTTCTTCAGAATCAGAGATCTCGAGATGGAAGAAATTTAGAAATAATTTATTCTATCCTCATTTTATAGATGAGAAAACTGGAGCACATAAATATAAAATTATTTGCTCGAAGTCTTAGTGGTTGAGCTACAACCACATACTAGGACTCCCAACTCAGCATCCCATGGCTTCCATCCCATATCAGCTATGACGCTTGGTGTAGAATAGTTTAATGTATTAAAAACAGTTTCTACCATGGGATTATCACCTGCATTCTTTAGCTCACATTTGCATTAAATATGCTTTAGTCACACAATTTCTACTCTCCTGATTTTTTCCAGTTCTTGGGTACTTATTGGCTGGCTTAGTCTTTTTAAGTAAATGTCACCTGCAAACATTAGATGGTTGGTCATCTTTGCTCCTGACCTAGACACCCTTTCCCTCTTATCCAAGGCTCCCCTGGCCAAGGGGTGAAGACTTTCAAGGGGAATGACCCCCATTTCTGGCTTGCTTCCCTTTCTTTTTCAAGGCTAAACACCGGCACTATGTTCCTATGCACATGTCACACGGGCTTTTCTGCTCTTTCCACTTCCAACATAGCTTCTATTTCCATGGAGTCAAAGGGCTTTTCAGAGTCCATAAGAGTCTATGTATACAATGGCATTTTGTACTCAGCAGTCTTCTCTGGCACTTTTCATTTTCTGCAGGTGATCCCTAGTTGAGAAATGACTTCTAAATCCTGCCTACTCTCATGGCTGATTAAAGTCGAGGGGTCCCTGTAGTCTGCCCACCAGTACTTTTGTGAAGATTTTGCATAACTACTGACAACAGTTTAAAAGATCAGCCCTGTGATCTCTTAAACGAGATTTTTTTAAAAGGGAGATAAAGGGTTTACAAAGAACACACGAAGCTGGAATAGTTGGGTTATGCTTATTATAAGTAAGAAATTATAAAAATGACACATTTACTACTAATTACACAATTAATTTGTTATGTAGCACTTGCCAGAGAAACATATTTGAATTCCTCCAAAATTCTAATAAAGAATTAATTTGGTAAATAATTTATATTCGAGTAATTATCTTCCTGATTTTATTTAAACTGGAATTTGCTGAAAGTAATTCAAATATTTTATTTCCTGCACTAAATAATGAAGTTGTTGTTTAATTAGAATTATAACTTGTTCCTATAAGTCCAAGGAGAAAAAAATGTAAAATTCAGAAATGTTTCTCTTTGGTTATTAGAATGCCTGGCTGTTGGGAAGGATTACAAGCAGAATTAGTTGGGAGAAGGGGGTGGGGGAGGAACTTGGCAGGGTGGGGGTGGATGAGAGGGATAAACAGCACCATAAAAGGTTCCAGGGACATAGGAGAAATTCATAGGATTCCTGTATTAGTCAGACTCACGGGTTTTTTTTTTCCTCCTATGGACATTTCCTCAGTAGACCTAGCTCTAAGGATAAAATCATAATGAAGCCCACAATAGAACCCACATCCAACCATAAAGACATAGATTCAGTGACACCTACATCCCAAACACACACACACATCTATGCACACCTACACACACACACACACACACACACACACACACACAGATACATATATCTCTTCCTAGCTAAAACAAATAACAGAGCACCAATACCACCCCTAAAGACACAACACATCCAAAATGCTGTCAAATTGCTTTCACAGAGTTTAATGAGTTGAACATCTGGAGACATGGGTTTTCCTTTTCTTGCTGCTGGACCTAACACTTTTAATTTGCTGCTGGACCTAAGACTTGACCAGGGCACTGACTTATGAGACTCAGAGATTTCCACAAATTCAGGATTCATTTTATCCCATTAGAAAGAAACTAATCTCCTGACTACCTTCGAGTTTCTCATTCTCTCCATCCTGGCACCTATCGGCCAATAAGCCCAATGAGTCTGCCTGTCCACAAGCCAAAGCTTTATAGAGCTGGAAGGGGAGGGAAAGATGTGCCAGGCATCATGTTAAGATTCTTACAAGTATTATCTCATTTTATTCTCACAACAACTCTACAAGGTAGGTGCTGTTATCATCCCCATGTTACAGATGCGGAAAACTGAAGCAGACAGGGTTAAGCGACTTGCCCAGGGTAACACAGCTAGGAAGCGTCTGAGGCTGAATTTGAACTCAGATCTTCCCAATTTCTCTATCGCTTTACCCAGTGCACCACCTAGATACCTGGAATTTGTGGTAAGAAGTGGCTAATCGAGTAGGTATTGAGGCAGTTCCAGCTACACTCTCCCACTACACCATAAGCAAAAACCTCCTCTAGAAAAGTTGACAGTAAGGGTTATGTGTGCGATTCAGTAGCCATATAGTAAGTCCCATGCTGGGGAACAAACAACAGTTTTCCTTTCTTTCTGTTGGATGTGTCTTTCAGGAGAGGTTCCTCATGGGGAGCTACAGTGGGACCTTTCCTCCATCCTGCTAACTGCTCATTGATGGTGGAAGAACCATGTCACTATGACTCAGATCTATCATATCAGTTGGGTGATACATTTAATGGAAGAAAAACCACCTTAGGGAAGGATGGGTGAAAATATTTATACACCTTCAAATGGCAGAATGAAGCAATTAAACTGGAGGCATGTTATAAAGGTTTTCCTCCTACCCGTCAAGCCACTTCTTCTCTGTCTCCTTCTACCGCTTAAATATGAATGTGACTTGAACTCATTCCTTGGACTCTTGTTCTCACCCTACTCTTATCCTCAGATATTTCATTCATTCTTATCTCCTCTATACAAACCATTTCCAAATCTGCATCTCCAGTCCTGACACATGCTGACAGTCACATACCTTTGAAGTCATAAAGCAATGAAGGACACTCTAGGTAACCCTGGGACATCTAGGTTGAGGTGCTAGTAGGTTCTACATCCACTTCTTCAGGTCCCTGCTAGACATTCTCTGTAGCTATTTAAAAATTATTTCAATGCTTCTGTTTTTCAAGGACCCCATGATTTTATCAGGGTGAATACTTTTCCCACCAATACAGATTGCAATCTCTCTATAGTTTTCTAGAGTTTCTATGGCTGAAAAATCCACCACTCTGTGACCAACCTGATGATCCACCTCTCCAAATTTTGCTAGGTTGGTCCCTGGCAACAGGCACTTCATCCAAGATGGATGTCCTCCAAGCCTTTCATTTACTAAGCCTAATTTTTCTTCTCAGCTGCATCTCTTTGTTTCCATTCTGTTAGCTTCTACTTAAATCTAAGGCCTCACCACCTAGATCTTAGGCTACTGCAATAGTCCATTAACTGCTCTCACTGCTAAAGTTCTCCTTTCATCCCTCCATAAGTGTGAATGCCAGATTAGGGGGAGTTGTTTGGCAGAGCATTGGCTCTGGAGTCAAGGAACCCTAGCTTGTAGCCCATCTCTGATGTTTGCTATCCATGTGACCTCAGGGAAGTCCTTTAACTTCCCTGGATTTCTGTTTCCTTATCACTAAAATAATGGGTTAAGTAATAACCTTATGATGAATTCTTCTAGAACTCCACTTTTATATATGCCATTCTCTCTGGAAACCTTCAATAGCTCCCTATGGCTCATGGAATCTAGTTCAAACTTATTAACCACTGTACACATCCTTCCATAATCTGGCCCCAACTGGCATCTTCTCCCCTCAATGAACTTTTCACTCCAGCCAAGCTGCCCTGTACACATGCCATTCATTCCTCGTAAAGTGCTTTGACTAATACCCTTGTCCCCCTCACTTGGAATTCCCTCCTCCCTTTACTATTTGTCTAAGACCTATCGTTTTTCCTGGGTCTCCAATAAATTGTATTCCTGCCATGATGCCTTTCACCACTGGCTGGCTCCACGATCACCATTCTTTCCAGAACCATAGCTAGCAATGCTAAAGCCCAGAGTAAGCAGTGTCAACAACATGGGTTCCCATGTTAAATGTAAAATTAATGATGTGAAACTAGTGTAGATGTAATTAAGATATTCAATTATGTAGAAAGGAGAATTAGTTACTCTAGAGGTTTAGGGGGTAGAATCTCAGAGTGAGAGAGGACCTCAGATGTCATCGATTCACTGGAAAGGCCTTACTGAGGTTGCAGCATTAGCATTATTACTTACTCTTACTGGGGATAGGGGTAAAGTGAGGCAGGTGATTTTTTGTTGAGGAAAGGTAAAAGAAAAGGTGTTTTGGCCATTAGATTGGGAGCTCCTTGAGGGCAGGGACTATCTTTTGCTTCTTTTTGTATCCCCAGTGCTTAGCACAGAGCCAAGCACATAGTAGGCACTTAATAAATATTGATAGATAGATTAAAAAGATGAAAGAAAAGGAAAACTCTGACAAAGAGATGGGATAAAACAGAGAGGTTGGGAATTTCCTTATGGGGTGAAGTAGAGAGGGAAGGGTTGGTGTCTGAGCCACCTTTCAAGGTCTAGGCTTGTGTTATTCTAAGCTGCTTTTACTTTGTAGAGAGTGTTACTGTGCATGTGCTTAATTTTTGTGTCTGCTAAATTTCCCACCCTGGGGCAATGCCCCGGTGGTCTTACAATCCGGTGTCCCTGTCTCTTAGGGACCTGTCTCCCAGGGTTGTTGTGAGAATAAAATGAGATAAAATTTGTAAAATGCTATATTAATGCTATTACTATTACTAATACTAGACTCAGCTTTATTATCACTATCACCACTGCTATTGTTATATTGTTTCATTAATAATTAATTATTAATGGTCAATAGTTATTAATAATAGCTAATTAATTGATTATTATTAATTATATAGTAATCCCCAAGTTGGTTTCTTTTAGGACAGAAATAGTACTAGAAGGCATCTGCTATAATGGTGCTTCTCACACCCTGCAGAGCAGGCCTTTAGATTGAAAGCCATCTTGAACCCAAAGAAGAAGGTCAGAGAGCTTGGGTAGTGATGAGATGGGCTGTCTGAGCTCTGAGTTTATTTAGGACTAATGACAGCCATGTTTGTTTTAGCACCCTAAAGGCATCCAGTCTGTGGAACGTTCTGGGACCACTTGACTAAACTGAGTCCACTCTTAAGCCAAGAAGGAAGCTCAGCCCTCAGGGGTAGAAGAAGGGCCCCAGGGTTTGGAGGGGCCCCTGTTGCCAGGGTGGGTTTGCCTCCCCTTTAGAACCTCGCCCTTTTCACATTCTTATTTTAGGTGATAATGATATGACCTTCTCTGGACTTTCTCTGGGCAAGTTGGCAAGTATTTTGGGAGCAGCACCAGGGCTCCCCGGGTGAGCTCTCTCACTCCTGCCTTTGGAAGGGAAGTAGGAGCCTGATCTCTAAATGGAGAAGAACAATATGAGAGAGTCCCTCGAGTTCTCAGCTCAGGCCAATCCCTTCCACTCGACAGCTGCCCTGTTTACTCTCTTGCGGTAGGGCCAACCTCAAGCTAGATGAGTCACTGTCATGGGTGCCTCTTGGCATGATGTAGGAGCACAGATTTTGAGCTGAAATCCTCCTGCCCACAAACACACATTTTAGTGACAGAGAGACCGAGGCTTGCAAATGTCAAATGACTTGCTGGAGCTCACGTAGCTAGTAAGTGGCAGAGCCAGGACAGAATCCAAAACCGTCTGACTGCGCATCCAGCTCACTTTCCAATTTGTTAGTCTGCCTCCCTTGCCTTTGCTTCTTATTCGCTAATTTTCTGTAGTCTGTAATACAGTCTGAGACATAGTAGAGAGAGCTCTAGACTTGGATGACTTGGGCTACAATCCCACACCAGATACCTACTAAGCTTCCTCATCTGTAAAATGGGTGTAATAATCATGCCTATCTCACAGTGTTAGTATGAAGAACAAATGAGCTAATGCCTGTCAAGTGTTTTGCAAAGCTTAAAGGGCTATGTAACTATCAGCTAATAAAAATAACAGCAACCATTTAGTCCTTTTTAAGGACTGAAAACACTTTAAACATATTATTTTATTTTATTCTCACAACAGCCCTGGGAGGAGGTGCTATTATCATCTCTATTTTTCAGACGAGTGACTGAGGCTCAGATAAAGCATGTAATTTGCCCAGGGTCACACAGCTAACAAGCTAACTTATATGGGATTCAAACTCAGATTTTGGGCCTCCAGGTCCAGTTTTCTATCAACCAGGACACCTAGCTGCCTCTTATTGTTTCATCCTAATTTTCTCTGGTCATTTCCAAATCATGACTCTGAGTCTCAGTTTCCACATCTGTGAAAAAGCATCTCCCTTTAAGGGATTTCTGTTAGGATCAAAGGAGGTAATGTATGTGAAGTGCTTTGTAAATCTTAAATGTTATATAAATGTGACTTATTATTATTATTTGTATTTAGCTCCAGGCCATAGGGTCCATGAAGGGCAGTGGGGGTGCAGACAGAGACAAGAGGAGGCATAAATGCCAAAATACCTCGGTGGAACCAAAGCAAATCCTGTAGGCTAATGATTTTTGATAAATGTTTGTCATGCTGGTCTAGGTGACGGCTGCCAGCCCTTTGGGGCTCTGGGATACCTGATGGGGCTACTTGTCCTATTTGCATGTATGAAGCTGAGAAATTTAAAACCCCAAAAGTATCCAGAATGAAAGAAAAGTTTGCCTCTCTACGGCTGGGAGATTTCAAAGCCTGCCCCACCAAGCAGCTGAGCTGTCTTACAGTAAAGACCTGAGCCCCCAACTTTGTTTGGGGGAGCCTAAGGCAAAGTAGAAAATGGTACAGTAACTCATGGCTCCTATGCCAAGTGCTGAGATTCAGCTTTTTAAAATGTAAAATGAAAAACTTACTATACAGTAGTAGAGATCTCTAGAGAAAAATAAAAGAATGCACACAAACCGGAGGCCCTGAGCTGCTGGAGGAAAGCAGCCGGGCTGGCATTTAATGCAAAACGAGCAGAATAATTTGAGTGCTCTGGGAGGTAGATGGACTGGCTGGGCCAGCTCAGCTCCGGCCCTGGCTGGGACTCCAGCATGTTCAGAGAGTGGATTTCTTAAAAGCTTATCTTTGGGGAGATATCCCCCCCACTTCATCTCAATATAAAAATCCAGCAAGGGCAGGTAAAGGTAACTAGATTTCAAGTCACTGGAGTGGCCATGTCAGCCATTCCATGGTACATCCCATGTTCTAGGGAGGTAGCCTGAAATAATATATGGCAAATGCTTTAAACTTAAAATTTTATATCAAAGTCAGGCCTTTCCAGAGAGTCTATTTGATTAATTTATTTCTGGAGAGTCTGTTTATTTCTGGAGAGTCAACATGGTATAGTTGATAGAGTGATGATACAGGAATCAGGAAGTCATGGACACAAATTTTGCCTCTGACACCTGATAACTGTCTTGGGTTGGCCTCAGTGTCCTCATATGTCAAATGAGGAGGTTAGACTATATGATCTTTTGTGTCTTTTCTATCTCTAAATCTATGATCCTATAAAAGAGTATTGGATTCGGGGTTAGATGATCGGGTCCAAATCTTGCTACTGTCTCGTAGTAATGTGCACAGGCTCAGGTAAATCATTTAACCTGTGTAGGTCTCAATATCTTCAATTGTCCAAAGAGGGGGTCAGAGTAGTCTCTTCTAGTTTTGAATCTATGATCTTCTGACTTTTCCTCCCAAATTCATCTTGAAGGAGAATATACTGTTTACTCTTTGGGCTAGGATTTCTATCTAGTATCACAGGTTATTATGTGTGGTGGAAAACTTGGTTTTCCACAATTCAAAAGAATTAGATTTTAAAGAAAATATCAATGTATATTCACTTGAAACACCTACTACTAGATTGTAAACTCCTTGAAGCCAGATTTATTCCTCATGGTTCCTTGAAAGGAATTATTATTCAATAAATATTCATTCAGAAAGTGAATGAATCCCTTTGAGTCCATGTTCAAAAAAGCCATATGGATGTATGGAACAAGGCATTGGATGGTAGTTAGATAGTCAGCCTCTCTGCTCGTCCTTCTAACATTCCAAAGTTGACATCATCTAAATCAGTTGAATGCAGTACCTAAGACAGTTTAAGTGTTTATTAAATGCCTATTGAATGTCATAAGATAAATCAGAGATCTTATTGTAACAATGTAAATAATTATCGCTTAGATTTGGTAGGTTGTGACACATGGCTTTGGGAAGGAATAACTTAATTATTTAGAGTCAAAAAAGGAGAAATGGGTTAGCACTAAAGAAAAAGCAGCTATACAACTAGGAGAAAATCCACAGATTGGAAGGAGGAAGCAATGGTGGAGAAAACTTAGGTCAGGATCAGTAGAAGGAAAAACAAAAGCGATATTATGTTGGAAATCTACTACAAACCACCCAGGCAGAAGGAAATGGATGATGAACTGGAGAAAGAAGTCACAAATAGTGGTAGACTTCAACTCTCCAGACATTTCCCTGAGCTCTCTCTCTGTTAAAAGCAAAGTAGCTGATAAACCTAAGCTGGGGTCATCTTCATTCTTTAAAGAAACAAAGAATAGAGCTGAGGAACTACTGATCAATAAAGAAGAATTGTTGGTAAAGTAGAAATGGCAAGAGTTGTGTGAAGAACCGATCATTTCACTTTAGAGTTTATAGTAGATGGAGGAAAATTAGGGATAGTACATTAATGAACAGGTTTCAGAGAGCTTAGAGAAAGGATACGTAGAACAGTATGGTTTAAAGCTTCATAATGCGAGTGCCTAAGAGAGATAGGAGACTGATGTGGATGCACAGGGAACTCACCAACCAACTTATATTTTTATAGAGACATGTACAGAAAATGGAAGTATGGGAAGGTAACTAGGGAGTAGTATGTACAGTGACATTGTTCTGTGAAAATAGTGTTAACAATACCAGTATTCACAAGAAGCTGAGGCTGGTGATGAATGCCAAAGATAAACAAAAGAGGACTTTTTTTTTAAAAGCTATGTTGAAGAGAACTCTTAAGAGGATTGGAGAAAGGATAGACACACTTCTTGGAAGGGATGGAGAGAAGGAAGAACGAGTCGATTCTTAATTTGCTTCTGTTTGGTCTACCAGAAACCAAACCAAAGCAAACTAAATCTTCAGATTGGGAAGAACAGAGCAAAAATGGTTAATAGAGAGGGGAAACATAAAATAGATGAGGAGATGGTAACAGTATGAGTAGATGTCACTGAGCTTAGATGAATTATATTCTTGGGTGCAGAGAAAATTAGGAGATATGATGGCTGAGCTGCTGGCAGTAATATTTGAAAATGGGAAAATTTCTTCAAGACTGAAGATGGATCAACCTTACCCAAATTTTCCTTTTTTTCTTCCTTCCAACTCAGGGTAGGGTAAAAACCATGAAGATGAACATTTTTTAACACTCTCCCATGCACTTATTCTTTCAATGATAAAAATAATACTAATTTCTCATAGCTGTATAGCACTTTACACTTTTCAGTATGTTTCCCCATATATTATCTTGCCTCATATTCATAAGACCAAGAGGTATATGTATTCTACCAAGGGTGTAATGGATAGAGTGATGGCTTAAGATCCAGGAAGAATTGGGTTCAAGTGCTTTCTCTAACACGCAATGACTGTGTGACCCAGGGCAAGTCATTTAGTGTTCTCTGAGCATAATGACTTAGAAAATCACAAGTTAACATTATCTATGTTATGTTATTAATTTTGTTAAATATTTCCTTTTTACATTTTAAGCTAGTTTCTTGGGAGTTTTGCAGGCTTCTTGTAGTCTGCCTATCTGAGCTTGATGCCTCTGATCTAGGCAACTAAGACTTTACATGGCAAAGAAAGCATTGACTTATACTGGCAGGAGGAGCTTCCTTTGTTAATTAAATCATAGGTCCAGTGCCTGTTCCCTTCACCCTTACAATAGTCCTGTAAAATCAATAATGCCGTGTATATAGTATGCAATGTATATAGATGAAGAAATTGAGGTTCAGAAAAGGGAACTGAGGTATTCAAGGTTATACGGCTAGTAGGTGGAACTAGAACCCAGGTCCTCTGATCCTCAAAGCTGCGCTTCTCCCACTCCATCCTTCTCTTCTTCTTATGTTCCCTCATCCTACCCATGAAGGATTCCAGTACTAACACTCACTTTCTTACTCTATGCAAGCAAACCCCACTTTCTGCTAGGTGTCTAGTTGAAAAGGACCTGGTGTATTCATTCACACTAAGGTATAAATGATTGAGAATACCACTCCCGAAGGTACTATATAGGAGATAATTCCTTAGTGCAATGGGATGAGGCTGTAATGCTGGTATTTCAGGCACTGAAAACAGGTTATTGAGGGAGGGTTTTTAGGCTACCAGCTCCCTGAGATGACAGCATGCAGCCAGCTACCTCCTCTTCTTACTAGTAAGCCCATCGGAGCTTTTGGAAGAAGAAAGATTAACAACAACAAAAACCAGGCAACATCTATATAGCACTTAAGGTTTGCAAAATGAGGCGGCTTCTATTAGTATCCTTGTTTCACAGATGAGGAAACTGAGGCAGACAGATGTTAAGTGACTTTCCCCAAATCACAAGGCTAGTAAGCGTCTGAGGTGGGATTTGAATTCAGGGCTTCCTGATTTCATGGCTAGCATCCCTTCCTACATGCCACCTAACTGCCTCCCGACAAATGGTGGTAGTCTCAGGACTGATGCCGAAGGCAAGAATGGCTATCAGATGGTATTTGGGGCTTAGAAATCTCCCATATCTGAAGATCAACTGGAAGATTTGACCTGGACAAAACGGCCATGATGTCACTTCTGCGATGGCAGCTCAGAAGCCTAGCCAGGGTCGCCTTGTATTTGGTCGATGATAACAATGTTAGCAGGGAATCATGTAAAGAAGCTGCCCTAAATAAAGCAGGGATACTTTCAGAATCAATTCTGTCAGCAGCTTGAGTAAGGGCCAGTTAGTCAGTAAAGAGTCTTCTTTGTACTCAAAGATCTAGCCTTCCATGATTATTGCTTAACTGACAAAACAGAGTGAAACTCCAGCAGGTCAGCATATCACCAAATACTTCCATTACATCTGACAGCATATTAGATGTAATTGTCCGGGCCTAGTTTTTTTTTCTTAGTATACTAATAACACGTGGGGTATGCATTGCTTGAAAGAGGCCATGGTTGGGTCCTGATGATAAGACATATTAATACTAGGCAATATTTTCAACAAGCTTGCACCAAATGAGCCAATCTCCATCTACCTTATGTCCCTTTGTTTGTTGGCTCCACTCAGCTCTTTAGAAAGTTGGCATTTCATTTTGGCTCCAGCATCCTGGAGTAATACAGATTAATATTTCGAAGAAAAAAAAAAGATGGACAAATAACGTTCTGTGTAAGAGAGAATCAGGCAGAGAGAAATCTGATAAGGGAAAGGGTTGAAATTCAGAACGCTATGATGAAATGTCATCTTGGGGAATTAAAATCCTTTCCCTGTCACCTGCTCCCCAAATCTGTGGACAGAATTACTTAAAGGCTATGGCCATGACTTCAAGAGGGCATCATGATTAATTTCTCTAAAGCCCACAGACAACTTTCTTGTCTTCTACCTCCTCATCCTGGCCCCCCAGATCCTTTGAATTTGGACTTTAAAAGGTCTTGATTTAAATTGTATTTGTCTATTCATGATTGGCAGCTTTTAATCCATTTGTAATAACTGACATGCATTCATATACATATGCACATACGTGTATGCTTCTACATGCATCTTCACGCGCATATACTGAAAACACATATTGTTGTTAGATACAGGATTATATGCATTGTGTTGGAACACACAGGAAACTATTTTCTGTATCAGAAATCACTTATGACAGCCCTATCTCTTGTGTAAAAGGTCATCTCCCAGCAGATAAAGGGATACTAATTTTTAAATGCTCTGCCAAGCTGAAGAGAGAAAAGAGGAGAGAGGAGGGAGAGAGACAGGAGAAAGCATGGGAGAGAGAGAGAGAGAGAGAGAGAGAGAGAGAGAGAGAGAGAGAGAGAGAGAGAGATTTCAAATGCAGGGAACACTCATTGCTCACTTGGGTGCTGAGTTGGTAGGAGGGGAAGAGAAAACTCTATTTAGGGAAGATTGGAAGAAATCATCACTACACACTTTTGAGAGACTCTGAGAAGGCTGTTTTTTCCCTTTTCCCGGATATGACAAAATGGCGGTTGAGGAGACTCTGAGGAGCAGAAAATGGAGGCAGGTGCAGGTGTACTATTTGGCTGCCTGAGAAAATGTGCATGTGCTCACAAGACTGTGGTAGGAAGTTTTCTGTTAATGGGGGACTTTTTAGTTCAACCAGTTAGGCAGTGGAAAATGGATGTATTGCAGTTGAAGGGACAGAAGAATCATAACAAGTCTGAGAGCCAAAAGGAGTACTGGGGAGAAATAAGGACTCCAGGATGTATTTTGAAGTAAAACATATTGGAAAACAACTGATTTCAAAGCATGCTACAACTGATTTGCATTTAGTATCCTAAGCCTGCCAATTTCATATTCTCTAAGCAAATGGGTCTTGATTCCATTTGAAGAAAATAAAGAAAGCACCGGCACTGATGCTCTGTCTTTTGTGGCCAGTGGTCATAAACTCATCATCTCTTTAATGGAATGTTCAAAAATAACACCAGAGCTGCCACTGGCCAAGTGGGCTGGCAACTTAGGGGCAAAGATCCAAGGTTGGCCTTAAACAACACTCTCAGGGAAGCAAAGTCAATGTTTAATGTCTTCTCCGCTGGCCAGCACTTTATACACTGCCTAGTGTTATTCAGTTCCCTTGGTTACCTCAGGATCCCTGCTACTGAGCCCCAATAATGCTCGAATTCTCTAAAAGAGATCCTTGCTAATCAATTAATCAGCATTTATTAAGCTTTTAAGAAGTGTCAGTTGTTGTAAGGTACTGCCCCAAACAGATGGAAGTCCACCTCCCTTCTTTATCTGTTCCATTCGGAGCTTACGACGTCCTCCAAAACAACGCCCTAAATTTGCCAAGAGACCCCTTTCCCTTCCTTTACACAACTGCTGAAATTTTATCCTTCATTCAGAGTTTTTCTGGATTGATAGTATCCGTATCATGGAACTGTCATAATCACTCTCCCCAAATCCTCCTTGAACTCTCCTCTCTAAAATGGACTTCCCTTTAATTTGTAATTGACAGCATACCCATCCGATTATGCCTTGGTGTGATGGTTTCATACTCATATGAACATACTCTGACCTTATGTGTTCGTATCTGTGTGTCTGGGTTAGAAGGTAAGATTCTGGAGGGCCAGAAGCCTGTCTTCACTTATCTTTCACCAATTCAATATTACAGATAAATGGGTCCCTGATTCCATTTGATGACAATAAAGACACCACCAAATCCTCTGTCTTTTTAGTGAATGGTCATAGAGTGGGAAGTTCATTAGAGAGCTGTCCCACAGTGGGAAAGGAGATATTTTGAATTAAACTTCCCCCACCTCCAAATGAAATGGAATTATCATGTTCATTATGAGAAAAGCTCTGCTTGAAATAATGCCCTAAATATATTTTGTGGCTGCCTTCGATACAACTGGTATTAGTGGCTTAAGGGGCTCAAGACATTTCTCTGAGAGGCTGTAACAAAGGAACAGACAGGGTTGGTGAGAACAATGGAGTGCTGAGAATTTCCCTTGCATTGTTAAAGGGTATATATTTCTTATCATTTAAAAATTTACCACTCCAAACACCAGCTTCTCTCCCTGGTGCACCAAGTCAGAGCTATAGAGAAGGAGGTAAGAAAAAAAATTTAAAAAGGAAAAATCATTAAACAACCCCCCAAAAAGAGGACTCAATGAGGTCTCATTTCGTCGTAATGAGCTCCAATTTAACGTGATCATTATTTCTGACATTAAAGGCCTGTGAATAGTGTCACATGCCCAGAAGCTATTTTTTTTTTAGCCTATAATGCCAGAAATAACAAGCTGCAGTTAAGGGACAGTGAATCAGGGTCTGCAAAATTTCATGAGGATAGGAATTTTGCTGTGGTCTGGCTTGCACCTGGAATGTCCAGCCTATGGGAGGCTCTCATGGCAAATGCTTACTGGCCAACCTACTAGTGCCATGCTTACTTCCAACATTCAATTGTGTCTTCTGGCCTCTCAGTAATCATGAATACTTGAATACTGTGTGTGTGTGTGTGTGTGAGAGAGAGAGAGAGAGAGAGAGAGAGAGAGAGAGAGAGAGAGGGAGAGAGAGGGAGAGGGAGAGAACATATTGTACATATGTACATGGGCAGGGAAGTAATCTACTACAACATGGCAACCTCTGCCTCTAAAAGATAAGACTCTAGACATTACCTGACTGTTATAGGATATTCCATTTTCTTGCTAATGAGTAGATGGGGTAGGGGGAACGCCTTCCTCCATATCTCTCTTACTTTTCTTTCTCATGCAAACATCTCAAAAGAGTAATCTACTTTGAATTCTCCTACCATGTTACTTACTTCTCAAACCTCTGCAATCTGCCTTCCCTCACCTTCTCCAAGGGCTTCTTTGTTCACCACCCATCTCTCAACAGCATTCAATACTGCCAACCACTCTCATCTTTTTCTCTCTGTAACAACTCTTTTTATACCCCTTTTATTTAAACATTCATTCATTTGTTCATTCGATCAATATTTATGAAGGGCATGCCAGGTGCAATACACTGGATTAGGTGCTAAAGGAGATACCAAGATTAGTAAGACATGACCCTCGACCTCAAGGAGCTTATAATCTAATAAGGAAGCTAAGACGTTCACACAGACCATACATGGTATGTAATAGAATACCACTATATAAAAAGGTACACAGTACTTTCAGAGTTCTGAGAAAGGAAAGCCCATTTCTGACTGTGGGGCAGCTCAAGGAAGATGCCATCAAGAGATGTGGCAGATGAGAAGTATTTTGAAGGGCTGTAGTTTCCTATAACAAGTGGAAATGATGATTTGGGGGTATTATAGGGACATTTCAAGTGTTTAGATAGTGTAAGTAAAGACATAGAATTAGGAAAGTGTACAGCGCATGAAAGGGCGTGATAAAAACTAACACTTATTTAGGACTTTCAGTTGTTATTCAGTCATTTTTGTCATGTCTGACTCTTTGTGATCTAATTTGGGGTTTTCTTGGCAAAGATACTGGAGTGGTTTGCCATTTCTTTGTCCAGCTCATTTTATTGATGAGGAAACTGAGTCAAACAGGGTTAAGTGACTTGCCCAGGGTCATACATCTAGTAAGTGACTGAGGCTACATTTGAACTCATGAAGGTGAGTCTTTCTTCCTGATTCTAAGCCCAGTACTGTATCCACTGTGTCACCTAGCTGCCCCTCATATATATATATATGTATATATATATGTATATATAATGTGTGTGTATATATGTATGTATGTATATGTATGTATGTGTATATATGTATGTATACTATATATATATATATATACATATGTATATATATACATATATTGCTTGGAAGCTTTCAAACTGTCTTTCATATATTATTTCACTTAATCCTCACAACCCTATGAGGTAGGCCCTATTATTATTGTCATTTTACAGATGAGGACACCGAGGCTAAGAGGTTAAGTGACCACTCCACCTCTGCATAGGTTAAAAGCATCAGAGGCAGGAATAGAATCCAGGCTCTCCTCATCACATATCTCTCTTTCCACTATTTAAGTGTGAAGGGAGACCAAAAGTTGTCACTATAACCAGAAGATCATGGATTTAGAGTTAGAGAAGGGACCTTAGAATCATGAAGGTCAATTCATCATTTTCTGGATAAGGTAACTAAGGCCTGGAAAAGTTAAGTGATTTGGCAAACATCACACAGCTATCAATTGTCCCAGTGGGGATTCAAACCGGGGCCTTCCTGGTTCATTGCTCAGCATTCTATCTAGTTCATTGCTCAGCATTCTATCTAGTATACCAGTAGCCTCTCTGATTGTGAAATATTCTTGTTGCTTTCTCTTTCGTCTCTTGTCCTCCAAAAGTGTTATCTTTATGACTCTTGTCTTCCTCTCTCTTCACTCTTTTCCCAGTGAGTGATGGTCCTTTATAGTTCTATTACTTCCAGAGCAAGTCAACAAGCATTTATGAAGCACCTACTATATGCAGGGCACTGTTCTAAGTACTGGTGATACAAAGAAGGGCAAAAAACAAAACAAGAACAAAAAATCTCAATCCCAGCTTTCAAAGAGTTCACTGACTAAAGAATTAATCATCTTTAGCCCTAAACTCTCTTCTGAGTAGCCTTCCATATTTCTGATGTTTTGCTGAGTATTTCTGCATAGATGCCCCATCATCACTGAGACTCAACTTCCCCTACCCCTTCCAAATTACCTCATTTTCTGGATTTCCTAATTTCTGCTAAGGGCATTTTTATTCTTCCTGTCACTTAGGCTAAAAGTTACCCAGTTATTTAGATTGGAAGCTTTACAGCCTTGCATAACTGCTCCTTTGTCCTTCCTCTGCGATCCAGCATTCTATTAGTTGCTAAGTCTTGTTAAATCTGCCTCCGTGCCTTTCCCTTCTCATTGATACTTCTTTAATTCATGCTTTAAAAACTTTTACTTGAACTTTTTCAGTGACCTCTTAGCTGGTTTTCTGTCTTTCAGGGAGGTATACCTAGGGCACAAGAGGAGGCAGTAAGGGAAATATATATATATGTATGTATATATATATATATATATATATACACATATATATGTGAATGTATATATAAATATATATACATATATAACTACATAAATAACTATAAAGATATAAAGTCTATAAATATAAATTATACAATATTTATTACACATGTATGTGTGTATATATGCATACTTGCATATATATATATATATATGCAAGTAATAAAAATGCATTTTAAATGGTGGAAAATTCTGCTTTCCATGGCACATCAATATTGATTTTGTGATAAGGCAATGGTATCTGTTATCATAAAGGCTCAAAGCCTCTGCTGGGAAGTATCTCATAGTGGGCCCAATTTTCAAACATTGCTTTGGACACATGAATACATGGCCCCAAGTAGGGAAGACCCATCCACCTAACAAGTGACTTCACCAGATTGAGGTAGGGAAATAACTAACAAACCAAATATCCATTTTTATTAGTTGATTGCAAGGTTTTCCCTAGTCACTTCCTTTTCAGTTGAAGATGGAAAAGAAAAAGGAGATGCCACCTTTATGGTCTTGCTATGAACATTCTTTGGCTGGTATGTTATTTATAATCCTTCTTTTTCTCTCTCCTCCCTTCCACCTCTCCCACCCAACTTTCCCCTGAATTACCTCCACCACATTGATTTCATTGACTCTGAAATGCATTTTCATAAAGGTGCAAATGGGTTGATTAGTTTATTCAGGGGTATTGACATGCTGGAATGCACTAGAGCGTTCAGCCTGTCTCTCTGTACGCTTGAGTGGGCAATGGCTTCCTTATGCTGACTCCAACAGGAATTGAGTGCCAGTTTGTATGGGAGGCTCCAGTACCCAAGCAATGTGTAACTCCAGCGTTGACCTAATTATGATTTTTAGAGGATACAGCTGTCTGAATATCACTGAGGATAATAGGGTTATCAATAGCGCACAGGGAAAGGGAGCAAGAGTCAGCATAAAGATGGGGCGAGTGAGGTGGTACATATATGCACATAACTAGAGCCTCACACACACATATGTATATATGCTGACATACTATGTAGCGGGCACCTTCATCACCTTTTCCTCAGTGATGGCTTCCCATCCATCCAAGAACTAATTCACAGAATTATTGTTATAATACAAATTATATATAATTATAGATTATATACCAATCATAAGTGACATAATTGTTATAATATTATTATAATTCATAGAATTACAGCTATCTAAGTTCTTGGTTCCAGAAGGAATCTTGAAATATCTAATAAGAGAGAGCATATTATGGAAATACCCACATTCAAGGAAAACCAATATATGGACAATATGGAATTACAAAACAGAAAATGGATAAATTAGAAAGCTAGTTACTGACTTTATGGAAGTACTCTTCCCTTTACAAAAAGATTTACAACATTACTTTAAATAAATTTCCCCAATCCATTGAAAATATTGTGGGTGCAGCTAGGTGGCATAGTGGATAGAGTGCAAAGCCTGGAGTCAGGAAAAGTGGAGTTCAAACCTGGCCTCAGACACTTCCTAGCTATGTGATCCTGGGCAAGTCACTTAACCTTGTTTGTCTCAGTTTTCTCATCTGTAAAATGAGCTGGAGAAGGAAATGGTAAACCATTCCCATATCTCTGCCAAGCAAACCAAAAATGGGGTCATGGAGAGTCAGCCATGACTGAAACAACTGAACAACAATTGAAAATATAATTTAATATGCCATAAATCACCTTACCCCCCTGGCCTCTAATTCCTTCATCTGGACAGCAAAGGGGTAGAGGAACACAATTTATACAATGACTACAATACTGTAAAGGAGAACAGCTCAGGTAGACTTCACAGATCTGCCCAAAGCAGTGACAACCATGACCTCAGAAGACCAACGAAGCTGACCTCCAACCTCTGAGAAGAGAGGGGATGGACAACAGGCGTAGAATGCACCATATATTTTCAAACATGGATCATGTTTGGTTAATGTTACAAAGGGGCTCTTCTATCAGGGAGGGAAGTGGGAGTTAGTGAGTAGTAATAAAAAAAGAAGAAAGAAAAGGATATAACTAAAATATTGAATAAAACACCAAAAAATTCAGAAAGGATAAACACCAGAGCAATTTTGTTACTCCTTTCTTAAGTTTAATATATCTATATAGATACATACACATATATGTATGTATATATATATTTAAATCATACTAACAAGCGTACAATTTCATTTACAATCCTTGGTTTTTTCCTTCTTTGTACATTGAAACATTTGTGTTTCTTGATGATGTTCATTAAAAAACAGCAAAGAAGATGCTGGCCTAAATAAACATCAAGACTGCTTCCAGCCTCCATATTTTAAGACACTATAAGACTATCTGGTCTGGATTTGAGATTTAGATTTTACAGATGAGGAAAGACACCTAGAGGTTAAGTGAGTCTACTCAAGGTTGTCTGGCTAGAGAGAGAGTCAAGACTAAAACCTAGATTTCTTGACTTTGATTCCAGTGTCCCCTACCATGCTTTGGGGCAGAGAATCTGAACATTTTGTGTGTCATAGATCCTTTTAGCAGCCTGGTGAAGCCTGTGGACCTCTTTTTTCCAGTGCTTAGTACAGTGCCTGGCATGTAGTAGGCACTTAATAAATGTTTTTGGGTTGATCAATTGATTTCAGAATAAGGTTTTAAAATAATTGCTCTAAAACAAAATAATGTATTTTACTTATATATAATATTTTTAAATATTTAGTATTTAAAATAATATATTTCAATTAGAGGTTGGGAAAAATAAAGATTTTTTTTTTCTAACCTAGTTCATGGACCCTTTGAAATCTATCCACAGAACTATTGTGGAGTTCATAGATCTCAAGTTTAAAAGACCTGGACTAGCTGGAGCTGTATTGTGATGGAAAGAATTCTGTTTTGGGAGCCTGAAGCTCTGAAATGAGTCCATACACTGGCATTTATTGTCCTTATGACCTAGGACAAATCTTAACTTTGCTAGGCCTTTTTTTTCTTCAGCAGAAAAACAAAGGGGTTTAACCAAATGATCTCAAAGGACCCTTTTAGCAAATGAGAGACCAGGGCAAAAACTCTATTTCTCATAAATGTGACACATTCAGTCCCTATGAAAATAACAATCTGCAAAATCCTGTTCATATAGGTGTTTCTATAGAATAGCAGCTCTCAAACACTTTGGTCTCAGGACCCCTTTCCACTCTCAAAAATATTGAGAATCCCTCAAACAGCTTTTGTCTATGTGGGTTATAGCTATTGATACTTACCATATTAAAAATTAAAATGTCTTAGTATTATTATGAAAATAGTTTTGACCTTGTGGGCCCCCTAAAATGGTTCTGGGAACTCCCCCTGGTGCCTCCAGGGCACCTAGACCACACTTTGAAAACTGATGCTATAGATTGTTCACTAGCAAAATACAGTAGTAGCCAATTGCATATGTCCTAGATTAGAAGAAAAAGTGCTTTGATGAGGTTAACAGTTTTTGTTAGTATTTGTATGCATGGAATATCATTAGAGTGTCGGAGCTTCACCTTTCCCTTACTGTTTAATTACCACAAAAGCCATTTATCACCTTACATTCTTCCCCAATGGGAATATTATCCTGTATAGAAACTAAGCCTTCTCATCTGTAGCTCTCGTAACTACCCCAGAAATGAGCCTGCATCACCTCGGCATAATTCTGGGTCAGATCCATCTCTTACTTTTTGTCTCCACCTCTTCCAGTTCAGCATGTATGGAAGGTTCAGAAATTGTCCTCCTCGGAGTTTTACATAATATAATCTCCCACAATAGTGTAATGAGGGGACATCAATCAGCCTTCATTCCCCAGGAATGGCAGGGCCCATTCCAAGCCAGTCTGTATACAAGGCAGTGCTTACAAAATTGCCCTGGCCTCGGAAAATAGGTCCATTTCCATCCTCCTCCAACAGCATTCACAAATGAAAGCTCTCTGTCATTTTGAATGACTACTGTTCCCTTTCTCCCATCGCCTCAGGTCACAATCTGGCTAATGGAACACATCGGTATTTGGTTTGAAAATCAGACCTGAAAGCCCAGAGTGTCAAAAACCCAACAGCATCCAATCTTCAACATCCATTTGTACTTACAGAGATGAGGACTAGATCTGTGATTTCATTGGGACAAGGAACTCTCATATGAAGCAATTCCATCCACCAATGCAGGTTGGCATCTTCTCTGAAACCTATGAATCTTGAAGTTTCCCAAAGCTCTGAGAGGTTAAGTGATTTTCCCAAGGTCAGACAGCCAATACGTGTTCTGACACATATTAGGGCATGAACCTAGGTCTTTAAGGCTTTTAGACCTGTTGTCTAGCCCCTTGACCACATTGTCTCTCACTTGTATTTTGTTAACAAAATAAAATGTTCATGGGTATAATTTTCTTCAAGTTCTATTATAATCTCCACAAGTAAGGTATTTGGATATACATTATGAGGCAATATGAGCAAGACTATTTTCACTTAATAAATGGATTCTCGAAAAGTTGTCCACCTTTCCCTCTATCACTTATGGTTTGTCTTTGGTACTTGTGGTTCTGCCTAGGTAATTAGCAAAATCCTGTCAATTCTCTGGATTAGATAGAATGTCAACATCGAACCCGTAGAGTAAGATTTGGCTATCTTTAATAAGCACAATCAATGTATCTAGATGATATGTGATAGGTCTGAAAATACTGGGAATATCTTAAAATATTTGCATCTACCATGACATGCATAATACCTTTTTCAAAAATTTTTACTACCGAGGCTATAGTTATTGATACTATACCTTTAAGAGCCAAATGGAATGCTATGAAAATGGCACTTTTAACTGTTAGTATGGAGAGACTAATAACAGTGATGGCTTGAGAGAAGCTTTTCTTTTCATGCCAGGAGAGAAAACAAAGAGAAAGAGGAGAAAAGTTTTTCTTAATGTTACTATTTCAACTTTAATCTAGTGAAGAGCATGAAGAAAATTCTTATGAAGAGACTTTGTTATCCTAAATGTAGTATGGGACTGTGTTCTCAGAAGGTAAGAAGTCTTCTGCTATTACCGTGAGAATTTTTTACCATTCTCACAAGTGAAATATTGTAGATAATCATCTGTCTTTGTTTTGTTATTAATTTCATTGTTAAATTGTATTTTCAGTAATTTTAATATTTAATATAGAGGATTAAGAGATTTTAATATATAGATAGATATGAGCAAATACTATCTAGAAAGGAGATTTTTCCAGTTTAATAAATAAATAATATTTGATAAACTGATGGGGGCTCTGAGTTTAGTTGATAAGACACATTGAAATTTTATTAAATAATGAAGCAATATACAAATGTATACCTGTATTACCCTAGAGTTTAGGATGAAAAGATTAAATAATGGGATGAATCTTGTCATAGATTGATGGGTAACTTACAAGATTGATTTGTCAGCTTACACTCTTTAAACCTTCCTACACATATGTTTGTTTTCTCTCTCTAAGGCGGGCAACCTGGTAAGGAAGGTAGTAAAAGGCACTGGAAAGAACAGGGAACCTGAAGTCAGAAAACATTGGTTCTAATCCTTGGTTTGCCGTTCATATGAGCTAAGGTAAACTACTTCTTTAGGGCATGGTTTCCTGCATTTGCAAAAGGGTATATTTGGACTAAATAGGTGATCTGTGTGGTCATTTAGAACTTCTTAATTCTATATTTTTGTATGTATGTGAATATGCATACATTTCTCTGTTGACATCCTTTACTAGACTTCTTCTTCATATGTTATGTTTTGTGGTCTGCTTGTATTCACCATGTACTTTTCCATTGCCTTCTCACTGATGTGAATTCTTAATTCTTTAGAATTTAGAATGCACACTCCGTGGCTAACCAACACACTACAGCAATGGAGTAAAAGGCATCATCACAGAACTTTGGGATCAAAAAAGAATATAGGCTGGTAACAGAGTGAGAACAAAGGATAATAGATGGATATTCTGGGTGCTGGTATCCTTGAGATGTGAAGAGAAAGTGGGAAAGGCTCCTAGTAGATGAGGTAGACCACCTGTAACTGACTTATGGGAGATGTTGGACAAGAGGTGAATAGGATGGGCAGACATAGGTGGGTCGCTATCTATGATTTTGGAGGGAATATCTGCATAAAGAACATTCTAGATCCATTGGAGTCTTTTCATGAGTACACATACAACAAGGACCTGTTATGAGTCAATCAATGAACATTTCTTTAGCACCTACTACTTGCCTGACTCTGTGTCAAGAGCTGTACAGATATTATCGCCTTTGATCCTCACAACAGCTCTGAGAAGTGTATTGTTATCTCCACTTTACATCTAAGGAAACAGAGGCAAACAGAGCTAAGTGACTTGCCCAAGGTCACACAACCAGTACGCATCTGAGGACTATTTTGAATTCAGGTCTTCCTGACTCTCGTCCCAGTGAACTATCTGGCAGGGTAAATAGGATTATAGTTACCTATAATGTGCTATCACAAAGCATGAATCAGCTGGCAAGGTTTGATAACGGGGTAGGAGTGGATTTTTTTTCCCTCTCATAGTTTGTTTTACAAAAAGAAAACTAATGTAAATTAAAAATAAAAACAAAAAACAACTATGACCTTGAATTCTGAAATGACGATTTAGTGGGATGGGTGGTGGTAGTGGTATGATAAGACATTCTAGCAGGAAGTCTGTGAGTATTCTCTCTCTCTCTCTCTCTCTCTCTCTCTCTCTCTCTCTCTCTCTCTCTCTGTGTGTGTGTGTGTGTGTGTGTGTGTGTGTAGAAGGTCTGGTGAGCCAGCTGACTGGGGCTGCATAAAGGAGGGTGGAGAAAAGGTTGAAGGAACATTTTCAGAAAAGGGTTCCAATTTATAGTCTTTGCCGTAATTGGTTTATTTGTGTGGAGCAGGGAGAAGGGGCAATGCGGGGACATGATGGAGTGAAGCATCGAGGGCTGTGATTCTCTAGCCTGATGAGTTGGAGAGAAATTGTTAGTAACCAAGTCTGGTCCCGCAGGGGTTCATTAAGTGACTGGTCCCCCACAATATCCTGTCATTTTTGACCTGGATGCATCAACATTAGCCAGCTTTATGGTATGCATGTGTGTGTTGGAGAGGGTGTCTGTACACACAAGCACAAATACTGGCTTCTGTTTGTGGGTACCTCTGTTCCTTAGTATATGCCTTTTCCTGTGGATGCATTTATGTTTTCCATGGGAATTAGAGTCGCTAGGGCCACTGGCAATTAAAAAAAATAAGGCAAAAAGCAAAAAGTACAAGTGCTGGAAACGCAAATTTGGTCTGACACTTTAAGAATACCGTGGAGCCGAACAATAGGGCTACCAAGAAAGGGACTGCACTAAGCGGGAGGGAAGAAGGAGAAAAATGAAACGGGTCCAAAGGAGAACACAAGCACATGGCAACTTCTTAAGCTGCCAGTGAAAGGGTAAGATCAGCGGCATTCACTTTGAGATTGTGAGACCTGTCAGCAGTTGGGAGGTGGGGGCCAAGAAAGCGAGATTGAAGATGTAGGGACAGCAAAAGATGAATGGTGAATAAGTCAACCTAGCAAAGCTGCCAAAAACAAACGGGCTCCAGGGGCATTGCAAACCGCCCCCCTTGCTTTGGTGTTGTATGTTCCTTTACAGGAAGGGATGCAAGAAAAACTGTATGGGACTTGAAGTGCATGAGTCCCATTGGGAAGCCCACAAATTCAGGACTTAAGAGACCTAAGAGAAAAAAAAAGACATCCAGCTCCTAGCTCCAGCCTTTATGAGTTTAGTCTCACAAATACTCTGCCAGGAGTAGTCAAATAAAACCATTATCAAGTCTCAAAGGGGGAGAGAAGATAAGAGAGGCCATCTCAGAGGGGCATGACCCCCAGGGCTCATCTAACTTATGTGGACCATGGATAAAACTGGACCCTAGACTAGGAATGGCTGATCCGTTCCCCACTCCCTACCTTCCAAATACAACCGAGTACATGAATTCAGCATTGTTTCTGTGGCTCGGAAAGATTTCTTGGGATTAAAAGAAGGAAAAAAAAAGAAAAAAATGAACAATAACCAGCAATCTTTAATTCCAGAAAGGCCTTCCTCCTTGGGTTGTATCTTTGGCAACATTCTTAGGTGAGAGAGAGGGAGGGAGGGATGGAGAGAAAGAAGGAAAGATGGAGGGACGGAGGAGGGAGAGAGAGAGGGAAAAAGAGAAAGGCTCAGAGACACAAAGATACAAACAAAAGTAAAGACAGAGAAACAAAGAGAAAGAGAGAGACTGGCAGAGACAGAGAGAGAGACCATAATTGACCCTGGATTAGTTTTCCTCTTCAATCTCGAGGCATTTTGCTCCATATATCAGTTGTCAAAGAACATCAAATAATATTTAGCAGGCAGAGACATGTGTGTAGGTAGGTCCTGGGCATATTTCAACCCATTGGGAACGATGAGCCAGGGATGGCAAGAAAGTCTCCTTTGGACACAAATAAATTCATAGCTAGGTTGAGAACTAGGCTGCAAAGGTAATCCATGTGAATGTCTCAGCGGAATTAGAGTTTTATAGGTATGGGGTGAAAAGAATTCTTCATAGGTTTTAATATTGAGAAAGATATCTCCTAGTAGTAGGTTTTTGACTTGTCAGAGATATAAGTAGAGCCCCTCCTCCCACTCCCAACACACTTTGATTGTGGGCAAATTTTGCAATTTACAAAAAAAAAGAAAAGAAAAGAAAGAAAAAAGGAAGCAGCTCTTTCTGCTTGCTTTTTTTTTAAGGTCCAACTATTGAAATTGAAACCGTGATCTTATCGTAATTTTCTACTTTTCAAGTCTACTAGGGACTAGGCTTTGCTATGCTTCTTTCTATGATCTTGGTTGATTTTTATTAAAATAAAATAGCATAAAATAAAATGAAAAAGCAGAGAGCTCTACAAGCCCAAACGCTGCGCTAATGAGGGGATTTTGCAGTTGTTTTTATAGTCTGTCTCTTTATCTATATAAGCCAAGGACCTCTGTAGGTACTTATAATGGATTGATCTCATCAAGCCACAGCCTTATTAAAAGGAAATACAGATGGGGGAAACAGGTCACTGTAATTATATATTAGTATTTTTAAAAAATAAAAACTGACTCCAAGTTTTTTAGTCATTGAAATGGGCCTCGCACATCATGTATGTGATGTAATGACAGCTTTAGACTGGGAATGCTTTTGATGCATTATTAACCATAAAAAAGGCATTAAATACCAGGCTTGAATGCCACAGGGATGCATATTTCACTAGGAATTATTTTTCAATGTATGCTTAAAGTTTATTTTGGTAAACAGATGACTGGGGGCTGTCAGAGCCAGAGTGAGATTTATGTTCACTTGGAATCTTTTTGAAAGGAGAGGAAATGACTGGGACCTGTTGCACATTGACAGAGAAATGTAAATCTCTCTCTCTTGGCTCCAGGGGAAGTTGGAAAGTGCCACACAGACAATTCCATTTAGGATAGTGGTTTCCAGGGAGTACTCAGGGCCAGTGCCCAATGCATACCCACTCAAAGCCCCAGTGGGGCAATGTTTCCTAGCCTCCCCCTGCAGAAGGTGAGAAAAGAGTCACTTAGAGCTTGAAAATAGCGGTCAAGGTGACCCAGCCACATTTTTTTGTTTCTCTTCGGCAGTAGACATATCCCAGACTGAATTATCTGGGTGAGGGAGCTAAAAGGAGATCTTAGAAATTATCTAGTGCAACTCTTTCATTTTATAGATGAGGAAACCAAATCCTACTGAGGCAAAGTGTCTTCCCCAATATCACCCAGGTATTAAGTGAAAGAGTCAAGATATTCCTTTGACTTCAAGCTCATCATTCTTTTGGTTATATCCACAAGAGCGATAGTGATCTAACCATTTTCTTTCTGATGAGTCCATTTCTTGTGATGTTACTTCTGGACATAGTACTGGTCCAAATTCACATGATCATTTTTTTTTCCAGTACACTCCAAGGGCAAGAATTCACATTATTTGGCTTTTTGGCCCTCGGCGACAAGCCGATGATACTGTGACCTTTCTATGCATCTGTAATCTCTGCAATGTGGGCACTCTCACCAAGATGAAGATCACTGCTTATCCATGCCTATCCATCATATGCACCTCCTGTCCATTTCAGCTTACAAATATGTCATAGACGTCCACATCATGTGCTGGGGATTGTCCTCTAGATCTCTTGATGTTTAATGAATATTAATGGTGCTTCTAGGCTATCGGTTCTTTACGTATGTCACTGGTCTATCTCTTTTTGCAGTCATATGTTTCTCTGAACATCCACTGCATCCTCCTCATACGCCGGGCCATGAGATTCCTTGTCTATAATCTCTGGTAGCCTCCTCGTGCCCTCTATAGAGTTCTTCATTACATATTGGGTGGTCTTTAGCTTATAGGATCAAAGAGTTAGAGGTAGAAGGGACCTCAGAATCTACCTAGTCCAAGCCTCAAACCCCCTTCTCCCCATGCTATGGATAAAAAAGAGAGGGAGGTCCAGGGAAGTTACCATATTTCCCCATGTATAAGATGCACACTTTTTAAAAAAAAATGAGGTCTAAAAACTGGGTGTGTCTTATACAGTGGTTGTAGTTTTTTTTTTTACTTGCGTTTCCTGCTTCTTTGTGCTTGTTGTCTTTGAACTCATTGTTTCACATTTGTTGCCAGTATATTAGGTTATGTTTTGCCACGTTCTGCCCAGAAATGGCTCAGAAGAGATTTCCGTGCAGGGCTGAATTCAAGTTAAAAGTGATCCAGTTTGCAAAAGTGAATGGAAATCGTGCTGCTGAACTTAAGTTTGATCTCCTCCAAGTGAGGAAACAATCCGAGACTGGCAAAGGGAAGAAGAAACCCTACTGAAAACGCCACAGCAGAAGAAGGCCATGAGAGGCAAGTCAGCAAAATGGCCTGATTTGGAGAGGGAGTTGAAGATATGGACTGAAGAGCAAAGGGCAATTGGAATTCCTGCGTCCACAAAGATGGTTCAACATGAGGCAAGAAGAATTGCTGATGAAAAAGAAGTTACTGATTTCAAAGGCGGACACAATTGGTGCTTCAGGTTCATGAAATGGAATGGACTAAGCATGCATACACGCACCAGACTTGCCCAAAAGATGCCTGAAAGCTATGAGCAGGTGAATAAAACTTGAGTTCAATAACTTTA
>CM053625.1:339684352-339744315 GCA_028646595.1 Phalanger gymnotis
GCATTAGAGGTGAGATTTGAATTCAGATCCTTTGACTTCCCAACCAGTGCTCTTCCCACCCCACCTCTCTTCCAGAGGCTCAGGGTATCTCATGACTTGCAGTCATTACAACATTATCAGGGAGATACATGGCCCATTAAACTCAATACTAATTTGCTAGCACCATATCTGCTTAGTCACCTAGATGTCTAAACGGCAGAGGGGGCTCACAAACATTGAGGGGGGTGGCTCTAACAATGAGGAGAGGAAAGGACAAAGAGCTGAGCCTCTTAAGAGAAGCTAAGGATTGTAATAGGTGTAGATAAGGGAGGAGGGGCATTCTAGGCATTCTGGACAGCACAAAAGTGCTGCGATTAGAGACAAATATCTCAAATAAGAAACTAGCAGCAAAATGGTCAGCTTGGCCAAGCCAAAGAGTGTGTGAAGGGGAGCACTGGGAGGTAAGCCTGGAAGGGTTGGCTGGAGCCAGGCTGACTTTTTGGTGCCAAATAGGAGCTCATGCTGGCAGGGTACATATAGAGATATCACATACGGCTATGCCCATGTATAAAGATATCACATATAACTATAGACACGTACACATATTCTCCCCCATATATAGATATATAGCAAAATGCAGGTTAAGTTGCCTTTAATCTTTAATTCATACGCAAGGATGTGCTGCACACAGTAAAGTATAAAGTAAATTCCAGAGGCAGCGAGTTCTGTAGGCCTGGCCAGATATTCCCTTTTCAAAGACAGACAGCCTGGGGAATCATTCGGATGGCCTTCCATTGCCCTCTTCGTTTCTTTTTATGGCAAAATGCTTGCTTTTATCAATTCCTCCCCCCAACCTCTGATTCCCACAGGCAGGGGGGAAAACAAATAGGAGAAGTACAGTGCACCCTGTCTTCTGAATGAAATGGGAGACCCCTGCCCCAGGAAAGCAAGGGAAGGATGAGGAGGATGGGGGAAGGGGAGAAGGAGGAGAGGAGGGGGCTCCAGGGGAGCAGAAGGAAGCTCTACTGTAAAAGCAAGTGTAACTGATGTTTCTGCTTGGGCGAAGGAATTTGGCCTAGGACCTAAGAGGATGGTTGTTCTTTCCAAGTCCCCGTGGGCATGGCTGCATTAAGCTCCATCACAGCAGATGCTGAGGAAACATGAGTCTATTGTTGTGGACGCCATCAAAAATAGATGTAAAGAGAAAGCAATCCTACAGCAAGACGGGGAGAGGGAGAGCCCTAAATGAAGAAAATCCACCAGGGCCCGGCCATGCCCTTGATGAGGTCTCGAAACCTAAATCTAATGGGGTTAGAGAGAAAGTTGAGTGAATGCAAATGAACCTAACCAGCAGCAGATGTGGCTGCTACTGGTTCCTCATTGACACATTCCCCCCTTTCTGTTCATCCTCTTTTCAGCTACGGCCAAGAAATAAAGATGATCCAGAATCCCAACAGCTGGAGGAGAGCTACAGTTTAATTCAGGGCAAGTGACTGGTGAGCGTCTCTGGGTTGGGGATACTCAGCCCTTTGGGAGTTGGATGCAGGCGAGGCGGGAGCTTTGCTTTAGAAACCCTGACTCCATCTAGAATGAACTCAGGAGCCTTTAAGCTGTCTGTAGTCAAGAGTGACAGCGGCGGCTGCTGAGCTTCCCTTAGTACCCGCTATACTGGTTGAGTTAACTGCCCAGATGTTGCTCTAGGCATGCCTAGGAAGGGTCGCTGCTCCTGGACTTTGCATGGCCTCATACAACTGGAGCTCAGAAGCAAGGATTCTGTGGCATCATCTGGGGCCCATATGTTATCTCACTATCCCCCCTAGGGGACCAGAACAAGCAACACAGAATGAGAATTAAGAAAAGGAACATTTAGGTCTAGCAGTCTTTGTGTGAGGAACACATATGTAATAGAGGTTTATTTAGACTGGATTATAGAGTCCAACACAGGGTGGTCCAAGAAAAAAAAACCAACCCCAAATCAAAACCCTCTCTCGTTTCAACAACAATTTGTGTAAGTGATTATGGGGACCAAAAATGGGGAAAGATTCTAGATGACTGTAGATATTTTCTCCAACTTTGATTTCAATGGATTGTATTCTGCAGAGAGTATGGGGACCCACTTAGGAAATGGCCTCCTCAGGAAACTAAGTCTGCTTGGAAGAGTTAATTTACTTATTAGATGAATACTATACTCCCACAGTGTAGTTTACTGTAGTTTTGTTGTTGTCAAAAATGATACTCTAATTAGATTAGCAGTACAGAGAAAGTGGGCAGTTGGGTGGCTTAGTGGATAGAGAGCCAGGCCTGGAATTAGGAAGACTTGCCTTCCTGAGTTCAAATCTGGCCTCAGACACTTCTTCGTTGTGTGACTCTGGGCAAGTCACTTCACTCTGTTTGCCTCAGTTTCCTCATCTGTAAAATTAGCCGAAGGATATGGCAAATCACTCCAGAATCTCTGCCAAGAAAACCCCAAATGAGGTAACGAAGAATCAGACACTCCTGAAATGATTTGACAACAAGAAAGAGAGAAAAGATGTCCCGAAGAAGTTTACAGTCTCTGCCTGATAACACTGACATGTACAAAGACACGGAAGACCTACAATCCATTGAATAATAGTGCCTGAATGGTCCATAGATTAGGTAAAACATTTACATTTTGTAGAGGCACAGATGGGCCAGATGTTCTCTGCATCAGCTAGCATAAAGAAATCTAGTTCTGCTAAATAGGTAAGTCTGGGAGGTATTCATGTTACAAATCTCTCTCTCTCTCTCTCTCTCTCTCTCTCTCTCTCTCTCTCTCTCTCTCTCTCTCTCTCTCTCCCCCTCTCCTCTCTCCTCCCACCAACTTATCTATGCATGTATATATGTGTGTATACATACATGCACACATAAAAAGATAAATAACATATATTCAATATATGTAGTAGAACAAGATTTCTATATGTTAGCTGATACAGGACACATTTGGCACATCTGTGCTAAGGACTGTTGATCTCACCTTTGTACCATCTCTCCTATGCCCCCTTCTCTCCTCCGACACTGCCCCTACCCTGATGCAGGCCCTCATCACCTCACACCTGGACTATTGCAATAGCTGCTGGGGGGACCTCCTGCCTCCAGTCTCTCCCTACTCTAGTCCATCCTCTAATTCAGTCACCAGAGTGATTGTCCTAAAGTGAAAGTCCAACCACATAACCTTCCCACTCTAAGAAACTCCAGTGGTTACCCATCGCTTTCAAGACCAAATATAAAATCCTCTGTTTGGTGTTCAAAGCTGTTCATACTCTAGGTGTTTCCATCTTTCCAATCATCTCCTTGACAGCAAGAAGGAAAGAATGGTTCAACCAATGTCCCAAAGAAGTTTACAATCTGTGCCTGATAACACTGACCTGCGCAAACACATGGAAGACCTCCACAAACTCTTACATCCAGTGACACGGTCCATTCTGTTCCATGAGCAAGACCCTCCATCTGTTGACTCTGGGCATTTTCTCTGGCTGTCCCCCATGCCTGGAATGGTTCCTTCTTCTCTGCCTCCTGGCTCCCCTGCCCACCTTCTACAGAAAACATTTCCTAATTCCTCTTAATTCTCATGCTTTACCTCTGGTAATAATTTACAATTTACCTTGCAGATCGCTTGTTTGCACATAGTTGCTTGTCTTCCTCCACTAGATTTTGATCTCTTTGAGTTCATGGACTCTCTTTTGCCTTTTTTTTGCATTGGCAGCATTTAGCACAGTGCCTGGCACACAGTAGATGTTTAATAAATGCTTATTGACTGACTGATCCTCAACAAGATGTAAATCTTGTATGTATATCTATGTCTGTATATCTTGTATGTATATCTATGTGCTTGTGTGTATATCTGTATGCTTGTGTGTGTGCATGTGTGTACGTATGTATAAAAGTCCTTGGAACAAGGACAAAAAGCACTTTGTTCAAAGATCACTGGGAGTCATGAATTGGATGACAAATGTAAGAGACTTAAAACAAAGTATAGTATTTTGGGATATTTTATCTCCACCGGTTGTCACCTGTTGTCTTGGCCCAGGGGCCTCTGTCAGCCATCAGAGGGAAAACGACAAGTAGACCCGTGGGGATGAAACCCTCCGAAATCCCACCAGGTTTTAAAGCCTGCAACATTTGATGGAGAATGGTTTCATCGTCCTCATAGTATTCTTTCAATTCCATAGTCCTCTAGCCCTGAATGTTACATAGGAATATGACAGAAGGGAAAAGACACTCTCTACAGATAAACCAGGGGAAATATTAGACAGGCATTAAAGGAGCTCATGTGCTTCTTTTATTTAAAATATATGACCCCATTCATTCCTAAGAAAGGAAGTAACAGATGCATTCATTTCAAGTTGCCCACTACAGACTGATGGAGACTTCTCGTCTAGGATGGCAGGTCTGAGACAGCTGACCCCACTGCTTCTCTCCTTCATAAGAGGCATAACTTCAAATCTCTCTTCATATATACATAACTTGTACATCTTGGAGAGGTCAAAAAAAAGAAGAAACCATAAAAAATGATAAATGTATCTGGAAGAATTACAGGTAGGGTGATTTCTAAGGACCCGTCCTAAATCTCTAGGGCCTTATCCAGTTCTAAATCATGATCCTATGATCAGGGGCCATAAGGACTCCTTGGTATCCTTTGGCCCCCCTGGTAAGATTGATAGTCTTAATCGTAGAGGTATTATAGCGAAGCAAAAGGACAGCTAGATGGCGCCATGGATAGAGAGAACGCTAGGCCTGGTGTCAGGAAGACCTGAGTTCAAGTTCAACCTTTGACACTTACTAGCTGTGTGACCCTGAACAAGTCACTTAACCCTGTTTGCCTCCGTTTCCTCATTTGTAAAATGAGCTGGAGGAGGAAATGGCAAACCACTCCAGTATCTTTGCCAAGAAAACCCCAAGTGGGGTCACGAAGAGCTGGATACAACTGAAATGACTGGACAGCCACAAAAGCAAAAGAAGAGGTTTAATTCCTTCAAGGCCAGGAGGCTTTACCTAGCAGCAAACAACTGTACGTATCACCTAATTGATTAATTAAAATATAAGGCAATATAAGACAGCTGGCATTGGCATCCAGCTTCAGACACTTACTAGCTGGGTAACTCTAGGCAAGTCATATGACTTCTGTCTGCCTTAGTTTCCTCATCTATAAAATTGGGATAATGATAACACCCAACTCTCAGGGTGCTGAGGGGGTCAAATGAGGTAACATTAGTAAAGCAGTTTGCAAACCTTAACACATTATGATCAGAAAGACGGGTTCAAATTCTGGTCTCTGATACATCCTGGCTATGTGTCCCTTGGTAAGTCACTATGTCTCGTTGACTTGGGCAAATCTTTATTATTATAATGAAATCACAAGTCCAGTTAAAAAAAAAGCAACATAGGAATCTTGAGGCATTTTTTTGTCCCCAGGCAGATACACCCCAGGTGAGCTTTTTTTTTTCCAGCCTGACTCTGTCTCCAAGAAGCCGCCTCTCCAACAGTATACCCACAGTGTTTGAGAGTCTCCTAAAATCCCCCTGCTTACCTTGGACATAGGCACCACTTAAGACTCCACCAAAATATTACCAATCAGATAATCCAAGGGCTTTTTAATCCTGCAGAATCAGAGATTCTAGAACTGTGAGGGGGCCTTAGAGATGAGTTAGCTTAGCACTGATCTGCCTCTGCTCAACAGGGAAATGAACTGAAGTCTAGAGAAAAGAAAGGATTTCTCAAGGCAACCTTGATGGCATCCTTAACTCTTCGATGAGCTCCTTCCACATTTCTAATCCACTATCCAATTTTGTCCTTTTTAACTTACCTTTAGATATTTTGTATAAGTCCCCTTTGCTCTACCCGTGCCAGATCCTCATCACCTCTCACCTGGACTCCTGCCATTGGCTACCCAACCTCGTCTCTCCCCACTCCAGTGGATCGTCCACTCAGCGGACAAATGTTTATCTTACAGCTCAGGTCAAACCATGTCAATCCACTACTTAATGACCTCCAGTGGCTTCCTATTACCTCCAGTATTAAATTTTTAAAATCCTCTCCTTGGCTTTTAAAGCCTCCCAAAACCTGGCCCTCTGCTGACTTTCTGGGCTTCTTACTCGGTCCTCCCCATTCACACACTCTATAATGCAGCAACAGTGGCCTTTTTGCTGTTTCTCCCATAGCATGCTCTGTCTCCCCTCTAGGTGCCTTGGGAATGGCATGCCCCATGGCTGAAAGGCTCTGTATGCCCTCTCACCACCACCACTTAGCTTCCCTGACTCCCTTCAAGACTAAACTCAAATCCTATCTTCTGTAGGCAGCCTCTCCAGATACCCTAGAAAATAATGTCATTTCTTTGTATCTTCAGGGCTTAGCAAATGTATGTTGTATATTAAGTGCTTAACACATGTTTGTAGATGACTAACTGCGTATCCAACAGGAAAATGTAATACATATACTGCTTATTACTTGGGTGTGATGATTTTTTTTTCTACCAAGATGGACCAATCAAAAATCAACATATATTAAGCACCCACTGTGTGCCAGGCCCTGTACTACAATAATAATAATAGCTAGCATTCATTCAACACTTTAAGGTTTGCAAAGTGCTTTACCAATATCTCGTTTAATCTTCACAGCAATCCTCAGAGCTAGGCTCTGTTATTATCCCTGATTTTTCTAATTAATTTATTTATTTTTAGTTTTCAACATTCACTTCCACAATATTCTGATATTTTCTCCCCCTCCCTTTCCTCCCTCCTCCCCAAGAGAGCACGCGATCCACTAGGCTCTATTTATATATTCATATTAAACATATTTTCACATTAGTCATGAACTAATAGGAGGAATCATGAGAAAGAAGAAATAAAACAAAACACAGAAAATAAAAGGAGAGCAAATAGTCTGCTTCCATCTGCATTCAGACTCCAAAGTTCTTTCTCTGGATGTGGTTATTATCCCCATTTTAAAGATAAGGAAACTGAGGCAGAGAGAGGTTAAGTGACGTGCCCAGGGTCACCAAGATGGTAAGTTTCTGAGGTGGGATTTGAATTCGGCTCTTCTTGACTCCAAGCCTAGCCCTCTAACCACTGAACTTCCTAGTTGCCATTAGCTTGCTTCCCTAATCAAGTGAGCTTCATATGAAAATTCCTGGAGCAAAAAAAAATGTTTTTTTTTTAATTTACCAATTGACAAGTCTAGTGTCCTTATACGTTTAGAGTCCTTTGCCCTCACCTTTTAATAGCAGTGTTATTGTTGTTATTCAGCTATTTTCAGTCATATCTGACTCTTTGCGACACCATTTGGAGACACTGAGGTGGTCTGCCATTTCCTTCTTGAGCTCATTTTACAGATGAGGAAACTGAGGCAAACAGGATTCAGTGACTTGCCTAGGGTCATACAGCTAGTGTCAGAAGCCAGATTTGAACTCAGAAAGAGGAGTCTTCCTGACTCCAGGCCCAGCAATCTATTCACTGCAGTGCCATCAAGCGTGCTGGGTAGTAGCTATCAAATTTAACATAAATTTAGATCATTTTATGAATATTTTATCATAACTTATAATTTCCCTTTAACACGTCCTTAAAATGTTTTTTAAGGTATGATTTTGATCACCTCTATGAGCTACCCTCTTGTGACCAAAGTTTATTTTCAGTGAGAATTCTGGCTTTGCTTTACTCCCTGTTCCACTAGGCAAACCACCCAAATACTGGGGACCTCAGTTTCCTCATCTGTAAAATGAGGCTACTTTAATACATAATCATTAACAAATTTGTGGCTCTAATTCCTGTCACCCTATGAATACATTTTTGAAATTTAATGTAAATCAACGGGAAGCATATTTCAGCTTGTACCAACTCAACGTACACAATGCCCCACCCTCTCTGCCAATACTTCTGCTGCCTGACTGCATAAAAAGGAGGGGGTACCTATATAAAGCTTTCACCTAGATCAGAGATGTCAAACACACAGCCAGCAATACTCCCAAGTTCCCATGAACCAAATTAAAACATAATTGGGAAATATTTAACAAAATAAATAAAAATACAATAAAACATAGATCACATTACATTCTTAAACTAAGTCAATATGCTGCCTGCGGGGATTCTTATGTAAGAATTAGTGCCGGCCCCTTCCCCTCTTCTATTTGAGCTTAATAGCCCTGGTTTATCAAGGCTAGCTTTACGTTGGGGTCTCCTAAAATTTTAAGGCAAAATTCCCCAATGCCATGACTTTATATTCATCCTGACCTTATCACGACATGGCTCGATGAGAAAGACTACTCAGGTTGGAGTCAGATGACCTGGGGTCAGATCTGACTCTCATTCTTCACTATATGATCTTGGCCCAATCTGGGCTTCAGTTTCTTCATCTAAGGGGTTGGATTTAACCTCTGACATCCCTTCTATTTCTAAATCTCAGAAACCCAGTCAGTCTTTGCTTCTTGCAAAATAAATGACTTTGGTGGCCTGAGGGAGTTAATACAACTCCTAAAACAACCTCACACTTGTGCCTAGGATGCACCCAAAGCACATTTGGTGTTTTGCATACCATGAGCACAAGTGAGAAGGTCCCCTTCTTTTTAGGCGATAATACAACTGACAACTAAGAACTTGCTCATTGGGCAAGGGTCTCTATTTTGATTATTAGAAGGACTTAAAATAATAGCGGCTTCTTCCCAGGGTTGTTGTGAGGACCAAATAAGATACTATTAATAAACTACTCAGCAAACCTTAATTCGTTATTATTGTTTGGTCATTTCAGTCATGTCTGACTCTCCGTGACCTTATTCGAGGTTTCTTTTGGCAGAGATGCCAGGGTCATTGGCAATGTCCTTCTGCAGCTCATTTTACAGATGAGGAAACTGAGGCAAACAGGGTTAAGTGACTTTCTCAGGGTTGCCCAGCTAGTAAGGGTCTGACGCTAGATTTGAACTCGTGAAGTTGAATCTTTCTTGCTCTAGGCCTGGTGATATGTGCCCTATGGCACCACTCAGCTGGCCCACAAACCTTAAAGTGCTGTGTAAATGCTAGCTAGTATTGTTAGGCATATACACTTAAAATGGAAAGAAAAGCAGTGGAGAACCCTTAAAACAGGAGCAGGCTGACCTTCACTGAACAAAGAAATTCAAGAAATAATATCTAAGAGACAGAGTGGCATGATGAAGGGTGACCTGGCCGAGGAGTCAGGAAGGCCTAGCTCCAGGTCTGAATCATATTGGCCAGGTGAAACCTAGGCAAGTCACATAATTTCCCAGGCCCAGACAACTCTAAGACTCCAGACTCCAGAATAATTGTGAATTGACATCAGCAGAGGGCATTTCCTCACTGGCAGCTGCCTAGAGGCCATTGGTCCTCTTCGAAAACAAAGGACAAACAACAGAAACAGTGAAATCACAGCTGCAGATAGAAATAGTAATGATAACAACAGGAGCCCATGTTTATTTACTGATGCAATATTCACCAGGGTGTTTCAGATCCGCTGCTGTTCTGGTAGATACTACCATTATCCCCCCTTTACAGATGGGGAAATGGAGACTCAAAGATGTCAGTATCACTCTGCTACTAAGGGGCTGAAGCAGAATTCGATCTCAGGTCCATGTGACCCAAGTCCAGCAGGATTATCTGGGCTACTTTACTGCTGTATTTACACACACACACTTTTGGAATGCACACATACACACAACATATGCACACATACATATACACATGTACATATATGCATATTTATAAATATATTATAGATACTATACACATATGTATGCATGTATGTGTGCATGTATGTGCATACATGCATACTTACACACCCAGGTCATCTGTCTGTCTATCTATGCCTTTCTAATAGGTGTTAAATGTGCCTCCCACTTGGGCGAGGGCAGGAATTCTATACTTTAGTGTGCTGCAAAAGGCTTCAGGCCTGTGTGGCCAGATACATAACAGGGAAAGTTAAAGGCAATTAGCTAGGTTATTTGGGCAAAAGGAAGTAATTACCTCTAGCCTTCATGTCATGGAGACCATAGAGACCTACGCTTCATGCTCGATAGATATTAACCCATTAAAAATCGTAGACGCGCTTGGAGGAGCTAAGAGCTTCCATTTACATAGCACTTTAAGGTCTGCAAAATACTTTATAAATATGACCTCATTCAGTGCTCACAACAACCATGGGAGGGAGAGAGGTGTTATAATTATCCCATTTTACAGATGGGGACTCTGAGGCTGAGGGAGGTTTAGGTGACTTGCCCAGGGTCACCAGGCTGGTCGGCATCCCACTACCTCTGGGCCCAGCACTTTATATATCCATTGTGATACAAGCTCTGATGAGGAGGAGATCTGTAGATCTCTCTGGATGCCCCTCAGCAATGATGATATATCGATAACTCGCAACCTTTATCTCAAGGAAAGTCTCCCCTCATTGGCTCCTTTTCATCCTACATTCTTCCTGCATGTATGTGTCTGGTCCAGCGCTAAAACGTGAAGACTGAGCCTGGAGGTCCAGGGTTCTTGATTCCTGATCTAGCTTTTCTGGTCTTTAATCACAGCTAATCAAGGAAAAAGGAACAGAAAGTCTGAGCCACCAGATGCCCTGGACATAAATAAAATGGGTCAAACCTTGCATGTTCATCAACAGGGGCAGCTTGGTGGTGCAGTGGATAGAGCACTGGGCCTAGAGTTAAGTCAAATCTGGCCTCAGACACTTACTAGCTGTGTGACCCAGGACAAGTCACTTAACCCTCTCTGCCTCAGTTTCCTCATCTGTAAAATGAGCTCAAGAAGGAAATGGCAAACTACTCCAGTATCTTTGCCAAGAAAACCCCAAATAGGGTCACAAAGAGTTGGACAGAACTGAAAAATGACTGAACAACAAAGATTTCAATTATTGATACCATCGTGGTGCTGACTGAGAGCCAGCTATATTGCATACCATCCCTTCTTACCCTATTCACCACTTCTATCTACCTCTTGGGAGACAAACCATCTCTTAGTAGCCAAAGAAGTTTGTCTTCCAGATGTTTGTTTTTTTTCTTAAAAGATGTCTTATATTCCAAAAATTATCTGGGGAAATAGGTAGAATAAACTTACTTTTAACTTTAGGCTTAAAACATCAATAAAAGTCAGATCTGGGCTAGAATTCAGCAGAAACAGGCTGAGATTGTGAGAGGATTAAAAGAATTTTTAGACTTGAGGGCTTGGCTGTTCCAGGAGCTTTAAATAGAGGCTAAGAATGAAACTTAAGCTCCTAAACAATCCAGTTTAAAACCATATTCTACATTTACTGTAATTCTGCAGCCATTAGGCCTCAAATGAGTATTAAGTCTGTGTCACAAAGTAATGAAACAGACAATGGAAACACATGCTATGAATTCTTCAACCTTGGGGAGCAAAGGGCTGACTCATCCGTTTCACAATCAAGGCAAAGATAAAAGACCTCATTCCAAATGGTGGCTGCTTCCTCCCCAAACTTACCATTCCACTCTGATGTTTTCCTTGATGTGGAAAGTATTATTAATGTGAGTATCAGTAGTACTTGTAAAAGATTCATAGACTATTTCCACTCTTGCTCCTTGAATCCCTCTTTCTGCTGCTCCCATCCTGTTCAGAGCTACTGTTAGGTAGTCTGGAGAAATTAGCTATAGTTTGTTGCATACTATCCCTTCTCTCTTTCCTTTATCTCTTTTTTTCTTTTCCCTTTTCTTAAAACCCCTGATAGTTTCTTCTCCCCTTCCCCCCCGCTTTAGGAATCAAGGTCTAATTGGCTTGGCAAATTCCCATAATGTTAGACCACAGGAGGAACATCCCAGAGAGCTAGGGAGGAACAACATGGGAGATTGGTTATGTCCTATATAACACTGCTAGGAAGCAGACATAACTGAAACAACTGAACAAAAGAACAACAAAAATAGGAAATTACTTTTAAAAATGAAGCCTACCAACTGCTTTCAAATTTCCACCAAAAAGAACATAGACTAGTCCCACACTGCTGACATTTAACACATTTACTGTTCGACCAAATCTAACTATCACAGACTTGCAATATTCATCTAGGCTGAGTGGTTATGGCCCCAAGGTCTCTGTATTGGGACATTTCTAATATTTGAATGCAAACTTCCTGAGGGCATGAACTTTTCATTTTGGTCTCTGCATCCTCAGCACCTAGTACCATGCTTGGCTCATAGTAGGTGAATAATAATAAATGCTGATGAATAGATAGATAGATAGGTAGATAGATAGGTAGATAGATAGATAGATAGATAGATAGATAGATAGATAGATAGATAGATGGATGGATTGAATCAGCACCAATATGGCACAAAACTTGTTGGTTTTGTAGAGTCCAATCAATGAAAGGGAGGGAAGAAGAGAGGAAGAGAGAGAGAGGGAGAGAAAAGAAGAAGAAGAAGAAGAAGAAGGAGAAGGAGGAGGAGGAGAAGAAGAAGGATGAAGAGGAGGAGGAGGAGGAGGGGGAGAACAAGAAGAAAGGAAGGAAGGAAGGAAGGAAGGCGAAGTAAAAGAAAAAAGAAGAAAGAGAAAGAGAAGAAAGAGAGAGCTCCATTTCTGAATAACCCCCACCAGATAATGACCTTGTTAACGTGAAAGGGAAAGCTACTGGTAGCAGTGTGCCCAGAACAGCAGTAGTTGATGGCTGTGTCAGTATTGGGAACCAATGATAAATAAAAAAAAGACATCTTTGGACTTAAAAAGGGCACTGGCCCTTAGAGCCCCGTGGAGTGCTACACCTAAGGGGAACTTCATGAAGACTCCATGAAAAGAGAAAAAGACATCCAGAAAGCCGAAGTTACAAGTTATTCCTTCACTACATGTGCTTCAGCATTCCCGAGGGACTTTGCATATGTGAGGGGAGAGAGAATGTCCCAGACTTTCTGAGATCTATTCTAATACCAACTGCTCTTACTCTACTATCTCGGTTAATATCATTTTCTAAAAAGCTAATTAAGTCTATCCAGTAATTATTGGGGAGCACAGTAGATGGGGGCTTATTAACAACAGTGTTAAAATCACCACCAATGCCTCAGCCAGCACCCGAGTGCTGAACCTTACCTGCAGCAGAAGTTGTAAGTCTGAGACCAAAGGGAGTGTTACAAAAAAAAATCAGTGAACAGTCGCCCTAGGTATAGGCAACATTAGGGGGAGCTTGAGTTTCCATAGCCCTGGGGCCGCTGGCAACAATCACAGAAGGATAAGGGTTTGTCTCTGGTGGTTAGGCTAGGCTAGGCACTAGTTGCAGGGAAGATTGCACTGCTAGGGACCAGCATGGTGTGTGCACTTGGGAATAGGGGAGAGATTGTCATCCTCTCAGTTAGATGTCTATCTCAAAGGGTACAGAGTAATCCTTGTGTGGCCTAAGAAGTCTATAGAACACCTGACATCCTCTCCTGTAGGGATGGGAAGGAAGGAATGCCCTGCTTAGGTGCCACAGTGAGGTTAATCTCTATCCTTAAAGTGATACCTAAACTAACTGGTGCAGTGGATTAGAACACCAAGCCTGGAGTCAGGATCTGAGTTCAAATTCAGCCTTAGACATATACTAACCGTGTGACCCTGGGCAAGTCATTTAACCCTCTTTGCCTCAGTTTCCTCATCTATAAAATGAGCTGGAGAAGGAAATGGCAAATCATTGCAGTATTTCTGCCAAGAAAACCCCAAAGGGAGTCATATAGAGTCGGACGTGACTGAGATGACTGAACAGAAACAAAGGTCTCCATTATTTTTTCCCTCTCTCACAAAGAAGTTTCTAACAATCAAATGTATCACTGAAAAGCATTCACATCTGTCATGGAAGAATTGCAGTAGTTGGTGTGTGTACGTGTGTATATGATGTTGAAATCCCCACCCCCAAAAGCAAAAACATCTCAAGTCCTTCATTCCTTTATGTATACAAGGCTTCAATATATATTGGTGATACATTTCCAGAAGGGGTGGGATTGTGGTTTTGTTGGTATTTCCAAATGGAAAACAGTTCTCTCTTTTCTTCCTCCATTGGGTTGTTACTGATTTTCAACATAATGAAAAAGCCAGATTTCAAAGCAAGATGCTGAAAATTTGGCTGGCAAAACATCCAAATTCCTTTTTGTGTATGTATGTACGTATATTTAAAAACACAGAAAATGCACATTTCTTCCAGCAAAGATGGTTGCATGCTCACCCTGACCTCCATAGCAAAAAGGCAAAAAAAAGGCAACATTTGGCACCAGATCCATTTATAGATTTTTGCATGAATGAAACCACCCCCACAATCTCAGATCCTAAAATCTCATGGAAGATTAACACAGGCATCAAACTGACATTACAAATTTAAAGGATTTAACTTCACTTCAACTTTTGAATAAACAAAAATCTAATGACACGTTTTTGGCCAACTTTAGCAGTATTCAACAATACATCCCAGATGTAGGGGCATAAAAAGACCAGAAACCTATGCTCTCCATTTCATCACTAGTGGAAAAGGGGGTGAAAATAGAGAAACAGGAATGAGCTAGGAAACAATTCATGCCTAAAAGGACACTAACCTTCTATTTTATTCATGCACAATAAATAGATTAAATTGGCAACAACTGACTTGAAATCAGAGGACAAATTGTCTGTAGCACTATGTGTTGGTAAAAATGGGACAACCTTTTAGCTATGAAGAAGCTAATGATCAGCATAGATCAGTAGGAGAGGCAGTTTGGGCTTTTCCCCCAGATTCACTGATTTGTTGCCCTGGGCCAGCTGCACCCCAACCAACCACATTACCTAGCTGTAAGTCACGTGACTACCTATAGGTGGAGCAAACAATCTCTGCTTAAAGGCAGCTGGTTTACATAGGAGTGATCTTCTTCCCCCATTATTAAATTCTTCCCCAAATCTCCTTTTTGAGGAAGGGCCATCCTTCTTTCTTCTACCTCTGATTTTGACTCTAGGGAATTTATCACTATACTTCAGTTGCCTTCTCATACTGGAAATTCTTTCAGGGCTTATGGCCTCCTTATTCTGGAAAAAGCTTCCTTCCCTGGGGCCTTATAATATTGGAATATTCTTCAGCCCTTTTACCATTGATGAGTTCTTTCTGGATCCTTCTTTTCAAAGAAGGGCCTAAAACAGTCATCCTTCTTTCCTCTCCCAGATCTGCTTCTGTCTTTCCAAATTTTGCCACCGTGATCCCATGCAGGTAGCTGTCTTCCACCTCTACCTTTGTTTTTGACCTCATATATATATATATATATATATATATATATATATATATATATATATATATATATGTCTTCCCCATTAGAATGTAAGCTTCTTAAGGGCAGGTCTTCCTTTTTGCTCATACTTTGTATCCCCATCATGGGGCATAGTGACTGGCACATAGTAAGCATTAATAAATACTTGTTGATTTGTAATAAATTGGAAGTCAGTTATTCAGTAAACATTTTTGAAGTACCTTCTATGCTCCAGGCAAGGGAAAGGCCCATTGGTGATCATCCACTCCAAACCGATTTTAATAAAAAAAGGAAACTGAGACCTAGAGATATTAAATACCCTGGCTAAGAGATATCTAATCAGGCCCAAGATGTGTGTTTGTGTCTGAGATGGGCAAGCAAGAATAGTCAAAGCCCCTCAATTGATTTTTTTTTAATTTTGTTTAAATTGTTCTCCTGGTTTTGTTAACTTCACCTTGCATCAGTTCACACAAATCTTCCTAGGTTTCTCTGAAACCATCTCCTTCATCATTTCTTACAATAAAATAGTATTTACTGCATCCAAATACCACAACTTGTTCAACCATTTCCCAGTGGATAGGAATGCCCTCAGTTTTCTTGGCCACCACAAAAAGATCTGCTGTAAATATTTTTGTTCATGTGGGTCCATTTCCTCTTTCTAGGTTCCCTTTGGAAACTGAGGCCCTGATGACAAATGACTTACCTAAGGTGATCATACATAACAGAGCTACACAGCTCACATAGGCACTGGCTGATGTATGAAGGCTTTCTGTGATTCCATGTCTGAATTCCTTATCCCATGACTTGTATTGGGATACACCCGTGCCTTAGTAGATGATTTAATGAATTACCTCTACTACTTGCCTTGTGCCCTCCCCCAACATATTATCACCTGATGGCCAACCCAGAATGTGAGAGCTAGAAGGACCTCAGAGTTCAGCTCATCCTTTCTGGTGATGAGCTTCTTTCAAAACTTTGGTTGGCAAGCTTCTCCAGACTTAGCTACATTAGTTCTTGGAAGTCGGACACAGTGTTGGCCTCTTGGCTCCTACTTAATGCCTTCATAAACAGGGCAAAGACTGTAAAGAGACTGAAAAGGAGGAATCTTTAAAATACATACAATAACAAATTGTTCAAGAACTTTAGAAGACCCACTGAGAATCACAGATATTTAGATATCATAGATATCTAATCATAGGCATTACAAGGGACCTTAAATGCCATCTCTTCCTACATCGCAGCCATGGCAGGTAGATACTTGGCAAACACCACAATGACAGCATTTACCAAGTGAATTTGTCTATGGAATGCTTTTGAACATGAAATAAATTAACAGAACCTACCAATGCAAGTGCTTGGGATATGGAATGCCCCTAGAATAAATAGGGATCAGGGAAAATTTTAGGGCAGAATAGAGAAAAATCAAACTCATTCTCCTTCCCAGTTTTAAACTTTATTCCGCTCCACAGAATCTGCAATCTGACTGCACCAGTTTATTGGCTTTATCTCACACATCTCACCTCTGTCCCTTGTGCCTAGAATACACTGTCTTCTCACCTTCACCTTGTAGAACCCTAGACTTTCTACATGTCTCAACTCATATGTCACTATCTGTATGAGCCTTTCCTAGTCTCCTGAGATGTCATTACCTTCCCTTTGAGGGGACCATTCCCCTTCTCTCTATATATCTTGGATGTATCTTGTTGTTTGTATGTTAGAATATGATCTCCTTGAGAGCAGGTATTATTTTTTACCTTTCTTGGTACAATGCTCAGCACAGTGTCCAGCCCACAGTAATCATACAGCATCATTATCACTAGCAACAATTAGCATCTACATAGAGTTTTAAAGTTTGCAAAACAAATAACATCTTAACAAGTGTTTTTTTACCAATTGAGGCAAAAATATTATATATTTATGCACAATATATGTACACACACGTAGACATAATACATATATGTACAGATATGCGTATATGTGTTATTGTGCATGTACGTGTCTGTTGCATATATATATGCATGTCTATGTGTATATGCATACACACGTATGTAATTTCCTGTTGCTCATGCTAGAAGTAAAGTACCAATCGCTTTGAAATTTTCTCATGGAACTCATAGCATGTAGAAAGCCAGGGTCCATAGTACAGAGTTTGGGAATACTGCTCTCCAATATCCCCTACCTTTCATGCACATAATTGGTAAACTAATTACAATTCAGCTTCACCCATTTATTAAATCAGGTTTACCAAAAACCTTTACTAGACAACACTTTGTTTTGGGTAAATATTGCTACATGAAAGTAATAAAATTGTATTTCTTAAAAAAAAATCCATCACTCGGACACGCGATAGGTCCCAGTTAGTCTGAATTAGTAAAATTCAACAGTATTTAAGTGGAGAGGGGGCCATTAAAAGGATAAGAAATGCTTCCATCTATCATATACTTTTGCTTGGAAATAACATTTCTTTCTTCTCTTTCAGGCATGTTCTGTGACTATCAACTACTCTTTGTCTACAATTCAAATCATATAATGAATCGAGTGCATAAATTATCGACTCAGATTTAACCCAGCCACCGTTACTTTTCCCCCTTCTTCCTCCCCAGGCAATCTTGCTTGTTGCATTGGAATTTTGGTCATGCACATTCTGCTTTGGCTCTAAATTATCTCGATAATGGAGTATAAACAGAACAAGCTTATGTATGATATGCTTAACTGTTAATTTACCTAATTAAACTTAATTCAATTAAAAATCATTTATATCTTTTTGGGAAAGAAGCCAGTTGATACCACGGCAGAAGTGCAATATTTTAGGAGATGATTATTCAGCAAATGAATGGAAAGGGAAATAATGGAACGCAGAATGAAACAACAGCCCCCAAACCTCTTGTACTTGAAAATGAAATGATTCCAGAAAACTGCTTTTTTCACAGGGTACCATGATTAGCTATTTTTCTTAAACCAATTTTCTCTAGAAATTGGTATTTTAACATAGTGAACATAATTTATTATATGAGAGATATTTTTAAATACAATTTATATTTTCACATATTTAGTACATTTAAGTAATGTGTGCCGGTTCCAGCATTAGTATCTGATTAGTAAAATGTGATGAGGCACCAGTAAGACACTAACTAAACAAGTTCTTTTGGATAAACCTGAAAAATAATTTCTTTAAATTACACAAATATCTTCAGGATACATATTTCATTTATAGTCATCATCAAAGCATCCTTGTCATGATGATATATGCTTAAAAGTAAATGTAAAACATTCCGTGCCAATAAAAATCAACAGGAAAAAAAGACAAGAAATTCTGGGCACGAGAGCTTAAATAAATTATCATCTTTGTATCTGCCATAAATCCTCCAGTTGGAATATACTGATTTAGAGTTTGCTGATCTGGCACAAATCCAAGTGCCTTAGGTTGCTAAATGGATAGAGTGTCAACATTTCACCTTCTCCGACCACTCCCCACCCCCCAACTTCAGCCACTGATGACATATGTTTCCTTGCCACTGCTCAGTTTTCTGTAGCCAAGAGTGGTAGTAGCTATGAAGGTAAAAGGCCTCAAAGTGGATGGATGGGTTTCATCCTCATGGCTGTGAAAGAACCCACCTGGGGGAGGGGGAGGCTTTAAGTCAATACTAGAAGAAAGGGCTTACAATGATTTTTCTCCCATGAACATGGGATGTTTGTTGAACACTAAAAAGGCCACAAGTGAAACCAAACCCATATCCCACCAACCAGACAAATCCCTTGCAGTCTGAGAAGAAAGCCACTAGTCCTTCAAATTCCAGAATTAATAGCAGGGGTGAAATGAAACTTACAGCCTGAAGATTTTCTATGAGAAAGATAAATTTTCTCTACTAAAGTTTAGTGGCAATGCATTTTGATTCCCAGGCATTCCATTTATTCCTTGTTTCTATTTGGAATTTTCATTCCATTCATTCATTCATTCCACAAGCATTTCATTCTTCCATCTGGGGAAGTGGATGAGATAATTCACAGTATCAGCAATGACTACTAGGAAAAAGCTTTGCCGTACGCAGCAATCAGGTCAACTCTGATTTTTTAAATCACCTTTATTAAAGATCAAAGTCTAAAAGTTGTTTTTGAGTTAGACCCAGATTTTTCTTTACATATGACATCAGGGGCTCTAGCCCTGTCAGTGGATTGGCATCATCGGGCAATGAGATCTAACCCCAACACTATCCCTACTTCCCAAAATCAGTCCCATATTCACTTTATCAGTTAGTCCCAAGGAAGTTGTATGTTTAGGGAGAAGCTAAGGTTGGAGCTGGGAGCCGGGGTCCCATTGGATGGAAAACTGTTTACTTTGTGAGAAACAAAGAAAGGTATGGGCACAAACTGAGCCCGTCAATCAACTTCTGGATTACTGAAAAAAGTGCTGGTCTTAGATGGCCTTGGAGTCAGAGAAGACCTGGTTTGTAATTTTATTTCCAACACACAGTAGCTCTGTGATCATGCCCAACCTCTCTGTCTCACTTTCTTGTCTGTATAATGGGGATAATAGCACCTTTCCTATACAGTGTTGTTGTGAAGCTCAAATGAAATACCTTACACAAATCACTTTTTATCCTTTAAAATATTGCTAAACTGCTAGCTATTATTATCCCTACTGAAAACAACATGTGTTCCCAACTTCTCTCTCTGTCAATGGCAACACTATTTCTCACAGAAGACTCAACCCCCGAGTCACCTTTGAAGCCCTCCTTTCCTTTGTCCCTTGTAGCCATTCAGTCACACATCCGGTCCATTATTTACTTTGAAATAACTTCCATCCCTCCTTTCTGTTGTCAGTGAAATACCTTGATCAACAGACTAAGTACACTCCTCCATCGCCATGCTGGCTCTGTTTCCCATGTCTTGTTTCTCAAGGTAGTCTGCAGGTATGTATCAGTAGCAAGAAAGTGCATGTGTGTGTGTGTGTGCACATGTGATTATATGCACACACACACACACACACACACACACACATATATATATCCATCCATGTATATGTGTAAATGTGCTCTAAATCCAGGTCTCTGTCTATTACACCACCAGAGGCAGGATGATGTCTTAGAGCACTGCATTTAAATTGAAGAAAACCTGGGCTTCAGTCTTAACTTAGACACTTACAGCCTATGGGTCTTTGGGTGTGTCAGTCAACTTTTCAGAGCCTCAGTTTCCTTATATGTGAATGAGGATGGTAATATTTGGACTACTTCCCAGGGTTGCTATGAAGAAGGTATCTTTGCAAACTTTTAAGTGCTTTATTATTACTACTATTTCTGTTTCTAATTATGATATATCATTCTGATATATTGACTCAGATTGACTCAGATGGACCCCTGATCCCTTTCTATTTTGTTGTTGGAAATTAGTAGGCTGGATATTGTCCCTTATGACCAATGGCTCCTACTTAGTATGTCTCAGGATGCTCAGTTCTTTAAGCAGTCCTCAGGTAGACCAGCTGTCCCAGCACTCTGTCAATGGACTCATGCCCCAGAAACAGAGGGACTGAAAATGATCCCATGAACAAGGCTCATCAACTGGCTTTTCCTTCCTGGCTATGGGGTACAAGGCCAAGATAAATTGTCTAGTGTGTTTCTGTGGTTGGTGTCATGCAAAGAACCCTGGGTTTATCACGACTCAGTTTCTTCATTTGTGAAGCCAAGCTGCTAATATTGGTCTTAACTATTACAGAGGCTTGCTATGATAGTCAAATGAAACAACGAATGGGAAAGTTCTTTGAAAAGCACAAAGCACTAGAGGAATAGGCAAAGTCTTTGTATGCTAGTCCTATAGCAGGCTTCTAAATAGACTTGGTACCATATTGTTGGCCCACATTGCAACACAGACCAATAGGGAAAGTTTCCTGAGGGCTCATAGATATCTTTGCTATGGAATGCCACTGCTCCTGCCCCCGTCCCTCAATCACACCATCAGCTCTTCTTTGGTAAAACAAAAACAATACTTTGGCCTGTTTCTATCTCTTGGTAATGACTGTTTTCCAAGACGCTCTTGATTCTTCTACCCTTCTTTATTTCCCTTCCCCCACTCTCTTCCCTGCAACTCTTTATCTCTTTTTTTCTGCCTCTGTCTTTGTCTCTCTATCTTTGCCTCTATCTATCTCTTCCTCTGTCTCTCTGTCCCTGTCTCTCTCACTCTCTGTGTCTGTCTGTTTATCTGGCTTAGAACTCTTACGTAATAGGCTTTCAAAATGCATTCACTTCCAATGGCTGGCAACCCACCAAGACATACTAACTGGCAAATAACAGCTGGCCAGTACCTCCAGGCTGTACATCGGCCAAAGGCAGCCCAATTGGGATGACCGCGATCCAGCCTGTGACAAATTGGCTAACTGTGCCTGCAATATGGCTGGGCCAATTAATCACATTTGGGCTCCCTTTCTGCATATGTATGTGGTGAAAGGCAACCTCTGACCTTTTCATGCGATAGATGGAGCCTAGCTCCTTTCTGAATGGTCTACCAGGGTAAAGGAAAGGGAGATTTGGGGGAAAGGAGATAAGAGAGGCAAAAGGGGAAAAGAAGGTAAAGAAAAAAGACAAAGGAAACCACAGAGGAAGGTGATGATAGTACTGTTAATAATAACAATATTTATGTAGTGTTTGAAGTTTCTAGGGCATTGATATATATTACCTCATTCCCATTTTATAGATGAGGAAACTGAGGCTAAACAAAAAAAAGTTTAGTTGACACTCAGAACTATACATTTCAGGAAATGTCTGAGTCGGGCTTTGAACGCAAGTCTCCATGCCTCCCAAGTCTAGTGCACTATCTGCTATGAATGGCCTGTACGAAGAAGGTAAGAACCTCCTCTAGTCATAGGAAATGACATTATTGTGACTCTGCAAAGAATTTAAGTCAAAATTATGAAGACCGACTTTACAATTATGACCCCAAATGTAGACCTGTAGTAAAGTATGTAAAAAGGAAAATGTTTATGAATGACAACTTCCAGACATCAAAGTTTTACACTAAATCTATGTGTCTGCACTGATTGAGAGACATGTTGGCATCTAAAAATCTCTGTTTTTTTAGTCCTGATCTGTAATTTTATTGCTATAGGGGAATTCCTGGTGTCGAATTCCTCTATGGATGCATACTGGCAACTTGTCTGAAATTTAGTGTATTCAAGAGTTTCTTGGCCTCTGGAAGCAGAGAAGAAAGACACCTATGAATTCGAGAAGGAACAGGATTGCAAGGGCAGGAAGAGTGGGACTTTTTGCTGTCTTTTGTTTTGGAGTGCTTCTCAGCACTAAGGCCATCAAGTGTCTTTGATTGAGTCTTGCCTTTGTTTTTAGGAAGGCCCACAACCTTCAGAGAGTTATAAGGCCCAGGGAGTCCAACTGAGAGACCCTCCTACAAGAGATACAGTGTCCACCTGTGAATAGTATGGGAATTTATCTATGAAAAAAGAAAAACTGTCAACCTGAAATACTAGAGTCATGAGTTGTCCTGGTCCCATGCATTGCCTTTGTATGATTCTCACCATCAGTGTACTTTACAATTTCCATGAGTGCTATGGGTTCCCATGAGTGTGCCCCAAGTTTATAGGGGTGAAGGAGGATTTTATTTTTTTAACTTCTGTTTTTGCCATGCCATCTTAATAAATCGTTTTGCTTTGGAAAAAAAAAGGTTCCTGGGGGCATGGAAAAGACAAGTGACCTTTCCCATTGTCATCTGGCTGTCATCAGAGCTGAGATGACCCCAGCTCTTCTTGACTCGAGGTCAGTCATCTATCCACTATTACCACATTGCCTTTTATTTTCAAAGAATCCAATGACTTATGAAACTCAGATTAACCAGAATATAGCAAGGAAGGAGAGGCAGCATGATAGAGCTAATCAAGAACTGACTTCAGAGTTAGGAATTTGGGTTTGAGTCTTACCTATCCCCCATACTGGCTAGGCCATCCTAGGCAAGTCACTTAATCATTCAGGGTCCCAGGCAATGCTCTAAGACCTGAAGTTACAAAGTAGGTGCTGATCTGCATTAGTAGACAGAGTTTTGTCCCTGGGAGTACTTTATACCAATGAAATGGCAGGTCCTAGCTGCCTTGTCCCATAGTGAAGAAAACGCTGTGTTCGTTTTTTCCTGTAATATGCAAAAACTGGAGGCAAAAGGTCACTGTCTGCCTCAAATATTCCCCATACAACTCTAGAAACCAACAGTATCTATTACTTATGAAATCTCAGACTGGCCAAGGTTGAGTCCTTTCTCGTCCATTTCTTCTATGGGCATAAAGACGTCACAATGTTTATTATTCTGATTAGACTTATAGCTTAATTTACGGTATCCTGCTATTGTGTCTGGGTGTCTGGCCTGCATTCACAACCCTGCCAATGTTATTTTTTAAATGTCGCCTGAGCCATGATTCATGGCTGGCGCTCATGACATCAGTGTTGACCTGAAAGAGTTAAGAAGCAACACCAAATTTATTTGTTTTACAGAGAAGGGAAAAGGACAAGCTGAATGGAATCTTCATAAAACCAAACTAATCTGGGATCAAAATCTTAAATCAGGGGAGAAATGATGGAGATCCTAAACGGTTTCTTTTATTGGCAGTGACTTCATATCTCTCTATCATTCAAGAAGATATCACCCTTGAATATTATTCCGTCTCTTGAAAGTGCCAAGAAAGATTCTTATTTAGGGTGACAAAGGGCAATCTGGCAGGGTTTCTGTTTTGGAAGGGAGGCAGGGGGTGTTTTGCAAACAATAATGTGGAAGGAAGCATCTGAGCTTCCATTCACCATTATTAGACATTGTCTGGTACATTAGGAAAAATATTCTTGGACGATTCCTTAGCTGATCTGGGAAGGGGAGTGTGCAGGTATGATTCATAGCCTCTGCCACATGCAGAGGTTGTGGCAATTTTCAAGATAAAGAAGGCCAAAAAATTAATTGAGGAAAATAGTGGGTTCCTTTTTGGTGTCAGTTACCCAAATTGACTCTTTATGCTTAGTAAACAGTAAGAAATTTATTTCATTCGGCCCTCTAAGGACTGACTATATGGAACTTCCTTCAGCATTGACCTTTCTCATCTTTTGTCATCTTTGCCAAAGTGCATGGCATGAGGTGAAACCTCAGATTTGTTTTGATTTGCATTTCTCTCATACATAGGTACATTCAATTCACCAGCTATGCATTATCCAATATCCAATTTGGTAAGTTTTCTTTAGAGTGGACTATGTTCCATCTCCTAGGGATACAAGAAGGCGTTGAAGTACAATGGAGAGAGAACTGAGATCGGAACAAAAGGACCATGATTCAAATCTTAGTTTTGCCACTTACTACCTGTGGGTTTTCCATCCCTGTAGACCTGTCAGATGAGGACATTGAACTAGATGAAGTCTAATATTCTTTGTAGCTCTAAATCTACAAGCTTGTATGTTAATCTGAGTTGAGAAAGACCATGCACTTCTCATAAGAAACAGCCACTGAGCTATTAAGGAAACTAGGCATTTTGAGGCTCAAATGAAGAGGAAGAGAGTGTCAGGTCTGGGAGATGGCCTCTGAAAAGGCATGGTGGTATTAGACTCTTCTCTTCCAATTAAGCTGCCTCTTCCTGGGTCTGCTCCTTGAGCTGGGGGAAAAATTCAACTAGGTCTAGAGCCTCAGGTCCCCATGATGCTCTGCAAGCTTTAAGGTGAATGTATTAAAGAGTCTATTCTCTGCTAGTTAGGCTTCCAAACCCAGCACCCATTAGCCTTAATGGGAGTCACACATGCAGAAGTCAAGAAGCAAAGGGACCTTAGGGCTACGTTTAGAAATGTAAGTGTGAAGAAAGTCGTTCATTATAAATACAAAAAAATACCTAAATTGGAGGTCAGGAAAGCCAGTCACTTTAGGGTAGCAGGAGAACAGAATTTATCTATAATGTGGCAGTTGCGAGATGAGATTTGAGAAGTACAGCCGGGCCTTTGTCCAACCCTGTGGGAACTAGACTATTGTCTTCCTTGGCCTATAGATGTGAGCGCCCTCTGCCCACAACCCCCCTTCCCTAGTGACCTCTGGGTCAGGGGCACACATGCTGGCCTTGAACTCTCCGTCTGTCTCCTCACCATATTAATTACTATTCCCCTCTGCCAGAGCAAGAAAACAACCTTCACTGCATTAGGGCTAATTAAAAAGAGTGAGCTCCTCATTCTGGCAGCCTTAATCGCTCTCCTCCACTATTCAGAACAGGAAGGAGTGCTGACAATCTTATTAATAGCAGAAGGAAACACCCCGGTAATGCTCCCTGTCTGATAAACAACTAGACCAGCAATGGGGCAGACTTCTTGACACATAAATGTATCTTTCCCCTCCCACCCCCATCTAACCATAACTACCATGACTGACTGAGATGGAGAAAAGGAGGAAGATGCCCAAGTTTCCACAAGCCCAGAGAAGAGTCACCAGGGCCAACAAGCAGGGTCAGAACAGATGTGAGGTCATCTCCATTAGAAGCAATTTCCAACCCTACCCATCACTTCTCTCTCTGCTCCTCACAACCTCCAAAATTAAAAAAAGGAGGAGAGAGAGGGTATCATTACAGGCCATCTGATTTAGGATGCATCGAATTTCTCCCAAACATAATAAATAGACTCTCCATTTGAGCTTCTGAGACTGGATCGCAAACAGGAATTCAATGTTCTGTGGATACCAAAGAGAGATGGCAGGAATCAAAAAGTGGTTATACATATTCAAACTACCTGAAAACATGAATGAGGCTATAATGTGGCCCCAAGTCTGGTATTTCTCTCATGCTTTGACCTTCTCTTATTCCCATGAGTCCCTAAGGATGATCAGTTACCTATACGTCCCAAGGTCTTTGTTTACTTCTTACCTGAGTCCAACTCCCATCTAAATGGCTGATTTAGCAGGTCACACAGTACATCTATTTTAGTGTGTAATAAGGGACAGACTTAAATGATCCCATGCAAGCAGGGAGAACTAGGAAATTGTGGCAATTTTCAAGATAAAGAAGGCCAAAAAAATTAATTGAGGAAAAGAGTGGGTTCCTTTTGGCTTCAGTTACCCAAATTGACTCTTTATGCTTAGTAAACAGTAAAGAATTTACTTCATTTGGCCCTCTAAGGACTGACTATATGGAACTTCCTCCAGTATTGACCTTTCTCAACTTCTGTCATCTTTGCCAATTTGCATGGCACGAAGTGAAACCTCAGATTTGTTTTGATTTGCATTTCTCTCACTCTTAGTGACTTCTGGCATGTTTTTAGAGATTCATTTAGAGTTTGCCATTCTTCTTTCGAAAACTATTCATATCTTTGGTTGTCTATTGGAGAATGGTTCTTGGTATTATGTATTTGTTTCAATTCTTTGAATATTTTTGATAGTAGACTTCTGTCATTAGTATTATATGCAGATATTTTTACCCTACTATTTATTTTCTAATTCAGTGTTCAATCATTTTCTTTGTGCAAAAACTTTTAAATTCTATTTAGTCAAAATTGTATATTTTATCTTTTTGTTCTTCATTTATCCTCTATTTGCTTAAAAATTCCCCTCTTGCCTTTGTTGTATAAGATACTTGACTTCATTCTTCTCTATATTTTTAGTGCTTGACCTTTTTCAGTTCACATGTCCTTTTTGAGTTTTTGTGGTATATTATATGCTGAAAGATATCAGTCTAAATTTAATGTTAGTAGTTCTCTTCAAAAAGGACATCTCTCCTCTACTAATTTATATTCTTGAGTTTATCAGACTTGGGACTATTGCTTTAGATAGTTGCTTCTTATTTTTTAGTCAGTTTGTTCCATTGATGTGATGTTCAGAGTTTTAGCTAATATTAACAAAAGTTTTTGATGGTTACTGCTTTGTAATATAGTTTGAGGTCTGGTAATTAATTTGCCCCTTTCTTTCAAACTTTTTCTCATTTTATTGTAGACTATTTGTGATCTATTTGAAAAAAATATTTCATCTAGTTCTCAAAAGTATTCTCTCAGTAATTTGATTGACATAGCACTAAAACTACAAGTTAATTTTGATGTTATTGTCATTTTTACTATATTGACATGGCCCAACCATGAACAATGAATATCCCTCTATCTCTCTTTATTTCTGTAAAGAGTGTTTTATTAGTTTTATTCTTATTAATCAATTTGTTAAACGAATATTATCAGTCAGGCACTGTGTTAGATATGGGTTACAAAGACTAAAAGAGAACAGTCCTTCCCCTCAAGGAGCTTACCTTTTATAAATCTTGAGTATGATAGTGAGTTAACTCTCAGATGTTTCATGCATTTTTTTTAGCTTTTTAGAATACAATGCCTCTTATCCTTTCTCCCCAGTTTTTGTTATTACTATATGGAAATGCTAATGATTTCAAATTTTAATTTGTATCCTCCTGCCTTGTTGAAGTTATTAATTGCCTCTGGGAGAGGAATATTAAAGGCTGTTATTAATAATGTGTTACTTCTTTTTACACTTTGTTTGCTTTTCTTTTAAGAATCTAAGCTGTTATGCTATTGATTTATATGTACTTTAAATTGTTCTTTTTTCATTATCTATGGTACCTTTAAGCATAATGAATTTTCCCAGTTTTCCTCTCTTGACTTTATCCATTTTTGCTGTTTCCTTAATGGAAACGCCTGTATTCTTAGTGTCACCTGAAGTAGAATGGATTATGTCCTGTTCCATCATTTTCACGTTGTATGTGTCTATCAATTTTAAATGTGTTTCTTGTAATCAACTAATTGTTGAATTTTATTTTCTTATCCAGCACTATGTATAGTTTTTGAATTGGGAAATTTAATTCATTTACTTTTAGAATTATAATGAAGTTTATGTTTTCTTCCACACATCTGTATATACACTATACATACCCATATCTTTTCTTCCTGTTTGAACTCTTCTGAGCCCTATCTCCTCTTTCCAAATAGCCCTACCTCCCATTACCTGGCTAATCATGTTATTATTCTCTACTCTTCTTTCCGTTAATCCTTCCTTTTTCAAGTTTAGAAGCATAGTAGTGCCTAATCCTCCCCACTCCCTAGTTCATTCATTAATCTTTTCCAGTGATATTAATGCCACTTTTCATAAAGTATTTTCCCCCTTCTACCCTCTTTCTTGCTCCAAAACTCTTCTAGTATTCTCTAGAACATATCATCAGGAATGATAATTCTCAATAGAGGAACTGGGAAGTGTTCTATAAGCCAAGTCTGAGAGGTTTAGTCTTGTAAAAACAAGTCTGAAATAGTCATTACCAGGATCCCCTTGTTCGACCCTCTTTTAACTCTATCCACCAAGAGACATTCATCTGTATTATTCTACCAAATATAATATTAGTTTTTAATGGGGGAGGAAAATATTGATTCATTTCCCCTACCATTGTAATATGATTATAATATCATATTATAATTTTCCCTTTTATCTCTCATAACCACAGAATAATTCATTGGTAGTCTGATTCAATTCCCATGGAATCTGAGGTATTTCTTTCTGCCTAAAAAAATTATTATTTTGATTCTATAATTCTAAAACTTGACTACATTAGTACTACTTTCTTGGTGATTTAAACTTCAGGTTTCTTTCTGTTGTTGTTCCATGGATTATCTCAAGTTGATCTTTGCTGTCAACTTCCAAAATTTCTGGGCAACTTTTCCATATGGAGTATAGTATTAGGTTTACTTTTATCATAATATGTTTATTGAAGTCATCTAATCTTTAGATTATCTTTCTTCGTTATTCATTCTAACATTCTAATGGTCATTTTCTTATTCAGAGAGTCTACTGCTATGGAGAGTATCTCTGTCTTTTGTTTTAATTTGACTAGTCTCTAAATAGACTTGCTGGTATCTTCCTTAAGACGTCTAACTTCTGTCCCAGTATCTTTGGAACATTTTACTTTCCCAATTTATTTTTATTTAATTCTTTGATTGCTTTTCTAAACTATTCTAAAGGTTTTTGGAGTTACTCCATTATCATTTCACTGGGTCTTATAGAATGTAATGGGATATCCTCACCTTCCTCAGAAGACTTTGAGTCAGTTTCCTTTGTTGCAAATTACTTGTCCATGAGATGGATCTTTTCTTGGAATGTTCATTTCTCCTCCTCCCCAGTCAGTTTTTATCTGTCTCAGTCATCTGCTCTGGTTAGTTTCCTATGGTTTCTTTCCCTTCAGGAGGTGGGGTGCTACTGTGTTCCCTCCATCACACCATGATGCCTGTTCTCTGCTCTCTGCAACTCCCAGGGATGGACAAGGTCTTGCCTCCTTTGGAGTGCATGGGTGTCTGCTTGGGCCGTTGTTGCAGAGAAACTCTAAATATTCACTCCCCTATTTTTCTTCTTCACGAATCCCATTCCTCCAGCATCCAGTATTCTCTTTCCCACTCACTTTCTTCACTCTTTAGGCTGACTCAGGATGGAGGTGGTCATGAAGGTGTGAGAGGAAGGTCTCCAGAACACTGATAAGAGGGATACTCTCAGAAGTTTTTGCACTTCAGTATCACCTCCACCCTTCTTTCATTCCTGATATTGTCTGCTTATTTCATTTTAGGCTTTATTAATAAATTTTCATCAGGCCTGTGTTTCTTTCTGGCCTATTTCTTTCTCTTCCAAGCTCCCTACTCTTCTACAAATATTCCCTTATATTCCATCAGAGCATAATAAATGACTGGAGAATTAAACTTTTCTTTTGTGGGAAGGACCTAAGAAAGGAGAGTTTTTGTTTTTTAAATGGAATGGGTATCTACCTGTTTGCCTTCATATAATCTCTGATGTCAGGATAGGGGAACTATGTGATCTTTTCAGGTCCCTTTGAACTCTAAGATATCAAGACCTGATGTCTTGTGACTCCTTTATTAAAGATCATTTAATTACAAAAACAACTCCTGTTTTCTGACCCCTTCCACTGACAAACTAGAGGGTGCTTTAGCTTATATAAAACCATACTCTGCACTATGACCAGCAGAAGCAATCAAAATGCAGGGACCCCCTCCCTCGCTTTCCACTGAAGTCAGCAACAGAAACGAAGCAATAGAAAATATGTTTTTGGTAATAAGGGCCACCTGAGCCCTTCTGCTGTATTTGGCACAGTCTGTTGGGACAATAATAACAATAGGTCACATCTAAATGCTGTGTGTTCCAGAAGTCTTTAGTGTGGTTTTTACTCTATTAAAGCTGAAAACCTCATGAAGACTTAGGACACCCTGTATCGTTCTTTATAAAGTAATTTCCTTGCAACAAACTAGGCGGGCAGGTAGTGGAAATAGAATGTCTTACAGATACATAATGAAACTGGGATTGGAGGGGTTTTGTGCTCAAGGTCATGTAAACTCAAACCTAAGTTTGCTGACCTCAAGGCCGGTGTTCTTTCCACTAAATGCTGAAAAATGCTAAAAGAAGTCTGGGGAGGTCTGGGATCTCTCCTCAGCTTTGAGGTGCCAGGAGGAATTGTTCTATTTCAACTAGCCCCTAGCCTCCCCAGGTACCATGGCATCCCGGCAATTGGTTCCTTCAAACAGGATTTTACCTAATTATAAAAAAATGCAGATGGAGGTTTGTTAATTAGCTTCCTCTCTTCTCCAGCCCTCACCTCACCACCGGATTAAGCTGACTCAAAGTTCACCCAGTTTCAGCAGGTCCTGCTGACAGAGTGGCACCCATGCCAGCTAACAGGAGCAGAGCCCGGGCAGAGGGAGCCTCTCAGGCTTTGACCGACCTCAGACACTGCCCACTTTAGACGGTGAACACTGACAGGTTCAGTTGGCGCAGCTCTGGGCCTCGGCAGAGAGAGCAAGGAGGCAGGTCAGATTTTCTGCCACGCATCTGCCAGTGGGTATTACTGTCATTATAGACAGCAAAACATCCCAGGAAAAAAAGAGATTTCAAACCCCACAAGCTCAGCCCTCCTTTCTCCTTGTTCTCTGTGCCTTATAAAAATAGAAAGAACACATGTTCCCATTAGTCACTTGCTGGAGGGCAGCTGTGGGGTATATGCAAGCAGCCCGTATACTAGAACCAAATTTGAATATAATTTGCATATTCCAGGTAGACAATGGTGTAATGCACACAGTCCCCCCAGTGAGCCAGTGAGACAGAAACCAGATGACATTTACTAGGAACAAGGCCTATCCTTTGTATGTTTTCAAACCCACTTGATAAGGCCCCTCATGGTGATGGAGGCCCACCCCAGTTAGAGAGGCATTCAGAGAGTCTTTTAATTAAACTTCAGTGAGGGAAGACCAGACCTCTCAGGAGACTGGTAGAAGGCGAGAGAGAGAGGGAGAGGGAGAGGGAGAGGGACAGAGAGAGAGAGAGAGAGAGAGAGGGAGAGGGAGAGAGAGAGATGGGGTGGAGAGTCAGGGAAATAGATAGACAAACAGAGAGATGGGATGGAGAGTCAGAGACAGAGAGAGATGGAATGGAGAGACAGAGAGAGAGAGATGGGGTGGGGAGATGGAGAGAAACAGAGAGAGAGAAAGAGAGACAGAGACAGAGAGAAATGGGTTAGGGGGAGAGACAGACAGATAGACAACGTTTCTCTCTGGGAACATCTTTTATTTGTCCCAAACTCCTTGTATCTGGTAGAGTTGAAACCCTTCCTTCTGTATTTTGACCCTTTTCAGAAGCATTCAGAGAGTCTCATGGCTAGCCCCAGACCAATGTGTCATTTCTGAGCCTTTAAATCCTGAATGATCTCTGGCTTCCCAAGCCACCTGTGGGAGTTCAAAGGTCAACTTTTGGGGATGTAATCAGTGTCTGAGCAGCACAGGACACAATTGCTTCGAGGTCATGTCAAGGCACAGCCAGAGGGGAAAAGAAAAAATCCTGCCAGAGTCTACAGGTCTTATTGACCCTCCACTTCCCATCTCAGAGGAGAATCTATTCTAAGAGACAAAGGTTTCCCCTGTGTCTTTGACCTGACTTGACCTGACCTCTGTAACTCTATCAGGACCAATGGCCAGTAGTTATCAACTGTCAATAAACAGCAAAAAAAAAACCCACATCATTTCATTCATAACATGGGACAGGACTATCTATTTGCTGATCGAACATGAACTTTCAGGTTGACAAAATACAGTCAGCATCCCCTGTCTTCTCATCATAATATTGAGAATATGTGCTTCGACAAATTGAATGATCTACTCCTCTCCTGCCCCACTCTTGGGGCACTTAGTAAATACCAGATGGATTGATTGAAATCAAAGGTGAATGGGAGGTCTGTGCCATTCCTCTGAAGAATCAAATGTCACTGAACCACAGTGCCAAAGTACTAATTAGTGCATCTCATTAAGGCTATCTTACTAAAAATACTGTCGAAAAGGAACAGGCCTACATGGTCCCAATTATCTGGCTAATCCAAAAGTCATTTTCATTTGCTTAAATTACTCAGACCATTATGACAAAAGAGATTGCACCAAACCTGAATTATCTAGTTCAACTGTCTCAGATGAGGGCCAATATGTTGTAATGGATACAGAACCAATCTCAGAGAGGAAGAAGATCTGGGTTCAAGTCTTGCTGATGATAAATACTGGCTATGTAGCCCTAGACAAGTCTTTTACCCTCTTTGTGACAAGAGACAAGTCTCTGAGAAGATAAATTGCAGAGCAAGAGGTCTGCCTTGGTATAGGAATTTTATCCCTAGAAGTTCCCCATATCAACGAAATCACAGCTCCTGTCCAATAGCTGGTACTCAAATTCACTGAGTCGGTGGTAATTCTCCACTTTATCTTAAGCTGTCTCAACTCAACAAAGGTTTCATAATTTTTTGCTGACATGTAAGTGTTTGTGGAAGCAATCAGGGCCTATAAAACGGGTCAGCAAACCGCTGGCCAAATGCTGACCAAATCCTGCCAGCTGCCTGGACAGGTCAAGAGCTAAACATGGGTTTTACATTTTTAAATAAAGTTTTACTGTATTCAAAAACATAAAATTCATTCTTACCTCACTGTATGGTGGCAGTAGATTTAGCCCTTGGCTGTAATTTGCTGACCCCTGATAAAAGGGAATGACCCCAGACAACTGGGAGCCCAGGGTTTTATTTCTCATTTGTCTATTGAAGGGGTTGTGAGGGGGCAGTGTCAGGGTTTGGATCAGTCACTCAGACTACCTCCTCATGAGACTGGGGAATCAATCATTTTGCTGAAATTACCAGCTGATCCACTTAAACACCCAGTTTGGCTTACTGTTTTCCTTGGACTGATAGGATTTTTGCCCAAATTTTTAGACAATTAGACACAATATCAATCTCTTCTTCTAACATTCAACATTCATCATGTAGGTGACCTTGGCTTCTTAAAGGCCATGCCAGCACAGCATGACTTCAGCCAAGTCCCACCAACATCGGAAGCTTTCAGTATCAGATGCTTGTTGACCAAGGACCAGGTTGGCCAAGTCTAGAGAGGCTGAACAACGGACTGGTCACAGGATGTTGAATGTTTTGGGTGTACCAACTCTCAGAGGCCATCTAGGAAGTTAGGAATGGGTTGTGACTTCCATTGGTGAAGGGGGCAGCCACTAAATGAGCTGGTACATATTTACCACTCTTACCTCACCTACCATCTTAATGTTTCATAACAAAAATGGTACACATTTACTGCTTCTTACTACTACTACTTTGCCCTGGTTGTTGCCTAGAATGTACATCCTGTCTCTTGGAATAACTTTGTTTCCTTCAAAACTTAGTTTGATCAACACTGCACCCTAATAGAAGCTTTTCTTTCTCCCCCAGATGCTATTGCCCTACCCCTCCCCACAGAGCTAATATTTATTTTTTCTATTGTGTTTAAAAATTGTATATGCTCACATGCGTAGAGATGATCTCTCCAGGTAGAATAGAAGCTCCTTACAGGTAGGGACAGGATTCATTTTTGTCTTTGCCCTGCCCAGCACCTCACAAGTAGTAAGCACCCAATAATTTTTTTTTATTTTATTGATGTTTATTCCTATTGTAATAGTAACTTGACAACCTCGCAGAAATACGATGTACCCAAACAAACGAGAGGGAGAATAAAATATTAACACTTGACCCTAGGGTTGAAAAGGTATTAAACACAGTAATTCTCCATTTATCTGATAGAATTAGGAAATGAGGTATTATTTTCTCTAAGTGAATTTTTGAGATAATAGAAGCTTAAACCTTTTTGAGCACTGAAACTTCCTAAATTACTTCCATTTTGGATGGAGATCTTTATAAATGGTACTATATTGTATAACTTTTGCTTTTCTAAGTAAAATATGCTGAACGTAATTTAATGTTTTCTTGCAGAGGCAGCTAGGTGGCACAGTGGATCAAATGCCCAGCTTGGAGTCAGGAAGACCCAAGTTCAAATTCTGTCTCAGACACTTACTAGCTGTGTGACCCTAGGCAAGTCACTTAATCTCAGTCTGTCTCAGTTTCCTTATGTGAAAAACAGAGATAATACAGCCTACCTCCCAGGGTTATTGTGGGTACTATATGAGATAATATTTTTAAAAGACTTTGCAAATCTCAAAGAACTATATAAATGCCACCTATTAGTAGTAATAGTACTGTTAATAATAATTACTGTAGTCTATGACGGTGTTGCATCTAGGTGGTGCAGTGGATAGAGCACTGTCCCAAGAAGACTCACCCTCCTGAGTTCAACTATGACTCCAGACGCTTACCAGCTGCATGACCCTGAACAAGTCACTTAATCTTGTTTGCCTCAGTCTCTGCATCTGTAAAATGAATTGGAGACGGAAATAGCAAACCGCTCCAGTATCCTTGCCAAGAAAACCCCACAAAGAGTTGTATACAACTGAAATGACTCAACAGCAACAATGTTATAATGTTGCCTTTTAGGGCTATTGAAACATTGGTGGCTATTGTCCCTTAGCTAAATGGCCCCAGAGTGATATGCTATTTGAGTTCTTGTATCTACCTATTTTTTATAGCTTTCTGATTCTACCCTAAAGGTCAGATTTCCAACTATTCCTTCTTTCTACTGTGTCTTCACTTTGAACATGACCTTCCCCATCCTGTCTCTCCTTTGCCCCAATACATTCCTATTTAACCTTATGGACTTGGTTACTAGATCACTAATCTCATTAGGTTTCTGGCTCAAATAAAAATAAAGAGGTTTTTAGAGATGGATGACTTGATGAGCTCTCGCAAAGTTCTTGAGCCAGTACGAACATGGGACTTTGGGTCAGAAGAGACCTGTGTTCATTCAAACCCTACCTCAGACACCAGGAGACCATGGGCAGGTCGCTTAAACCCTCTGTGCCTTAGTTTCCTCATCTGTAAGTCAGAGATATTAATAGCACCTTCCCCTACATGGTTGTTGCGAGGATTGGATGAGATAATTTACATAAAAATTCACAAACCTTAAAGCATTTTTAAGTGTCACATGTTTTTGCAAAGTTTCGTCAAGTCCCTTCTTCTTTGACTTTGTGTCAATTTGGCTGTTTCAAGTTCTTTTCATATCTTTCTGATTCTTCTCTATGTTTCTGATAAGCTGAGGTTGCCAGATCAGTGACCTCTTAAAAAATTATATATTACCTACTATACTTATATTTTACATCTACTAGAGGATAGAAAATAAGTATTATTAAATTGGAAAAAAATGTGAAGCATGAGAATGGAATGGAAGCCCTTTGTCTAGGCATGCATTGTCACATTAGCACATTTTTGCACATACAATGACAAGATCTAATTTATCATTAAGCATCTGCAGACATTGCCAGAGCATTCTTTGCATACTCCACTGCAAACTATCTCAACATTACGCTGTTTTATTAAATCAGAGGGCATGGCAGTGCTGATGGATCAAGGAAAGCTGAAGGTTAGGCCTGGCCTTTTTTTCCCGTCACAAATGCCCAATTGCCAATGTTTGATTTCTCTATTTCTCTCTGTCTCTGTCTCTCTCTGTCTCTCTGTCTCTTTTATAGAGAGACTTCCAACAAAGCCTGGTTTTGATAATGAGTGGTTCAGGGGTGCCCTATACCCAGTAACTGACAGATATAGGTCTGGAGAACATTAATCTTCTGTCTGAAGGTGGGGGGAGGAAGGAGGTTGAATGTGCTATCAGTAGATTTGCCTAATCTGGAAATGCCCACCAAGACCCAATTCCCAATGAATTCAAATCCGTCAACAGAATGAGTATAGACTAGAGCTTGCTGCCATTATAATTTTGTCAGGTTAGCAACAAATATTGGAGAACAAACACTGGCTTTTCTCAAGCAGAGTCAGATTCTGCTCGTGCAGTGATTGTGATAGCAAATACATCAATCATTATGAACTGGTAATAGCTCAGATGCAGCCCTGACCATTTGAACCAAGGGGCAAAAATGATGAAAGAAAAAAAAAAGCAAGAGAGTAGGAAGCAAATAACAAAATGCAGATAACCGGATGAAAGAAATAATCAGAACTCTCTCCCAGGCTTATTCTCTGTTCTAGAAATAATTAGAATTTTTTGTATTGGCAGAAAAATAATAAAAGCCTAACTATCTTCCTATTGCCTTCAGATTGAACAGGAATCAGCATTTTTTTTTAAAAAATCGCTGTTAATAATGATAACAGCTAACAATTCATTGCACTTTGAAGCTTATAAAACACTTTACACCTATTATATCTCATTTTATGCTCACAGCAACCCTGGGAGTTAGGTATATATTATCCCCATTTTAAAGATCAGGAAACTGAGGCACACTCAGGTTTATAATGATTTGCTGGAAGTCACCCAGCTAGTAAATGTCTGAGGCAGGATTCATACTTAAATCACTCTACCTCGTTCACCTCCTTGGTGCCTCATTCTGCCTCTAGGTTAAAAAGCAAAAGTATTAATTATATACAATAAATGCCTATGTGGATTTTTATGGAGCTTTAACATCTGAAAAACACTTGTCTTATGTCTTCTCATTTAAGCCTCATAACAATCAGGTGAAGTAGTTACCATGGGAGTTATTAGCTTCATTTTACAGATGAGGAAACTGAGGCCGAAAGGACAAGTGACTTGTCTAGGGTCCCACAGCTAGCAAGTATTAGAGAAAGGATTTGAATTCATGTGTTCCCATCTTCAAATCCTGCCTACCAGCCACCGTGCCCACTTAAAGGATAACCGAGTGGAGTGACCACTCCTAAAATCATCACCATGGTTAGACTTTTGAGTAAAAGTAAATATGAATTTTGGCATCCTAAACTCTTTAGCTGAGAGATGGAGAAGTGAGTCCAGGATACCTAGGACATGGTATCCTAGCCCTAGGATACGATAGCGACCTAGGGCACTTCTGATCCAGATTGACTGGGTGATCAGTCTCTTGATCTGTCCTTTCCCCTGGGCCACTCTATAAGACTGTAGGCTGGAGAGTGGATGTCTATTTGCATTGGTAGGAGGAATTTCCTCCTCTGGAGTTCTTCATACCAAGAAAATAATAATGATGAGAATTTATATAGCACTTCAAGGTTGCAAAACACTTGACTTATGTTAGCTCATTCTATCCTCACAACAACCCAGGAAGGTAGGAGTGATTATATAATCCCCATTTAATAGATGGGAAAATTGAGGCTAAGAGAGTTAGTTAAGGCAGGCTCCCCACTCCTTAGTTAAATGAATGTTTAGGGTAACTTGGCTAGTGAGGCTGGATTTTAACGCAGGTCTTCCTGATTCCTGGTCCATCCATTGAGTTATACAGCTATCGACGAAATCTCAGGTGTGGTTTCAAAAAATAACACCCCACCCACAAAGCAAAATAAAACACTACTTTAGCTACTTTCTCTCCCTACAACTTCCTCTAGAAAAACCGAGATTGAGAATGCAGTATTTAATTATTTGAACACATACAGTTCAAATCCAGTTTCACAGAACATCCTGCCTCCCACTTGCCCACCTAAAGTGGGTTGTTTCCTTTCCCTCCCTGACTCCCCACAGAAAATCTACACCGCTAAGAGAAAGTCCAGAAATGCTCAGAATTAGATACAGAAAAGACGAAAACACTGTGTTTCCTTTTAAAATAAATAAATCAACACAATTAACAGATAATCCAGAGATGCTCAGGATTATAGACACAGGGAAGATGGAGACACTTAAATTGCTGTAGATTATGCTGCTAAATCTGTCACACAATTTGGAATTCTGGGAGAAACGTGACTAAGATGCCTCTGATCTTTGAATCAAAGATCCCTCTGCTAGGCAGACCCCCCCCACACACACACTTCCTACCCCCCAGTATGTTAAAGACAGAAGGAAAAGTTCCACCCACAGCAACATACTCACTTTGGGGAATAGCAATGGCTCTACAAGATTTTTTTAAGTGCCTTCTATGTGTCAAGCACTGTGCTAAACTTAGAAGATACAAAAAATAAAAAACAAAAAAAAACCAGTTACAGTCTCTGCCCTAAGGGAGCTCTTAACTCAGATGGTGAAGCCAACAAGTAAACAGCAAAACACATACAAGATACACAGAATTTAAAAGGAAGGTAACCTTGAAAGGGAAAATATAAGTAGCTGGGGCAGGGAGGTAGGAAGGGGGAACCAAGAAAGGCTTCATGCAGAACATGGTATTTGAGTTGAGATTCAAAAGAACCCAAGGGTTCTACCAGGTAGAGGTGAGGTGGTGGAGAATTCTAGGCACAGGCAAGAGACGGTTCAGAGGCAGACAGAGCCAGGAGACGGACATTCATATTCAAGGGCGGTAAACAGAAAGGGTGCCTGGAATCTAGAGTTTACATCAGGGAGTAAAGTGTAAGATGACCAGAGAGATAGGAATGGGCCAGGTTGTAAAGAACTACAGAGGAACAGTGATAAAATGGAGATGCTGGACTTTATTATTGGTGAAGCTTAGCTGTTAAGGACCTAGAGGGCCACATGTGGCCTCGGGGTCACAGGTTCCCCACTGTTGTACTATACCATTGAGCTGGCTAATGAGTAACTGTACCATCCCTTTGTTCATAGAGGGAGGGGACTATGGGTGTGAAATCTTGCCTGTGTTGTGACTGGGCCATGTGCTTTCGCTGAAGTGTTTTCCTTTATTACCAGGGAAGAGTACCTGGGGCTGGAGTTCGAAAAGAGATCTATATCCGTAAATAACTGAAAAAAACTCTCCATACAACTTCAGAAGGATTCTGAGAGATTCAGAAAGCTCCAATAAAAGGGGCTGGGTATAAGACAAACAGCCTAGTTTCCTACCTCTGTCGGACTCAGTCCTTGGAGGTGTTTCCCCTCCTCCCCAAACTGAAGGAAATTAACTGTATCCAGCTCTCTCTTCCATGGAAAGGTCTCTTAGGGCCTGGTGTCAGCAGAGGGGTAGGGCGAGAAGCCCATCGGGTTCATTAATTGCTGGAAAGTTAGAACAGTCAGTCAGCAGAAGGGATTGCTGACCTGGCTCCTAAGTTTAACCCACTGCAGGATGATTAAAGGCAGTTTGGAATATTAAAAGGGCCGCCAGGGAGACGAATGAGAGAAAGAGAGAGCCTTCCCTTGTTCCTCCTGGCAGTTTTGTTCAGCTCAGTGGTGTGGGGACTGGCGTTATTTCTGTTGGTCCTTTCAGGCAAGTTTCTTCAGGAGAAAAAAAAACCCCAAACTCAGGGCGTTGGGTGTTTAGAAGAGATGTTCTAATTCTCCAGCCCAATACAATTGACTACACCCATGCTCAAACTCAATATTCCCTGAGGATACAGATGCATACAGGAAACCTCCAATGTTACCCCTCTGATGCGCCTCCCATCTCTGCACGCAGAACAGAAAGCAACCTGCAATTAGACAATTAGACTGATACACACTTTCCCCATTAGTGTTTATTTCTGTTGCCAGTCACGCTGCTTACTGGAAAACGAAGGCCGTTCGTTAGCATATACAGATCACTTTTCCTCCCCCCCCCACACCCCCTTCCTAAGATATTTTGCTGAATTTCTTGATCTCTTTTCAGAAGCCTGCTGATTCTCTTCTTTAAAGCTGTTCCTTGGAGTTTGAGGGCCTCAGAGGTGTGTGGATTGCAGAAATTAGACCTAGCTGGCATATTTACCTTGAAAAGCTCAGGGTCTATGTAAAGAGGCCCCTGGAAACACACTGCTAGAAGGGCAGAAGGAATAGGAAAGAAATGGAACACAGGAAGGCCGGTCTACACCTGAGAGAATTGGATTCTTGTGTCACTGGTTGAAAAGGAAGGATAGGAGGGGTGCATATTACTCGAGATTTGTTCTGAATGGAATCAACTTTACACAAAACTGACAGAACTCTAAGCGCCTTGGGTACCACATGTTCCTTTTCAGCAGCCCGTCTGATCCTTCAATGAACTGCCCAACAGAACAAATCAGAAGTCACTCAACTGCCACGTGGTTTCCAAAATCTACCTCAATTTATGTAACCTAAAGGTCTTAGAGAGTAATGAGGTTTTAATAGGGCAAAGGGAGAATTCATGGAAACACCCAACAGACTACGTATTATATGTAGATAGATAGACAGACAGATAGATAGATAGATAGATAGATAGATAGATAGATAGATGGATGGATAGATGGATACATAGATAGATACACACATACACATATATATATACGTGTGTATACCTATACATGTGTATATGTGTGTGTGTGTGTGTATGTGTGTGTGTATGAGGTATCTAAGTCACTGAATGAGCTTTCAATTAAAAAAAGTTGAGTTTAATGTGGTCTAAATTTCGGGGGAAAAGTAACTTTTAAAACAAGGTGCAAGGGACCATATAGGAAAACAAACAGAAAACTACTGTTTCCAAATATGACTATACAGTCCCACCAATTGGCCAAGTTTAGCCCTCAGTTCCTGCCGTGGAAAACATCTTCGATGTCCTCTATTTAGAATGTAAGATTGTCTAGGTCAGAAACTCATTTTGTATTTGGTATTTCCCATGCTTAGCCTAGTGCCTGGCACATAGTAAGCACTTAATAAAGAAAAATAATAAAACAAAATAAAAATAAAAGGCCCTTTACCTCTGACCTTCATTTCCTCCTTCCTTACTTCCCTCTTTCCCTTCTTTCCTCCTTCCCTTAATTAGGAACATCATATCACATTATCTGATGCATCTTTCAATTCAGTAAACCTTTATAATACTCTTGCCACGTGTAGGTCACTCTGCTAGGTACTGGGAATAGAAATTTAAAAAAAAAAAACCTTAGAAACAAATCCCTGCCCTCGAAAAGCTTACCTTCCACTCCTAGGTGTGACACCTGTATAGCGGAAAAATGATGGTGGCTCTAAATCATGGCCCCCTACCTATGTACCTTCATAAAGATGATGAGGAAGCTCACCAAGTCGATTCAATTCCAAATTAGAGTATGAAGTAAACCACCATGTTTATGGTGAATGGATTCTCCAGGGCATAAAGGAACCATCATGGCCAGCCTTTCAAACGGTCTTCAAAATCATTAGCTCCCCCTCAATTCAATTTGGTTGGCACCAACCTCATTTAGAAATGCCACTCCCTTCTTTTTTGAGCTGGCTGTCCCTTCTTTTATTGCTCCCACAGTACGGCAGATTAAGAGATCACAATCGTCAGCCTTTAGCAAATATATTCTGGCAACCCTGAACAGATATGCATGAAAACTGACAAAAAGTATTAGAGACAAGAGATAGCCTAAATTAAATTTCTTTTAGGCCTGTTGCCTGATTTCCTTTAGACATGCCCTGATTTCTTTTAAGCACTGGGTACATACTCATTTTCAACATTCATTTGGGTTATCTTTAGGTATCTGGAGTGCCATTTAGAATCATACTCATTTACTAAATGATGCCCCAGTGCCCTGAAAGAGTTAATTTTCTTCTAAAAGATAAGCAATTTACTTTCTACTTAGCAGCAGGATAAGAAGCACTGCTTACAAATGTCTGTGAGCTCCTTAGAGAAAGAGAGACATTTTTTATAAATACAGGGTATAATAATTACAATTATTAAAATAATGTCAATCTGCAGGATTATTTTTATGCATACCCTTTCCCACTCTTTGTATAAAGAGACCTGATCAGCAGCAAGAACGCCAGGCGTCGCTTTCATAAGGAGCTTCAGAAAGTTACATGCTGTGAGATGCTCCAAAATAAGTCCGTTCAACCAACCAACCAACCAACCAACCAACCAACCAACCGTCGATCACACGTATTCATTGAGTGTGTAAAAAGAAAATCAGCTGGTGCCTCCCCTCAATGGGCTTACAGCCTGCACAGGAAGACAAGTCCATATACATGAACAAAAACCTAAAGTAGTTACATAAGTACCGAATGAATGGTATAAAGAGCAAATGTTAGAGGAATTCAGGAGAGGGAGATATCCCTTTGAGCAGTGGTCCCCAACATTGCCGAGCATAAGGATTCCTTTTGAACATTAAAATATTTCCTGGACCCTCCTCTGACCCCCAATATGATAGAAAAGGTTCTTGAGTGTCCTCTGATTGGGAAAATATATAGTGATGAAATGTAACTCTGAAGGTCAATTGAGTTTTTAAGTAATGATAATGATTAACATATGTCACTAGTACTTTAATGTTGGCAGACCACTTTATATATAGTAATTTATTTGAACCCTATCACAACCATGGGAAACAAGTAAAACAGGTATTATTATTTTCATTTTATATATGAGGAAATTGGAATTCAGGGAGGAGAAACAATTTCATCTTGGGCATACAGCTAGTAGGAATTAGAGGTAGGTTTTGAACCTAGGCATGTGTTTGTGTGCATGTACATGTGTGTATATATATATATATATATATTACAAATGTATAATTTAGTGTACTCAGTAGTTATGCTACTAAACAAACTAACATTATATAGATTCACACTTATTCTTTTCTCAACAGTTATAAGTGATAATGATAATAGGGACAAACATTTACATAACACTTTAAAGTGCTAAGTTTGGAGTCAGGATCCTGAGGTCAAATTCTGTCCCTGACCTTTAGAGGTTGACTCTTGGCCAGACACATAAGTTCTATCTTGTACCTTGCAAAACCCCTCTAGGACTGATCTACTTTGTTGTTGTTCATCTAGGTGGCACAGTGGAGAGATTACCGGGCCTGGAGTCAGAAAGACCTGAATTCAAATCTGGCTCAGACACTTACTAGATGTGTGACCCTGGGCAAGTCACTTCACCCTGTTTGCCTCAGTTTCCTCATCTGTAAAATGCGCTGGAGAAGGAAATGGCAAACTGCTCTAGTATCTTTGCCAAGAAAACCCCAAATGGGGTCACAAAGAGTTAGACATGACTAAAAAATAGTAACACTTAGATAGAGGGAGTTCCTACAACAAAAATTCTTGGCACTTAGGAAATCACAAATACTTCTCATATTTTTTGGAACTCATTCTATTTTCCATCCTTTAGTTGAACTGAAAAGGAATCCATCATGAAATTATTCCCCTTGGACCATTTTGAAAACACACTTGACTTTTTGGGAAGCTCATGACTGTAATGCTTCTGGCTTTTAGGAAATTAGGAACACGTTGATTGTGTGTACACTTTTAATCTCTTGATCAAGAAAACAACGGTGGCAACCAGAATTGTCACAGCCCATTGCCTTCAAAATTGAAATTTCCTAGATAACGCAACTTCACCCAGTAATGGGACCCATATCTCTTTCTGTAAATAGTAGGATGTTTAGGGTTATAAGCTAGGGTCGTGATTTGATATGGAGGGCAATTGGGAACTTCTGTAGGAAAGGCATGCTGGCTCCTGTCATGCCTAAGAAAAAATGATTAGGGCAAGTGGTAAGGACCAACCAACATAGAGAAAACAGTATTGGATTAGGATTCTGAGGATCTGAGTTCTAAGCCCAGCTTTGCTATAATCTATCTGTGGGAACTTGGGAAAGTCAATTTAGCCTCTCTGGGTCCCTCTTTAAAAATGACATTGAACTAAGTACCCTTCTAGCTCCATCCAACATTTGACACATCTGTCCCTGAGGGCAAGAATGCAAAAGAGGCAGATTTTAGGAATGAAATAACCAGGAACTGGACAAGAGGTAAAGATTTGTAAGAAGGGGGTGGATCTATCAGATGCCATAATAGAAAAAGCATCATAACTTGGTGAATGACTGGATGTCATATCTGTCCTGGATCTGAAATGTGGCAAGACTGGATAGAACTACAGCTGCTTGTAAGGGGAAATGTGGGCAGATGCAGGGAATCCAGGTAAGTAAAAAGAGCTCTGCTTAGCTCTCTATGGCAACTGGGCAGACAGGTAGCACAGTAGATAGAGCCCTGGGCCTAGAGTCAGGAGGATCTGAGTTCAAATCCAGACTTACATACTTACTAAGTATATGATCCTGGGTAAGTCATTTAACCCTGTTTGCCTCAGTTTCCTCATCTGTAAAATGAGCTGGAGAAGGAAATGGTAAATCACTCCAGTATCTTTGCCAAGAAAGCCCCAAATGGGGTCACCGAGAGTCAGACATGACTGAAACAACTCAATAACAACAAATGCAAAGGTGAGATTTCTCTGAAGACAGATCTTAACTTTTAGCTCTGACTTTACAGCTGGGTTTTAGTTCCATATTTCAAAATTTCTACAGGATATTTTTATTGTGATGTCATTCAAAATTGAATTAATCTATTTCTTTTCAAGAACCAATTTCACACTTCTCTCAGCATCCAAGGAGAATTCAACGAACATTTATTAAGTGCCTACTGTTTAAGATGCTATACTAGGTGTTGGGGATATGAAACCAAAGGACAAATAGTCCATAGTCTTGAGGTTATATTCTATTTATATCAAGAGGGAGATGCCCAGTAGGCATCCGATGATTCAGGACTGGAATTGAGCAGGAAGATAAGGGCAAGAAATGGATTTGGGAGCCATATAAATATCCAGTGATATTTCAACTCCTTGGATACAATGAGATCACAGGTGAGTGAGTGTAAAAAAGCTGATATTTGATGAGCAAATACTGACATGATGTTTCAACAATCCAGTTAGCAGCTTCTGTGGGGGTGTAAGATCCACCTACAGCCAGTACCCAGAAAGCTTCAAACAGCACAGGTTCTTTTGATCTGCTTAACTAAGGAAAGCAAGGTGAAGGGGTTGACAAGCTTACTTTAATTCAGCATACAAATATCATTCACTTAGTTCAGAGGAAAAAGCCAGCACTCTGAACTTCAGAACAAAATACAAAGTACAAACATCGACAGACAGACCTTGTCTGATTCAAATCCCAATACATAGTTACCAGAGTTTAACAAAGTCCCAGCATCCAGGTTATGAGCTAGAGGGCCCCTAGCTACAGCTGCCCTGGACTCTCTGCATCAACTCTATCTTGAGTGGGAGCCCTGCACAAATGGCTCTGTCCTCTCTTCTTACAGGGCTTCAGATGTCATCAAACTGACCAGAACTTAGGCTGCTATGATTGGCTCTTGAATTAGCCCCTCCCCTTAGGACCCTGGGAGGTTCGCATCCACATAGGTTAGGTTAACACCTAATAGGGGTTAGAGCCTGTGGCTTAGCATTTAGTAAGACTCAAGAGGGCATGGCTCTGGAGTTAGCACCTCCCCTTAGCCAGCCCCACCTTGGGCCCCACCCCAGTCACCAATCCACACCCACATAAGTTCCACACCTAATAGGGGTTTGGGCCTGGGAATTAGCACCTAGTAAGGCTCAATGAAATACACTGAATTACTCAAAGGAAACAAAGGCCAAACTCTTCAAGGGCACTTGTTGAACTAAGTGCTAAGAACCCATTTTGCTTACCAACACACATGAAAACAGTAAAATCCATGATGTTTTTTGCCATCTCCTGGGCTAGAAATCCTCCATCTTCAATTCTTCCATATCATTTTTGTTTTAGTCATTTTATGATGAAATCTTATCCTTGTTTTTGAAATATCTCTTGGATTTGCCCCCTTACCTTTCTATTCTTGTTGCTATAATGTGAGTCCAGGCCCTAATGACTTTATTTCTTAGTGATGACTTAGCATCACAGGTAGAGTACTATCTAGAAATTCTGGCACCTAGGGAAAATATAGTAGAGAGAGGGGTGGGACCATGGTTTTTTCTAAGCTGCTGTCAGGGCCACACCTAGTCTGAAAGAAGAACTCAAGGCCCTCCATCTTTCATATTCCGTTGTTTTGACTGACTGCTCCCATGCCTAGAAAATTCTCCCTCTTAATCTCTGCCTCCTCCCTTCCCTGACTTTCTTCCAGTCCCAGCTAAAATCTCCCCTTCTACAGGAAGCCTTTCCTGATTCCCCTTAATGCTAGAGCCTTGATTATTTCCAGTTTATCTTGTATATATCTTGTTTGTGGATGGTTATTTACATGGTTTCTCTCCAGTTAGATTGTGAGCAATTTGAGGGGAGGGATTGTTCTTTGCCTTTACTTGTCTCTCTTAACTCTTAGCTGAGTTCCTGGGACAGTGTAGGCACTTAATAAATGTGATGGAAAGAAGAGAGAGGAAAAGAGAAAGAAATTCTCAGCCACAGTGCTTTTAAGCTGAGGGTGTGGAGTGGGGATGGATAATCCAATACCCATCAGGCCCTTAGTCCAAATGGGCAACTGTAATCCTGTTTGTCTGCCATGGACAGATAACTTTGGAACTAGGACTGGGCAATTCAGAGGATGCCCAATTGTTTTCTACTCCAATAAATAGCTTTCTAGTGGTCTCTCTCAATTGCAACCCAACAACCAACCTCTTTCCTCCAGGGAACTATCTCATTGGTCTGTGGAAGCCTGTAGGAGGCACTACCATTAATTTGTATACACATTGTATTCCTCCCCTCCATCATCCCAGTAGAATGCAAGTTTTTTTGAGGGAAGAAACTGTTGTTGTTGGGTTTTGTCTGTATCCCCAACCTAAAACTGGACTTCACACAGAGCAGAAACTGAATAAGTGTTTGTTGAATTGTTTAATTAATTTGAATTCTCTATAATGCTGCCAGACTAATCTTTTTAGACCAAGGGTTCATAACCCTTTTGTATATCACGGATCCCCTTGGCAGATGGATAAAACCTATGGACCCCTTTTCTGAATAATGTTTTTAAATGTGTAGAAAAAACCACATGGAATTATAAAGGAAACCAATTATACTGAAATACAGTTATCAAAATATTTTGAAAAATAAGTTCTTGAAACTTAAGAGCTCCTCTTTTAGAATAATGCTTTTTATCATGTCACTTCTTTTCTCGAGAAATTAGAATGACTGCCTATTCCACCATCAAGTGTGAACTTTTTCCCCTAACATTTGGCACTCTATATAATCAAACCCTATACCATTTATATCACCTTACTTCCCACTACTCACTGTCTAAAATTCTCTACTACTTTCAGAATCACATCCTCTTTCACTGCTATCTGTATTATTCCACTTCTATTTTCATGCTATTCTTTCAGTCTGAGAATTTTTCTTCTTTCCTCTATAAAAATCTTATCCATTTTTAGGTATCATCCTGATTATATTTCTCTGAATACTTTCTATCAATATCTTTCTTGAACATGATGCTAGGCACTAAGCACAGTGCTCTGGACATGATCTGACCAGGGCAGTGGAGAACTAGTTTATTGGCCCCTTATGCCCCTGACACCATGCCTCCTTTATGTCAGCCTAAAATAGCATTTTTAGTTGTCACATGACATTATTAAGTCATATTGGGTTTGTAGCCCCCGAAAACAGCCAGGTATTCTTCAGATGGACTCTGTATTAGCCATTCCTCTCTTCTTTAATACTTATGAAATTGAATTTTTGTACCTAAGGGTAAGACTTTACATTTATTCACATTAAATTAACCATTTTTCACTCTGGTCAAAGTTCTGGTCAGTTAAGATCTTTCTGAATTCCACTGTGCCATCTCATGGAAGTGTTATCAGACTATCACTATAAAACCTTTCTTAGCTCCCAGACCATAGTAAGACAGAATTGGTAGGCGGGCCACAGTTGACTAAGCCTGATCTAATGCGTTAGTGATCTCTCTCAGCATTGTGCTTTCTGCAAGTTTGACATCCATGTCAGCTCTTCTTTAATCCAAGTCACTGAAAAAAAAGTGTGTAATAACAAAGGGCCAAGTGTGGACTCTTAGAGAATTTGACCGGAGACTTCCTTCTAAGTTGACACAGAACTAGTAATGACTACTTGTTTGTTCTAAACAATCAACTCATTATGAATCCAACTAATTGTACTATTGTGCAGCCCATATACCCATCCTGAATATGAAAATAGCATAAATGCTTTCCTAAAAATATAGATATGCTTCATCTATATCATTCACCTGATCTTTGAGCCTAATAACTCTGCTAAAAAAAGAAAATTATGTTGAGCTGGCACAATTTGTTCTTAACAAAACCATCAGTGTTCTTTGTGATCATTGCTTCCTTTTCTAGATATTTTTTCATCAGTCCTTTGATGATATGATCTAGAATTCTATCTGTAAGCAACATACAATTCACTGATCTAGAGTTTGAAGGCTTCCCTTTTTTGGAAAATTGGGCAAAATTTTGCCCTTCTCCAATCTGGCTCTCCAGTTTCTGGGATTTTTCCAAGATGACTGAAAATGGTTCGGCAATCATATATATTGATTATTTCTTTCGGCACCTTGGAGAGGTAGTTTAAGTCCAATGACTTGAACTCATCAAAGGCAGTAGGTGCTTTCCTTGTTTTGAATTGTGACTCCCTATCAGCCTATTTTGTACTACTTTTTCCAGGACAAAGATCATTATTCTCTAAAAGAGAGAATATAAAAACTGAGCAGTTGTGCCTTCTCACCAGTACTCACTGTCTTTTTCTTATGTCCCCTGTGAGGTGGTCCCATCCCTTTTTTGAGCCTTCTCCTTTCTGTCATATGGTAAAGAAAGAAAGAAAGAAAGAAAGAAAGAAAGAAAGAAAGAAAGAAAGAAAGAAAGAAAGAAAGAAAGAAAGAAAGAAAGAAAGAAAGAAAGAAAGAAAGGAAGGAAGGAAGGAAGGAAGGAAGGAAGGAAGGAAGGAAGGAAGGAAGGAAGGAAGGAAGAAAGAAAGAAGAAAAAGGAAAAGAAAAGAAAAGAAAAAACCCACAACACTTTTTTCCACTATCATCTTTCCAGTCTTGTCTCTCTCTGACCTTGAGTAGTCCTGGCACAAGACCGTGCCACACTTTCAAGTTTATCCTCTATCACCTTCCCCTTCTTCCATCATCTATAGCTCTATTTTAAAATTCTAAATTGGACAGGAATCTCCTTGTACAACTCAACCATCTCTTAAGACAGTTTCCATTCTTCCTCATTGGAATGATTTCCATCCATGTCTTCAGAAGTTCATTCTGAAAATGCCCAACAGTCTTCTCATCTTGGTGGAAAGATGTCTTTGTCTCAGTGTGGCAGCAGCTGCTTTACCCTGAAAGATCTCTCCACTCCTAAGGCCCTTTCTCCTTTCCTCTGATGGATCAACTCCTCTAGGTACTTCCACTTTGAGGAAGAGCCCAGGCTATCCATGCTTACTCCTACATTCCTTTGCTGGTTCTGCTCCAGACTCCGTTTTTCCATCCGCTCTGTAGGCTGGTATCTTCTCCCTCTTGCCCTGCCCCATCCCCACCCCTACCCCTCTCAGTTTCCTTTCAGGTATGATTTTTCCCCATTCGAATGAAAGTTCCTGGAGGGCAAGAATTGTCTTCCTTTTGCTTCTATTTTTACTTCCAGTACTTAACAGCATGCCTGGCATAAAGTAGGCATTTAATAAATGCTTGGTGGTTCAATTCGACTTGATGTTCCTCTCCTCTATCATAAATTCTAAACTGAAGTTGATCACATTCCTACAAGGCTTCAATCATTTTTACTCTAAAAACCAGTTTCTTCCTTTTGGTAAAAATTAAGTCTAGAAAAGAAGCTCCTCGCATTGGTTCCTCTACCTTTTCAAGGATGGAATTTTCATTAAGTTCAGCCAAAACATGATTAGTGGCAGAGAGAGAGAGAGACAGACAGACAGACAGACAAAGAGAGAGAGAGAGAGAGAGAGAGAGAGAGAGAGAGAGAGAGAGAGAGACAGAGAGAGAAGGAGAGACAGAGAGAGACAGAGACACAGAACAGAGACATACAGAGACAGAGACAGAACAAGAGTTCTTTAGAAGATATTTAGATGGCTTAAATATCTTATCACTACTACATCCTGCCTCTGTGCTCTGTTTGTAATATTTTCCCAAGATCCCTACCCATGTGATCTATAGTACATCCTAGTGTTTATATTTTAGTACTATTTCTGTTTATGCCTCCATTGATCTTAAAACAAATGTTCTCTGCCATGCTTTCCCCTTCAACCTCTTCCCCCAGTTTGGTTCCTGGGTTTTCTCATGTGAATATATTATCTCTCTCCTTATGTATGTACATACCTGCATACATACATGTGCACACATGCACATAGGTGTATACACATATAAGCAACTGTGTATGTATACTTGTATGTTGCATATTCATATGTGTATATACATGTGTATATATGAACATGCATGTATATACATGTTTGTGTATATGTGCTTGTGTGCATATTCATATAGGTGTAGATATGTGCATCCATGTATAAATATTTTATAACTTTTATATAAATAGCTGAGTATATGAGCTTTATCATTGGCTTCATTCTTCAGTTTTGTTCCCAGGGATATTCTGGGTATCTCCGCTTCTTTCTTTCTTTCTAAATTATAGCTACACTCAATGGTATCTACTGTGGTGGATATAGGCAGTTTTCTACTGGTCCCATTCTTTTTTGGTTTAAAGACCAATTTTGATAAATTTTCAAAGATTCCATATAATTGCATTTTTACCAGTCCCTGTTGGGTGTATTCCACCAATGGCCAAGAACTTGTAATTACTGTATTTTATGCTGTGGTCTAGAAATCCAAATTGTGTTCTCAGGCACTATCTTATTTACCATCTAATCATATGTAAAAGAAGAAACTTTCAGCCTTTTCATTTCTTCATCTATAAAATAAGAGCATTACACTGCATGATCTCTAAGTTCTCCTCCAGGTCAAAAGATCTATGAGATCCCTTAGGGGAGATTCCAGGAGCAGGAGCAAAACGTTAAAGCATCAATCTTGGAACAAAATAGTTAGTGGGTATAGAATGGAAGAGAAGTAAGGAAAAACAAGTGGATGAATGCCAGAAAGCTCCACTGAGAATTATGTCTTGGAAATAGATACCAGAAATCATTATATTGAAAAAAAACAGTCAATGTTGACAGACTGAACAGGCAGGTTAAGTCCAGAGAAGAGAGAGATTTAGTTTGTGGGTTTGGCCAGAATGTCTTTAGCAGTCTTGGAGAGACCAGTTCCTGTGGCATGCTGAAGACACAAGGAGCTAGCCATAGTAAGAACAGACAAAATCATTCTAAGATTCTTGGTCTGAAGGAAAGAATAACATGGAGGAAAAAAGAACTATAAATTCAGTTAGATCTTGGGGCAGGTTTTGTTTTGTGTTGAGACAAAATAAAAAAGAGGACATGAAATAAAATTGCAAGATTCATAAGCATAGATCGAATATTTAGTTATATGATGGCTATCTTTGGTGACTAAGCTATTTACCAAAAACCATGGTTCTTCCATCAGAAGGGGAAAGAAAGTGTTTTTGCTCATGTACAACTTTACTATAAGAATAGGAAAATTATTAGGAAGAGCAGAAGGGACTTCGAGTGATCCTCTTGACTAGGCTTTCTCTATAAACAGATTATTGCCTAAACAACAAGGATTGATAATTTTCATATTTTGTTCTGAATATTTCCAGGAATGGAGGTCTACCACGTCCCTCAGCAGTACATCCTAATGTTTTATCTATGAAAAAAAAATCTTTTTTAAAGCCCTGCCAAAATCTCTCTTGCTAATGGAAATTCATTTTCCTCCATGGAGAGCAACTGATCAAAATCTCCCTCAAAAACTCCTTCATGCACTTGGCAAATCAAGTCACCAATTAGTCATCTCATCCATTTAATTAATTCAGTCAACATTTGTTGAGTGTCTATGACATGCAAGGCACCAAGAGAGGCACTCAGGAAAATACAAAGATCAATGAGACACAGTCCATTCATTCGAGGGGCTTATCATTTAGTAGGGGAGATGACACAAATTCAAATAATTATAATAAAAATAGATCTGAAGTTCATTAGCAAGAGGCAAAGAGAGTACTATGGGAGTTCTTAGGAAAGAGAGATTACTTCTGGTTAGGGATGAGGGGATTGGAGGATAATGTATAATGTGTAGATTGGGGAAGCTTCATGGGAAGATAGTATTTGTTTTATGGTAGGTAGATTTTCAATAGGCAGATCTTCACAATCTGAATGGGGATAAGAGGAGGCACAGACAATAGTGTGTGGGATACGATTGAGGGAGAGCTGAAACAAAAAGCATGTGAAGGGGAATAAATTGGAATATGACGCAGCTAGTTGGCACAATAGATAGAGCACCAGACCTGGAGTCAGAAAGACCTGAATTCAAATTCGGTCTCACTTGCTAGTTGTGGGACCATGGGCAAGTCTGCCTCAATTTCCTCATCTAGAAAATGAGGATAATAACAGTATTATTATTAATTATATTATTAGTTATATATTATATTAAAATGTATATTTATTATATGCTTCATTTTTATTTTATTTATTTAATTTATATTTTAGCATTTGAGTATTATATATTTATATTATATACATAATTGAATTACAATTAATTATATTTTTATATATTATATAATTATTATTAATAAGCTACTAATAATTAATAAGCAACTATTATACAATATAGTAGCTTACCTTCCAGGGCTATGGTGAGGATAAAATGAGACATTATTTTTGAAATGTTTTCCAAAACTTAAAGAGCTACATAAATGCTGGCTATCCTCCTCCTCCTCATTATTATTATTATCATCATCAAATGGTCAGAAATGTAGGCTAGAACAATGTTTTAGAGGACCTTGAATGCCAAGCTGAGGCTGAAGTTTATTACTGTATTTCCCCATGTGTAAGATGCACCCTTTTTCAAAAAAATTTGGGGTTTAAAAACTGGGTGCGTCTTACACAGTGGTTATAGATTTTTTTTACTTGCATTTCCCACTTTTTTGCGCTTGTTGTCTTTGCACTCATTGTTTCTCATTTGTTACCAGTATATTAGGTTATGTTTTGCCACATTCTGCCCAGAAATGTCTCAGAAAAGATGTTCATACAATGCTGAAATCAAGTTAAAAGTGATCCAGATCATGCTGCTGAACAGTCAAACTGACTGACTACAAGAAGAGGAAACCCTAATGAAAACGCCACAGCAGAAGAAGGCCATGAGAGGCAAATCAGTAAAATGGCCTGATTTAGAGGGGGAATTGAAGATATGGACAGAAGAGCAAAGGGCAATTGGGATTCCTGTGTCCACAAATGTGGTTCAGCATGAAGCAAGAATTGCCGATGAAAAAGAAGTTACTGATTTCAAAGGAGGACACAATTGGTGCTTCAGGCTCATGAAACAGAATGGACTAAGCATGTGTACATGTGCCAGACTTGCCCAAAAGATGCCTGAAAGCTATGAACAGATGAATAAAACTTGAGTTCAATAACTTTATGTAATACATTTTTTTTTCAAATTTTGGGCCCCCAAATTAAGGTGTGTCTTATACATGGGGATATATGGTACATTGGGAATATATGCTTTTACTGAAAGGGTTTTTTTTTGTGAATTACCTTTAAAAAACTTATTTTCTATGCTACCTTTTCTTGAACTATAAAAAATAAAATAGCAAGAGATTAAAAAGACCAATGACATTCAATTGCAGACTGACACAGCCAACAAGCATTTATGAAGTATTTACCACATGCTAAGCATCAGGTATACAGAGAAAGGCAAAACCAGATGCTATTGCCATATGTTATGAAGTGTACAAGTTAGCCTCCCTTTCATGCTTCCTGTAGCTTCATCTCCATCTTCTGTGTTGGACACTTTGAAAGGAGATCAGATTCTCAAATGTGATAAGATACTACATCCTACATGAAGAATAGTTGTTTACTCCTTGTTTTGCATTTCCTGGTTCTGTTATATTCAAAAGCAATCATTTTCTCTTCACTTTAACAAAGGCAAGCTTGTGTTTCATTTTGTTTTCATAGAAAGGCCCATGTACCATGTTCACACAAAATGGAACATCTTCACTATGTTCTACCCAATTTGTTGGCAATCTACATAGGAAAGTGAATGTGGGTCCAAGGTTATAGACTCACTTCCAAACTATGCAGTTTATGAGTGAGCCAAAATCACATCTCTCAAATCCAAATCATTGTATTCCTTCTAGACAGGAAAGTCTTTGGAAACAGAGTGTTATAGGAAATAAAGGAGAATAACCTTGATAATCAGTCTAAGTGAAGGGTTCATATTTTCAGCCATGCAAGTACACCTTTCAGCAGTGTAGACAGCAACTCCTCCATATAATCTCATTTTGGTTGATCCTCATCTATGTTTTCCCATAAATCCTTCATGGACAATCTATCCAACACACTAGAGGCCTTTCATTCTTTCGCTATTCCGCAGGTATCAGTCTACCGCCCACTCTTCTCTCATTCTCATAGCATGACCAGCCCACTTCTGGTTCCTGAATTCATATCCTCCATAATGTCATTTATGCTTGCTGTCCTTAGTGAAAAGCTAAAATGGGGGACAGCCCCTTGGCACCTTTCCATCATCCTTCACGTCATTTGTATTTTTAGTGCTTCTGAGGTTCTAGCGACCATGGTGGAAGTCATGAACTTGGAGAGGAGTGTGGGGCTGACCAAAAGAGAACTTAGTGGAGGAATCTAGGGAGAAGAGACAACACTTAACTATATGGCCTTTGGGAGACTTTTCCCAAACACATTTTGTGTCAGTCACCTGTTTGTTAGTCAAAATCTTCCCCTCTCTCTAAAGTTGTGCTCAAACTTTGGAGTTTGTATTTGTTTGTTTGTTTGTTTGTTTGTTCATTTATTTATTCAGGTATTTTTTTTTTACTTCCAATCCATGTTTAAAATCCATGTGTTAAAAGTATATTTACTAGAAATACAACTTATTCTATAATCACTAATTTTGCGAAAGAGTCAGTAGCTGAGTCCCATCTGTAGAGATCTTGTCTTTAGTGCATTGTAATTGTGGCCTTCAGCTCATTTTATTTAATCTGATTTAAATTAAACATTTCACTCATCCTTGTAAAAAATGGCTACCATGTAGCCATTAGAACATTGGTAGGAAAGACAGGTTACTGCAGTGGAGATGAACCTAGAATCACCATGTCCAGTTTCCCAATGCTATCCAGCCCAGTCTTTTCCTTTTGCTCCATTCTGGACCCAGCTCATTGGCCTTTTCAACAGCTCTTGTCCAGGAGATATACAGAAGTGGAAGAATGGGATGCATGTATCAATTCTGAGACTGCAAAAACAGGATTCTCTGTGCAAGCCTGCTTGTTTCTTCCCATGTTTTCATCAAGGATGCTCTCATGCACCGCACACTTAGATCCATATAAAGCTTTTTATAGAGATAAGAAAGCAAGCATATGGTTTGGCAGCAGATATTACTGGTAACTGTGGGAGAGGCAAAGGCATAAGACATTGCCCAGCAATTAAGAACAACAACAATTAACATTTATATGGTGCTTATCGTGTGCCTGGAATTGTGCTAAAGGCTTTTTCAAATAATAATTAGCATTTACATAGCATTTACTATGTCAGGTATTGTACTAAGAGCTTTACAATTATTATCTCCTTGATCCTCACAACAACCCTGGTAGGTAGATAGATGCTATTATAATTCCCATTTACAGATGAGGAAACTGAGGCCAACAGAGGTTTAAGTGACTTGCCCAGGGTCACACAGCTAGTAAGTATTTGAGGCTAGATTTGAGCCAAGCTCTTCCTGACTCCAGGCCTGGCGCTTCATGCACTACGGCATACCCCAGAAGGTATTCTGTTTGAAGTCTACTTCTGCACACTTAACCGGTTATGCGGCCGTGGATTCAACTTTTCATTGATTACAATGGGGATGATAACACCAGACATGCCATTTTAACCTTTCTTACTTTCCTCACTTGTAAACATGCAGAGGCTGGAGTCAATTACTTCCCCTTCCAATTCTAAGCCCCTTAATCCCTGGATCCTCTGGGTCTACCTAGATTATACTGAGGATCAAATGAGATGATGTGGGAAACATGCTTGGCACACTTCAAAGTACAATTGATGTATCTGCCATTATTATTTCTATTTTACCAGGGCGGATGGCCCAACCAATCTTTTTCATATTGCTGTGGATTTCTCTGAGGAAGTTTAAGACTCTTGATGCAATTAGCCCTGGAGTATTTGGGAACATGACCATTTGGTCCCAGGATCTCATTAGTCAGAAATCCTCCATCTGCATCTGTCCTACCTAGGACATCTTCCATGAAACTGACAAATAACTTTGGTGAGCCTCTTTTTGTATCCCCAGAGCTTGGCACAATGCCTGGCGCATAGTAGGCGTTCAATAAATATTGACTGACTGATTTCATGAAGATGAGAAAGCAAGCATTCGGTTTGGCAGATGCTAATGTCTTCTGGGTCACCTTTCTATTTCTGTAGATGAAACAGGAAGGAAGACAACCAACACAAAGTAGAGGACATCTCTCAGTGTTGCTGTAGTAATCTATTTCTCTTTAGCAACAACCACATTTAGACTCTGTCACCTCAGTACACTCCCCCAAGCCCCATGTATCCTAGAAAGATATGGAAATAGCTCTTAAAATATGGAGCCAGGTCCTGACCACAGAAGGAATCCATGATGAAGCTGACAAGAGTTGACAAGTACCACAAAGTAGAAAAGATTTCAAACACATGAAGGAGGGCACAGGCAAAGGCTTTAAACAAACAAACAAACAAAAAACTATTTGGTAGCCTCAGAAGGAGGAATGCCCACTTAAATGCTCCATCCACCATTGAATATCAAAAACTTGAATTGACATAACTCTCTGCTATAATTTCCTCCCATGACCTCTTTCTACTACCTCTCTACCCCTACAAACTGGAATACTGGATGTATTTTTTTCTTTACCATATCCCCACATGGGTTCATTGGTGTATGTTACCAAAATAATTCTCCCAGGCCCTCTTAAAACAAAGCAAAACATCTACAAACAGCAAAAACATCTGATTTGATTTTGACAAATTTTGAGGTCAAGGATAAACACTTTTTTTGACGGGATAGGAGAATCTGTGATTTCACTGCTACAGGAGATTTTCTTGGTGAGGAAAGCTCCCTTTACCCATGCAGATAGTAATGAGAGTTAGCATGATATGACCTACTTTAACATTTGCAACGTTCTCTACATAGGTCCTTTCATTTGATCTTCATTACAACCCTGTGAGGGAGGTACTATTTATTACCCTGTTTTACAGATGAAAAAACTGAGGATGACAAAAGTTAGGTGATTTGCCTAGGGTCACACAGCTAGTAAGTACCTGAGGCAGGATCTGAACTCAGGTCTTCCTGATTCCAAATCTACTCTACAAATCACTCTACCACCTAGGTGCCTTTGAGATCCACAGCTTATAATGCCAGAGAATGGCCTAGAACAATGAGAGTTAAGGGACTTGTCTAGGGGTTACATAGCCTGTATGTATCAAAGGCAAGATTTGAACCAAGGTCTTTATGACACTAACTCTCTAGCCATTACTGGCGTACCACTTTTAAGAAATAAAGCGGGAAAGGGGGACAGCAGGAGATTTTATCAAATGGAGTCAGTCTCCTTATTCAATGCCAAGAATGGATAGTCATCTAGCTGAGAAGGTCCTCTTGACCCCAAACACCTTATCCCTAAAGTTAATACCATTACAAAATCATACCTTTGGATAAGTCGTTTTTCTTCCTAGTCTTCTTTTAAAATAAACTTTTTGTGAAGTATAAGAATTTAGAACGCTATCTTTCCAGACAGGAAGGTCAAGCAGAAGGTCTGAGGTCTGCCCCAGGATGGGGCAGAAAAAGCATAGAGCTCAGGACAGAAGTAGAAAAATCAGATTCGGGTTCCTGTCTCCATACTTTTGCCTAGGGCCAACTCTGGTACCTGATATGGCTTCATTTTTTTCTCAAGTATCCATCTTCTAGCTAGTGGTTTATTTGATTGATCCAGTCTGTTTGGAACCTGATGTACCTATATTTTTAATGGCACCAGATTCCTAACTCTGCCTCTCAGATACTTTAATCCCCAAGGTTATCTCTGCTTGTTAAAAGAAGACTTACCAATGCCGGCATACATTTGCAGATTAGTAGCTCTGGCCATTAGCAAATTGGAAATTCCACTTCTCATCCCCTTCAGAGTGGGATTTCTCTTCCCTTAATATATGTGTTAGGATTGCCATTTCTGCCTATTTCTTATGATTATTATTTTTTAAAAAAGGATTTCAATTTTTCCTGCTTCAGCCTTCTGGTTGGTTTCATGGATTTTAAATGGAATGGCTTATCTGAGGGACCAGAGCAAAGACTCTAAATTCAACTAAGGGGAAGAGCTGATCCTTGACACAGAAACCAAATATTGATAGGGAAACAATGTTTCAGCTCAGTTTTGTTAGATGCCAGTAAATCAGGGCGTTCATAGGAGGTCACACGGTGTATACTGCTGCCATCTGCAATTTGGTAACAATGAGGAGCGAGGAGATGAAGTAAGGGGCACAAAGAGGGAAATAAAATTCCATTTGGGATGGGTACTGCTTCTTTGCCTTGCTTTGTATCCTCAGCATTTAGGACAGTGCCTGGAACATAAGAAGTACTTGATAAAAGGCTTTTTATTTGATTGGTTGAATGGTTGATGCACAAGGTTTATTAAATGAGTGTTGGTTATTGTCCTTCGTTCTTCAAGAGGATCAAAATGACATCACTATGTTAGAGAGTTACAGTGTGTCTGACTGTGGCTGATCAGACCAGTACAAGCTTGAAGCAAATACTCCATGGGAACATTTTGGGTGAATTCTCTAAATTTGCCCATCTCTTGTTTCTTTTGAACTACTTCAGTTCTGCTTTGTTTATAGAGCACAGCACCTTCTCTGATGAGGGCACCCAGTTCTGGGAGGTCCTGTACCAATGTCTCCCATGTCACATAATAAGTTCCAAAGTTCTAAATGTAGATAGATGCCAGTCACACTTATGCATCTCTAGCCCTTGTACCTGGGGCCTGGGTTACAGTTTTGGAGTGAAGAAGTTGACATATTTTCTTGGCTTGAGTCCCTAACCTAGAAACCTGGGGAAATCCACTGGGCAATGGGAAGGCTGGTCTTAATTCATTTGCAATTCAATTCAATTCAATTCAACACTAAGTGCCTACTAAGGATGTAGAAAGGACTTTGTTGGGTGCTGGCCAGAGCTGTAACTAGGAGCTATAACTGAGTCTTTGACCCAAGTGTTGACATCTCAGGGACCCACTGCCTCCATGGAGGGGTTGGGTAGCCATACTCTCCTTACTCTCCATGCTTTGTAGGCTTCTAATAAAATGTTTGAGGGTGAAGAAAAACCCTGGGACAGGTCAAGGGAGGCAGCAATAAAGGCAAGGGGAGGAGGGAGAGGTAACAGGCTACTTCTCCTTTAGTATCATTATGCCCATGGTTGTATTATTTTTTTCTGGGGCTAGCTGGTATTGCCATCCCTTTATCTGCCCAGCCCGGGCCTGAATTTGCTCCAAATACTGGGATTTCTGGTTATGGCTGTAATGCTGGGGATAAAAACGAAAACCAAAACAATTCCTACGCCCAAGGGACTTATGTCATACTGAGTGGGAAGGGCCACAGATAAGTATGAAACAGGGTTGGGTGTGAAGGGAGCAAAGAAGAGACTCAGTACCAGAAATATTCAAGGAAGGAGGAAGGAAGGAAGGAAGGAAGGCTTCGTTGATGAGGTGGGCCCTGAAACAGAATTTGAATGAAGAAACAAGAAGA
>CM053625.1:339744415-339801203 GCA_028646595.1 Phalanger gymnotis
TGAGATGGTCAGACCCTTACAACTGAACAATTCATTTTGGCTATTGCATTAAGGATAGATAGAGAAGGAAGATTATGGCATGGAGATAATTTATGAAGCTACCATAGTAAAGCTGGTTTAGAGACACTAGCCCAGAGACTTCATTGGGATGAGAGATAAGAGGAGAGCCTGAATTAGGGAAGCAAATGGAGACAAGAGTTGTGGAGCTATAATCAACAGGACATGGTAGAGATGGTTGGTGGGGGAGACTGGTGAATACAAACAGACTCAGATTTAACTAAGATAAGAGGAAAAATAACAAACTTCACACATTTGGCAACAAGTAATTTATGAGAGAAAAAAGAGAGTAGAAAATAGGATACTGGCTTTGGAATCCAGAAGATTTAGGAACAATTCCTGCTTCAAGTCCCTCATACCAGTTGTATGACAATGGGTGAGTTCTTCTTAACCTTTTGGTGCCCCAGAAACACTTCTAAGACTAGAGATTACACGCGAGTTGCTGCTTATCTGTTTTTGTGAAAGGTGATGCTACTCCGGAAATTTCCGATACTGATGAAATCAGAGTTCTATACCACCATCATCCCATTCCACTCTTGGGGGAAAAAAATTCTAGGAACTTCTAGTATTAAAAATACTCCCAGTGTTACTTTTAGATCCTCACTCAGAGTTTTCTTGTAATGGGATCCTCCATGAGGCTCCACCCAGAAGTCTCTCCCTTTGGTCTCAATGCTGACACCCTTGGGGCTAGCCTCTTTTTTTTATTGCATGTCTCCTAGCCTCCACCTCCAACCTTATTATCACACCCAGGATGCCAAGGGCCACAGTGAGAGTCATCAAAGTCAGAAGTTTTGCTATAGGAACAGGGAAGAAACATATGTTTCTAATAGCCTTAACAAGGTCATTAGCCTCTCTCCCACTTAGGCAGCACATAAAGGTAGGAGGAAAGTCCAGGTTTCTGGGTTAGTGTGTCTAGATTGGTCTTTATATTATGGCTATAAATGTAAATATATTGGAAAGATGACAACCAGATAGCTAGGGGGAACCTATGTTTCAGAGGAATGTGGCTCTGAAGGAATCCATATGGTTACCTTGGTGGATGGGAGTAAAGACACAGGTCTTTTGAGTTGTAGGTGTTCCTGAAGAAAGTTTTGTACCTTGAGCTATAATTTAAATTGCTTGAGGTCTTAGATGTAAGAATACCAAAGAGCTGATCACCGCTGCCTTTGTCATAAGATCAGGAATTGAGTCTTTGTTAAAACCTGAGCCCTATCCAATTTTCTTAGATGTCCGGAGAAGAGAAACCAGAACAGTAAAGGGTTATGAGTTCATGGCATGTGAGGATTCATGGAAGGAAACTGGTATATTTTTCTTGGAGAAAAGCAGACTAGGGGAGACAAGACAGCTGTGTTTAGATATTTGAAGGGCTGTCAAGTGGAGGAGGACTTGTTCTTTTTGGCCATAACTGTGAGTGGAAGTTGCAAAGAAGCTAATTTACGTATGAAATCAAGAGAAAATTCCTGATTATTAGAGCTGATCAAAAGCAGAAAGAACCTGCCTAGAGAGGTGATGGGTTTCCCTCACTGTGGAAGTCTTCAAGAAGATTCTGGATGGTCACTTGTTGGGTCAATTATATGTGTTTGGACTAGATGACTGTGGAAGTTCCACCCCTCTCTCAAAATCTGTGATTCTGTGATTTGGAGGCACTCCTATGTCAAAGGTATTGAGATCTTAACAGAGCACAAAACTTTATTCCTTAAATACTCTCCCTTTAGGAAAAATTCATATGATGGTTTTCTTAGGAGGAGGAATTCTCTATCAGCCCTTTCATCCTAATTCTAAGTGAATGGATGTGATGAAGAAAGAGAGTAGGGGTAGATTAGTGGTGGGGAAGAAGAAAGGGAGGAAGGGAAAAGAGAAAGCAGAGGGAGGGAGCGTAGGAGGAGGAAGGAAGGGAGAGAGAGAGGGAGGGAGGAAAGGAAGATGAGAGGGAGGTAGAGAGAATGCCAGAGAGGTAGACAGAAAGAGAGAGAGGGAAAAGGAGAGGAAGGGGGGAAGACTGACTCTATACTTAGGGTGATCCATATCTAGCTGTCTTTCTAAACTTTCCTGGAAGTTGGGGAAGGACTTTTCCTTCCCCAAAGGACTCTTATTCAAGGTTCCCAGAGGCTATCAGGCCACCTCAGTTAGTTCTTAGTTCTCTCCTATGAAGAACGGGGGCACAATACACAAATCAAACACATACACAGGAAGAACAACTACAGCAGATTATATATCAAAGAGTTTTCTCGGTAGTTTACATAATCTTGTACCTAACTGGAATCAGTGGCTTCCCCTGTGTCCGGTGCCTAATGGTATCTGGTCACTGGATTAAAGATCTTCCTAATAGCAAGCAACATACCTGCTCCTAATTGTGAAACAAATACATAGGGGCATTCTTATTCAGGGAATCGTTGGTGGCTCTGCTACTAATGAACAATCAGCAAGGTTGGCAGCATGAGCTACCTGTACTTATGTTTTCAGCAGATTTTTCCTCCCTCCCTGCAATAGTTTTACCCTTGTGCTGGCTGTTGGCTATAAACGCGTAATCTCCCCTATCAAAACCACACTGGTTAAACATGTTTCAATATGCCAGGAGCACATTTCTAAAGCCAAGTCTTCTCCATATCTTCCATGTCCTAAAGCTTGGAGACCTAAATCATACATGCAAGAACAAAGGACCATTACAGGGTGGCACCATTTCAGATGAAGTACTCAATAAAGTTGGCTTAAGAGCTGTACCCCCTTCTAGAATGGAGAGATATTTTAGGGTCTTGATCCTGTGCCTCTTCGTCTCTTTAGGTCCACAGTTAAGAACTATAAAGCAGAGTCGAAGCTAATTAGCTCCCAAGTTCTACAGATGAAGGCACTAGAGAATTACACTGTCCACAAGCTAGCAGAAGAATGGACTTGATTACAGTTGGTGTCTTTGGGTATTTTTGGATAATATGGGGACTGAGAATAGCTTTGCTTCCTTTGGAAGGAAATGAGCTCATATGGCCCTCATAACTCCACTAACTGACCAAACCAAAAACCGTGTTGCCTTGATATTCATAATGGATAAACAAAAACTGTTAGTCCTTGATGATCAGGAGGAAGGGAAACAAGAAGCTCAGAAATGACCAAAACCCAAAACCAACTGGAAAGAATTTCCTTTCCTTTCCATACTATTTTAGCCTAAACCTGGCTTCAAATGCAGGCTGTCCATTAACCCTTCCTTTGCCAAGGGCATCCTAAGATAAGAGAGATAAGAGACAAGGGATCTAAATGAGGGAGGGCATCAACTCCCTTCGTTGATCCCATAATTCAGACTGGGCAAAGACCCAGAAAACACATTAGGAGAGTGCCTTGTGCTGCTGTTTGCCCCAGAGGAAGGCTGGGTAAGATAACACAGGGGGCCCTTTCCATTTCTCATCTCTCCAATTTACACCCCCTCAAACTCTTCTCAGAGTCCCAGTAGAGATCCTCTCAGCTACTTGAAACAGCTCATTTACCCTATTCACCCCGAACCGTGTTTTTCTGTTTGTTAGACAACTGAGTTAAAACCTTCTTGACTTAGTGTTTTAGAGATGTAGGAAGTCTGACTGGTTCAAACTTCCATTACAATTTGCCATGGGGCAAAGGGAGTTTTGTGCAATTAAGAATCAACTGAGGAGGCGGGGGATGCATATAAATGGCTCATACTGTACTTCTGAATTTTTAAAACATACTAAGTAGAAGGAACTCAATACCACACAAAGAGTTCAGAGATGCCTGGGATAAACACCCGAGACTTAGCATTGGCAAGAAAGGTAGAAATTGGAGGCTGAAGATTACAAAATTCAGTCACATTTTAAAATTTTCTGCTACAATAATTCACTTTATGTAGAATTAATGTGGCTGATTGAACGTTTGTGCTGTAATTTACTTATAATTAACATTTTATGGTGAACAGATTTCACCATCTCCTTCATGCTGTGAACTCCAAGCCATAGGTCAAAAATAGAGATGAAACAGATAAGCACAAAATATTCTCACTGAAATATTAATGAGATTTTAATTTACTGCTTTAAAAACACATCTTTCATCAATGTCTGTATATCAAATCATTACTTTATTTTAATTTTTAAAATCATATTAAAAATATAATGAACTTTTCTAGGTAGTTGAAAGACACTGAAAAGTCTAATGTACAGGAATTAAAAAGATTCCCCCAACTTGTTCAAGGACCAGAAATCTTGCCTCCCAACAGAGCTGTGGTTTGACAAAGAAATAACCATAAATCTCTCCCCAATTAGCCAATGCATGTTGGCTTGGGATGGCATATTCTGCTACCTTCCCAAATGTAGACCCTGGAAAAAGAAATTCCAACTCATGTACTAGATGGAAGACCAATTAAGGAGAATAAAAGCTGGTCAGGTACTTTGATCTGTTTCCCTCAGTGAGTGGCAGACACCTAGCTAAAGTCTCACCTTAGCTCAAAGGAAGAGAGCGCTGGGGTTAGAAATGGGAAGGACTGAGAGTTCTTTTCCTACATCAAGGTTACACAGAAGCTCTGCCTTCTAGCCACTGGCTACTATTCCACATTTCCATGTGGGGGAGCAACAAAGCTATTGTTGGCACCCGTGAGAACATGTCCATGCCTACTGGGGTGGCCTGGCATTATTCGGTCACTGAATCCTAGGAGGCAGAAATCTGCTGCTACCACTATTTGACCTATTATAAGATTTTAGGTGGGCAGCTAGGTGGCACAGTGAATAGAGTGCCAGGCCTGGAGTCAGGAAGACTCATTGTCCTGAATTCAAATCCAGCCTCAGATAGTCACTAGCTGTGTGACCCTGGGCAAGTCACTTAACTCTGTTTGCCTCAGTTTCTTCATCTGTAAAATGAGCCAGAGAGGGAAATGGCAAACCATTTCAGTATCTTTGCCAAGAAAACTCCAAAATGGGATCACAAAGAGTCAGACACGATGGGACACTAACAAGATTTTAGGCATCAAGGTGACATAGTTAATAAAGGACTGGAGTTAGGAAGACCTGAATTTGAATCACACTTGCAGGACCCTCAGCAAGTCACTTTACCTCAGCTTCAATTTCCACATCTATAAAATGGGAATAGCATAAGCACTCAATTCTCCAGGTTGTTTTGAGTAACAAATGATACAATGTACATAAAATGCTCAGTTAATCTTAAAGTCCTGCATAGATGGGAACTTGTACGAAAGGCAGCATGGGATGGCAGAGAGGCGGTTAGCCTCAGAATCAGGAAAACCTGAGTTCAAATCCTGCCAACATATTGACTATGTAACTTCTCAGTCTCCCAGGGAGTTCTCTAAGACTCAAAAGTTGCAAAGCTCTGGCTGATGTGTAGTGATAGACGCGATTTCCTCTCTAGAACTTTGTCGCCCCAATGGCATCGCATGTTTAGATCTTTACTCCCTTTCTTTTCCCCTCCCATGTCCCTCCTCCTATATTAAGGCAACAAAAATTATTTTAGGAAATTAATCTAAGGAGAAAACCAGATCTTTCATTTTTCTTTATCGAACTCAGATTCAATTAGAATTCGACTTTTCATGGCGGGCGGCAGCGGGGGGGGATTATTTGTACCATACATGGCATTCGGATGAAAATTTACCCCATTCAGTTTCAAGCATATTCCCCCTCCCCCCGCCATGCTATTTTTGTCTGTCGTAGTAGTTGTATTTTTTTTTTTTGCAGAAATAAGAATGACCCCAGGAGTTGGTCTATTACTTGTTGTCCTGGATTGCTCCATCAGCTCTTAGCTAAGAATAAAGCTCCGCCTTTGGGACAGAAGTATTCATAAAGCTGGCTAGTTTAAATGAGGCAATATCTGTAAGGTACTTCACAAGCACTATAGTGAAATTATCACTACCACCACCTACTATTATCATTACTACTACGACTTTCACCACCACCGCTGCCACTGCTGCTGCTGCTACTACTACTACTATTATAACCGTGATCCAAACACTCCACGACAACATTTTAGTACAAACCCTTCCCATAAACTTGCCACCCTTTTTTGTCCTTCATTTTCAGAGAACCAATGACATTACAGTGATGTCTTGATTCATGTGCGAATTGTATTTAAGGGAGGCAGAACCATACTAAACCGTCAGCTTCACTCTCTCTTCCTGAGTCATCACAGTCCAGGGGCAAGACACAGTACAATGGCCCAGGATGCAGTAGGTGACCTTGGTGTTTTCGATGTCTAAGCTCTAAGATGTCTACAGCACCTACTTCAGCTACCTTCATGACCACTGTAACAAACTGTTTTCATCTACCATTCCACTGTGGGAAGTCTTTACATGCTTGGGGTAGGCATCCCCCTAATTCACTGATGGGTTTGAGGCCTGTTGCTTACCCTCAACTTGGTTTAGCTCATCTGCTGAGATGGTTTACCAGGGCGTGGCCACTGTGCATGCCGCAGCTTCTTAGAGCCACTGGTTAGAGTTGAATAAATCAGAGGTGGACGAACAGCCCTGAAAAGGCCTTGGCAAACCCTCATGCCAGAGATTCTAGTCTTCCTGCACACCCCATACACCCCACTGCTACCCCAAAGCTTAGAAAAAAGTCTTCAACCAGCATCTCTGAGTCTTAAGACCAGTGTGACATGCTACAAAGATCACCCTGAGACCTACATTCTTATCCTGATTCCGCCACTTAACTAACCTCAAGGCTTAATTGATCCAGGCCTCGGTTTCCTAATCTACAAAAAGGTGATAGTAACAGTTGCTTTGTCTATATCCTAGAATTGTGAGGCTCAAACGACATAATGGATGCGAGCAGGTTTTGAAAATTCTGGAGTACTCTATAAATAAAGATACTATCCTCATTGTCATCAGCGTATAAGAAAGAAGGAAGTGAAGAATTATGGAACAGCAAAACACACACACACACACACACACACACACACACACACACAAAAGGGTCGGGTGTGATGGTCTGCCCAGGAATTCTGCCCACTACCTGCTTCTATCGAGCGGCAAGATCAAATCAGTAAATTCCACATATGGGAAAGGAACACTGAAGGGAGATTGAGGATGTTAAAGAAGAAGTCGCTAAAAAAGATAACAATTCAATGGAGACATTTCATTCCCTCCACTTTCTGGCAAGCGCCAACCCATTCAAAGGACTTATTAGAATTTCAAATGAAAAGCTGAATAATATAAGCATTGTAAATCAGCTACAAACAGCCTTTAAAACTGTGTCAGGAGAAAATACACATGTAATTTTCTTTTTTATATTACATTTTTTCACCACCCCCCCCCCTGCCAATGTTTGTTTGCTAAGAAGTGGTGCCTGTTTGTTTATCAAGAATGAATCTCTGTGACTTTGGGAAGATAAGGGGGCCAAGTCTGAGGAATCGTTTTGCTTGGATCTGAAGGGGCTTTGAACTCTTCTATCTAGGGTGTACCACTCTCAGCCAATTTGGCAGTTTGCATCCGACCTATCAGTTTTCCAGATTCAGGACAGCAAAGGAAAGAGGGTGGCATCACTTACCAGAGAGGCAAAGAAGTTCAGTCTTTGCTGAGGCCAGGGAACAAGACTGCTGTTCTCTGAAGAGCTCTGGAAAGTGAGAGGAACAGTGATAGAGTGCCCTGTGATGCAGGAAGTCAATGGAAGGCTCTTATCCAAGCTCTAGATGCTTCTACTTCTCTCCCTGAGACGGTGAAGCATGCCTCTCTATTCCTTACTTGGGAAACAGTCCAGTAGGGCCCAAACAAGGGCAAACCCTACATCAGGTCTTGGTCTTTCTTTTTGAGACCCTAGGAAGAAAAGATACATTTTCAATTGGAGAAAAAAGCCACAGAAATCAGTTTAATTTTCAAAAAGAAATCCTTTATTAGTTATTCCTGTATTTTCTTGTATGGAATGTCAAGGCCCCATGAGAGCACTAAACACCATCTTCCGTGTGACACAAAGGAGCAAGACTAAAACAAGCTAACATCCCAGAGAGAGTCTATCCAGCAGAAAATATCTTTAATAATGCGTCTCCTTGGCAAATCCTACTTTCCCTCACACAGGACACTTACTGCTTTGCCCTAGAGATTGTTGAATGAATTGGCTTGGCAAGTAGCCATACCCTTATAAAAAGGGTTACAGTCAGATAAGCAAGTACTATTCATGAAGCAGTTTTGTTGTTGTTGTCTTTGTTGCTGTGGTGGTATCTATTCTCCATTCAGTTTTCTATAAGCTGATGCTGAAAGCATAAAATCTCTTATAAAATCAAAACTAATGGAGAGTTGATTTGAGGGTCGCTGCATCATTCCATTACCCTACCATCCATCTGGAAGGAGAGTCTTAATCAAGTACTTTCTTGGATTTTCATTTACTCTTCTTTCCTTCCTTCCTTCCTGCCTTCCTTCCTTCCTTCTTCTTTCCTCTCTTCATTCATTCAACAAGTATTTTTTGACTGCTTATTATGTGCAAGGCACTGGGAATACATATAGTTTGAGCGCTAATAATTTTCAGTGACTTAGTTTTAATAATAATAATACATTTACAGATATTCACTAGCTGTGTGACCCTGGGCAAGTCATTTAACCCAGTCTGTCTTATTTACTCATCTGTAAAATGAGCTGGAGAAGGAAATAGCAAACCACTCTAGTATCTCTGCCAAGAAAACTCAAATGGAGCCATGAAGAGTTGGATGTGACTGGAATTATTGAACAACAAAGAAACATTTATGTATCACTCTAAATTTTGCAGAACATTTACGTGTTACCTCATTCTAGCCTCATAATAACTCTATGAAATAGGTGCTATTATTATCCTAATTTTATAGATGAGGAAATTGAGATTGAGAGACCTAAAGTTGAGGTTAAGTTACTTGCCTAGGATCCCGCAGCTGGTGAAGGACTTGAATTCAGGTTTTCCTGACTCCAAGCTACCCGCTCAATGGACTGTGCCACCTACCTGCCACGTGCTCACACTCTTAGACCTAAAAAGCTGAATAGACAAGCACACATGTTGTATGGCAGCCATCTTGGTTCCCTGCTTCCAAATCCATCTAGTCTTCAGAAGGTGGGGAGAAAGTCCCATTCCCCACCCCAGGACCAAGGAGGTCCACAGGGAAGGGAAAAACAATGATTCACAGATACATAGTCAAGGAAGCTCAAGTGTGGCTGCTAACTCAGCCCTAGTCATTGAGTTCTTGCCCTGTGTCTGATGACCAAATCACTGCCTTATCCTAATTCTAGTCACTGAATCTTTCATTCATTTCCAAAGAACCCCAATTTTCTTTTTAGAACCTCAATTTTCAATGGAATACTCTTTCCCCTGCTATCCCTTTCCCCCAGAGTAAAGTGTGAACTTCATAGTCTCATTCAAGGACAGTTTGGCTCCATTCAACCTTTCCCACCTCTTCTCATACTGTCCTATTCCATGTTCTGTGGCCAACTGGGCTACTTGAGGTACCAATATACATTCTATGTTTTCCCTCTTTTATGCTTTTGTTTATACTTTCCACTGCTTGGAGTACCCAAACCTCTGGAGTTCCCATCCATCTCTCAAAGTCCAATTCAAATCCCACCTTGTCCAGGAAGCCTTTCCCTATCTTTCTATTTGATAAATGACCTTTCCTCCTATGAACTCCTATGGTATTTTGTACCTTCCCATATACTTTGCTCACAGATAACAGAATCTCAGATTTGGAAAGGACTTATGGGGAAAAGAATCACCTTTATTCCCTACCTCTGATGGAAGAGCTCTGGCAATGATGAATCCATTACCTCCTGAAAAAGTCTATTCTGCTTTTGGATAGCTCTAACTGTCAGGATGGTTTTCCTTCTTCAAGTCTAAAGCAACCTCTTTGCAATTTCTGCTAATTGTTTTTGTTTTAAAAAATTAACAGAAATCAATTTTCTCTTCCTCTTACTTTCTACCACATTGAATAAAAGAGAAACAAATTTCTAGTAACAAAGATATATAATTGAACAAAACAAATTCCCTCAATGGTTGCAAATAGATGATAGATAGATAGATAGATAGATAGATAGATAGATAGATAGATAGATAGATAGACAGACAGATGGACAGACAGACAGATAGATGATAGATTGATAGGTGGATGGATAGATATAGATACAGACATAGACGCAGACCCAGACGCAGATGCAGATGCAGACACGGACGCAGATGCAGACACAGACGTAGATGCAGACGTGGACTCAGATGCAGATGCAGACACAGACGCAGAAACAGATGCAGACATAGATGTAGATGTAGACTTAGACATAGACATAGACATAGGTATAGACATAGGTATAGATACAGATATAGATATATAGATGGATATAGATGTAGACGCAGACGCAGACGTAGACGTAGATGTAGATATAGATATCTGTGTGTGAATCATTCTGCACTGTATCACTCCTATGTTATGTATAGCATGCTTCACCAATGGTCTCTGGGAATTAACAGCTTTCAAAGTTTCTTATCTTTACAATGTTGTTGCTAATATGAAAATTGTTCTCCTGGTTCTGCTTACTTTACTCCGAATCAGTCCATAAAAGTCTTTCCATACCTGTTTGAAGTCATATATTTCTTCAATTCTTATAGTACAATAGTATTCCATCATAATCCTATATCACTTTACACAGTCATTCTTCAATTAATAATTTCAATCAAATCAATCAACATCAAACTTCTCATTAGTTTCCAGGTTTTTGCCTCCATAAAAAAGAGCTACTATGAATATTTTTGCCCAGAAGTCTACATTCATTTGTTGTGGAGGACAGTACATGACTTCAATGCCCTTGAGGTTGCCATATGGAGAAGCCCACCCTGACTTACAAAGTGGCAATAAGACAGAACAGGAAAGTGACCAGCAGAGAGACTGTCTCTAATGCTAGTCTTTAACACCTGGACTGTGAGTTAAAGTGTCTGTCCTCTCTTTCATTGTGTGGAAGACTGGAAGGGCAGAAAGTGAGGAGTGGCCTCTCAAATTTCAGACCCTAGCTGCTTAGAAGGTGGTGGTTTTTGGAGAATGGGGCTGAGAGTGTTGGCTGCTGGGTTTAAGGATTTAATTCCTCTTTATTTACCTTATGTTTCATTCGAAGGAAACATCCTTTGATTTAGCATGTTTCATTTGGCCTCCTTTGGGGAGTTCAGTGCTAATGGGGGCTTATGAGGTGTTAAATGAGGGAGACAATTACCCCTTGAATACCTCTACCCTGGGAGTAGGAATGAGGGGTGGGAGATGGGAAGGCGGCCCATTAGGGAGGCTTTGGGTGCTACTTTTAAGTTTGTCCAAAGGACTGGGCCATCTACTTTTTGTACTATCTTACCTTTTGGCATCTTACCTGTTTATATTGATGACTATTTGAAAACGAAAGCTGAATTTGTAGGATATTTTAGGTATTCTGAGTAATAACAATGAAAAGAAGGGAAAAGTTAAGTTAATGTCTTATGTAAAAATGGTTATGTAGTTGCAGGTGTAAGGAACGCAGTAAATCTACTAAAAAAAAAAGCCCCGAACATGAATTTTAACACAATGCCTTCTTGAGGTTCTTGGAGGTAAAAACCGTTCATGTTAGTGGTGTAGATGACACCACCTCTGGCCTCCTGCAGTTTCAGAACCAGCTTTCTGGTTTGCTGTCACTCTCTGTGGGAAGATGGTATTTCAGTCATAAGAGCCTTGTTCGTCGAATCACTGCTTTCCCCTGTGCTGTAGGGTTCAAATAACTTGCCGTTGATGTGTCTTCTTCTGCAATTTGTCAATCTTCTCAGAACAACCTGCCACCCCTTTTCTAAAACAAACATTTTCTCTATTACAGTATGCGCAATATGTAGGTGCCCAAAAAACCACTCCATTTGCTTTGAATGAACTTAATACAAGAATGAGATCAAGTCAGTTCCTATAAAAAAGAAAATCTTAGCACCTTCAAGAGTTTCGTCTTTCTGGAAAATAGGATCCTAGGTTCAGAGAAATAAATTCCACAAAATAACAATACAGACTGGTAAGTGTTTCTGAATTAAATACACACACACACACACACACACACACACACACACACACACACAAATGGAAACAATGAAATTTAAGCTACAGTAATATACAGACACAGAGCGATGCATATATATGTATATACATATATCTCTGTGTATGTATGTATGTATATAGTATGTATATGCACGGGCAGCCAAGTGGCACAGTGGATAGAGTGCCAGGCTTGGAGTCTTTCCTGAGTTCAAATATGGCCTTAGATACTTAATAGCTGTGTGACCCTGGGCAAGTCACTTAACCCTGTTTGCCTTAGTTTCCTCATCCGTAAAGTGAGCTGGAGAAGGAAATGGCAAACCACTCCACTATCTTTGTCAAGAACACTCCAAATGGGGTCTCAAAGAGTCAGAAACAACTGAAAAATGGCTGACATAAAAATATCCATATATATGTATATTTAATGACAACCACCAGATAGCATGGGCCTTCCTGAATTGTTTGGTTTGTGACAAAAAGGTCCTGACTTCACATGGGATTCATTTTGGTTTTAATGTCCAGTTTGGGCAACTGAACCTCTATGAAAACTTGCAAACCCTATCTCATTGCATGTCTTCCTCTTGAGATCCTTCTCATTGCTCTGGACCTGTTCATTTGTTCTTGACTTAGATACTCTTTTCTTTCTAGTGAAGGCAAATTTCTCAGCTTGAAGGCTTGGGCCTTATAATAACAGGCACCATAGACATCAAAATATTGCACTGTGGTTAAACTACCTCATGCTTCTTCTTTATATGTACACCTGTTGTTTACTTGTTTTCCTTCCCCGCCCCGCCCCACCCCGCCACCTAGGAACTTTCCCTGTGTTTCTCTCCATACTCCAAAGCCCTGACCCAACCAGAATTTAGGAAATTCATACAGAAACCATATCAATTGATGGTTCTATTACTTGACTCAAATCTCTCACATAAATAACTTAGAGATGTGAAAACAAGAGAGAAGCAAGCTGAGGAGAATGAGGTCAGGGGTGAGGGAAAGATGCTGGAGTAAGTCTAATAGGAGGAGGGAGGGACCTTTATAAGTAAGGTGAGTGGAAAGGTACTGTGAGCTAGCAAACAGACACACATTCAGTGAGGAAAAGAAAACAGCCCTCAGTTATTCTGGGAAATGATCTCTTCTCCTCACCAAGCACAAAAGCAACTTCTCTCTTGGCTCACTGTGTGGTTAGCGCACTTATTTATTAAAATACCCTTAGTATCTCAAGAAAAAATATTAACACATTAAAATAAATAATACTTCAAAGACTGAAATGAACATTTAAATAGATGCAGCCCATATCTATTCAATCTCCCTTTATTTTTTCCCCTTTAAATGCCTTTGCTTAATAAAAAACCATCAAATATCATTGGGAATTATTACAATTTCAAAAAAAAACACCATTGAAGAATTAAAGGGAGAGAGAAAGAGAGAACGAATGAGAGGAAGAGAGAGAAAGGGAGAGAGAGAGAGAGAGGTTAAGCTCAAAGGCAGAGAGAGCGAAATGGACCAGATTATACAAAATTAAAAAGCAAATACAAGGAGACAATTTGTGCCGAGTGATTGCAAGCAATTACAGTCCGGCTTTTCTGGAGGGAAGATGGGGGGGAGGGGGGTTATTTCAGCTTAAAAGGAGACTTTATTCATTCCTGATCAGCTTCTCCTACTATTCTCTCTTTTATTCTTGGATATCAATTTTAAAAAAATCAGCCTTCAGATGTTACATGTCTAACCCTGCGAATCCCACCCCTGGGCAGACAGGGAGGATTTAAGCTTCCAATCGGCTCTTTCTATAGCCCTGAAAAACCAATTTGCTCATAAAGAATAAAATAAAGGGGGGAAAAGAGGGAAAAAAACCCACAACAAGGACATGTGTTTCTCTTGGAGGAGAGCTTCAATTTTACTATAATTGTCTGAAGAAGGGGCTGCTTTTATCTGCAGAATTATGATGATGCTTCCAATGTCTGTCTGCTAATGTCACAGCTGCGCTTCGGCAGAGTCACGCCAAGGGGGCTTGGGGACTCACTTAGGACCCGACCTGCTTCTGGGTCCCTCTCTTCTTGCCATCTTCCCTTTGTCTAAATGGAAAACTTCCTTTTTCAAGTACCTTCCCCAAGTACCCAAAGCTATATCTCAGTCAGTTTCCATCGAGTTTTTTGCAAGATGAGGTCAGGGGTGGCTGTCAAATCTGGGTGCTTGGGTGTGGGCTCCCTCCTTGACTGAGCAAAGAGATTAAAGGACATGAAAATGACAGAAATAGGTTCCAAGAGGCTGTTAGGGGAAAAAAATAAACATACACACAGAGTTTGAGCTGGATGAATATTCGCTACACAGGCGGGAGCAAGGTGGAGATGGTTGCAGCATTTATGAAACACACATACGCACACACAATTATTAATCACGTTTCCCTGATTTCAATTCTCTGCGTTAATAGTGATTTCTCGTCACTGCCTCCTATGGCATGATGAGACAAAGGGCAGTTTGAGAGGCAGAACTGGGCAGCACGATGCTTCACTAGATTTGGAGACAGAGTAACTAGGTTTGAATCTCAGCTTTGCCTTTGCTATCTATGTGACTTTGGGCTAGTCACTGTACCACTGTGGGGCTCTGTAAAATAGAGCTGGACTAGAGGGTCCCTTTTTGCTTTAAATCCATGATTCTATCAAAAAAAAGCATGAGAAGTCTAATAGGTAACAGAGTACTCAGAAATGATCTTTCTCTCTAACATGGGTATCCTACTCCCTCATGAGTGAGGAATTGTCTAGGAGCTGGAATTGTCTCTCTCGCTTCACTCACTTGTACCATTAGCAGGCTGGGTAGAGATGAAGTCCCTACTGCTTTTCCAGGACCTGTTTCAGACTTCCGGAGAACGACCCACAAGGCATGCCTTTCTACCTGCCCTTCCTCTTCTCCACTTGCCTAAGGCCTGCCCTTCCTTCAAGGTCCTGCTTGAGTCCCAGACACAAGCAGAATGCATAGCAGAAACTTTGAAGTCCACTCCGATGCCCACTTTGAGCGATGACTTTTCCCAAAGTGGTACTTTCACAATTCAGCCGACTTCTGGGGATTCTATTCCACATAAAAAGGAGAGGAAAAGTCCTCAACAGGCAAAAGACAAGAGAGAAGGAAGACTGGAAAACAGCAGACAGAGTGAGCAAGATGAAAGACAATGGTCTAATCCAGATGTGGCAAACATGCAGCCCACAGCGCTCCTGAGTGCTGCCTGAACCAGATTAAAATATAATTGGGAAATATTTAACAAAATAAATAAAAATACAAAATACAAAAATAAGTCAGTGTGTGCCCACAGCTAGTGACTCCCATGTCTATTGAGTTTGACATCACTGGTCTAATCCGTAAATATGCATTTATGGTCACAAAATGGCAACAACAATTCCACTTTTGGTCCTTCACCGGCTTGTTCTATTGAGTAAATTCCAAAGTCCTTTGTCTGTTATTCAAGGCCCTTTGCAATCTAGCCCCAACCTCCATCTCTCATTATCTTCTGTGTTTGTCCATGCAGGTGTGTGTTTGTTCTGAGACTAGGTCTCCCTATCTAACTGAGGCTAGAAGTACAACAGCCTCTCAAAGGCCAGATTCCACCACCAATTGGCACAGAAGCTTTTTTGACTTGCCTCATTTCTGGCTTGGACCTTAGTCAATCTAGTGCCTCTGTCCCCTTACTCCTAGGGGCTCACCATTTTGATGCCAGACAGTGAGCACAAATACCCAATCGGCTAATCCCACAGGAGCTCAGTACTCCTGAACTCAAGCAATCCATCAGCCTTAGCCACATAGGTAGCTTACATATAGCCTCCTGGCTGTATCTGCTTTTTTAAAAATGCTTCACTCTCATCAAAATAGTCTATGCATGGTCTTCGCAGAAATAGTATGCAAATGCCTGCCTCTGTGTTTTTACCCACTCCCCAGCCTGGAATGCCACTTTCCCCACTTTGTTTTTAAGCCCTATCTTTCTTACCACTCAGCAGAAACTACAGAAGCCTACACTCTGAAACAGCTCCAGAAATTGAGCTTTCGGAAAAGTCTTCTCAATACTCTGTCATGGTTTCTAGAGATTGAGTCACATTCTATGTCAGGCAGTCAACAAGCATTTATTAAACACTTACTCTATTGCAGGTACTGGGCCAAGTTCTGGTGGTACAAAGAAAGGCAAAACCACAGCCCTTGACCTCAACAGCAGTGGTGTCAACTGTGTGTCAGGCATCGTGCTAAGCACCAGGAATACGTATACGAAAAGAAAGATAGTTCTTGGCCTCAAAGAGCTCCTAGTAAAATGGTGGACATAGCATCCAAATAATGTAAATACAACATGTATATGGAGTAGATGGAAAGTATTCCCAGAGGGAAGGCCCTCCCCTTGTGGGAGAGACTGGGAAAAGGCTCCTGTAGAAGACAGAATTTGAGCGGAATATTGAAGGAAGTCAGTTGTGCTGGGATGAGGAGGGAAGGCATTCTAGGAATGGGGTGGTGAGGTGAGGATAAACATGTGACCTAATAAATAAGATTTACTTAGAGCTTAACATTGGAAACCCTCTCTGCATATTATAATTTCATTCATTCCCATAAGAACCCTTCAGGCTATTACCATCCCCACTTTACAGATGAGGAAACTGAATCTGATGGTGGTTAAGTGATTTTCCCAGAGACACACAGCTAGTAAGTGTCTAGGGTAGGATTTGAATTCTGGTCTTCCTGACCCCAAGCCCTGCAGTGTATGCACTATCTGCTTCTAAGGATAAGATGGGGGTGGGCCTAGGGTGATGCTTAGCAGCAGACTGCTTATGTGAACTTCCACTCCATGCTGAAAGGGATATGCGGGCTTATAGACCCTGACTATCCTGACTCTGGAGTTAGGCTCATAATCTGTCTACTGATGGTATTGCTATCCAAGGACATACTGGACTGCATGGCATTGCTGACATTCAAAGGCCATCCATCATTTTTTGCCTGTCTGTAGGCCTATGTTTTAAGAATGCATTGGTTCCCATGCAGTGACTCCCACATAATTAGGCCGGCTCGAAGAGTTGGACATGACTGAATGGTAACAACTATACATGCTAGGTTCTTAATAAGTGTCTCGGTCTGACCATCTTGAATGATGCCTAGCTACGTTGGCGCAGCCAATTGACAGCATCCCAGAGGCTTTCAATGAATTCTGGCCTACTTCATTTCATCAGGAGGCTGACCCTGGTCTCCCCTGTTGGCCTGCCATAGCATTGACCTCAGGAGGCACATTATCTCTGGAAGGCCACTGTTAAAATGTACATATATTACCCTGGAGCAGGAGGAGGCCCTCCAACCCTCTCCCATTAGCACAAAAGCCGAAAACAGTTGATCAGATTAGCTAACTGACACTTTGTCAACCTTGGGTACTCTGGTCCTGAGTGGATGACACGCAGTGCAGGTAATTTCAGCTGCAGGAGAGAGGAAAGATGGTGGCTCCAAGTAAATGGAGCCGCCAAGCATGAGAGTACAGGGCCTGGGAGCCAGCTTAAGCCTGGGGATTTAACAATGAAATGCTCACTCTCCAGCCTGGAATACCACTCTCCCCTCTTTGCATTCAAACCCTGACTTTCTAGGAAGGGGAATTCTCAAAAGGGAACAGGCTCCAAAAACAGGAAAGGAGCATGGGAGATATGAAATTAAATCTATTTAATTCACCGTCAATTTTGTTGTTGTTCAGTCATTTCAGTCATGTCTGGCTCTTCATGACCCCATTTAGGTTCTTTTTTGAAAAGATGCTGGAGTGGTTTGCCATTTCCTTCTCCAGCTCATTTTACAGATGAGGAAACTGAGGCAAATAGGGTTAATGACTTGCTCAGAGTCACACAGCTAGTAAGTGTCTGAGGCAGGATTTGAACTCAGGAAGATGAGTCTTTTTGACTCCAGTCCAGGCACTCTATCCACTGTGCCATCTAGCTGCACCAAAATATTAATTAAACATAATTAAACTTGTATCAAATTCATTTAAAGTATCAATAGTATTAACTTTATTTTGCTTAAAATATCTAAAGTTCAGCTATTTCCACTGGACAGACCTGCCTTGGGGACAGCACGTGTTATTTCACACACAGGCACTAAGTGGTATGGAACTTGGAATCAAGAGAACCTGAGTTCAAATTCTATGCTAGACACAGTAACTGCGCAGCCCTGGATGAATCACTTAACTTCTGTTTCCTCGTCTGTAAAATGGTATACTACTAGCATCTACTTCCCAGAGTTGTTGTTGAGGACAAAAGAGCTAACATACGGAAAGTGCTTTATAAAGCTTGGAAATCCTGTATAAATTATTATAATTTGTAATCATGTGATTATTGGTTATAAAATAAGCTATTATTATTATTGTTTTAGAAAGGCATCAAGTCTTAAGAGCAGAAAGCCTGTTCAGAGACCAGCACTGATTTCTTCCTGTTGGCATCACCTTCCTTTGAATGGATTTCCAACCCCTTGGAGATACCTGTCTATCTTACAGTTTAACTTGTCAATCCACTAAGCAGTAGGTATGATCTCAACTTGGGTTGGCTCTAGCAGCAAATGTATGACACTGCCATTGCTTAATAAATCCTCTTTATTAATAATTAATACTCAGTGTTAATGAGTAACCAATTACTAATGGCAATTATGATGACACTGAGCAAATGGTTATGGGCTTACACAGAACAGTCCTCCTTGCTCCCCTCCAAATTATAGTCCTAAATGAGTTTACAGAATCTTGTTGTGACAGGTACGACCTCAATGTCTTTACTTAACGAGACAGTTGGATGGAATGAAATTCTGCTTTCAACAGATCCATTTTCAATGTGGCACACAGGAAATTAAAAGTGAAAGTATCATTAACATAGAAGACGTGTGTCTAATTCCCTACATGGGGTGCTGACAAACTGAGATTGTTTATCTATTGCTCATCATGGACAGATATCCTATAGGAACCAGTCTATTCCTTGAAACACAGTCTTTTTACTCTTTTTTTGGGGCAGGGGGAGTGAAGATGGAGGAGGCCATATATTGGTTCCAAACCAGAGTCAATGAATCTCACAGCCAGTTGGGACTTCAGAGATCACCTTACTTACTACCCATGTGATCTTGGACGAGTAACTTTACCTTTCTATGACTCGGTTTACTCAGCTGTAAAATGAGACTAGAACAGATGACCTCTAAAGTTCCTTCCAGCTATGTCTATCTGTAGGAAGATAATCTCAGAAGGAAGAAATTAGCAATTAGGAGGAGGAAGGGAGTTGGAAAGGCCTCGTCCAGAAGGTGAGATTTGAGCTGAGTCTAGAAGAAAGCCAGGAAATGGAGGTGAGATGGCTTATCTCGTATTTCTGGGTCCCCAATTAGATTGTAAGCTTCTTGAGGAAATGACCATGTTTTTGCCTTTCTTCGTATCCCTAGCACAATGTCTGGCACATAGTAGGTGCTTCCTGAATGTTTATTGACTGACTAATAATAATAAAGGGCAGCTAGGTGGCAAAGTGGATGGAGCACTGGGTTGGGAATCAGGAAGATATCTTCCCAACTTCAAACCTGGCCTCAGACACTAGCCACACAACCCTGGGCAAGTCGCTTAACCCTTTTTCCCTCAGTTTCCTCATGTATAAAATGAGGTGGACAAGGAAATGGCAAACCACTCCAATATCTCTTCCAAGAAAACCCCAAGTGGGGTCATAGAGTCAGACACAACTGAAAAGACCGAACAGCAACAATAATAAAAGTTTATATTTGTGCATATCTTTAAATTTCTTACCAACAACATCATCTCACGTGAGCCTCACCATTTCCCTGGAAGACAATTAGAGAAAAATGCTGTTCTCTCCATTTTATATGTCGATCAAACAACGAGCATTTATTAAGAACCTACTTTGTGCCAGGCACTGGGCTGCAAAGACAAAAATGAAATGGCCCTTGTACTCATGGAGTTTATATTCAAATATGGGAGACAACATATACACAAAAAGAATACAAGATAGTTTGGAATGGGAGAGCCATAGCAGCTGGTGGGGATGGAAGGTGGGGATCAAGGAAGGCTTCATGGAGCAAGTGTAACTTGGAGAAGTTTTTAAGGAAACCAGTAACTCTAAAAGATAGAAGTGAAGAAAGAAAGTATTCTAGGCATGAGGAATGGCCTGGGCAAAAGTGCAGAGATGGGAGATGCCATTGTGTGCGTGGATGCAATCTCAACTTGGGTTGGCTATCACAGATAATATAGCACAGCCTTTACTTAATAAATCTGCTTTGTTAATACTTAATATTTATTATTAATGAGTAACTAATTAAGGTAATCCGTAGGGACTAGGCCTAGGAGAGAACACTGAGAGGAGTACTTTGTTGTTGTTTGTCCTTTGTTCTTGAAGAGGACCATGACATCAGGAAGGTGATGCCATGAGAGAGAGGAGTACTTTATAAGACAATTGAAAAGGTAGGAAGGACCCAGGTTTGGGGGCAGCTGGGGGTGCCAGAGTGCATAGAGTTCTGGGTCTGCAGTCAAGAATTCTCATCTTCCTGTGTTCAAATCCAGAGTCACACACTTCCTAGCTATGTAACCCTGGGCAAGGCACTTAACCCCCTTTGCCTTTGTTTCCTCATCCATAAAATGAGATGGAAAAGGAAGCAGCAAAACCACTCTAGTGTCTTTGCAAGAAAAACCCTAAACGGGATCACAAAGGGTCAGACACAGCTGAAAAAGAAAGTGACAGAACAACACCAAAATGTCAAATGGAAGAGTTTATATTTGATCCTAGAAGTAATGGGAATCACTGGAGTTTACTGAGTAGGGGAATGATGTGACTTCTGCTTTAGGAAAACCACTTTTCTGGCTGTATGGATGATGGATCAAAGCGGGGAGATTTGGGGCAGGGAGACCAAATAGGAATCCATTGCAATAGGTCAGGGGAGAAATGATGAAGACCTGAACTAGGACGGTAGCCATGAAAGCGGAGAGAAGGAGCCACATGTGAAAGATGTTCTAGAGATAGAAAACATAAAATCTGGCACCTGATTGGATGTATAGGAAGAGCAAGAGTAACGCATTATACCAGGTTTCTAACCTAGTTAATTGGAAAGATAGTGGCACCATCCACAGTAATGGGTTTTGAGGGAAAGATAAATTCTATATTGGATACGTTGAGTTTGAGACACCTATAAGACATCCATTTTGAAATGTCTAGTGTCCAACTGGTATAGAACAAGTGGAACTCTGGGAAGACAGAGGTCAGATCTATAGATATGGGGGCCATCTGCATAAAGATGATCATTGAACCCATGGGATATGAAGAGAGAGTGAAGAATGAAAAGAAGGCCCCTGAAAGAGTAGCATAGGCTGATTCAGCATTGATTCAGCAAGTGAGGTTTAAATGGTTTGCCCAAGTGGTTAGCCATACAGCTAAGTGAGCAGCATTGAGGCCTAGACTCAAACGCAGATGTCCTGACTTCAAGTAATCCAGGATTCTCTCCTCTATCGCAGCTGTCCTTTGCAGCTTTGTGTGCGTCTATGTGTGTGGTTTTCTACAATTTTTAAAACCAACATAGACTAATTTATTATGTAGCACTTAACTACTAATCACATTTACTTAAGAATTCATCAAAGGAAAACTGATAACGAGATGTGTTATCACAACCTACAATTTTCAGCCCCGTTTAGGAGTCTTGGTTGCCCTTGGGGATTTAGAACAAGAAAAAACAACTACGTCACCGCCACATTCTCCTTCAGCAGCTATGCCTAATTCTTTTTTTATGAAACACTAGATAAGACACAGATGCCTAATTCACATTGGTTGAGTCTGGCTACTAGGTTGTCTATACATAGTCCTAAAATAGTGGAAAATGGGACTAGTGATGAACCCCTAATAATAATAACAGTTAACACGTGTATAACATTTACTGTGTGCCAGGCATTGTGCTAAGTTCAATACAAATGTCTACCTCATTTGATCCTCACAAGACCCCTATGGGGTAAGTGCTATTTTTATTATCCCCATTATTATTATATTAATATCCCCAATATCATTATTATTATCTCCATTTACACTTGAGGAAACTGAGGCTAAAAGAATTTCAGTGACTTGCTCAGGGTTACACAGCCAGGAAGTATCTGAAGCTGGATTAGAACTTGGCTGTCCTCTTTTCCAGGCCCAGCACTCTATCCACTATGGCACCACCTAACTGCCATTCATTGGAGTAGGCTATTCACGCCTTGCAGCCTGGTATGAATAGTCACTGAGAACTCCCTCTCCCACATTTCTCCTATCCCCTCCGCCATTTCAGAAAACATGGATTTCCATTTAAATGGGCATCAATAGAGAACCTATCTTGACACAATTGCCTGGACAATTGTTAGTTGACAATGGAGACCTGCTCAGAACCACAGAGATGATAGTTGTGTAAAATGGTTGGCAGTTGATTCCACTCTTACGTTTGGAACACAGAGATAGAAGTGTGTTGGACAACTCAGTAAAGTCTAGTGGAAACAACAGTGGTTTGGAAGTCATAGAACCTGAGTTTGATTCCTGGCCTTACAACTACCAGTATGACCATGAGGACAAGTCTTTTCCCCTCTCTGGGACACAGTATCCCCAAATATAAAATTGAGATAGATAGACTAAGGTCTCTTCCTACTCTATATTGTCATTTTGTGACTACCCTATGGTAAAAAGGGTTAGGGTTAAATTCCTATACTGTGGGGGAGTGGGATGTTTAACACGGGTAAAGCCAGTCTACTGTTACCTTTGAGAAGTAAAGGAACTTTCCTGAGCCTTTTGTGCAAAGAGCAGATCAACTACTCTCTCCCTGGGGTTCTACTTTAATCTTCTCAGGACAGAATCCAAGGTAGGCCTCCCTATACTAGCTAACTTTTCAATACCATATTCTTCTTCCTGACTTGGATTCCTCTCTTCATAGAAGCCCAGAATCTATTGAAAATAAGGAGAATTATCACTTCCCTTTTGCTGGAAACTATACAGCCCGAGATCACACTAGCTTTTGGGGTTGCCTCATCATAATGATGACTAATATTGAACTTGTGGACCTTTAAAATCCTTAGATCTTCTTTTTAAATAACTGCTGACTGTCCTTGTCTCCCCCAACTTATACTTGTGAAACTGATTTTTTTGTATCCAAGTATAAGACTTTACATTTATCCCTAGTGGATTTCATCTTATTAGATTACTCTACTATATCGTAGAAATCTCTGCATCTTGGAAGCTCACCCCACGTCTGGACTGCATCTCACATTAGAAGTACTCTCAGGGAGGAGATAAGCATTTCTATAATGCTTACTATGTGCCAGGCACTGTTTTATCTTATTTTATCCTTAAAAAAGCACTAACTTTGCAAGGTAAGTGCTGTTATTGCCCCCATTTTATAGTTGAGGAAACTGAGGCAAACAGGTTAAGTGACTTGGCCAAGGTCACACTGCTAGTAAGTATCTAAGGCTGTAATTGAACTTAATGCTTCTTGACTCTAGGCTCAGTTTTCTGTGCACTATGGTGGCCTATGGCTTCTCCCTCTGATTGACTCTTCCCAGAACTTCCATTTTAAGAAAGATGTCCAGGTCAGCCATGTCTTCATCTCCCCTCCACCTCCCACCAAGGTACATTCATAACTATTCACATTACTTTCTACCATGTCCCTCCTCACAGGGTACTTTCTTCTTCTCTGCTCCATTTCCCTTCATTTCAGCCTTCTTTGATGTACTGTCTTCCTTACTACAATGTAAGCAGCTTGAGGGCAAGGACCAGTTGTCTTTCTTTCTGCTTATATTTGTATTCCCAGGGCTTGGCACAATGCCCGGCACAAAATAAGTGCTTAATAAATGCTTGTTGATTTGACTTCTGCTTCAAGGGAAGAAAGAATTCCAGGAGGCTCAAAAAAACAAAAAGAGAAGGAAGATTTGGTGGGAGGGATGGGGAGAGAGCTGACGAGTCAAGCCCTGAGCCATGATGGTGTCAGAAAAGTGGGAATATGAGGATTAAGCAGATGGAGGGCACCATGAAAACCCAAGAAAGGCAAGTAGAATCCCCTTGCCCTTCTAGAGGGAAATCCTAGGGCTCAGCTTTATACTTTGGCACTACTCCAAGGAAGCAGTAATCTTGATGATTTCCTTTGGTGAAGAGAGGGGAATCATAGATTTAGAACAAGAGGAGAACTTGAGGTCATCATTTAATCTATGGAGAAACTGAATTGCAGAAAGTTTAAGGCTGGGATATGAACCCAAGGCCTCTGCCTCTAAATCCAGTGGTGATGCCTATGAATCCTCTAAAAAGCCTCTACCTAAACTGCTTGAAGACCTTCTTATGGGTCAATGGCTCCAATGCTCTTTTGAATACGAAGATCCTATTTTAACAACAAAAAATGTCCCAGACATGGTAGTAGTTGTACTGTGAGTATTGGCTGGTTTTAAAAAAAACAAACTATGATGGTAAAAAAATGCTGCTAGGAATACAGTAACACCTTTAATTTGTATTTTACTAAGCGCAATAATGTCTACATATATCATGCACTTGAAAAAATAGTGGTATATATATGCAAGACATTATTCATTCTTCAGAAGAAATGTTTGCTTGCTTATTATGCTGTCATGCTACAAATTTTGTTGGAGCTAAATAGAGATTGGAATGACGTTGGGTGGGCAGATGCATCCCAAGCTTCTTGGCCTAAGTCAACTCTTGCTCTAGATATATAACTGGCCAGCCTCCTTCTCCATTCAGACATTTACCCAATGATATGTGTTATGCCATTTCTTGCACACATTGTCATCATTGGAAATATGCTACTGTCTACTCATGCTGACCTTTCTTTCATCTCTTCATTATACATAACCTGCAATTTTCACTTCTTTAGAGATTGTTGGTGTTCCACGCTTTGCAACCAAGCTGTGTGGCACCACCAGGAGAATAGTGGTATTCACGAGAGAGCTGTTTTGTGTGTCAGAGAAGAGCCTGAGATCTCCCCTTCAATTTCCCAATTGTGAACCAGGCAGTTTTCTCCCTCCTATTCAGCTGTGGCCTCAGCTCATTGTTCATCTGCAGTGCTTGACATAAATGGATAGAGTCAAATCAAATAAATCTCTTCACCCTGGAAACTCACTTCACCCCTTGGACTACTTCTCATGTTAGAGGTACCCTCCATCCAGGGGACTGCTCTCTCTGATTGTCTGGTTCCTCCCAGAACCTACATTTTATGAAGGATGCCCAGGCCACCGATGTCTACATTCCTCTCCAGGCTGCACTCCTGACTTCACAGATTTTTTTTAGATCCAGCCTAGGGTCTAGCTGGTATAGATCATTTTAGGTCAGACATTACTGGTTTGGCTCTTTACAGCTTTGTGTCATCTACAAAGCTGATGAACACACATATCCCAGAATTATATCATGTGAGAGCTGAAAAGCACCTCAGCCTTGAGAGTCAGTTTTCCTCACTGTTTTTGTTTGTTTGTTTTGTTTTGTCCAAGCCAGGAGGGCCTGGCTTCCAGGAGAAGAGATCCTGGGTACTCCATCATCTTGCCCTCTTCTGTTTATAGATTGGCCAAGTGGTACACTACTTTCTTCTTCTGATAATGTTCCAGCACCAACTTCCTCACCAACGTTTGAAGATTTCCCAGTTCAGTCACCAACATTGTCATTTTAAAGATAAGGAAAATGAGGCCCAGAGAAGCAAAATAACTTGCCCAAGAGACATAGTCAACTAACGGTAGGACCAGGACTTGATCTTATATTTCCTGCCTCTTGGTCCCTTGTTCTTTTCTATGACAGAACACAATGTGAATAAAACAACACATCAGAAGACACAAACCAATCTGGACGCCATTTTGTTTTTAAAGTGCACTGGAATTGGAGCTAGAAGACATGAATTTGAAGGATAATCCTAGTCCCTAAGTACATTGGTATGGGACCCGCCCCACCCCTCACACAGGTGCAGGGCATTGGACCCCACCTACAAGGAGAGAGTCCCACATCAATTAGCTTTAGGACTGAGTTGACAGAAAGGTACAATTCAGCCATACACTACCTGTGTTGACAGCTCAATGAACTTCAATCTACTCATCTCTAAAATGAGACTAACAAAATAATTCACTTACCTATGTCATTGGGTTCTTGGGGGGGGGAATATTTTAAGCTTTAAAGCATTATCTAAATATGAGATTTGTAGAGGGTCCCCTGCTCTGAAACCTCCACATAAGGACAAACCCAAGTCAGCCATCCTCCATTTCTAATTTTCTGAACTTTCACGCCCTGCCTCTATTCCTTACCAATTCCCCCAATCACTTTTCATCCTCCTTTGTTGTCTTCCCCAGTGGAATGTAAACCGCTTGAGGACAGGGATTGTTGCTTTCCTTGTGTTTGTATTGCCAGCACTTAGTATAGTGCCTGACACATAGTAAGCACTTAATCAATGTTCTATCTATCTATCATGATAATTATCATGTTGACTTAATATGCCAAAATATGAAGTCAAAGGCTGAATACAGACTAGGACCTGAGATGTCTCTATCTACAATCCTGCCTTTATTCCCTCCCCTCATGGCATTTTGAAGGTGTCACAAAATCTTCTGGTTGAGGTGACAAGACCCATCTCCAGTGAAAGTACACACTTTTCATCACTATCGCTATCACAAAGGTGAAGTTTTTAACAAAATCAAAGACGCACAGATTTTAGATGTCATCTACTTCCATTTCATTGCCATGGGGCACCCTAAGTGGTAAAATGAATAGATAGATAGATGATTGGGCCTCATCCTCCTGAGTTCAAATCTGGCCTCAGACATTAGCTAGCTACGGGCAAGCCACTTAACCCTGTTTGCCTCTGCTTCTTCATCTGTAAAATGAACGGGAGAAGGAAATAGCAAACAACTCTAGTATGTGTGCCAAGAAAACCTCAAATGGGGTCACAAAGAGTTGGACATGACTAAAATGACTGAATGACAACAACAACATTTTCATTCTTACCCTGAATATCTGGGGACATGGGGAAGAGAGAGAGGAGTGAAAAGTAAGAGTGGAGGATGGTCCCCATTGGAAAGGGGAAGCACTATTCATCCTACTGAGGGCTAGACTTGGTTGGGACTCTAATAGAGAACAACCAGGAGTAGCTAAGTTTAAGGGTCCTTTAGGGGTGACCTGAACATGAAGGCAAACCAGAAGGCAAAGGGAAAAAATGAGAGCTAATGATGTCTTGTACTATCTACAAAGCTAACTTCTTATAACCCAGTGAGGTAGTTAAAGTCAGCTGTGCCCATTTTAAAGATGAGGAAACTGAGGATCAAAGTGCAGCAACAATATGTAAACTCTGACTAGCAGCTCAGAATAACGGAGATTTTCTCAGCTGGGCTCATCTTATCTTGGCATCAATAAATGAGAACATATCGGAGGTCAACTGGAATCAAATGATTCCATTTATGACTTTATCCATCAGTGAATCATGTACTCTTAGTCCAGGCACGTAAATACCTTGGTGTCTCTGTTATATCTCTAAAGTGGGAATTTCTTGCTGACTTCATTCCCCAAATATCAGATCTAACAGATGCTGGATGTCCCATAAATAGCAAATACTATTATGCAATTTGGTAAAGTTGCCTGGAGTATACCAAGCCTTTGTTGCCTTAAACTCTAAAACAAAATAAAATTTGACTGTTTTTGTCTCCTGGGTCTCTTATGAATAGAGGCAGTGGATAAAATGTCATAGTTGATAAAGAGCCAGATTTAATGTCTGAAGTTTTGCCATGGGTTCAAGTGCTGCCTCTTATACATATTGACTGTTATCTAACCTTAATAAGTCACTGAACCTCTGGATACTCTAGGCAACTTCTATATTGCAGAGAAGGTGCTGACCTATCTTGGTAAAGGTCTTAGGACCTCAGGGTCCTAAGGGGAGTTGCTAAGACCAGAGCCAATAGTTAAGAGCCTAAGTTCTGATAGCTCAGATGATGTTTGATGATGGCTAAAGAGTGTATAAAAAGAGAGAACTGAGCTGTTTGCTTAGGGCTCTCACTCTTGGCAGAGTGCTGATGTGGAGACTCTGGGCAGCTGTAGTAAAGAGTCCTCCAGCTCATAAACCCAGATGTTCAGACTTTGTTAAACTCTGATAACTATGCATTGAGATTTGAATCAGACAAGGTCTGTCTGTTGATGTTTGTAATTTGTTTGTGTTTCCTCCGAAGTTCAGGGTGCTGGCTTTTCTCCCTGAACTAAGCGAATGATATTTGCATGTTTGATTAAATTGAGATTATATGTCAGAGCTAGATCATAACAAAATTGGAAACGAATGGGCCCATCATAGATAAGGGCTTCACACTACTTTTTGTTCAATGGTACTCTCAACTCTAGGTCATATAACAACATATTGCCAACCAACACAAGGCAAGCTTTTGCAACAGTCTGCTAGCAGCTACTGTGGCTGTGCAAAACCAACAACAACCAGCACACAGAAGGCTGCCAACACAGGTTCTTTTGATCTGCTTTACTTAGGAAAGCAACGTTAAGGGGTTAACAATCTCAATTTAATCAAACATGCAAATATCATTCACTTGGTTCAGGTGGAAAAGCGAGCATCCTGAACTTCAGAGGAAACACAAACAAATTACAAACATCAACAGACAGACCTTGTCTGATTCAAATCTCAATGCATAGTTACTAGAGTTTAGCAAAGTCTGAATATCCAGGTTTATGAGTTGGGGGACTCTTTACTACAGCTGCCCAGAGTCTCCACATCAGCACTCCGCCAAGAGTGAGAGCCCTAAGCAAACAGCTCTGTTCTCTCTTTAGCCATCATCAAACATCATCTGAGCTATCAGAACTTAGGCTCTTACTATTGGCTCTGGTCTTAGCAACTCCCCTTAGGACCTTGAGGGCTTCATGCCCATGTAGGCTTAGCACCTAATAGATAGGGGTTTGGGCCTGAGGCTTAGCATCTAATAAGACTCAATGGAAGACACCCAACTTAACTGATATTACACAAGTGTAAAAACAAAACCAGAATTTCACCCTTGTCCTTACATTTGATGAAATCGATGGGTTATTAAATTCTGAGTATGGAAAAATCGGGAACCTGAAGTCATTGAAAACCTTTACCTAATGCCAAATCCAGAAATTATACCTAATAATGAAGAGTGTGACGAACACAAGCCTAACACCTCAAATGATTTGGAAAGGAGACGAACATTCTCAGACTGGGATTCTGGAAAGTTCTGTTTGAATTTGATGGCTTGGATATAAGTAGCAGGTCAACTATGCCAATACCTTCATCTCATGAGATCTTACTCTTTCTCCAATGATATCAAAAGGTCATTTGGATACCACATATATAAAATTTTTAAAGTACACCAAAAAAAAGACAAAGATTAAAGGTTTTAGCTTGGTCAAACTGAACCAAGAGATGAAGAAAATAATTACAAATACCTTGGCATCCTCTGAGCAGGACACAGCAAAAGGAAGGGTATGGCTAAATATGTTAAGAGACTTCATGGCCTCCAGAAATCAGTGATGCATCAGAAGAACACATTTGAAACAATTAACACTTATAGAATACCAGCATTAATGTGCACTTTTGGCTGTATGAAGTAGACAATAATATATTCAGACAGTATCCTAGCAAAAATCCCATACAATATTAAAGAAACACAGAGCCCATTACTCTAAGGGAGCCATAAGGAGATGAATACTTCTTCTCCAAAATTGAGGAAGAAGATTGATAGCCATTCCAGAGTCCATGATAAACAGATCAAAATCATGCAGAGGTACTTTAGGAGCAAGCAAACATCACTTCACTGAGAAATAGTATAATCTGACAACAGGGACACTTTATTTGATTTGCTGAATTTAACTGAAAGTGGTTTACCTTCAGATGGGGATTATGAAATAGCTAATATCCAAGAATAGGATCACAAGCCCCTCTTTGGATGACATCTATATGATCACAGAAAACAAGAAATATTGGTTGAGTTGAATGGATTTGCTTGTGGAAACAGAGGAGTGTACAATGGCATTTCAAGACCATGTCATTGCCATCAGAAATTACAAAAATCATCCTTAAGGAGCCTAGACCTAATTATCAATGTAGATTGTTGCAGGAAATGTTACATTATATCACTGTAGGCTTTAAAGATTTAGTACCTATTGAAGGTACTAGGAAGACATGACACAGTGGCTAGAATTACCCATAGAAACTTGTTGTCTTTCATGGACTGACAGATAATAAGTGGCCCCTGCTTCTTATACCACAAAAACACTGACTTCAAACCATCTTGAAAAACATCAATCAATAAACTGTAGGAATTTGAATATTATCACAGACTAATTGTTTTCCACAATCACAAACATAACATTGATCCATAAAAATGTAATAATAATGGTTTTAATATATTGCCCTACCCAATACTCATAATTTCCAAGTTCTATGGCATCAAAAGCTTTCAAAATGTAGAGATCTAAGAGAGGAACTCGAAATCATATAGCTAGTAGATGAGGGGACATATAGGTGATGCAGCAGATACAGTGCTGGGCACTGGTGTCACCTTAGTTCAAATCCATCCTCAGACACTTACTAGCTGTGTGACCCTGGGCAAGTAACTGAACTCTGGTTGTTTCAGTTGCCTCTTCTGTCAAATGAGCTGGAGAAGAAAATGGCAAACCGCTCCAGCATCTGCCAAGAAAACCCCAAATGGGGTCACAAAGAATCAGACATGATTGACATGAATGAACAACACTGGATGAGAGACACGTCATTGCTGTAGTCTGATTGCTAGTGGAGTTTTACCAGAGGAGGCTTTCCATGAGCCTGTGAGGGATGAGTCTATATCTGACCACTAAAAGCAGTTGTTTTATGCTCAGGTGTACTAGTCCAAAGAATATTAAATATGAAAGAATAATGAAAGGATAGAAACTTGTTCTATTATGGTTTCTATTTGAACAGCATAAAGAAGGATGAGAACAAGGTGATAACAATGGCCACATCGTTAAATATAAAATAATATCAAATATAGAAGATTTGTTCCAGGTCTGATTTTATCTAAATTCTATCAAACGAGAGAAATGGTTTTTTCTAAACAATGACAACCATTATTATGCTGATGATAAATATGAATAAAAAATTACCAGTCAACATGCACTTATCCAAGACCTCCTGTGTTTCAGGTCCCCTATTTGGCTCTGGGTAGTCAACGACAACAGCAACACCAAAGTCAAACCCAATGTCTCCCCTTTCTGCAGGACTCTGAGCTGTACAAAATGCTTCCTTCTCAATCACTCCATGAAGATGTCAATAATTTGTAATAAACAGGAAGAGAGCATCTAACCCCATATCATAGATCATAGACCTAGAGCTAGAAAGGTCCTTAGAAGTCATCTAGTTCAACCACCTTGTTTTACAGATGAGGAAGCTGAGGCACAGAGAAGGGAAGTATCAACATGGAAGTTCTCAAGATCCTTCAAAATGGAACAGAACCACTACCTTACTTGTTGCCCCATACCCCTTTCAACCTCCTACCCTAGCCTGCTTGCTTGATACCCAAATGACAGAATTACTTGCTATGTCTTATTTGGATGCTTACACAAAAATGCCTTGGGAGGTCAGCACACGCAATGGCTATGTACTCCTGAAGGGTCCTTCCACTCCATGGTCTACAATGAGACTAAAGAGACGGCAGCTTAAAACTCAATCTTGGTAGCATAATGAATCGCTCTTCAGGAGTCCCTTATTGCCTTTAGAATGCAATTAAAAACCAACCCCAGCAAAACCAGGTGTCTTGCTTTAGTATTCTTTCCTCAGAGGACTTCAAAGCACCATAATGGCATACAGCCACGTGCCCCCAGTGAAAGGTTCTCAAATGCTGAACCAACTTTATTTTAATAAATGACCTCATTTAGGCAGAGTAGGGCAATATCCTTAAAATGGGCTGTGCAAAATCCCAGGTTGTCAGTCTGTTTGGTAGAGTTCAGGGGGACATATCCTTCAGTGCAATAAAGAGAGCATATGTTGCATTAGAGATGGAAGGTATCTTTGTGGTCATCTAATTCAATGCCTCATTTTACAGTCAAGGAAATTGAGGTCCAGAGATGTTATGATCTGCCCAGGGTAACATGGGGAGTGAAAGATGCAGGATTTGAACTCACCTCCTCTGACTCTAAGTCCAGAATCCTTTCCACTGCACTGCTCTGGTATTTCCAAACAAGAATTTCATCTTCTGTAATGGGAAAGGGGGACCAGGGCATGTCTCTAATAGTTCTGTTTCCCTTTCTCCTCCTTTTCAAATCTTTATGCCTATTTCACTCTGATCTTTCCTCTCTCTTTTTTAAGTTTCTCTTTCTTTGTGTCTAGGCTACTTAGGATTCAGGCCCCATTGGTCTGGAGATGTGCCATCTCCTCTCTGTGGCATCCTTTTGTGTCATTGCTCTTGGGCTTCTTGCTATATTTCTGTACTTCCTCTCTTCCTAAATAATTTCCATTCTTGCCACACTCCTCTCCCTCTCCTCTCCTCTTCTCTCTTCTTTCTCTTTTTCTCCCTTTCTTCCTCTCTTCCCTCTCTTCCCCCTGCCTCCCTCCCCCTCCCCTCTTTCTCTTCTCTTCTCTCTCTCTTTCCTTTCTTCCCTCCCTCCCTCTCCCTCTCCTATTTCTCTTCTCTCTCTCTCTCCTCTCTCTCTCTCTCCCCCCTCCATTGTAACATATCTCCTTCCTTTTCATTTGAGCACAGCCCTCATTACTGCATTCCCATGCAACCCTTTTTTCAGCTCTTATGTGAATTCTTCAAGGCATTTGGTGAGACAGACTGATGGTCCAAATGCCCCTAAAAGGGATGAGTACACTATGAAATGCTCTGACCTCGAAGTGCAGGGTTCCTGTAAGGCCAATAGGCAAATTCTTGATAGGTTCTGGTGGGGGAGAGGTGGGGCAGAGGGTTTTCATATCTCAGGGTGGCCCCCTGAAGGTCCTCATCAGTAGACCCAAGTCCATTACCTCATTCTCTCCTTGAGGGATGTGGGAGGTTGATAGGACATCCCTATTAGTAACCTCAGTTTATAGCTGGGGAAATAGAGGCACAGAGAGGTTAAAAGCCCAAGGTCACAGAAAGAGTCAGTGATGGAGCTGAGAAAAGAAGTCGGGTCAGCCCACGCACGGTTAACACCCCATCCTTGTTCTCAGTCCGCTAAGGCCCAAAGCCTCAGAGGACTCATTAGTTATTTTTTTAAAGTTGAATAAAAAAAGTCCTCTCTCTAGATTAAGTCATCCTGGCTTCCAATTTCTAAAGCCGCTTCTCTCTCTCTCTCTCTTTTTTTTTATTCAGCATTTGAAATGTTTTTAAGGGTTTATTTCAAACACCTTTCTTTTTGAACTGATTGTTCAAAACTTTCATTCCACTTTGTCAGTGTTTTTTGTAGTCCAGTCTGATTTCTAAAAGGTTTTTATTTCTTCTCTATTAGCAGCCGCCACCTGCTTACTGTTTGGATGGGTTTTGCTTTATTTTCTTTGCTTTTATCTATTGAAATGGATGAGAAAAACCTTCGGTAATGAACCTTGTTTCCAGTTTTTCCCCTAACGTCCCCTATTTTTATCACCTAGTGCAACCACTGAGAATGGAGGAAAGGGATGGAAATAAGCCAACGTGCAGATAACTCTATGGGAGTTTCACAGCATTTCCAACCAGGTCGGGGAAAGAGTTGTAGGAAGAGGAAAGTGGGATATCTCCCAGCATCCTTTAGAACTGACCTACTGCCATCTTCTACTCTGTCTAGGTGTGGTGCACTGCTTGGTTGGTGTGAATCTCAAACATGGGCAAAGAATATGCCTCAGGTCCTTTCTGAATGGAATGAGCTGTTGGCCAAAAAGGATATCTTTTCCCTATCATACTGAATATCATGCAAGACTTCTTTAAGCAGGCTCTAGCCAGCGTATTTGGTTGCTCCTAGGGCTTACATTAGAATTTGCTGGTGTTTCGTGTCTGTCATTAAACTCATATCTTGACAGCCCTTTGGGAAAAAAAGCCAACAAGGCCCTTTGGGGGCGAATGTGTTATTTCATTATCCTAACATAGGTCAGTATGTCTAGTGGATAGAGTCCCAGTTCTGGGAGCTGGAGAGACCTTTGTTCAAACCCTGACTCTGACACATACTAACTGGATGATCCTGGGTAAGTCATATAACTTCTCTCATTTTTCCAGGCAACTCTTAAAGACTGTGAGTTAAAAAAGAGCTGCTGGTTTGTACTAATGAAATAAATCACAGGTCTGGAGAGAGAGAGAGAGAGAGAGAGAGAGAGAGAGAGAGAGAGAGAGAGAGAATATGAGAATGTAGGTTGACCCCTTAGGTGAAAACAGTCCTTCAAATAAATATAAGCATTTTATCAGCTCACTCTGCCCTCAGGGTAGTCAGCTAAATGAACTCAATGTTCTACATTACCCATCTAGCAGAAATAGTTACTGACTCCAGATGAGTGGGCAAGTAGCCATTTGCAAGGGTGAGTTACGTATTCTGAGGCTGCTCAATTATTCCAGGTTTTGACCTTGGCAAATTACTCCGGTTTGGAGACTGCCACTGGTTTCCCATGTAAAAACAATACCTGCTCTGTGTGTATATCAGAGAGCATGTGGGCCCCAGATGAAGTAGATGAGGGAATGTGTTAATGGGGGTGGGGGGGAGTGTGTAATAGAACATAAGCAAGTGTAGAGGCCCTAGCCTTGTTGGGGCTACTTGGGCAGCAACCACACCTACTCCTGAAATACTACCGATGTATAAACAAAAGGAAGGAAAGACCAGGAAGGAGACTACACATTCTGGTGATCTGGTGGCTTACCATGGACAGTGACGGACCTTCTCTGGTTTTTACAGCACTAAGAGAACTAAGGCAGGAACTAAAAATCCTTTTCTTCTTCTTTTTGGCAAGCAGTGCATTTTGAGATCTTAGGTCCCTCCTGGATCTTTGTTTCGTCTCTCTGGTCAGGTGAACTTTGCCCACTTTACCCCAAAGCAGCAGGGCAGAAAGCCCAAGGTTTTCAGGCCATCCCTCTAAGTCTTTGGTGCTTGGAGATCCACCTACATCTGGCCAAGCAGGTCTGTAGAGCCCCTCCCTGGCTCTCTCTACTCCTCTATCCCAACACTAATTAGTAATGCAATCCCACAAAGAGCGAAGCTGCCTGCCACCTCCCCTCACTCCCAGTGATTTATGTTCAATTTGTACAAATGGAGAAAATGAGATTTCAAATTTCAATGCCATTTCTGCAATGAGGTGATTAAAAGAGAGAGAGGCATCGCCTTCTACTGTATAGAATATTGATCCCCCTGCTATTTTCCTTTGCAATAACCATTAGCTCAGTATTATTTGCAAACCTCTAATGTGAACCTGGAGATGTAATTTACATTTGTGCTTCGCTTATTTGCTTTAACAAAACAACACAAAAGCTTTGGGTCTTTCAATCTATCTATATTGTCAATAAAATTAGCAGCTTGAAGGAAAAAAAATTATATTCAAAACCATAACTTCCCATTAACTACCGCAAGACACAACACATTTTTCAAAAGAGAGAAAAGAGAGACAGAGAAAAAGATAGGGAGGGAGGGAGAGAGTGGGCAGAGAAAGGAAAAAGAGAAGGAGAGAAAGAGGGAGAGGAAAGAGAGAGGGAGAAAGAAAGAGAGAAAGAGGATGAGAGAAAGAAACAGAGAGGTAGGAAGGAAGGTAGAGAGAGAAAAGGAAGAGAAAGGAGAAAGAGAGGGAGAGAAAGAGGGAGAGGACAGAGAGAGGGAAAGGGAAAGAGAAAGAGACAAAAAGAGAGACAGAGATAGAGAGAAGAGGAAAAGAAAGGAGGACAGAGAGAGGGAGAGACAGAGAGACAGAAAGAGTGAAAGAGGAGGAAGAGAGGGAGAGAATGAGGGAGAAAGAGAAAGAGAGAGTGAGACAAAGAGAGAGGAAGAGAGAAAGAGAGCTAGGAAGTGACAGGGAGAGGAGGAAGAAGAGGAAGAAGAAAGAGAGGGGAAGAAAAAGGGAGAGGACAGAGAGAGAGAAAGGGAGAGAGAAAAAGAAATAGAGACAGAGAGGAGAAAAGAAAGGAGGAAGAGAGGGAGAGAAAGAAGAGCAGGACAGAGAGAAAGGGAGAGAGAAACAAGAGAATGAGAAGAAAGAGAAAGAAGGAAGAGAGAGATAGAAAAAGTGAGACAGGAGAAAGAGAGAGAGAAAGAGAGAGAGAGAGAGAGAGAGAGAGAGAGATCCATTTCTTCTTGCTTATCATCCCAAGGGCTCAAATTCAATTCAAAAACTTAAAATAAAATGCCCCCCCCTTCTCTTATTTGGCTTGGCTTGGAGCCTCAGGCCTTGCAGGGAAAGTTTGGAGTCCAAGCTCTTTGAGGGTGTCTGGGGAGAAGGCCGAACACACACAAGGGCCAAGTGAGCCAAGTGCCGGCACACGCCTTAGCTCTGAGCCCAAGGCTTCACCCCCCACCGCCTTACCCCCAACCAGGCACGATTCCTACTTGAATCCCCTTAGTAACCAGGACAATGTACATCCACACACATCCATCCATCCATCCACACGTGCAGGGCCTGGTCACAAACGCTTCCCCCAGAGGCTTCCCAAAGGAGAAGGGAGGGCAATGCTGGGGGGAGGGGAGGAGGGGGGGGGAGAAAGAAAGGAAAGGGGAAGGTAATCAAGAAATAAAAGAGAAGGGCTGTGCTAACCCTTTTCAAGTGGTAGTTTGTCAGCCCCTGACTCTTAACAAATAGGACCCGGCAGCTCCCCTTTCTCATTGCCTCTGTCCCTGCAAACACATCAGCTGCCTACCACTGCCTACTGGAGTCTGGAAGATGAGAACAAGAAAAAAGGGAGAAAGAAAGAAAGAAAAAAAAAACTAATGACCCATAATTGCCATGATAGTGGAATAGGGGCCAGGCAGCTGTTTTACAATCCTGGTATGTATAGTATGCAAATATCTACAAAGGCCCGACACAGTTTCTCTATTGTGGATCCTGAGGGTAACCAAATTAGCCTTTGGCAGCCATGGTAATTGGGAGGTACTGTTCCCATTAGGAGTCCTGCAAATTATGAAGAAAAATGGACCGAGGGCTTTGTCACAAATAATAATACCAAGAAGAAAAGAGCAGGCGTCTGTCTTTTCTTTCCTTCCCTCCCCCCACCCTCTATCCCTCGCCTTTTTTTTATTTCTACATTGTGCTGTTAATACTTTGCTATTTAGTAATAAGAAAACAGTCTCAATCCGCCCCCCCCCCCAGCTAGACTGATCATGGACCTTTTTTTTGATAGAATGTCAGGTTTGCAGGACAACATATGGAATGGCAGTGGAGACCCCCTTTTCCAATCTCCTTGATCTGGGTTTTAGTTGGTGAGATTAGAATATCAGGGTAGACAGTGTTGGCCTTGAGTCATGGGCAGACAGGAACAATGTCAGAGTTGATATCAGGGAGAGGATTCTCTTTCCTAGGATCTTACTTCCCAATTTTTACTTAAGGCCGAGAGAGTGTCTATCTACTACCTCGTAATTTGCCTTTATCTTCCATCTCGTTCCCCCCTCTCTCTCCCTCTTAAATATTTGAGGGTCTATGGGTTAGCTTGAATCCCTGAACACATCAGGTTCCAAGCCCATTCACCTCCAATCATGAGCATTATGTCACAAACTCAAGTCGAAAAGGTCTGGAGTCTTTAGCCCTGGGCCTTCCCTGGAGATGGTCTAATTCCATATCCCCAAGAGCGCAACTACTGGTGACCAGATGGGTCATTGGAATATCAGATGACACTTGGATGAGATCAGGCTTTTGTGTGGTGCCATGGGTGAGAGAAGACAAATGGTCAGCTTGGGGCAGACTTGCTAGCCAAGCGGGTAACTTGGTTTGGGGGGCGGAGGGCAGGCTTCCTCCCTTTGGAGTTCTTGGTTCTTCTGTTTCTCATGTATCTTTAAATTTTTTTAAAATAAAATGAGCTTTTGACCTGCAATTAATTCCCATATCTCTTTGTTTCAGTCTTCTTATTTTGGTAAGAGTTTTCCCAATTACAAAAAAAAAATGAAATATAATGCCTTTTCTTTACCTTCCTCTGCTCAAGTAGAAACTTGTCTAATTTTTACTGAATTCATACATTTAGTAAAGTAGCACATTGTTAAAACACCAAAGGTGTGAGAACCTTCTGTGTTTGTCTGTTGAGAAAGATGCTACCATCTACCTACATGGCCAAATCCAAATTGTATTTCCCACAAGGAAAAACGAACAGCTTTTCATCTAGTCCGAAATGCAATCAGAACCAGGTTGCAAAGGACCTTGCCGGTTTAGTCCACCAGAAAGGGAGAGGAGGGAACTGAAAACTACTTGTAGGTACTCAGAAAATTAACAAAGAAAAACTAAAACCAAAATTTACTAGGGTGGGCGTATGCCCCACAGCCAAACAGAGGCCCTGTGCACACCCATACAATGCACATCCACAGAATGAAAGATGACCACGAGTACCATCATCAGCCAATCCAGAGAATTTTGTCCAGAATGCAATTTCTGAGAATCTTTATAAATACATTGGCCTATCATGATGTCTAAAAAACCCTTTGTAAATAAGACAGTATAAATAGAGGTCACCTAGGGTGCTGACATTTTCTAACAAAACTTATAACCTGTTACTCAAATGCTGGGTTCACGCAATTGGGGCTCAATCTCAAAGGCTTCTCAGGAATGAAACTGTCTCCACTCAGGTGTGTGTTTTTCTTGAGGCATCTTAATTTGACTTATTTCTAACCCCCCAAAAATACCTCAAGAACCCTCAAATTCCTAGCAAGCATCAGACTTCCAAGTTTATTGCATAGGACAATACAGGAGAGAACACTCTAGTGGTTCCCAACTCTTCCAGCGTCTTAGACTGAGGGCCACCCTGGTATTGGAACTTGCCCCAAAATATGGGAAATGAACTTGGGTTTGCTAGGGAGCCAAGCAACCTACCTCTCTGATGAACCCTACCTTTCTTAGGAATTTCTACAATCACTTCAGACTTAAAGCTCCACTCTAGGATTAAGACTCCCACCTAGCCCAGGAAAAGAAAGAATCTTCTTGTCACCAGAGAGTAGACTCTTGCCCTCCACTCCAGACCTGCCCAGTTCATATGAATCGCAGTGCAAAAGCAAGGTCTTGCTTTGCCCCTCAAGCTTCATTTCTCCTTGGTTCTTGACCAGGAGTAGCCTGGAGGCCACATGTGGCCTCAAGGCTGCAGGTTCCCCACCCCTATTCTAGTCTCTCCTTTATGCTGTAGGGCTGGATTTCTTTCTCATGCTCATCTTGTCCCCAGGACCCCACTGGGCCACTGCCACCACCTCTAGGACTAAACAAAAACTCTCCTTTTCTCTGGCCCATGGGAGATTCAGCATTGGCTGGGCTCCATGGCACCATCATCTACCACCATACTATGTCTGCCCCTGTCACAGCTACCTGCTTTGCCTTCTTCAAGAAAACATTCCAGTTCTTCCAATGAAATGAGACATTTAGGATCAAATGCTGCTGGGCTAGGAAATACATTTCTAGCTTTTTAAATTTTTTTTTATTTTTTTAGTTAGGCCCAGAGCAGCAAACACATCTGTGAAGACCCCTTGACTCACTTAGCTCAAAAAATAGCCCCCAAGCTAGTTGAGTTTAGGTGAAAGAATTGCAATGTTCCCACCTCCTCTCTGTATCTGTGAGTTTTAACAAAGGGCAGGAATTAGTGGAAATAGAGAATATTTGCTCAGAGTTGTTGCGGGCAGGGGTGGGGGAGTCTCAGCAAATACTAATGCTCAACATAGAATAGGGGAAGAGTCGGGAGTGGTTTAGAGAGTACTGGTCTTGGCTTTAGGGGACATGAATTCAAACCCAAACTCTGAAAGTTACCACTAAGTGACCTCGAACTAATCACTCAACTTTTCCCTCAGTTGTCTCATCTGCAAAAGGAGAATAGTAGTGTATCATCGCCTACCCCAGGACTATTGTGAAGAAAGAGCATGGCAAAATTGAAAATACCCTAGAAATAGAAGCTGTTATTATTATCTGTTGAATCTATTGCTTGTTTAACTCTGCTCCATCTTTCAAGGCTCAATGTACACTGATATAGGTAATACTTTAAGCTTTCCCTACAACAAGCCTAGGAGGTAGGCAGTACCAGTATTCTTATTTCCATTTCACAGACGAGGAAACCAAGGATCACACAGGTTATGGTTTTTGTCAAGGGTCACATCACTAGGGTGAGTTTCACATGCTATTTCTGCCCAATCTTTGAAGACCAGTAAATGCGGGTTCTCCTTATGCAGTTCCAAGATTAAGTCATTCTGACAAAAATCTCCAAAACTTCTTTGAGGCCTCCAAGCATAAGTATCTAATTTTCTGGGCTGAGTGAATGAGATGTTCTTTAAGCTGTGCAGTATTTTTCCTGATTTAATGAATTTACCAGTATGACAGAATGCTATGATTCCATGATTCAATGTATTTTTTTTCTTTTAAATTTGCCCTTGACAGTAAACTACTTTCATCTTTGAATCTAATAAAAAAAAAAATCACAAAGCAATAACTAGCACTTTTGACACCAGGGGCAAGCAGCATGGAGAATTTTTTTCAAAGACAAATTCATTGGAGGGGATGGAGATAGAGGACATAGGACACCCAGTGGGGACCCCAGCAGCCCACCATTAGGGTTTGGGGAAAGGAACTTTAGAACACAAGTATACATTATTGGATCCTTCCTTTCTGGACCTGTGATTTCATTGATGTAGGGAGGAAACTCGGAGGCAGCATCTTCTAGTCTTAAAGCCTAGCCTGGAGACTAGCACAGGCCTCACTCATACAACCAGTATGTATTTTACCTTATGGCTCCACTCACCCACCTTGTGACTTCCCAAACCTAACTACCTCCTCATAGACCAATCGTTTCTACTTACTAGAACGTAAGTTCCTTGAGGACAGGGGCTGTCTCTTTGCTCAGATTCAAAGTGCCTGGACACAGAATGAGTGCTTAACAAAATGGCTTTTTTATTCATTCATTTATTTCAAGGCCCACTTCATTACACAACACCAACTTTTCCTATTTTAATTTGGATTATTTTTTTTGCTCACTAGGTGCTAAGCATAAATACCCTCAATGCCAGTTGTGACATGCTGGATTTATCTTGGTCCCAAAGGTTCAATTCTATAGGTCAAATGCCTCAAACCCTTGGTTTGTTGGTTTCTAATATACTTATTGCTAATTGCAAGAGAATCCTAATTCTCACAATGAAAGGAAGAGCTTGGTAACTAGGCTTGTACAGGTCTCACTAGTCTCTCTAAGAGAAGCTTCCACGGCCACAGGCCCAAAAGCCAACCAGGCAGACTCTCCTCTTGCTCTCCTCCATTAGGCAATGCTTAGGAACAAGGTCTCAATGCTAGAAACAACAAACAACCAAAGCTGTCCAGACCCAGTTGCCTAGAGGGAAAGAGAAATGCCTGATCCTAGGGAGACGGAAACAGTTAATGGAGTAATTGAATCCAATTAGAAATGAGACCAATAGCGCAGGAGGCCTGTCAGCCACTTAATCAGGGTTCTCCTGGCATTGGGAGAGAGCTTTCTGGCCATGGGGGCTTTCAAGGCCTCCCAATGATCAGAGGTCTAACCATGCCCACACAGTGGACTGGACCTGGATAGGTCCATTGTCATTCAGCCCCAATCTTTTCCACCAACTCTAACCAGGGCAATTTCCAGGCTACCCAGAAGACAATTAACTCAGAAGGGATCGTTCCTGAATCTCTAGCAGTGTGATGGGCAGATGCACACAGAGATGACCCCAACCAGGGGAGACTTTTCTGAGCAGAGAGTTCAGTCATCTAACATGGGATCCAACATCAAGACTCTCACATCTCAGCACTGTTAGAAGGGAGGTTAAAAAAAGGCAAATTAATGAGTTTTATCAAGTACATTCTGGCCAAGGAGGGTTGGGAGGGAACAAACCCTGTACCGCAGCGAAGTCCCCCTTCAATAGTGAGGATGCCTTGCTTCTTTCAAATTTAGGCAATTCTCCATCTTGAAACTAATAACTCCAGATCTATATTTTTTGGCCCCTGGGGTTTCCCTTCAGGGTCTGCTTAGCTGCCAGCTGAAGTCCGAGCCTGAGAAGGAGAGGCTGGTGCCACCAGCCTATGAGTGTACTTAAACTTTGTGTCTGATCAACTTATGTGTATTGGACCTGAGACTAGTTAGTCAATTCTTTCTGGTCCCTGAGTGGCGATTTGTGGTAATGTCTCCATCAATACTCATGGAGTGGTTTGCTAGCTGGTTTACGTAAAGCAGAAAGCTATGGGATGGAGGGACTGGCTGCCTCCGAGGATTCTCTCACAGCTCATGAAGAAGTGACCAGAGGAAAAATCCAACAAGCACAACGCCTAACCTCGTGCAAGGGTTTACACAGCCCTAGTCATTCTGCTGGGTTTAAACTTTATCTCCTCCACTCTCCCCCCTCCCCATTTCTTTCCCCAAGCCCTAATCTCTTCCTTTCTGACAGGCCTGTTATCATCAAGGTTTCAAAATAATTATTACTATTGTAATTCATCTCTCATGTATATTAAACCCAGGGCCCCAGAAGGAGACGACCTATGTCTTCAGGAGGCCGTCTGTGAAGCTGGCACAAACTCTGTCTGCCGACCTACAGGAATGACTAAAGCCAGAAAAAATCTGTGGCGTTATGGTCCACCTCTCATCATTTCTCTTTTGTATAAACAATTCCGGCGTTTGCTGGAGAAGGAGAGGAAAAAGCCAGTCTGGGAGGGAATTTATTAAGCGTATGTCTCTGCATATTGGCTAGGTCTCTCCACTTCTTTGGAGGACATTGTTTCTGATAATTATGATGGATTGATACTCATGACTTCTTGGCAGCTTTTCTGTTTGCACGTGAAAATATCACCTCTTATTCCTTTGTCCGTTGCGTAACTTGATGTTATAGCCTGTTTTCCAATGGAATAAACAGCTTGAAATTGAAACACACACACACACACACACACACACACACACACACACACACACACACGCTCTAAAGAAAAAGAAAGCCTGAACTTAAGAGAAGGTTTTCTAATTAAGGGGGTGGGGAGACATAGTCTGTCCCCTTTTAAAATTATTTCTCTCTAACAACAACATCACCACTTAGCTGGTTTGTCCTGTACTGAAGGTGCACTCCACTCTCCTCTAAGCTTGTTGCCCCTATAAAGCAAACTCTGGCTATGAACCATCCTAATGTCCCTAAAATGAAAAAGGCCAAGCTAAACCTGAACAGCTGAGATACATCTACTTTCAATTTGTTCAACAAGGCAAGAAATGGTTGAATTTCTCCATTAAAGGTCATGAGGTACCAATTTGGAGTCCCAAGCCTACCCTTATCCTTTCCTCTACCCACTAGAGATTGGACTCCCAAGAAGGGCGACTCTTTTCTCATAGCTCCATTCACAAGCCATATCTCTAGAAATAACCACGTTGTTGTGAGTTTCTCCTTCACCTTCACCTCTTGAAATCCTTCATTTCTTTCAAAACTTAGCTCAGGGGATACCTTTTGAGGAAGCTTTTCCTGCCCTTCCCCAAACTATTCTACCGGTATTTTGTCTATATTCTCCATATACTTATATTTGTGCACATTGCTTCTTTAATAGAATGTAAACTTCCTGAGGGCGGGCAGGGACTCTCATTTTTGTCATTGAATCACCAGTCCTTAGTACAATGCCCAGAACATAGGAAATAAGTTCCAGATATCTGATTTTTCTCTATAAACATGCAAAGACTCAAAGATTAAAGTCCCCGGTGTCAATGCTGTCAAGGAGGTCAAGCAACTCCTGAATAGGAGCAGCCTGGTTTGTTTGTTTGACAATTCAAAGACAATGAAATGGCTTGGAAACTTGACTGCTGAAAATGGGAAGGCAGACCTGGGATGTTTTTATCGATGCCCATTGCTGAAATAAGCAACGTTAAACACCACGTCACATGAATTTTTATTTCATTTCGTTTTCTTGCATTTTAATTTTTATTACTCTCTTATTGTTAGTTATGTCACTGTTCATCACGGCCCGACCATGTCTGTGCGGCAACAGCTTAGGGTACAATTTATGGAAGCTCAACATAAATATGGTGCTACATGGAAAGGGAGCGACATATTAGTTTAGAATTTGCAGACTATCACACACTGAGCACACATCGCTGATTTATGAAACTGCGATAGCCTGTAAATTCTCAAATACAGCACTGCATTCATAAACTCCCAATGAACAGAGACAGAGCCCCAGCATCATAGCCTCCGGTTCAACGACCACCTCCCTATCCTCTCCCCCCCTTCCCATCCCCAGCAAACAAAGAGAGACATTTTCAGTTTTTCAGTACTTTGCAATTGAGATTAGTTGTGTGTGTGCATGTGTGTGTGTGCATGCAAGTACATATGTACATATGGTTTTGTTTTAAAGGACTTAGTTATGACATAAAAGGTTCTTTTATCTGCCTGCTGAGGGGTCAGAAGTGGGCTACTATAATAGCCAGTGGCTTTGCCATTTTCTGTCTTACAAGTTGACTTGATAAAAAGCAAGGTAGCCTTCAACATTGCCCATTCCTCAGTCTTTTCTGAAAAGAGAAAGCCATTACAGCTACCTCTTGCTTTTCTTTATCTCACCACTAAGGGAAAAGGAGTAGGGTCTGTCAACCCTAAGAAAAGAGAAATGAACATCTCATGGTAGCAGGTAAAGAGAGGATGACCATGAGGTCACATGAGGTCTGGTGAATGCTTTTAAAAATTAGAAGCATTTTTAAAAATCATTTTAAAACAAAAACAACATCTAAACATTCTGCAGCTTAACCACACCCTTTACTTTTCTGGGCCTCAGTTTTCCCATCTCTAAATGAGTTCCTTTTCGCTCTAATGATCTATTATTCTATAGCAAGGGTCTACTTAAGGTCCACAGATAAATTTCAAGAAGCCAGTGAACTCAAATGGGGGAAAAATCCATTACTATTTCAGTATCATTGGTTTCTTTTGTAATCCTATTTATTTTATTCTTTTAAAAACATCATTCTAAGAAGAGGGCCATTGGTTTTACCAGGCTATCAAAGGATTTGTAAGAGAAAAAAAGGTTAAGAATCCCTGTTGTATAGTATGATTCTTAGGTATTAGATGCATAAATATTAACTCAACAATTGGTTATATGGTTGTCAAGTAGTAAAGAAAGTCATATGTTGGTCTGAGCAATGTCCTTCTTTGGCACTAAGCTATAACCAAAATTACCTCCCATTCTGATAGCAGCCCATTCCAATATGGCACTCTGCTGTTGGTGAATGAGGTCTGAGGATGTTAGGGATCTCAGTCCTCTTAATACCATACCCACTTTCAAAGTAATAGTGCTTGGGGACCTCTGGAAGGTCCTGGGTAATAGACTATAGCAGGGCTACCCACTTTCCAGCGGCAAGTGGAAATATACAGTATTCAGGGCCTAGACATAAGAGTGGAAGGGTAACTTGCCTAGTGACTTACACCTATGACCTCCTCTGTTGGGTTGCTCCTAATACAGGAAGCATCAGTCCTTGTTTCATTCATCTAATGGGTGCTAGAGGGATGGCAGTAGCATCAAGATGTGCTTCTCCATTCAGATTGCAAATAAATTTGTATGTAGTGGTATGAGTTAATTAGTGTGCTGTGGTTTGGGAAGTTGATGACAAGCTGCCACTTTCTATTTGGCTCCTTCTTAACAGGTGGCTTCTGACTGACAGGAAAGCTCAGAAGTGTGGGAGGCCATTTGTGTATTTCACACTATGGAATATTGGTTCCCACACTTTAAAGAAAACAGTTAAAATTCTTTGTTATGTCCTCATGTTGTGGTAAAAATATCCATATGGTGCACAAACACAGAGGGAGAAGAACCCACGGCTTGGCAAGTAATTAATTCTTCCACGTTAAATTTGTAAAGAAAGAAACTTCAAGAAATAAGGATTAAATTCTTATGGGGGAGGGGGTGCCACAAGTGAAAACAACAACAAAAACAGCAAACCCGAAACAATACAAGTCACCATGAAATCTGGTATATGGCAAATATTAGAGGTGATTAGAGAAATCCAGCATGGAATTCTAACCAACAATGTATCGTCTTATAAGAAACAATATGATAATATTCAAAGAATCATCTTGAGCCTTGAGGAATGGATGTAGCCCAAAATTGTGAAGATGAATTTTAGCAAATCTGGGTTCTCCCATTCTCAAGCATTCAACTAGAGAACTTCCTCCCCTTTTTTTGAAACTGCATTCTGAGTGCCTGTGATTTATAGCCAGCCGTCGATAATCAAAGCCATCTCTGGATTGAAACTGACAATCAGATCAAGCGTCTAAATTAAACATGAATATGAGTCCCTTTCGAAGGATCCATTAAATGAAAAGAATTCCTCTAAAGACACCACAGCATTTATTTGAGCACACCTCGGAGCAGAACTCAAACTGTGAACAAAATGGAAAATGTCTCAAAGAGCTCTCAAAATTAATTAGAAAAATTAAAAGAAATTTGAAAGAAAACCACTGTGTGGAAGTGGCTGAAGTTCAGAGAATTGACATCTTTCCTATGTTCTAGAGAAACAGTTCTGGGTTTCCTTCCCCTTGGGCCTCCCAGAATTGGTCTGTCCAGCATCTATCATGCTAAGGTGATAAAGAACTACTGGGCCCAGGGTCCCTCATTTTTTGGGGGGGAGGGAAGATTCAAAGAGATGGTTTGAGGTCACTGTTGAATTTTCTTTCTTTTTACTTTATTTTAAACAAAAAGCCCATTGTTTACTTTGATAAACTGTGACTCCCATAAGCAGCAGCTTATCTCTTTGTGTGGTTTCTTTTCACCAGGAGGTAAACTCATTAAAAAGTGGTTGAGGATATACCAAGAAAAGTCTTTGCTTGGGAAAAAAAAAGAGGGGGTGGGAAGGAAGGAAGGAAGGAATGAAGGAAGGAAGGAAGGAAGGAGAAGAAAGGAAGGAAGAAGGGAAGGAAGAAAAATGAAGGAAGAAAGGAAGGAAAAAGGAAGTAAGGAGGAAGAAAAAAGGAAGGAAAGAAGAAAGGAAGGGAGGGAGGAAGGGGGAGGAAGAAAAGGGAAAGGAGGGAGGGAAAAAGAAAGAAAGAAGAAATGGAGGAAAGGAAAAATGAAAAAGAAAAATGAGACAGCTATACAGATATATAGGTGGACAAGTTTAATACAAATGGAGTTTTCTGGTGGGCCATTAAGAAAAGCAGCACAGTAAATGCATACAGCCTTTGTCTTGGTTTTCTTTGATAAGTCTCGTTTCTCGTGCCAATAAGGCACTCCAGGCACCTAGAGGAGTATTGCACTTGCTTGATGAGTAAACTCATTGGCCCATCAGTCTTGTGTCCCATGACAAATACTGTTCATAACCTGCTCGCCTGTCATGTTATATTGCTCCATGGGAAGAGACTTTGTCAGTATAGACCTTCATATTGCTTTCACCCTGGTCTGTCCCTTTCCTAGCTTTCTCTAGGGATGTTCTGACCACAGTTGTATTGTGCATTCCTAAATGGGGGTAGTAGTGCCTATATGACTACAATGGAAGAGTTCTGTACACAGCAAACACTCAATAACTGTTTATTGAATGAATGAGTCTGGTAAGTCTATTCAGTGTAGTCCCAGGCACATGTGCTCATAGGTTCATTTTAGTGGTAGTATGTGTGGTCATAGCAATCATTTGTAGCCACAAATAACCACCCACGTGTGTCTCCCTTTCCAGGTGACAATGGAGGGCATATGTATAGCGTGGGGTTTGACTAAAGGACTTCAATGATAATGATCTATGTGCACCTATGTCTGGGGGTGGGGGTAATGAGGGATAACAAATCATTCTCATTTGCCCCTGGCTCAAAAGCATTTGCCAGCATGAGCTTTCATTTGTTTAAAGTCAAAACTCTCCACATCCAGGGATTTGCCAATGAAATGTCACATAGCTTTGTCCAGGACATCTCATAAAGACATGTCTTTGTCTGTCCACTGTCATCTATATGTTTAAGGGGATGCAAAATTCCAAACTGCTCCCTATCCTTCAGGGCTGAGATTTTTTACATTCATCATTCTCCTTCCTGGTCACTCACTCCTATGAACATGTTAGTTAAAAACATGGTCATGATTTGACTGGTATACTGTACATTGTTTCCTAAAAGGGCAAAAGGGAAAGAGAGAGAAGCCATTATACATGAGGAGGGAAGTGTACTCAAAGGGCTAGTATGGAAAAAGCAGTGCATCTGCAGCAAGGAACACTGGGAGATATTCCTCCATCTTGTGAAAGCGTCATGATTCAAATGGTCCATTCCAGGCCATGACCAACCCACCTGGAGATTTGGGTGAATTTTTTTTCAGTTTTTATTTTTCAAAATGGGTGAGAAAAAGAAATAATAGATTCTTTCTATCCTAAGGGAATAAGGGGAAAAAGGTTTACTCTTTTCATAGGAAGAAATGGGAGAAGTATTTGTTCATTTCTTCATTATTTGAAACATAAATACTGCTCTGGAAACTGTCCTTTACTTAAGAAAAAAGAAAAAGAAAAAAAAAGGAGAAGAAGGGGGGGTGGCAAATGAAAAACAAACTGCTTTTTTATTCAATGACAGGATTAATAAAAAGCTGATTAATAAATAAACAGAAATGGAAACATTCTAGCCACTGTGCTCTTATAGTTCGTACTCCAAGAGTTTCTTTTTTTCTCCTTTACGAATTTCCTCCAGCTTTGAGGGGAAAAAATTATCATTTTCATACTGGCTAATATCTCCATTTTAGATGTTATGAAATGTATTGCCAAAGGGTGGTTGATAAAAGGAATAAGTGGATTTAAATCGAGGAATTCACCTTAATTTTTTGAAAGTGGAAAAAAATATATACAAATGTATGCAGGTATATATGTACATGTATATAAATATAGCATATATATTGTATATATACTTAAACTACACACTATGTATATAAATGTGTGTATTGTGTTATATGTGTATGTGTATATATACTTATGTATATATATGTACAAACACACATGTTTATATGAATATATAATTTCTTTTTCTCTAGACCCACACCCTTTATCTGTTGGATATGTGCTTTTCTTCTCATGCTCCTAGAAAAAGTCTACCTGGGTTACAAAACCCAATCCCTCCATTTTCCAGAACCAACCAAATATCAGTGTGTGCAAAAAACATGGTAGCTTCAGGAAGAAAAAAAAAAGATAATTATCAGAGCGAAAGAGAGGGCAGGGAAAAGAAAGAAAATAAAGAGAGATAACACAAGGGATCTGGGCCAAATGAAGACAAAGCAATGTACTTAACCCACCTGGAGTGCAAAACAGGGCATCAAGTCACTCTCAGCCAATCGCCTGGGGTCTGCGACGGAGAGGAAAATCCGCATGGGTTCATTTGGCCGAAGAGTGTGTTTCATAAACCTTACAGTGCTGCTATGAAAGCTAGCAGGATCTTCCCACGTTTCCTGTCATTCCGTGGAGATTGGCTGCTGGAGTGTTGGTTGGTGGGGGGTGGGGGTGGAGGGGGAGAAGACTGTTGGGTTGTGGGGGGGGGATTAGCTTGGGGAGGGGGGGGTCAAGCAGGAATTTATTTTAACTGCATCTACTGAATGGGAAAACTGTTTATTCCTTTTGGGTCATGTGAGGGAGCCACTGGCAAAGATAATAATATATGAAGGAACAAAATGAGGGTGAGAGGCAGACACACAGAGAGAGGGATAGAGAGGTAGAGAGAGAGAGAGAGAGAGAGAGAGAGAGAGAGAGAGAGAGAGAGAGAGAGAGAGAGAGAGAATATGAGAGAGAGGCAAATGGCTTTCTATTATTCGGGACACCGGTGATGCACACTGAGGCAGTTAGAAGATTAAATTAAGTATTATATCTGCTGACCCTATTGCCATGGTTACCGGACAGCGGAAAATATTAATCAACCCAAGCCTTTACAGATGAACATACAGAAAAAAAATATGATAAATATAAATATATATGTATATCCTCGCTACTCTGTCGTGTTAATACAGAATGCCAACCAGTCTACCACCTGATAATTTTTTTTTTGAAATAAACAATTTTTTAAAATGCTTCTTAGAGAAGGCTTACGTCACCTGTCACTTATGGAAAGCAGAACATGAACATCGCTGTGGACCACTTGCTCACTTTCTCTTTAGCTGATTTCTTCCCCCATCCCCTTAAATAATGGGCTACAACATCTGGCTTGATTGCAAAGTCGAGGGGCTATTTTATTTGTCTCCTCCTTCCTCGGAAACCTGTCCACTAACTACCTAGCCAGCCATTCCTACGCAATTACAAAAGCGGAGCATAGTACAAAAATAACAACACCAAACAAAACCAAGAAGCCCATAAAACACATAAAAACATCAGCCTCTCAGCAAACCAGAGTGTGATAAGACTGCCGGGATTGGCATCCACTCTACTAGCAGCCCAGAGGGCTCCAGGCACAACACTTCTGCTCGGGGTTTAAAACGAACCTGACTGCACCAGCTGTAAATCTCGCCTCGTGCACCTGGCCAGCTTAGAGCCCTAGACTTTGTCTCTGTGTTTATCCCCAGCAGATGAAGCTGCTTCCTGCTTGTCTCCCAATGTACTTTCACTGTTCCCAGAAATCCAACTGCACAAGCCACTAAGACCTTCGGGTAAAATAGACTTATTTTAGCAACATCTTTGCTGCTTAAACCAGTAGAGTTGGCACTTTGCCTCTAAAAGATCTATTCTGAGATTCGGTCACTGAGTCAGAGCTGGCTGTGGAAACTGAAAATCATTCAACACATCCTGCTTTGTTTTACAGATGAGGGAACCAAGTCTTGGAGAAGAAAATGACCAAAGCTCATTTTGCTTCACTTTGCAGAGAGGCCGTGTGGGAGAATGCTTGCAAAGCCTTACTCTGGTGTTTGCTCTTGGGAAAAGCCCGGTAATTTCTCTGAGTCCCAGCTTCTTCATCTGTAAAATGGGGACGCTAATAATGAAAATTTCACTACCAACCTCACAGGGTTGTGAGCAAAGTGCTTCGCAAATTGTAATGTGCTGAAGAAATGGGAATAGTTGTTTTGGTTGTTAGCCAGGGTCACACAATTAATCGCTTTTAATCTCATGCTGGCAATGCCTCTACTCCAAGTGCGCCTTCTCTGATGGGTGAATTTTTCCCTGAACATCCATTTGAGGAAACACCAACGCCAAGCAAACAAGCTCTCTTCAAATCTGGAGCGGTCCATGACTCCTCCCTCTTCCACCCCACCCCCACTGATCCACTTCACCTTGCTCCCGAGACTACTTTCCCATTTCTCCCACCTTTCTCTTTAACTCCTTTTTATGTGCTATTTTCCTCCCAGTAGAATGTAAGCCTTTTGAGGGCAGGGATGATCTTTCTTTTTGCTCATATTCTTACTACCAGTACTTAGCACAGCGCTGGACACATAGTAGGTACTTAGTAAATCTTTACTGACTTAACTAAAAGTGGCCAGCTGTCTCAGGGCAAATTCTTTAGAGCAGAGGTGTCAAACATCTGGCCAATGGGCCCCATCCCATAATATTCCTGAGTCTAGATTAAAATGTAATTGAGAAACATTTAACAAAAATAAATAAAAATATAATAGAACATAGATAATGTTAACATGTGGTTTTCTAAGCCAATATTCAACTAGCAGGGATCCTTTTGTATGGCTTCTAGTTGAGTAAAACACCTCTGCTTTTGATGAATACAACCTTCACTTGGAATTGTGATGCAGTGAAAAGAGGCCATGACCAATACACCGAGGAATCAAGGCACATTTTCATATGAAGAACTCGATATAGTATCTTGCCTACCATACCTATTTCCAAATTTTCTTTTGTCTTCATGTAGGGGCTTCAATTTTTTTTCCTCTTAGGTAAGATGTCAGTCCTTCCTGGCCAATAAAATTTCTCCTTTTCTTGGGTGCAGTTCTGTAGAACTGGCTATGTAAGCTCTGTGGCTTAGCTCCAAGTGTAGCAGCCTGGGCAACCACAACATCCCCAGCAGATGACAGGAGATAGCTGGGAACAGTATTGTATTAATTACCTCCTCCAAGTAAATATAAAATTACATACTTAAATATACATGCTAATAGAGTTATCACTCTCCCTAACAGAACTAAAGTGACCAGGTGTCCTCTCCCTTCTAAGAATCCATTCTAAGCTAGGTAGAGTATGAAGAAAATCATTATTTCAAGTGTGATCCCAAGACATTTCTGACTAATAAATGTTTGTTGATGGACTAATCTGGCTTCTTCCTTCTTCAGAATCCCTCTTCTCACCTGGACTGCCCAGTTGCCTATCAATACTAAGGACTTTCTCAATGAACATCCCAGCTTTTCTCAATTTCTCTCCTTCATATGGGGAAAGAGTTGTCTGCACATGGCCTTCTTGAATTTCTCTAAATGTACAAAACCTGTGTTTCAGGAGGTTTGGGGAAAGTGAAACTGGACCAAAAAAGGAAAGAGATTGTAAAACAATTAGAAAGACACAAGGAAGAATACAGGGTAGATTGTGACTTGGTTGCAAAGACTATGGATTCGGTGGACAGATACAGGTATGTGCCCTAATTCTGAAAATGGTCAAGAATTAGTCAAGATATTAATATCAAATTATTTCTACCAACTTTTCTTTTTGGTATCAATGGGAATGTCACTTCTCTGCTCAAAATGCTACTATAGCTCCCAAGTTCCTTTATCTAATACTCAAGGCCCTCTACAATGTGACCCCATCCAAACTTTTCAAATTTTATTCCTGCACACCCTTTACATTCCAGTCAAATTGGACTACCCATGATGCTCAGAATAACCCCCTTGTACTTTCCCACCTCCATGTCTTTGTTCAAACTGTGGCTAGAATGTCTACCTCCTCCTTCTTACCTGAATTCCTACCAATGGTAGGAATAAAGGGGGCAACTCAAATATCCCCCTTTTCTAGAGGCAGCCAGGTGGTACAGTGGCTAGAGCACTGGAGCTGGAACCAAGATGACCTGAGTTCAAATCCACCCTCAGACATTTAGTAGCTGTATTACCCTACTTAACCTCTGTCTGTCTCAGTTTCTTCATCTGTAAAATGGGGCAATAATAGCACCTACTTCCCAGGGTTGTTGTGAAGATAAAAGAAGATATCTGTAAAGTGCTTTGTAAACCTTAAAACGGTATGTGTATCTGTTATGTGAATGTGCTATCTGTTATAATTATCATTCTCTGTGGAATGTTCTCTAATTGTCCATCTTGGTAAAGACATTGCCTCTTGAGTCTCACATGGCCCTTGTTTGCATGCCTCTAATGAATTTAATATTTTATTGGGCAATATTTATTATATTATTTTTAGTACGCTATTCTCCTTGCAAAGTCAAACTTTCCACCCCTGTTCTTAATCCCCTCCCCTCTTTGTCCTCCATAGCAGATCGATCTCTCAATTATTTCCTCCTTCTCTTGAATAGTCAACCAGTCCCTATTGTTTCTTTCAAATTCTGATTTCAAACATGACCAAATCTTCCTAATCTTTAAAAACCTTAATTGCACCCTTCTAACCCTGCAAGTTAGAATCCTATATTACTCTTCCCTTTCTTAGCCAAATTCCTAGGAAAAAAACCTATCTATAATCGTTGCTTCCACTTCCTTTCCTTTCATTCTCTTCTAAACTTTCTGTAATTTGGCTTCTGACCTCATTACTCTACTGAAACTACCCTCTCCAAAATTACCAATGATTAATTGCCAATTATGATGGTCTTTTCTGTCTTAATCTTCCTTGACTTAGCTGTTGTATTTGATACCGCTGACCACCTCCTACTATAAATTCTCTCCTCTCCAGGTTTTCTTGACAACTCTTTCTTGGTATTACTTCTATCTGTCTGACATCTCCTTTCCAAGTCTTCTTCACCAATTCATCATCCATACCATACCTCCAAATTGTGGATGTTTCCCAAGATTCTGTTCTGGATCCTCTTCTCCTCTACTTCTCTACCCCTCCTTTTCCCTTTCTTGCTTCCACTCTCTCTAACCTTACCAGCTCGTATGGATTTAATTATTTTATCTATAGGTGACTGCCAGATCTATGCCCCAGTGGTCCCCCTAAGCCTTAGTTCTTCACTAGCAACTGCCCATTGGACATTTCAAACTACATGTCGTAGAGATATCTTATACTTAATATGTTCTCCCTCAAACCCAACCTTCTTCCTCAACCCATCTTCCTCTTATAAGTATCACCATTCTTCCAATCTCTCAAATTCATAATTTTGATACTATCCTCAACTCACTTTCCTTCCTCCCATATATTCTGTCAGTTGCTGAATCTTACTGTTTCTACCTCTGCAGCATCTCCGGCATCTGACCCTTCCTTCTCCTCCCACAGCCACATCCCTACTCTAAGACTTGATTGGCTAGATGATTCCAACAGGGGCAAAGCAAAAATGCTCATTATCATGGCTACTATTTGACAAGTCCTAAAAATGACCACTTGAGCAATAAGACAAGGAAGCAAAATCAAGGGAATAAACATAGGCAAAAAAGGTAAGCAACTATCACTTTTGATAGCTTAGATTTCTTCCTTAGAAAACTTCCTGTTCATATATTTGACCATTTGTTTATCTATTGGGGGAATAGCTCTTTATCTTATAAATTACAACCAGTTCCTTATTTATCTTGTCTTATTTGTCTCTTTATCAGAAAAAACTTGTCATAAATGTTTTCCTAATGTAAAAATTTATGCAATGTTTTGAGGTTTGTAACATACTCCACAAATATTATCTCATTGGGTTTCCACAATAGGTTTATCATCATCCCTATTTTACAGATGAAGAAACAGAGACATGAATAGATTAAGCGACTTGCCTATGGTCACATATCTAGTAAGTGCATAAGACAGGATTTTAACTCAACTCTTCTTGAAACCAAGTCCAGTACTACTCACTACAGCACCTAGTGGCCTGATGACAATATAATGACTCACTTAGAAAACCCTAAAGAGTGAACCAAAAAAATTAAATTGCAAATAAATTCAAGTTGGAGGATATAAACTAAGTCCACACAAATCACAAGCATTTCTCTATATCACCAACAAAACCCAACAGGAAGAACTAGAAAGAAAAATTTCATTCAAATAATTATAGAACCTTAAAAATGTTTGAGAATGAGTCTACTAAGATGTTCCTAGAAACTATATGAATCCAACCAAAACACTCTTTATAGAAATAAAGACAAATGTAAGCACTAGGGAAACACTGATTGTCCACAGATAGGTAGAGCCGATATAAACTATGACAATAGTACCAAATTAGATGTACCTGATTCAGTGCTGTATCAAACTACTAAGGAATATTTTATGGGGCTAGAAAAATAATAATGCTGTTCATATGGAGGAACAAAAGATCAAGAAATCCAAAGGTAATAATGAAAAAAAATTGGGAAAGAAGAAAGTCTATAAATATCATTTCTCAAACTGAACTATAAATCAATGACCATTTAAATGATTGGGTACTGGTTAAAAAAGAAGTCAATCAGTGGAACAGATTAGATATACAATTTACAGAGGAAACAAACACAGAAACAGTCTTTGATAAGTCCAAAGCCTCAGCTATTCAACAACTGCTTAGAAAAATGGATGGCAGTCTGCAGAAACTAGATTTAGATTCATACTTCACACCATGTACCAAGATCTCCAAGTGGATATTTGACCTTAGTATAAAAATTCATATCATAAATAATTTAGAGGACTAAGGAAGAACTTACCATTTAGATCTATGGATAGGAAAAGAATTCAGGATTAAACAAGTGATAGAAGGATCATACAAGCCCCAATGAACAATTTTAATTATGATAATTTAAAAACTTTGCACAAAAAATCTAATGTAATTATAATTATAAGGGAAATGAATACATTGGGAAAATGTTCATGACAAGTTTCTGTGATAAAGAGACAAATAAGACAATACAAATAAGGAACTGATGGTAATTTATAAGATAAAGAGCTATCCCCCAATAGATAAGCAAATTGTCAAAGACATGAACAGGAAGTTTTCTAAGGAAGAAATCTAAGCTAACAATAACTACATGAAAAAATGCTCTGTCTCTAATAATTAGGAAAATGCAAATTAATAGTAAATTTAAGATTCTACCTCCTACTCATGAGACTGGAAAAGATGACAAAAGAAGAAAATGACAAGTGTTGGAGGGGGAAACAAGCATGCTAGTGACTATTGGTAGAACTATGAATTGATCCCGCCATTCTGGAAACTGGGAACAATGCCAAAATAGTTATTAAACTGTACATAGCTTTTGACCCAGTTATGGCACATGAATATTAAATAGTATGATGCCATAAGAAATGAAAAGATGGACAACTTTTACAGAAACTGGGAATATTTGTATAAATGGATGCAGAGTGAAGTAAGCAGAACCAGGAGAACAATTTATACAATAACAACATTATAGAGAAAAATAGCTTTGAAAGCAGCCTCAACTCTATTCTCCCTCTGTTCTTGAGATCCCTCTTTCTCATTGGTCACTCTTCCCAGAGCATCCGTTTTGAGGAAGGGCCAAGACCAGCCATACTTCATGCTCCTGATTTTGCCAATCATCCCACCCATTTTTAAGCTGCCTTTTATAGGTTGTCTTTGCCATTAGAATGTCAACTTCCTAAGAGTGAGGCCTATCACCTACCCAGCAAAACTGAGTATCATACTCCAAGGCAAAATATGGATTTTCAATAAAATAGAGGACTTTCAAGCTTTCTCAGTGAAAAGACCAGAGCTGAATAGAAAATTTGACTTTCAAACACAAGAATCAAGAG